>CM046441.1:26547245-27178631 GCA_025506515.1 Flaveria trinervia
TTCCGAAGCTTCAACCTATGAAGACAGATTTCTTCCGAAGACTTTAGTACACATGCTTTATTGATGTACTGTTCTATAAAGCACCTTTTCCGCTGCGTCTCTGATAAGTCACCAACTTACAAGAGTTGGTGAAAAGGTCCATGCTTTTGGTAACTGTACATTGAGGTCTTGAGTCTGAAACTTTCCACTTTATGTACTTTATCCTTTTTGTAATGTATAAGGATGTGAGCTATGGCATGTCATAGTCACAAGGTCAAAAGGCAGATATGCCTTTGATTCTACAATGATTTTGTTAGTGTCTAGTCAATTGTATCAGCTGGCTTTCATAGTATAGCCGGCTGTAGGTTGTAGTATAAGTATTCCAAGTTTGTATCTTTCTATATACTTTGTAACACTTGTAAAAGAACTTGAGAAAGCAATATACTGCATCCCTTGAAAAACTATAGTCTCTTGTTCTGTCTCTTGCTTTACTTGTGTTCTTTGATCACTTTGGTTACCTAGTTCACTGTTTGATTAAAGTTTAGTTAATCTTCTCATTGTGTGTTGTGTTGTAATTGTGTTCAAGCCCTTAAACGATCCTGCAGCCACTGCCTCATTCCAGAATTGGATAGGCAGTTTGAGTCTGCAGCATAGTCCGTGTTGTCTCTATCAAGCTCTGTTCTTTCTCTCAGCAACGCCATTCATTGAGGTGTGTAGGCAGAAGTGAATTGATGCACAATTCCCTTTTCCTTGCAGTATGCCTCCATCACTGGTTCTTGAATTCCGTTCCGTTGTCTGAGCGTACTTGTCTAACTTTCAGCTTGTAGAGAGGATTCCAGTGTGGTTACCAACTCCTTGAATGATTCAAATGTTTCTGATTTGGATTCAGAAACATTACCCAAGTGAACCTTGAGTAGTCTCAGGTGATCACAAAACAGTACAAGTCGCCTGCAATGCTCTGTACTGATTGGACCAAACAGATCCATGTGAAGAAGTTCAAGAGGAAGTTCTATTGAATTAACTTTCTTTCCATAGGAGACTTCTTTGTCTGCTTTACCTTTTTGCAAGCTACACAAAAATCAGGAAGCTGAAAGTCTTAACATTAACTCCTCTCACCAGATCCTTCTGAATCAAGTGATTCATCTCCTTTGACTAATGTGTCCCATTCTCCTATGCAGGAGATGGAATCCTTTTCAGTAGCTTTAGATAGAAAACACTGAACCTCATGATCCATTGTAGAAGCTGTTGACAGATCCAAGACATAAAGATCTTATATCTTGAAGCAGTCATCAAAACTTGGTCCTTGGGATCACGTAATCTTTCTTCAGTACGTAACACTTTTGTTGTCGAAGATGACTTTAAATTCCTTATCACATATTGAGAAACAGAGAGTAAGTGTTTTGAAGTTGCTGGACGTAGTTCACCCATCAACTTAACTTTCTGAATTTCCAACTTCTCCCTGAGCTGTGATATAGCCTCCCTGTTTCAGCAAACGAAACATGCCCTCCTTTATTTGCTTGACGTTTGATAAAAAACTCTGTTTCCTGTCATGTGCCTGGATGCTCCGCTGTCTACTATCCACGTGTTAGTTTCAGCACTGTATTGAATACCTACACATACAAGGTAAAGGATTAGTTTAGGTTAGGAACCCAAGCCTTTACTGGCTTGGGTTCCCAGAGGCATCACACATCAGAAATTCAACCCATTGACCTTAGAAGGTGAGGGTAGCTCAGGTTCCTCTTGTCATTATTATCAGACATAGAGATTGACTTCTCTTTCCATAAGCCAGATTTGTGCAATGCCTGTTTGTGATAAACAGTCGACTGACTAACGGGTTGAACCTTCTGTTCACTAGTTCTTCAGGGGAGTTAAAGAGCTCCTTTTAGAAGACCTAGGTTTTGAGTCCTGTAGTTCAATCTTCTTCCTAGGGTCTGATAATAAGAACAATAGGAAGCAATGTGTCCACATTCTCCACATGTTGTAGCACGCCCTACTATCAACTTTATGATTAAACTTTCTTTGTGGAGACGTGTGTGACACTCTAGTAACATCATCATTTACGTTTTGACTCTGGTTCTTTTGATGTTTTTACTGGTTTAACAAAGTTAACTGTTTTAACCTGTTTAACCCTTTCTTTTTGGTTAATGGTTTTGACTTGAAGTATGCGAAAGATTATCCTTAGAAGCCCTTTTAGGTTCTGATTGACTCTGTTTGACCTGACTTTAAGTTAACCTTTTCAAATTCCTTTTCCAGATTAACACAAGGCAATTTACCCTTTGCCTTTGAAGTGGCCTCCTTTTGTTTGTTTCCAAGTCAATAGATGAACATAAGGAATCTGGATCACTAACAAGAGGAGTAGACACTACATGATCCTTGATGGGATTACTTTTACTGGTCTAGTCTTAGTGTCATCAAAGTCTCAGGTGGTGGTGGAACCACATTATAACCCAATCCCTCCCCGTTGTTCCTTTCTCTCACTAAGTGTTGGACTATGTGTGAAGAACTAGTCCAACTATGCAGTTTCTGTTTTAATGAATTTACTTCTACTTCTAGAACTGCCTTTTGCTTCTTAGTGTCTTCTAGGGAGTTTAGATAATACTAATGTCATTAGCTTGGTTAAAGGCAACTACTTGGTTTCCTAAGCTGTTTAGTCAAAAGGTCTATCTTTTCTTTATAACTATGCTCATTTTGTTTTAGTACCCTATTAGCCTCAGTGCACAGTTGCAAATCTTTTACTAAGTTATCATTATGATCTAATAACCTAGTAAAATTTTCATCTATGCTATTCCTAAAAGTATCACAATCAGAAAAAGCATGATTATTAAACATTTGGTCAGTAGTACTTACCTGAGTTGATTCAGAAGAGTTAGCCATCAATGCAGCATCAAATGTCTCTGGTTTTGGTGATTCTCTCTTTCTGTCTCTGACGTGGTAGTATCCTCTTTAGGCTGGTAACTGACCTCGGTTGCAGTTGCTTCTTCACTATGTGACATCGCTATCTCAACTGCTAGATCTCCTTCACTAGCGGAATCACTGTCAATATCTTCTACACTTGCAATGTTTGATTCCCCTGGTGAGACAAACCTAAAGCTCCAATCCTGTCCTTCATCATCATGAGCAGTCAAGGCTTTTGGATCCTTGTTGATGAAGTAGAACTGGTAGCTTGCTTGTCTTGACGAGTGAAGGACGAGAATGGGTTCCCGTTACCCGTCTTCTTAGGCTTGACACATTCTCTTTTGAAGTGTCCCTTCTCTCACAATTGAAGCAGGTCACTTTGCTCTTGTCAAAGCCGAATGTGGTGTGTCTTAGTCGCTACTAAGTTCTGTCCGGTTTGTTTTACAAACTTCTTTGCCCTCGGACAGCACTGGCTAGAGCCCACATTATATCATTCTCTCAAGCTCCATTTCGTCCACCTGCTCGTAGTCCTCGTCTGCCAAATGGCAGTTTCCAATCTTTCCAGCAACCAGTTCATCATAAGAATGACCACTGCTGCCAAAAGATCCATGTGCTCTCGAGCTACTTCCACAGTCACATTACCGAGGTTCTCGGTCTTCAGTTAGTAGCATTCGCTTCAGATCCAATGTATTGGGTACAGAAGACTGGCGTTTCTGAACCTAAAGGAGGTGCATGTGTAGGACCCGATGAGCTAGACAAAATGCAGTTGGAGAGGTGCTCCAGATGTCTTAGCTTGAGGCGTGGCATTATATAAAGCTGGATTTTGATTGTACGTAGACTTCTGAGCTCTGTACTTCATTCTAAGGATTCTTCTTGCAACTTAAGAATGAATGATTAATATCCAGTTTTGCCAGCATTCCATTCTGTCTAAGATTAGACACGAATGAAACCCATTTTTTAGGCAATCCGTCTGCAAAATTAGTAACTTTCTCTTCCATGGTAGTAGCCACCCCATGTGTATGCAGTTCACTCATCAGATGGGAATCTATCTATAACACGTCCAAACTCTCGTTTCCCGATGAGAAGTTGTCGAAGTCCTTCTTTAACTCCTTCGCCTTGATTGCCTTCAATGAGGCATTCCCGTCGTACCTCTTTTCTAGCTCATCCATAGTTTCTTGGACTGCTTATTCTCTAAGTAACGGTGGAATATGTCTTTAGGAATAGACTGTGTAATCAATGCATAAACTCTTTTCTCTGCATTGTATTTAACTTTCTGCACGTCCGTCATCCTCCTAACGTTAAGCTTACTCCATCAGCTCCCACCGGTGTACTGTATCCAATCTCGATGGCTCCCACAGATTCGGATCCACTCCATTGAGGTAGATCTCAAAAAGTTGTTTCCAGTGGGGAAACTCATCTAACGTTAAAAGCTTTGGTGGTTTATTATGATTACCCACCTCACTCTCAAGTAACAGCAGGTTCTGGATCCTAGAGTCCTTCCCAGTAGTAAAAGTTGACATTTGATCTTTCATTGCGAATAACTTTAAGTCTAATAAACAATTGTCACTGGGGCGACTGGAGGGTGCGAATGGGAGTCGTGTGCGTATGAACTACGACTGGTTCAATCGGCGGCTGAACTAAGTGATTAGCTCAGTCGTGCGGATGAATCTGATGCGTATGAACAGTACGACCGAACGGTTCAATCGTACGAATGGAGATAGACTATGTCCAATCGTGCGTCTGAGCAATGCGAATGATGTCCAGTCGTGCGTGCGAATGATCACTCGTGCGACTGAAGCTCCTGTTATGCGAAATTTTAGGTTAAACGTGTTTAGCCATAAAAATTTGAACTTTCGCAAGGTTAATTGCCTAAGTCCGTAGAAAACCAAACTTTGATGAGCACGGGAACGTCCAAGATCACTTTTGACACAAAAGATTGCGTTTTTAGTGCAAAAACACAAACTTTTTATCAATCTTGATTGAATCGCACGTAATCAAGAGCCAATGCTCTGATACCACTTGTTAGGACCTGGTATTTGAACGAATACCTGGAGATTAGCGTGTAAACAGATCAAATAGTGCGGAATCCTATTTGATTGGCGATCCAATCAGTGAGAACACACGAAGAATCTATCAGGAATTGAAACTAACGTAGAAATCGATTGGTAATCGATTAATGTGTTCTGTGAATTGGGAGAACGAATTGGGAGGGCTTCTGGACGGCTAGGGTACATCTGGAATCGTATTGATCGAGAGTCCTTATTTTTCACGAATTGAGTTGTATTTATAGGTTGGTATTATTCAATCGTGCGACTGAACCGTTAGTATGGTTCAGTCGTGAGATTGAAACCATGCGGTTGATTCATTCGCACCGACTGAGTGTTCAGTCGTGCGACTGAGCCAATCTCTATGTTACAATCATACTGAATCCAGTCTCCTGGTTTAGTCATGTGACTGAGTCATTCGTATGAAGGTGTTCATGCTTATGGTCCATTCGCATGGGCCATTCACATGATAACTTCATTATTTAAGTTTAAATGTATTAATTAGTAAACATTATCTGTAAACAATCAACCAATCACTAACTAATTAATTAATTAATATCAACTTATTAATGAAATATTAATCATTACAAATCACAAACACCCAATATCATTTCATTAATCATATCAAATTACACCAGAATCAGATAAACAAGATCTATTACATTTGATATTATGATCTAGGGACATACATGTATCAACAAACTCCCCCTTGGACCTAGATCTCTCTAATCTCTTGTTTTCTGCAAACCTCCTTCTATTTCTTGTCTTTCCTCTGTTGTGACTCCCGTGTGTCTCAAACGTGAAGCAGAGTCGTTATAAAGTTCTGGAACTGAAGAGCTTGTACAATATCTTGCGTATCATAGAACAGTGGCCACTTGTATAGCGTATATACATCACTTTCCGACAAGTTTGTAAGCCACATCAGGTCGAATACCCTGATAGTATCCATTTGTCCTTCTTGCTTAAGACTATAACCACTTCAGCTGTTCTCCAATCATAGTACCACCACTTAAAATGTGGAGTGAAATCCTGTGGCATTTCCCTGAGTGGGATTCTCGACATTGTGCGTGGAGGATTCCACTTCAACACTATCTTAGGCTTGCCGGTACTGGCATCAACCTCAGACCTTCTGACATACCTCGTAGGCTGTTGTGCGTGGAGGATTCCATTTCCCTAATTAATTAATTTAATATCAACTTATTAATGAATATTAATCATTACAAATCACAAACACCCAATATCATTTCATTAATCATATCAAATTACACCAGAATCAGATAAACAAGATCTATTACATTTGATATTATGATCTAGGGACATACATGTATCAACAAGAACAAAGCTTGGCCTTAGCCTCAGAAGATACCTGGGTTACCTGTGAAGAAGATTGCATTGGAGCATGAACCCTCAGTAGATTCCAGGGCCATGAGAGCTAGATTCCCAAAAGGATGTTCACCACCATGTTGACCATCACCAGTAAATAATTGCTCAGTACCAGAGAGATCATCTGGTAAACTGCTCCAGTCAACATTACCAGGGTGAAAAGCTGTGATGAGGTTGTGAATGAGATGGTAGAGGCTCATGTAATGCTTGTGGTTGTTGTGCAGTAGGAACTTGAACTGGATTTGGCTGAGGCATGTAATAGCAGGGATACGGATTTGACATTGGACCCTGAGGGACAAAATATGCAGGCGAAGCAGGTTGTGAATGATGACTAGAACTAGCAGGATGTTGCCCCCTGTTTTGTGGACTAGTGCTTGGAAAGTCACAAAGGGTGCAGAGGAGTTAGATCCAAATGATCTACACTCTCTTGCAAAGTGTCCAAGCCTTTGGCATTTATGACACCTCAACTTACTCTTGTCAAAACCAACTTTGGTTTTGCCAGAGAGTCCTGGAAATTTCCTGCCAGTTCTCTTGTAGAACTTCTGAGATCTGATATTAATCAAGGCCATTTGGCTCAGAATATCCATCTCTTCTAGATCAACATCAGCTATTCCTTTCAAATCATCCATGATAAAACATAAATTGTCACTATTACAGCCTGAGTGACTATCAACACCAACAAATGCATTATCTGACTGTTTGAAGAGAAGTCTATATGCTCATCATAATTACTTTCAGATGCAGCATATTCTCACTTATGACCAACCAAGGCAGTGTTCCCTGGTACAAAGTCAACAGTAAGCTTTCCTGATAATGCCAGTTTCCTTTTCTACTCTATCTCTCTCTCAAATATAAGCAGTTTCCCATGAAGTTGGGTGAGAGATAGTTTATCCAGATTTGCACTGGAGCATAGGACAATAGTGTTTGTGTCCCATCTCTTAGGCAGTGATCTCAGGAATCTGTTGTTCATCTGGCTATGGTATATTCATGTTTGACCATTTTTAGCTCAGAGATCAAACAGAAAAACGCTCAAACTGTTGAGTCAGTGTCTCACCTTTCCTATGAGAGAATGTCTCATATTGTTGGGCAAGGATTTCTCTGTTGTTTGCTAAGACCTCATCTGTTCCACCAAATTGTTCCTTCAATGCATTCTAGAGGTCATGAGCAGTTTCATGATGCATAAGCCCAGAATAGATTTCATTAGGTAGAGCCATGGCCAGAATACCATGCGTTTTAGCATCAATCTCAAACAGTTTTTGATCCTCATCTGAGTATTGTTCCTTCCTCTTTGGAACCATTTGGTTGGTTTCCAGATTGTTCACCATAGGCTTGTGTGGACCATGTACCACAGATGTCCAACAACCTGAACTGTTAACAGACAGGTGATGAAGCATTCTTCGTTGCCATATGTTATACTCAGTCCTAACCAGCATCGGAGGCTTGGTTGAGGAACCGGTATTGTGACGGTCATTAGAAGGAGTAGTCATTCTCAGATTCAACCAAAATCAATTAAGTTTTAACAGATTTAGAACAGAACACAACAGACCAAATGAACCAAGAGAAAACAGAAAGCAATAAAACGAAAGTAGCAGAAATTCGATTAATTATAACCAATTCTTGCAAATATGCCAATTCAATCAAATGCAGATATCGATTAGCAGTTTCAATGATCAATTGTTAGATCGATCAATGATTAACCTGCTCTGATACCAATTGTTAGGATCAGAGATCTACGTTTGATTGAGTAGAGAGTATTGAAGCGGAAATCAAACAAAGAATTTAGACAATTCACAAGAATACAGTTGATATTCAAAGTAAGAACAAACGATTATAGAAAGAATTCTGCAAATCAAAGATTTCATTCAATACACGCTTTCGTGGTGGCAAAATGTCACACTAACAATCAGGTCAATCATCCCTTATATAAGAATGTCGTGGTGGAACATTCCTTATATAGGAGATGTGATGTCTGCTGATGTCATTTGATAGTGATATCTAACAGAATTATTCAAACTACAGAAAGTTAACACAACTACTGAAGATGTCAAAACAGCTGACATCTTCTTACAAAAATACTAAGTGTTAAGTGTCACTACAACTACTGAAAAGAAACTACTGAAACTACAACGACAGAAGAACATGCTCTTCAGTCGTTTTACAAATACTGAAACAAAAAGAAAACAACTGAAAGAAACCATCACAACAACTGAAGAATGCTTCTTCAGCTGTTGTAACAAACTCTGAAGGCTTCAGTACTTGTACTTGAACTTCAGCTGTTGTCATCAGCTGATGTCTTCAGTCTTTGTACTTCAGCTGTTGATCTTCAGTACTTTGTTCTTCAGCTGTTGATCTTCAGACTTTGGTCTTCAGCTGTTGAAGTCTTCAGTACTTTAGTCTTCAGCTGTTGAAGTCTTCAGTACTTTAGTCTTCAGCTGTTGATCTTCAGACTTTGGTCTTCAGCTGTTGAAGTCTTCAGTACTTTAGTCTTCAGCTGTTGAAGTCTTCAGACTTTGTCAAATCAGCTGATCATGTCTTCAGCAGTTGTTGTGATGTCTGTAGGACTTAGAGGTTTTTCTGATCAGGCTCATTGGTTCTTTTGGTACAACAAAAGATCATCTCATGTATGAAAGCTCGTCGTTGTCTACAGAAGCAATGTTATGCATTCTTGGCACATGCAGGGGAGAAGAAACCCGAGGAAGGGAAACTAGAAGACATTCCGGTGGTGCGAGACTTTCCGGAAGTATTCCCTGACGATTTGTCCGGTTTACCCCCTCCTCGACAAGTAGATTTCCGCATAGATTTGGTACCTGGAGCAACGCCAGTAGCAAAGACGCCATATCGGTTAGCACCATCGGTAATGCAAGAATTATCGAGCCAACTACAAGAGTTGCTAGATAAGGGTTTCATACGACCAAGTCACTAGCCATGGGGAGCATCCTATTTGTCAAGAAGAAGGATAGAACGTTCTAAATGTGCATAGACTATCAAAAGTTGAATAAGTTGACCGTATCGATGATTTATTTGATCAATTACAAGGAGCGTTGTATTTCTCTAAGATCGATCTCTGATCTGGTTATCACCAGTTACGGGTTCATGAGGAGGATATACCAAAGACAGCCTTCAGGACTTGATATGGGCATTACGAGTTCTTAGTCATGCCGTTTGGGCTGACCAATGCTCCAGTAGTGTTCATGGATCTTATGAACCGGGTATGCAAACCTGTTAGGACCATGTACGTACGGAGTACTAACTAATAATGCATGTATACCTAATCAAATAGTGCGGAATCCTATTTGATTAGCGATCCAATCAGTGAGAACATAGTTTTGATCAATCTAGAGATTAATGAAACGTTATGAACGATTAGAACACAATCAACTACGAATTATGAAGTTAGAACATGTTCTCTGGAGTCTCTGGATGGCTAGGGTACATATGTGAGTCAAAATTCTGAAGTGTTTTTTTCCATGAATTAGGTGGTATTTATAAGTTAAGGTTTGTCAATCGTACGACTGAACCATTAGCATGGTTTAGTCATGCGACTGAATCATGTGATTGATCCATCTGCACGACTAAAGGTCCAGTCGTGCGTCTGAGTCAATCTTATGTCTTAATCGGCGAGTGATCCAGTCTCCTGGTTCAGTCGTGCGACTGGTCCATTAGCATGAAGTATTCATGCGTATGGTTCATTTGCATGAGTACTTCATACGAATAGGTTTGAACATGTTTCGCAATCATTATTGACTAAGAATTATGTACAACAACCACAAACCTATATAGTTAGTTCACTATAAGTTATCACACAATAAAAATGAAATATTAAACATTATAAGCATCAACCACACATTGTACTTCATTCATACCCATTCAATTACATATATGTAAGACATGATAGGCATTTTACATTAAGCTCCTAAACTAGGTACATATGTATCAACAAACTTCCCCTTGGACCTAGTTTACATCATTGTCTAACATTCTTCATTAGCTCTTCAAATTTCATGTACTTTTCCTCTCTTGTAACTCCAGCCTGTATCTCGAATGCAAAACAGTGTCTTATGATGTTCTGGAACTGGAGGGCTTGTACGATATCCTGCGAGTCATAGAATAGCGGCCACTTGTATAAGGTATAGATATTGTCTGCAGACAAGTTGGTCAGCCACATAGGGTCAAACAACCGGATAATATCCATTTGGCTCTCCTTTTTGTAAGACTATGACTGCTTCACATGTTCTCCAATCATAATACCACCACCTGAAGTGTGAAGTGAAGTTGTGTGGTATTTCCCTTAGAGGGATTTTGGACATTGTACGCGGAAGACTCCACTTCAACACTACCTTAGGCTTTCCAGTAATGGGATCAACTTCAGACCTTCTGATGTACCTCTTCGGTTGTTGAGGTCTAAAGTTTACCCACCTGGTGTGGTATTCTTTCCTTAGTATAGCCTCAAACCATCCTTACACTTTTCTCGGATCAGCATACGACAACTTTAGGCGTTTCAGATGGTTGAGCTCAAAACCAGGGTGAGTCTTCAGATCGTGTGGGAATCTGAAGTAGTCAATTCCATCTCTCGCTTAACTGCATACACAGTCAGATCCTCAAAATATGCCCATGCAATGATCTTGCCCGACACCATTAGGTGTTTTTTTGACTTTGTATAGCTTGGTGTTGGCATTTGACTTTTGTGCAGTACGCAGGGCTCAGATCTCAGCAAAACAAGCCACCCATTCAGGCTTCTTGATGTCAACATCAGCGTTGAGGCTTGGGCTTGACTCTCATTCTTCTCAGTCTTTTTCTCCATCTGATCCAACTTGTCAAACGTATCACTACCAAGAGTATCACCCAAGTTGGGGACCATATTGCCCTCTCTGTCAGTGTACTCTGGATAGTGGGCAGTGGTGACATCCTTAATCTCTATTTCATCTACATCGTTGAGCTCATCGTCACTTGTCACATCAAAAGTAGGCGCATACTTGACAATCTCGTCTTGGTTTAGCCTGAACATCTCTTGCTCGTCAGTCAGGTCATGTATGATTTCTCCTTCTTCTGGAGTATAGCTCACCGACCTTCTGACTATCACTTGCAAATCAAGAATCATTTTGAGTTGAGACTTGATTTGCTGTAGGGAGCAACATCATACTCATCTTGCTGAGATTTTGATCTGCTTGATTTATACATTTAAAAACATAGCAATTGTTAGTATTACTCAAGACATTCAAACATTTGATAAAGATACATAAACATTAATTACATAATTTTAATACAAGATTCAAGTACAATGTTTTTCAAATACATAACATCTAAGCATTACTTTGTCTTGAATGGTGGGCTTCTCAGCAGTGGGGCAGAGGATGATGCTCCTTGGTCTTGATTTCTCTTTGTCCTTCTCTCTTGACCTTGAGCTGAGGCAGATGCAGCTGCATCTCCTTCTTCATCATTATCGTCATCCTGCTTTTCCCTTGGCCCTTCATCTTCACTCATCTCATCATCATCACTATCATCATCTTCATCATCATCATCATCCTCATCATCACCCTCTCTTATCTTCAGTGGCTCATCTTTTGATCCCTTTAGTTTGAGCATGATAGTCTTGTTAGAGGCCTCCAACTCCTCTATTCTCTTGCTGATTGGTCGGTTCGCTCCTAGAGTTGGGAGATCTGTTGTGCTTGCTAAACAATCTACTGTGCTTGGGTAGCATTTAGCTCCACAAGCTAACTTAATTGAGCAGCTTTTTCTTCGTCTGCAACTAGTAGCTTCAGCACCATGCGGTTAAGTGCAGCCAACTGTTCCTCTACCCCGATGGGGGGTAGAGTGGTTCCTGTGGTGAACGTGGTGTGGGATAATGGTCCTGCTTGGTGGCTGGTGGTGGTAGTGGTGGTAGTGGTGAATATGGGTGGTGGTATATGAGTGGATGGTGAAGGGTTGGCTATAGTAGAGGTGGAGGAGAGTGGAAGTGGTGGTGGGGGTGTGGTAGTGGTGGTGGTAGCTGTGGTGGATGTGGTGGCGACTGTGGCAGTAGTGGTGGCCGTGGCAGTGGGAGTGGATGTGGTCATTGTAAATCTTGGCCTCTTCCCCTTTTTGACCTAAGGGTGAGCCATTCCCTTCCTCCTTGAGCCCTTAGACATAGTGGCTCCCCCTTGGTTGCTGGGCGGTTCCGGGGTATAAGATGGATCTGTATCAGCAATAGCAGCATCCTCAAACTCCCCGTGACATCCACCAACCGCCCTGAGACCTCTCTCCGTGGCTATGACCCAACTCCCCACTGTTCGCACCAAAGGCTCTTCATCAGACTCCTCCTCCTCCATCTGGAAATCAGGGTGAAAGGAAGCAGACTCGGGTCCACCCTGACCATCACCTCCCTGATCAACATCGTGGTCATCACCGTCAGAGTCATCGGAGGGTAGAGCAATCTGCTCAACATCCCAGTCACTATCGTCGTGGCGCCACTTCCTCCTCGCTGGCGCCACATAGTCAACCTGGGCCAGATGCCCAAACAACCTCCTTACCAGGGGCTTCAACTACTTGCCCGGTAAACCTTCATCCTCCCTTCGTGTAGTTTCGTCCATGACCTCTAATGTCACTACAACATCACTCTCTTTGGGCAGCGAGGGCAGCTTTTGGTCAATGATCATCTGGAGGAACCGAGGGTACATACAAAAGCCCTCCTTGCCCTTGGCTTCTAGGTTCTCGACCCAGTAGTTGAAGATCATCCGTGAGAAGCTGAAAGGATGATTTAGTACCAGAGCCATATAGGCATTCTGAATCTGATCAGACAGCTCATCAAATCCTCCATTCCTTGAGGCATTGCACTTTAGCAGAACATGGGCTAAATACTTGAGTTGGGGGCACAGGTTGCTCTTGTTGAGCACACCTGCGTTATGTCCCCCGAGTACTTAGCCTGAAGAAAGAAACCTCAGATAGTCAGTGGATGTAGTCTGGTAGGGCAGTCACTATCATCTCCTAGCTCTAACACCCTCCACAGGTCTTCCTCACTGATCTCTATCTCTTGACCAAATATAGTACTCCTAATGCAATGCAGTTCAGCAGACCTGTCGACTATCGCGCTTTCCCAGAAAGCCTGTTGAATCAATCGATAAGGTGTGCACAGAGTAGATATAGCCTTGAGATCCTCAATCTCCGTAGGAAGACGATAATTCCAGCAAAATCAGTGGCATTCCAGGAGGTGACGTCCAAATATGCACAAAGGTTATGCTTTGTGCTCATAGTCCATCGACTCGCCATGTTTCTGTTACACAAGATAAATAAACGTTAGAGATTGTGTAAGTGAATGACACTTGAATTTTAATGGACTTAAATCATTTTGTTTTGTTGTGTGAATGGACAATCCGACTAAGTCTTAGTCGTGCGAATGAACCTGCGACTCAACTGAGTCGTATGCTGTAAGGCCCCGTTCTCGAGCACCTCACAGTTGGTCATTCGTTGCACTTAAAACATTATACAATGTACATTTATTTTGCAGCAGAATTTAAAACGTTCATTAATAACTAAAACATGTCATTTACAACCTTTCTTTTCATCTCAAAATACAAGACATGTCAAAAGACGGATGCCAGCCTCAAAATGCTCCCAGTAGCTTATGCATCCATGCCTGCAACTCCTCAGCATCAACAAATACCTGCCAACTATCATGCATACGAAAGTCAGCGACGCTGAGTGAGTTCTAGTTTTATAATAAAACATACTTTTCTTTATTAAAACCGTTCTTTACTTTATTTCAAATCATATTATACTTTACAACCGTTCGTGATCATGCATCATACCTACATACAGATAATATCATTATTATCTTTGTCATTACGTTCATTAACTTCCATTCATACAACGTATTACATTATCGCTCACTTCTCTTACTAGATCCGGTCAGACTTTACCCTCTTCGTGGCACTTAGCCATGATTACTGAGGTTGAATGACAAGGATCCTATTCAGTATTTTATTACGATAATTCATTAACATTCATTCATACTTCGTTCTTTCATACATTATTTTTCATTCATTACTTTTTATTACTCGAATCTTGTCTCGTGCAATATCCCCGATTTATGCTCGAAAGCTGATGCTGTGCTGGGGCCTGCTCACAAACCCCCCACTGATGTCCGAAGACTGATACAACACCGGATACGCGACCAAGATCCCATACGAGTCAATCATAGGGATTGAACTCTATCAAAGTCTGTTGCAACACAAAGTCACTCACCTCATTATCTCGTCTCATGGACAAAGACCTCTGTCGAGTCTGTTGTGACAAAGAGTCGCTCACCTCATATCTATGCTTGGCTTTATGCCACACCCACGAAGTTATACGTAACTCGGGTAACCATCATATATTTCACCACAGCATGGTGGGTAACAACACCCCCATCGAGATGGGTAACACCCCCACCAAAATGGGTAACACCCCCACCGAAATGGGTAACAACACCCCCATCGAAATGGGTAACACCGCCACCAAAATTGGTAACACCTCCACCGAAATGGGTAACACACCCCCATCGAAATGGGTACCAGCCCCACTGAAATGGGTAACACCCCCGCCGAAATGGATAGCAACACCCCCATCGAAATGCGTAACAACACCCCTATCGAAATGGGTAACACCCCCACCGAAATGGGTAACAACACCCCCATCGAAATGGGTAACAACACCCCCATCGAAATGGGTAACACACCCCATTGAAATGGGTAACAACACCCCTATTGAAATGGGTAACAACACCCCCATCGAAATGGGTAACACCACAGAAGGTCAGTCATAAAGACTCGAACCCTTGGGTGCACACTTTAGGATTTACTGAACCTCACGCGGTAGAGCTTAAGGTATTTAGTGCCGTGCACCTCTGTACATATTGCTTTCAAGTCTTTCTATACTTTCTCTTTTATTCATTTATTCATGCATGCATTCATTCATTACGTTATTCTTTTTATTATCTTCCACTTTACGTTACATAATACTTTCATTACAATTTTAATGTTCAAGGCATAGCCAAGGGAAGACATACGTACATAATAAGGAACATACATAATCATAACATACACCATCAACATACAGGCAACATCATACATGCATAACACACACCAAACATAACCCATCACATCATAACCAGGCCTATCTCACAAACCCCTGACTGATGTCCGAAGACTGACACAACACCGGGATACGCGACCAAGATCCCATACGAGTCAATCACAGGGATTGAACTCTATCCGAGTCTGTTGCAACACAAAGTCGCTCACCTTATTATCTCGTGTCATGGACAAAGACCTCTGTCGAGTCTGTTGCAACACAGAGTCACTCACCTCATATCTATGCTTGGCTTTATGCCACACCCACAAAGTTATACGTAACTCGGGTAACCATCATATATTTCACCCCCAGCATTGTGGGTAACACACCCCCATCGAGATGGGTAACACCCCCACCAAAATGGGTAACACCCCCACCGAAATGGGTAACACCGCCACCAAAATGGGTAACACCCGCATCGAAATGGGTAACAACACCCCCATCGAAATGGGTACCACCCCCACTGAAATGGGTAACACCCCCGCCGAAATGGGTAGCAACACCCCCGTCAAAATGGGTAACAACACCCCTATCGAAATGGGTAACACCTCCACCGAAATGGGTACAACACCCCCATCGAAATGGGTAACAACACCCCCATCGAATGGGTAACAACACCCCCATCGAAATGGGTAACAACACCCCCATCGATATGGGTAACAACACCCCCATCGAAATGGGTAACACCACAGAAGGTCAGTCACAAAGACTCGAACCCTTGGGTGCACACTTTAGGATTTACTGAACCTCACGCGGTAGAGCTTAAGGCATTTAGAGCCGTGCACCTCTGTACATATTGCTTTCAAGCCTTTCTATACTTTCTCTTTTATTCATTTATTCATGCATGCATTCATTCATTACGTTATTCTTTTCATTATCTTCCGCTTTACGTTACATAATACTTTCATTACATTTTTAACGTTCAACGCATAGCCAAGGGAAGACATACGTACATAATAAGGAACATACATAATCATAACATACACCATCAACATACAGGCAACATCATACATGTATAACACACACCAAACATAACCCATCACATCATAACCAGGCCTATCTCCCCATACTACCCCTTAAAAACCACTTAGAAACCTCAAGTCCAAATTGGGCGCATGGGACCTTCCAAGCGCATGAGCATAAAAATTCTAAGTATAAAAAGTCTGGGCGCATGGGCACTATTTGGGCGCTTCTGCCCTGTTCAGGCGCATTGCCACTATGCAGGCACATGGCACCTGTTTAGGCGCATCAACACTTAGCCGTTTCATTCACTTTAGGTGCATGGCACTATTTAGACGCATGGCCAACACTTGGGCGCATGGCCAACACTTAGGCGCATGGGCCTCTGTTTAGGCGCATGGACTCCCTCTGGGCGCATGGCCAACACTTAGACGCGTGGGCCAACATGCTGGGCGCATGGGCCACTATTTAGGCGCATGACCCACCCTTGGGCGCATGACCCACCCTTGGGCGCATGGCCAACACTTAGGTGTCTGGCCTCTCATGCTGGGCGCATGGACAACTGTTTAGGCACATGAGCCACCTCTGGGCGCATGGACCACTGTTCATATTCATCACAACATTCTGAAATATTTTCTATGTTATCAATTTCACCCGATTATCATTCTACTCATACCGAAACACAGATCTAACATACTAAGACCATCTAAGCATGCTATTCATCAACACTAACCCATAATCAACTCTATAACATACATACATACATACATACATCAGTTTGAACATAAAGTTATAAACCCACGTTTCTTTCAAAATGTTTACTTAGTATGCATAATAGCCCCGAATTAGTTTGAAATCAATAAAATAGGGGTTCGAGAAACTCACCTTGAATAGTCTTTGAGCAACAAACTTCAAGTTCGAGACCCACCTTTGATTCAGCTCTTGAATCCCGAAAACAAACACTAAACACCCAGAACTTCGGTCAAGAACCCGAAACCCAGCTGAAACCAAGCTCAAATAAGAGAAGACTTACCTTTGAAGCTGCTTCTTCCACTTTCTCTCTCTAGAACCGGGGCTTCTCTCTCTTCTTTCTCCTTTTTAGCCGATTGAAGAAGATGAAGAAGAAATGGGCAACCATGCCCCCTTTAAACCTTAAAGTAATAAGGTTTGTACTTTGTACACTTTTTCCCCTCCACTTGTGCACAATTTCTATTCTTTCTATTTACCTTTCTTTTCCTTTCATTTAAATAGAAATTCCGGATGTTACAAGTCTACCCCTCTTAAAGAGGTTTCGTCCCCGAAACCTGTCGCTCCTCGAACAGTTACGGGTAACACTGTCTCACCTCTTCTTTGATCTTGCATTTAAACTTAGATCCTTTTAGGCTTCACTGCACCCGCACAAGTGAAACCATCATCCTCCTTAGCCTATCCTCTTCTTCTTATTAGTAATGGTCACTAGTTGCTCTTCGTGGTTGGATACTCTGTCTATCTCAGTGTTCTCTGGTAGCATGATCATATCCTCATCGGTTGAGCTCTTTCTTAGACGAGATGCATGGAACATCAGATGAATTCCACTTAACTCATCGGTAGCTCCAATCGATGTGTCACTTCTCCTACAAGAGCAACAACTCGGAATGACCCTCTACACTTTAGTATTAGCTTTACTCGACTCCAAACCAAGCAATCCACCTTCCTGGTCAAAGCCTTCCTCATAATTCATTGTCATAGGTCGTCACTGAAATCTGTTTATGCACGGTTGAGCAATCCATCTTCTTGCAACACTTGGGATTTGAGTCATAGACTACTGATCAACTCACCCGGAGATGCATGTCTACCTACCTATGTCTGTCTTGAACAGCCTAGCAGGAACAAGCGCTCTCTCTCAATTCGATCGCGCAATCCTCTAGGCATTAGGTAACCTGGTAGACTTACTAATAATAATTCTTACATTGAAGGGCTCATCAATCTTCCTACCCCTAACATGCAACATCGCAAAAAATAGCGGCAACAAAACTACTACTAGCGTCACAATTAAAACATAGATGCATAAATCTAAACTTGCGAGAACATACCTGACGTTACCTCGGAGTCTGACCTAGCCTCCTCCCGGTCATAGCGAAGGCTCTATCTTTCACCCTCTGTTCTCCTTCCTCGTACCGGAGCTTCCTCCGATCTTCTTCACTCCCGAACCTTCCGCCCTCGGCTTCTTGCAATCCCTTCTCATGTGACCTTCCTCACTGCAGGAATAACGCCTCCCCATACCGTAGTTCTTCGCCAAATGTCCGGTCCTCCTACAACGGAAATAGACATTGCCCCCCAATCTACATTCCCCGAGGTGCCTGTGTCCACACTTGTCACACCTTTTCGACCCCGCACCAGTTATGACCACACGCTGATCATCCACTCGTGCACCTTTGCCACCTGGAGCGGCTCCGCCACATCCCAATCGCTTCCCGTTCCATTCTTGATCACCCTATCCTTCTTGCTACCTTTAGTCACCATCACAGATCTTCCATCATACAATCTCCCCGCCAAATCAGCCGCCGACCTAAACGTGCTCGGTCGGGCAGTGATCATGTGCCTACGGATGTCCGCCGGCAAGCCCTGAATATATCTCTCGATCTTTCGCGAAAGAGGTGTCACCTGATCTGGCACCAGACGTGCCATGTTGTTGAATTTAATGGTATATTGCTAATGTGTCATCATGCCCGCCTCCAGCTGCAGGACTCCCTCTTAACTTTATCCATCTCACGATGAGGACAGAAATCCTCAATCACCAGCCTTTCAACTCCGGCTATATCATCCTTCCGATAGCCCTGCTTCCCTCAACCTGAACAATGTTGTCCCACCAACACAAGGCTGAGTCCACAAAAGAGTGGGCAGCAAACTTTACTTTCTGATCCTCCCGGCACTCGTTGATATTCAATACAGCTTCCATCTCTCTCACCCATCGATGAGCAGTAGCAGCAGTACCATTTCCATCAAAAGTTGGGGGCTTGCATCATTGAAATGCCCCGTAGTTACAGCCTCGTGCCACCTCCGGCGCAGGTTCTTCCTCTTCTTCCTCTTCATCATCGAAGAAAACCGTTTTAGTCTCGGGTCGTCTCCTTTCGCCTGAAGGTCTACCCCTTTCCTGTCTCTCCTTGTTTCTAACAGCCTTTATAACTTCGGTCACCACAGCCTTTATACTTTTCTTTGTTAAAACCATTCTTTACTTTATTTCAAATCATACTATACTTTACAACCGTTCGTGATCATGCATCATACGTACATACAGATAATATCATATTATCTTCGTCATTACGTTCATTAACTTCCATTCATACAACATATTACATTATCGCTCACTTCTCTTACTAGATCCAGTCAGACTTTACCCTCTTTGTGGCACTCAACCATGATTACTGAGGTCGAATGACAAGGATCCTGTTCAGTACTTTATTATAATAATTCATTAACGTTCATTCATACTTCGTTCTTTCATACATTATCTTTCATTCATTACTCTTTATTACTCGAATCTTGTCTCATGCAATAACCCCGACTTATGCTCGAAAGCTGATGCTGTGCCGGGGCGTGCTCACACACCCCCGACTCATGTCCGAAGACTGACACAACACCGGGATACGCGATGAAGATCCCATACGAGTCAATCATAGGGATTGAACTCTATTCGAGTCTGTTGCAACACAAAGTCGCTCACCTCATTATCTCGTCTCATGGACAAAGACCTCTATCGAGTCTGTTGCGACACAGAGTCGCTCACATCATATATATGCTTGGCTTTATGCCACACCCCCGAAGTTATACGTAACTCGGGTAACCATCATATATTTCACCCCCACATTGTGGGTAACAACACCCCCATCGAAATGGGTAACACCCCCACCGAAATGGGTAACACCCCCACCGAAATGGGTAACACCCCCACCGAAATGGGTAACAACACCCCCATCGAAATGGGTAACACCCCCACCAAAATGGGTAACATCCCCACCGAAATGGGTAGCAACACCCCCATCGAAATGGGTAACACCCCCACCGAAATGGGTACACCCCCACCGAAATGGGTAACAACTCCCCCATCGAAATGGGTAACACCTCGAATGGGTAACACCCCCACCGAAATAGGTAACAACACCCCCTTCGAAATGGGTAACAACATCCCCATCGAAATGGGTATAACACCCTCATCGAAATGGGTAACACCACAAAAGGTCAATCATAAAGACTGGAACCCTTGGGTGCACACTTTAGGATTTGCTGAACCTCACCCGGTAAATCTTAAGGCATTTAGAGCCGTGCATCATACATGCATAACACACACCAAACATAACCCATCACATCATAACCAGGCCTATCTCCCCATACTACCCCTTAAAAACCACTTAAAAACCTCAAGTCCAAATTGGGCGCATGGGACTTTCCAGGCGCATGAGCATAAAAATTCTAAGTATAAAACATCTAGGCGCATGGGCAATATTTGGGCGCTTCTGCCCTGTTCAGGAGCATTGCCACTATGCAGGCGTATGGCACCTGTTTAGGCGCATTAACACTTAGCCGTTTCATTCACTTTGTGCGCATGGCACTATTAAGGCGCATGGCCAATAGTTGGGCACATGGCTAACACTTCGGCGCATGGCTAACACTTCGGCGCATGGCTAACACTTAGGCGCATGGGCCAGTGTTTAGGCGCATGGACCCCCTCTGGGCGCATGGCCAACACTTAGACGCATGCGCCAGCATGTTGGGCGCATGGGCCACTATTTAGGCGCATGACCCACCCTTGGGCGCATGGCCAACACTTAGGCGTCTGGCCTCTCATGCTGGGCGCATGGACAACTGTTTGGGCGCATGAGCCACCTCTGGGCGCATGGACCACTGTTCATGTTCATCAAAACATTCTGAAATATTTTCTATGTTATCATCTCACCCGATTATCATTCTACTCATACCCAAACACAGATCTAACATACTAAGGCAATCTAAGCATGCTATTCATCAACACTAACCCATAATCAACTCTATAACATACATACATACATCATTTTTAACATAAAGTTGTAAACCCATGGTTTGTTTCAAAATGTTTACTTAGTATGCATAATAGCCCTAAATTAGTTAAAAATCAGTAAAAGAGGGGTTCTAGAAACTCACCTTGAACAGCCTTTTAGCAACACACTTCAAGTTCGAGACCCACCTTCAATTCAGCTCTTGAATCCCGAAAACAAACACTAAACACCCAGAACTTCGGTCAAGAACTCGAAACCCAGCTGAAACCGAGCTCAAATAAGAGAAGACTTACCTTTGAACCTGCTTCTTCCACATTCTCTCTCTACAACCGCGGCTTCTCTCTCTCCTTTCTCCTTATCCGCCGATTGAAGAAGATGAAGAAGAAATGGGCAACCATGCCCCATTTAAACCTTAAAGTAATAAGGTTTGTACTTTGTACACTTTTTCCCCCTCCACTTGTGCATAATTTCTATTCTTTCTATTTACTTTTCTTTTCCTTTCGTTTAAATAGAAATTCGGTTTGTTTTGAACCGATTTGAACGTTAGGGCTAGCTTAATACCTTAAAGTAATAAGGTTTGTACTTTGTACACTTTTTCCCCCTCCACTTGTGCATAATTTCTATTCTTTCTATTTACTTTTATTTTCCTTTCGTTTAAATAGAAATTTGGTTTGTTTTGAACCGATTTGAACGTTAGGGCTAGCTTAATCTGTGCGTTTTGATCGAATCTAGTCTCGCATTACCTGTAGAAACGATGCGTAATCAGTTAGTATCACAAACATGGTGCTAAATCACTGGTATGAAATTTGGGCAGAGTAGTATTGCTTTCGTGCGATTTAGGTGCGATTTGGGGGTGATGAGTGTCTGCGACCGACTCCCCCTCTGTTTATACTAGGGTTTCCTTCAGTCGTGCGATTGAACCTATTCGCACTATTGATTCCTGTGACTGGGCTCAGTCGTGCGACTTGCTCAGTCGGTCACAGTCAGTCGTGCGACTAGGATTTAGTCGTGTGACTGACTCATTCGGTCAGCCTCATTCGTGCGACTGGGGTTCAGTTGGATGATTGACTCAGTCGGTCATCACCATTTGTGCGATTGGCTCATACTTCTGATCCAATCATGCGAATGGTTCAATCTCATTGCTCCATTCCTGCGACTGGTCCATACTTATGGTCCAGTCATGCGAATGGTTCAATCTCATTGCTCCAATCGTGCGACTGGTCGATACTTATTTTCCAATCATGCGAATGACTCTGACTTGTTCCTTTGACCTTATGCAATTACAAAAACTTATCCTTTTAACAATAGATAAGACATTTTCAACAATGATCATCTCAAACATGACCTTTTTAATTTGGAGACACGGTTGATCACCTCAGACGTGATCCTTTTACTTAAAACGACTTTGTCACCTCAGACATGACTCATTTTATTTTGAATGTTTTGGTCACCTCAGACGTGACCCTTTTGAGTGAGTGATTCACATATTACAACGAGTTGTTGAGTCCTACTCTTACATTACAATTAACTAGAACTAAACAAAATAGCTTTGAAATTAAGAACAATAACAAGAAATATTTTGTATTTTGATTAGTGATGAATTATAACCTATTAGAATTATTATTATTGATTTTACTTCCTAGACAGTACAGCTTCAATTCTAGTTAATCATTTCTGGTACGACTCATTTTGGAATCATACAGGTATGTCAGCATCACTTGGGACACTTTAATAAACAATTTTGATGCTTGATCCGTGTTTTCACTGATAGACAACAACAATTTCAGGAAATCATACTAGAGCTACAAGGTGCACACACTGATTTTGACTTTGAAGAATTGTAGCTCACGGTGATTGTCAGTATACTTGTCCTCTTAAATCTATACATAGATTTTTGACACACATTGGTGCTGATTTAAGGTTTAATTATTTCAACAAGCATTTGTGGATCCCATGCTTATATGGTAATCAACATTCCTTAGGAAATTTTTGAGCGGTCTATGGGTATTTTACAAGAAGAAACTATTCTAAGAGCTTTCAAAGATATGCTAAGCCTCAGGTCAGTGCCACCGCACAACAGAGAGGCACAAACAACAATGAAGTCTAAAATATTTAAGTTATGCTTATCCTCAGGTCAGTGCCACCGCATAGCAAAGAGGCACACAACCTATCTTCTTGTTTGAGCAATCATTTTCTTTTTACACAGATCGCACCAACAACATAGGTTATTAGCTTGATTGCCTTTTGCATTTTTCATGTGCTTTGCTCATTTTTATGGTCATCCACACACATTTGTGGTGTTTATTTTGCTCGTCACCCCATATTGGACCTTTATTGACTGTGTTAACCAGGGATAAGATGGTAACCCACAGCTTGTTGAACAACTTAGTTTGAGCTTGAAATCACCAATGAGGTCTACTTTTATATTGTGTTGAATCTACCGACACATCATCTAATAAGCTAACAACCTCTAGGTCTACTTTCTCTATGTTACCATAGTGGCACTCTAGTTTACCTATCATCTTTCCTTTTATTTTGCTTCGACTATTCAGACTTAACTTTGAATTTTTCATCATACGTAGTTAAACCTTTTAAAGTCCCAAATGATCTGTTCCCTGTGTACTATAATTTTCCAAATTTGTTGAATCAGTATCGCAGATTTGATTTCTATTGTTTTAGCTAAGCTGTCCTCCTCTCTCGTTTTATTTATTTTTTTAAGTAATTAAATAAAACTACTAAATTAATACTAATCTAACCTATTCTCCCCCTAAAAATCTAAAACCGAAATGTTTTTGTGTTTTGAATTTTAATAGATGAAGAAACAAAATAAATAAAATAAAAAGAACTCTACTTGTCAGACTGTGAACTGTCATCTTGTGGAATCACTTCACATTTCTTTTTCATGCCATTAACCTTTAACATATATAAAGATCTTGGTTTATCAAAAGCTTTTGTATAGAGGTCAGCGCGTTGAAAGTCCGTATTAATTTTAACAACATCAATTAAATTCTTTTCAAAACAATCACGTATAGAGTGATATTTAACTCCGATGTGTTTGGTCTTTGGATGTTGGACAGGATATTTAGTTACGGCTATAGCAACAGAATTATCAACAAATATAGGAGTGTTAGAGAATTTCAAACCATAGTCTCGCATTTGCTATTGAATCCAGATGATTTGTGAACGTGAACAGCAGCTTGCAACAGCAACGTATTCTGCTTCACAAGTTGATAGAGAAACCGATGTCTGCTTTTTACACTACCACGTGACTAATCTTGTCCCAAAGAATTAACATCCTGCAGATGTTGACTTGTAGTTCATTTTTCAGCCGTCATAATCCGAATCGCTATACGCTGTAAGCTCAAAGTCATCGTCATGAGGATACCACAAGCCAAGTGTTGGAGTACCCTTCAGATAACGAAATATCCTTTTGACTCCTATGAGATGGCTGACTTTCGGTTTCGCCTGATATTTGGAGCAGAGACACGTCACGTACATGATATTAGGTCATGAGGCAGTGAGGTACATGAGGGATTCGATCATTCCTTGGTACATGGTGGCATCCACCAGATCACCATTTTCGTCGGGTGCCACATCGTGGTTTGTAGCCAGTGGAGTCCCAGCTGCCGAAGCATTCTCCATATCGAACCAACTGAGAATATCACCTACATACATCGTCTGATGTTGAAATATCCCCTTTGGTGTCTGATCCACCTGTAACCCGAGAAAGAACTTCATCTCTCCCATGGCACTCATCTCAAATTCAGCTTTCATTACTGTTTCAAATTCTTTACATAATGCTTCGCTTTTGGAACCACAGATTATGTCATCAATATAGATCTGAACTAGTAGTAAGTCACCATCCTTTTCTTTGATGAACAGTGTACAGTTAATCACTCCTCTACAAAAGCCATGTTTCACAAGATGAGTCGAGAGTTTCTCATACCACGCTCTTGGGGCTTGATGGAGCCCGTACAGAGCCTTATCAAGCTTGTAAACTCTGTCCTGATGATATGGATCCTCAAATCCTTCGGGTTGACTGACATACACTGTCTCCCGAATTTCACCATGAAGGAATGCACTCTTTACATCTAGTTGATAAACTTTAATCTTCATGTAAGTTGCATAGGCTAGGAAGATACGGATTGCTTCCAATCTAGCCATAGGTGCAAACACTTCATTGTAATCAATACCATCGACTTGTCAAAATCCTTGAACTACAAGTCGAGCCTTGTTTCTTATTATGACCCCTTCGCCAACTTTCTTGCATTTCAAGACCCATTTGGTGCCAATGACCTTAGCACCTTTTGGTCTATCAACCAGTGTCCATACACCTAACTTCTTGAATTGAAGAAGTTCCTCTTGCATGGAACTGACCCATGCCTCGTCATTTAGGGCTTCACTTACATATTTTGGCTCAAATTGAGACACAAAACATCGATACGCACCATCATGAAGATATCCCTTTTCCATTATTGAGGTATAATCAACTGAGTATAGCTGATTTCTTGTCTGTACTCCTGATCAAACATCTCCAATGACATTGTCCAAAGGATAATAACATTTAGTCGTGATCTAGGAGTGGTGGGTACAACTACCTCATTATCCAGGTTGTGAACACCAGGTTCAGTATCTGAGGCAGTGGGAGTGTGAGGTTCCGAAGTGTCAAAGGCATCAACATCAAATGCTTGTGTACTTGCAGTAGTAGGAACCTGTTCTCCTTGATCCACCTGATCATTTGTCATGTCTTTATCATCAGAGGAGGAGTCACTTACCTCAAGTGCTCCCCCTGAAGAACTAGAAGACTCTCCTTGTGATGCTGAGGTCGTCGAGTCCAGTGATGGTGTATTTAATACATCATACATCTATGTGGTTGATAACTCATCTGCAGGAGGGGAGAGAGGAATGTTGAAGAACTTAAAGAATCCATCATAGTTGAAAAAGAATGAGGGTCCTTTTCCAGCAAGGGAGTGGTGTATCTCTGTACATCAACGTTGTACCACACTTCTACTTGATCCGTTGAGTTGTTATAAACTCTCTTATTCGGTAGTTGTATCCTAAGAAAATTCCTTCTTCGGCCTTCTCGCTGAACTTCCCTGACTGAGTTTTCTTTAGTAGCGTACATGGAGCGCCAAATGGTTTTAGGTACTCTAGATTTGGTTTATGTCGTTGGAGCAACTCATAGCACATTTTACCATGACGTTTGACCACTAAGACTCGATTGAGGGTATAACATGCATTAGCTACTGCCTCGTTCCAAAATTGGATAGGCAGTTTCAAGTCTGCTAGCATCGTTCGGGTTG
This sequence comes from Flaveria trinervia, assembly GCA_025506515.1. Lineage (NCBI taxonomy): Eukaryota > Viridiplantae > Streptophyta > Magnoliopsida > Asterales > Asteraceae > Flaveria > Flaveria trinervia. The sequence continues at coordinate 26,573,907 of CM046441.1, forward strand.
TCTCTATCAAGCTTCGATTCTTTCTTTCAGAAACTCCATTCATTTGAGGAGTGTATGCAGATGTGAACTGGTGCACAATTCCTTTTTCTTTGCAGAATTCCTCCATCCACTGGTTCTTGAACTCGGTACCATTATCTGAGCGAACTTGCCTTACCTTAAGGTTGTAGAGTGACTCCAATATAGTTACCAGCTCTTTGAATGATTCAAATGTCTCTGATTTGGATTTCAGAAATATCACCCAACAAAATCATGAGTAATCATCCGTAACTACATAGCCGTACAGATCGCCGGCAATGCTCTTTGTACTGACAGGCCCAAACAGATCCATGTGAAGAAGCTCAAGAGGTAGATCAAATGAGTGAACTTTATTTTCCTTATGAGACTTCTTTGTCTGTTTCCCTTTCTTACATGCGACACAAAAATCTGGTAATTGGAAATTCTTAACATTTACTCCACACACTAGATCATTTTGGATCAAGTGATTCATCTTTCGTGGATTAATGTGACCCATTATCCTATGCCATGAGATGGAGTCTTTCTCTGTTGCCTTTGACAAGAATCATTGTACATTATGATCGGTTGTGGAGGCCTTTGATAGGTCCAAGACATACAAATTGTTATATCTTGAAGCTAACATTAAAACTTGGTCTTCCGGGATGACATAGTCCTTTTTCAGAACATAGCACTTCTTGTTGTCAAATACAACCTCGAAACTTTATCACATATTTGGGAGACAGAAAGTAAGTTATTTTGAAGTTGTTGAACATAGTTTACCTTATCAAACTTCACTTTCTGGTTTCCCACTTCTCCTTGTGTAGTGATATATCCTCCTTTATTCTAGCAAGTGAAACATGTCCTCCTTTAATTTGTTTGACATTTAACAAGAGAGACAAGTTCCCAGTCATATGCCTTGATGCCCCGCTATCAACAATCCAGGCATTTGTAGCAGCACTATAGCAAACACCATGAATTCAAAGGAAATGATTAGTTTAGGTCAAGGACCCAAGCCTTAACTGGCTTGGGTGACCCGGAGGAATCACACATCATAAACTCTACCCACTATCCATTTAAGGGTGAGGGCAGATCATTCTTCTTCTTGTTCTCATTATCAGACACTGGACTTGATTTTTCTTTCCATAAGCCAGGTTGTGTAAGCTCTGTTTGTGATAAACAAAAAACTGGCTTACGATTTGAACTTTAAGTCTTTTTGGTGGAGTAACAGAACTCCTTTTAGAAGAACCTGGTTTACTATCATGAAGTTCAATTTTCTTTCTTGGCGTTTGATGATAAGGACAGTTAGAAGCAATGTGTCCACACTTTCCACAATTGTAGCATGATCTACTTTCGACATGTTGGTGGAACTGTTTCTTTGGGGAAGTGTGTGACATAGGTGTGACTTTAGTCGGTCTGGGTTTTGACACTTCTTTTCTAGATGTTTTAGCTTCTTTAACAAAATTCATTGTTTGAACATTTATAACATCTTTACCCTCTTGTTTATTTGGACTAAGACATGGTGCACGTGATTGGTTAACTTGTTTGGTTTTTTTCGGTTTAGAATTAGACATCTTCAAACCTGACTTTACTTTAAACTTTTCAAATTGTTCATCCAAATTAACTATAGGCATGTTACCTTTAGATTTTAAAGTGGCATCCTTCTATTTAGCGATAGATTCCATCGATTTACTCATGGAATCTGGATCTCTAACTAGAGGAGTGGACACCACATGATCCTTGATTGGATTGTTATTTATTGGTCTACATTTAGCATTCAACAAGGTCTCATGTGGTGGTGGAACCACTTTGTAACCCAGACCCTCCCCGTTTTTACGTTCTTTCACTAAGTGTTGGACTATGTGAGAAGAACCGTCCACCTGTGCTGGTTCCGTTGTTACGTTCTTTCACCAAGTGTTGGACTATGTGAGAAGAACTGGTCCACCTGTGCTGGTTTTGTTTTAATGAATTTACTTTGACTTCCAAAACTGCTTTTCTTTCTTGGTTTCTTCTAGGGAGTTTAAATAGAACTTTATGTCATTTTCTTGGTTAAAAGAAACAACCTCAGTTTCCCATTGTTGTTTGTTTAAAAGTTCTATCTTCTCTTTATAACTGTGCTCATTTTTTTTTAAAATCCGATTAGCTTCTGTGCACAGTTGTAAGTCATTTACTAAGCTATCATTGTGATCTAATAACCTAGCAAATTTTGAATCTATGCTTTCTCTAAATTTATTACATTCATTACAAGCATGACTTTCAAAAAGTTGGTCTATGGTACTTACCTGTGAAGATTCGGTTGAATCCGCCATCAGTGCAGAGTTTGACTCTTCAGATGCTGGAGATCTGAACATGTCGTTTTGAGATCTTCTTCAATCAGGTGATTGACCACATTTGCAGTATCTTCATAATCTAACATCACTAGTTCAACTGCTATTTCACCTTCACTTGTAGTGTCATCATCCAGACCCTCAACATTTGCAATGTTTGACTCCCCCAGATATACAAAGCAAAAGGTCCAATCTTGACCTTCGTCATCTTGTGCAGTCAAAGCCTTTGTATCTTTGCTTGATGAAGTAGCTCAACTCGTGGGTTTTCCTTGATGGTTGAAGGATGAGAAAGGATTCCCGTTACTTGGATTCTTGGGCTTTACACATTTGTTGGATCAAGAAGAAGGCTGGTGCAACCAAAACCATTTCACTTAGACAATTTTGGTACTACATGCAAGGGTTTCCGAAGTTTAGCATGGAACTTCCGAAGGTTGTAGAGTTCTTCCGAAGACAACGTGAAAGATAAACTTTCGAAGACAGAACTCTACTTCCGAAGAAAAGAACATGCTTTCGAAGATCAGGTCTTAGAAGAAGAACGTGAAGACTACTTCCGAAGTATGATGAAAATGAAGAAGTCTCCAAGCCTTGGAAGAAGGAGCCTCTTCCGAAGTATAAGTGGCTTCAGAAGTACTTACTCTTCCGAAGCCATTTAATCTTTGGAAGACACTGCTATGAACCAGCGGACACAAGTATGGTCTCTGACACTCCGCTGCAGACCTCTGATACTATATGGCGTTTTCTCAAAGAGCCATACAGTTGACCATACTTTATTCCATTGTTCACCTTTTATAATAGTACAAGTTACCAACTTTAGTTGGTGACAAAAGGTAAGTCAGTGACATGTCCTAACTACCAAATCTCAGATATGACTTTATCCAAGATACCTTAAACTATAGTCTTGTAGTATAGGCTTTAGTTATAGGATCCCAACTGGTATCAAAGTATATTCGGTTGTAGTTAGTATTATATATAGGTTCTCTTTGTAACTCATTCCACACTGCTTGTAAGAGTCTTGTATTATTGAGTTGAGAAGAAATATATAAAAGTACCTTGAAAATTACTTCTTGTGTTCCTTATTACTTGCTATATTGTGATCAACTCTTACTTACTCTATCCTTATCCGAGTGTTGTTCTAAGTGAGTTTGAGAGAAAAACATATTGGTAAGTGACCCAATACCGATCCTGCAATTGGTATCAGAGCTTCTCAGGCTCTTGATTGCGTGATCTAACCATCCAAATCAACTTGTTTTTCACTCCTCCCTTCGACTCACTCACTCAAAATGGCCCTTAACAAGTCAGAGGTAGAGATGGGAACCATGACAAAGGCTCCCATCATTACTCCTGAAAATTTCAGGTCTTGGAGCAGGAGAATGGAAGGCTTCATCAAATACCACGACAGCAAATGTGGACCTTGCAGCTTCAATTAGGGTCCTGTTCTTTCTCTCCACTACTCCATTTTGTTCTGGAGTCCTTGGGATGCTAAACTGCATTTTGATTCCCTTTGAAAGATAGAAGTCATCAAGTGTATGGTTTCTGAATTCAGTTCCATTGTCACTCCTAATACACTTGACTGGAAGGGAATACTGCTTTTCAATATACAACACAAAGTGAATAATCTTCTGAGCAACTTCATCGTTTGAATGTAGAAAGAAAGTCCATACAAATCTAGAGTAATCATCCACAATTACCAGACAGTATTTCTTCTTTGCCATGCTCATTACTCTCACAGGACCAATAGATCCATATGCAGTAATTGCAAGCAGGCAGTGGACTTAGGCTCTTCAATAGGAGGAATGATACTTTGTGTTGTTTTCCTTTTAAACAAGCAGTGCAGGTTTCATCACAGTGGATCTCCTTTATTGGTAAGCCTCTAACTAAACTATTGTGGATAAACTGATTCATGTTTTTGAAATTAACATGACCCAGCCTTCTGTGCCACAGTTTAGATTCTTGAGAAGAGGCTTTGGAAAATAGGTAAGGATTGCCTCTGAGATCTATTTTCTTGGAAAGATCTAAGGCATACACTCTTCCTGTCCTGTTGGCTCTTAGGAGAGTGTGATCATCCAACACCTTATCAATCAAATGCAGAACTTTGGATGACAGAATCCTACAGTTCTGACTGGTGAAAAGAGCAACATGGCCTTTATCACACATTTGACTGACACTCAAGAGATTGTACTTGAGATTTTCCACATGATTAACATCATCAAACTTGATTTCTCCATTGGAGACAAAGCCATTTCCAATGATGTAACCCCTAGCATCATTGCCAAAAGAAACAAACCCCTTCTTTCCTTGAGAGTAGTCATGAAGAAGAGAGCTGTTCCCAGTCATATGCATAGATCCCCCACTGTCTACATACCAGATGCTACTTTGGCATGTTGGAGAACCCTACAATAATAAACAATCAGTTAGTTTTGGAGACCCAAACCTTTTTGGTTTTGGGCCTAGTCTCATCAACAGATGGTAAACTAATAGGTTTATTGGAAACAACAGCCTGAGAGGAAGAAGATGGTGAAGAAGAGGAATCCTTTGGCTTGGACCTCCTTTTCTGTGGTTTCAACATAGGAGCATCTAATTGGTTAACTCTTCCCAATGGATGTTGAACCATCATAACCAGCTGTGTCTGATTTTGTGATAAAGGTTTCAGCTCATCAGACACATTGCCAGTGGAGTTTGATAAGTTCCTATGTTGCACCTTCTTCTTCTGAGCACTCTCAGCTGTCACCTGTTTAACCCCTTCCTTTTTGGATTTCTTTGAGGACTTAAGGTTACAGGATTTGATGTTGCTGATACAAATGTGGTCTCAAACTCAGTTTTCATTTTTACCATTTTCTCTTTAATTTCTTCTTTATGTTTGAGTTTGGAACCTCTTTTGTACCAGCAATCATCTGTAAGATGATTGAACAAACCACATACTTCACATGGTTTCTTCTTCATCTTAGGTGATCATCAACTAAAGAGGGTGAAGAAACTGAAGACTTGCTCTTCAGTGCTTTGGAAGCATTGTTTGCTTTCTTGACTACCTCTTTAGTAGTCTTCAAACTCTTTCTACTGACAGTTTTCTTCTTTTCAGTACTGGCAGTAGTTGGAGTTTGAACTTCAGGTGTTAAATCCTGCTCTCTAATCCTTTCAGGACTTTCAGAATTAACTCCTGAGTTGATCAACTCATTGATTATGTGAGTGTCAGCAGTGGAACCATCAACATCAGCTGATAGGTTCTGAGAGGGCTTAGTGCTGACTTTTACTTCTGATTGTGTTGTATCAGAAAGTAGATCACATGATGAGATGGATTGGTTATTACTCTCACCATCAGATTCTACCTCTGCTCTGAAAGTAAAATCTGTAGGTGGAGCAGTGTGATTGTAACCAATGCCAAACTTCACATTGGAAGCAGATTGCTTACTAAGAAGCATTTCAAAACCTTTGCATGATTGTACCCATCTATCACACTCTACCTGGGTGACTGCAAGGGTTTCTTTGAGATCTTTATACTTCTCTAGAAGTATCTCTTCCCTAGCCTTATCATCAGTTATTTGGCATTTAAGTTTGTAAATCTCATCATTGTTATCATTAAGCACAGACTCAAATTCAGCTTTGCTTTTGGAATTATTTGTTCTAGCTCAATGTTCTTGTTGATTAAAGCTACATTTGCTTCTCTAATAGATGCAAATGCTGCTATGCATGTTTCAGAACATAATTTGGCTTTTGCCTCAGAGGGTACCTGTGATACCTTTGATGTAGAGGCATTAGTGAATGAAGTATCAGCAGAATCCAAAGCCATAAGAGCTAGATTTCCAAAGGGACTTTCACCACCATGTTGACCAGCACCTGAGAACAGTTGCTCATGACCAGACAAGTCATCTGGTAAACTGCTCCAGTCAACAACTCCTGGGGTGAAGAAGCTGTGTTGTTGAGGTTGAGTTTGTTGATGAGATTGGGAAGGTTGTGGTTCAAGCAATGCTTGTGGTTGTTGTGCAATTGGAGCTTGAACATGATTTGGTTGAGGCATATAATAGCAGGGATAAGGATATGACATTTGACCCTGGGGAACAAAGTATGCAGGAGATCTAGGATGTGAATGATGACCAGAACCAGCAGGATGTTATGTTTTGTGGACTAGTACTAGGAAAAGTCACAAAGGGTGCAGAAGAGTTAGATCCAGTTGATCTACACTCTCTTGCAAAGTGTCCCAGCCTTTGGCATTTGTGACACCTCAACTTACTCTTGTCAAAACCAACTTTGGTTTTGCCAGAGAGTCCAGGAAATTTCCTGCCAGTTCTCTTATAGAACTTCTGAGATCTGATATTAATCAATGCCATTTGGCTCAGAATATCTATCTCATCTAGATCATCATCAGCTATTCCTTTCAGATCATCCATAATGAAGCATAAATTGTCACTATTACTACCAGAATGACTCTCAATACCAACAAATGCATGATCAGAACTATTTGTAGAGAAATCAATATACTCATCATAATTGCTTTCAGATGCAGCATATTCTGACTCATGACCAACCAAGGCAGTATTCCCTGGTACAAAGTCATCAGTGAGCTTTCCTGATGAGGACAGTTTCCTCTTCTGCTCTATCTCTCTTTCGAATGTAAGCAGTTTCCCATGAAGTTAGGTGAGAGATAGGCCATCCAGATTTGCACTGGAGCGTAGGACAATAGTGTATGTGTCCCATCTCTCAGGCAGTGATCTAAGGAACCTGTTGTTCATCTAGCTATTGGTGTATTCCTGTTTCACCATTTTCAGCTCAGATATCAAGCAGGAAAAACGCTCAAACTGTTGAGTCAGTGTCTCACCCTTTCTATGAGAGAATGTCTCATATTGTTAGGCAAGGATTTCTCTGTTGTTTGCTAAGACCTCATGTGTGCCACCGAATTATTCCTTCAGGGCATTCCAGAGATCATGAGCAGTTTCATGATGCATAAGCCCTGAATAGATTTCATTAGGCAGTGCCATGGCCAGAATTCCATGGGCTTTAGCATCAATCTCAAACAGTTTCCGATCTTCATCAGAGTATTGTTCCTTCTTCTTCGGAACCATTTGATTGGTTTCCGGATTGTTCACCATAGGCTTATGTGGTCCATGTACCACAGATGTCCAACAACCTGAACTGTTAACAGACAGGTGATGAAGCATTCTTCGTTGCCATATGTTATACTCGGTCCTAACCAGCATCGAAGGCTTGGTTGAGGAACCGGTATTGTGAGGATCATTAGAAGGAGTAGTCATCTCAGATTCAATCAAATTCGATTAAGCTAAAACAGATTTAGAACAAAATGCAACAACCAATTGAACCAAAAGAGATCTCAAAATAAATGAACGAAAGTGATAGAAATTCAATAATCTATAACCAGTTCTTGCGAATATGATAATTCAATCAAACACAGATATCAATTAGCAGTTTCAACGATCAATTGTTAGATCGATCAATGATTAACCTGCTCTGATACCACTTGTTAGGATCAATGACCTATGTTTGATTGATTAGAGAGTATAGCAGCGGAATTCGAACAATGAATTAGCCAATTCACAAGAACGAAACGATATTCAATGAAGAACAAAGATGGTTATAGAGAGAGAATTCTGCAAATATATTTCATTCAATATTCGCTTTCGTGGTAACGAAATGTCACAATTACAATTAGGTCGACACCTCTTATATAAGAGATGTGACGTCTGCTGATGTCACTTGATAGTGACATCTAACAGAATTATTACAACTGAAACACAACTACTGAAGATGTCAAAACAGCTGACATCTCCTTACAAAAATACTAAGTGTTATCAGTTATTATAACTACTGAAAACATAAAACTACTGAAACTACAACGACTGAAGAACAAGCTCTTCAGTCGTTTTACAAAACTACTGAAAGTAAAAACATAAAACTACTGATATCACAACTACTGAAGAAGTACTCTTCAGTTGTTGTGACAAACTACTGAAACTTCAGTACTTGATTTTCAGACTTGAACTTCAAACGTTTCATCAGCTGATGACTTCAGTAGATATCATCAGCTGATGTCTTCAGTCTTTGTCTTCAGACTTTGTACACCAGTTGTTGATCTTCAGCTCTTGTAAACTCTTCAGCTGTTGTACTTCAGTACTTTGGTCTTCAGCTTCAACACTTGTGTTCTTTAGCTGTTGAACTTCAGCACTTTAGTCTTCAGCTGTTGAAGTCTTCAGCACTTGATCTTCAGCTGTTGGAGTTTTCAGCACTTGTCGAACTGCTGATGAAGCCTTCAGCAGTTGTTGTGATATCATGTGGGACTTAGAGGTTTTCTGATCTTGGCTCATTGGTTCTTTTGGTCCAACAAACTCCATTGTCAATGGCCTGTATAAGCCAAAGGTGGCATCACCTGGTGGAAACGGTGCCATGATAGAAAAGGGTTGTAGAGGATTACTCTGATGAAGATAGAAAGAAGATGGACATCGAAAGCAATGCTATGACCATTCTTATGACTGCAATACCGCACTCCATCATGGTGGGATTCGAGCATTGCACGACTGCCAAAGAATTGTTTGATGCACTTGCCCACATGTACTCAAGCTCCAATGACTCGAAGAAGGACTCACTGAAGTAGCAGTTGGAGAACTTCACTCATATTGCTAGAGAGACTCTCAGCCAGCAGTACTTCAGGTACATGGATCTTATCTCTTCTATTCAGTCGGTGAAGATCACTCCTGAACTTGGAGATCTTACTAGAAAGTTCATGAGTGCTCTTCCAAACGAGTGGACATTCTACTGTGTCTCTATCAACAGGACAAAGAACTTGAACACTCTCGCCGTGACTGAACTCTATGGCATCCTTGATGGATATCGCCTAGAGATGGAGAGTAAGAAAGGCCACCAAACAAGCAGACCAATGAGTCTTCCTGCTAGCAATGCTTTAATGGTTGCTGAAGGCTCATTACCCCCACAACCTTAGCATTACCTGACCTACCAACAGCCATCCTACTCTCCTGGACCATACATCAGTTTCCCTGAGACTCCAAGGTCTCAACAGGCTCAACACAACTCCTTTAGGAAAGTTGTGCCTTTGTCTCAGGAAGTGGACACTCTGGTGACTTTCAATACTGCTTTGATGATCTTGAGTGTTTCAGTCCAGACAATGTAGAGTACGTGGACATTGTCCAACAGATGGCTCTTTTATCTTATAGAGCAAAGAAGGTCTTTAATAGAACTGGAAGGCATTTCCCTCAAAACCCAACTACCAGCAAGTTTGGGTTTGACAAGAACAAGGCAAAGTGTTACACTGTAACGAACTGGATCACTTTGCAAGGGAATGCAAGGGTCCCAAGACCAATCGGGAACCCCACAGGCCTCCACAGATCACTCAACCTCAAAGCCCGTTGAGAAGTAAACTGAAACAGCTGCAATGGCTCAAGAAGTTGACTGGAGCTTCATGGTACAGGATGTGACTCCTGCTCGAGCTCTCATGGCTGGAACAGACGATACTCAGGTATATGAACATCTCTGCACTCCAGCCTATATAGCTAAAGTTAAACATTATCAGGATTACAATATGGAAATCAGATCTAATATTGAGTCTTTAAATATTTTAAAATCTGATTTTAAAAGGCTGAATCTCACTACCAAAAGAAAATTGAGGAGTTAGAGAACACTGTGTCTCTTTTAAAACATGAACACACCAACTACAAGACTCAAATCAAGGATCTGATATCCAATCTGTCTGAGGCTCAAGCCAGCTTGTCACTACTGAGGCTCAGGCCAGGAAGCATGCTATTTCTGAGCAAAACTTCCAAGCTATTCTTGCATCATCCACCCATTCCAAACTCTGTTTTAAAAACAAAGGAGGGTTGGGAACCAATGAAATTGCTCCACCACACTCCTATAAGTCTATCAGACAACCTAGATATGGTACTGAGGAGCAAGAGGTTCCAACTACTAACCCTTTCTCACCAGAGTTGAAGGATGAAGCAACAATAGTGGCCACCACAAGGAAAGAACAGGTAGATGTATCCATCTCATCCTGTGAAGATCAAATCCTAACCACTAAGGCCAGAAGAAGCAGAGCTAAAGCTGCTAGAAGAACTGCCAAGAAGGTGGCTGAGTCCAAGCTGAAGATTGACCCAAAGCAGAAAGATGTCTTTATCTCAGCTGGATTCCAAGTGTTAGGTACTTCTAATTCAGGAAAGGAGTGTAATACTAGCACTCCTATCCTGCCAAAGGATCAAAAGTTGAAAGGAAAAGTGCTAATGAAGAAATGAAGTCCAAGAAACAACAACCCTCACATTCCCAAAAGACTAACATTGCATGCATAATGTGTGGTCTGCAAAACCACATGGCAAAAGATTGTTACTAAAATCCTGCAAGCACACATTATGCAAATAATGTTATAAAAGAAGGAGTCAGGGAAGGTTTCACATTTGGACCTTTTCAAACGGTTCAAGTGATGATGAAGGGAAAGCTAGTTTCGGAAGCAAGGTTGCTTTCGGAAGAAACTCTTTCTTCCGAAGGGAAAATGGCTTCGGAAGCAAAAGCTACTAAGATTCGGAAGAACAAGAAAGCTCCCTTGAAACCATCCTAGAAGAAGACTGCTTCGGAAGAAAAGGTGGTGAAGGCTTCTTCTGAAAAGAAAGAAGCTTTGGAAGATGGCCATGCTGCAAAAGCTTCAACAAGCTCATCCTCCAAGATCAACCAAAGGGTGGACTGGAAGATCAAGGAAGATGCTGTAGCCCAAATTCTTCTTCAAAGACCTCTATTGAACCCCTATGCATATCATTTGGTTCAATTATGTCATTATATTTGGAAGAATCCAAGACCAGCAAGGCTTGGGCTTCCAAACAAAAGTAACAAACTCATCTTATGTGCAGGGACATCCATATGACAAGAACAACAATGTCTGGATTGTAGACAGTGGATGCTCTAGGCACATGACAGGGAATAGATATCTCCTTCAACAGTTTTAGAACTATGATGGAGGCCCTGTCTAATTTGGAGGTGAGGCTGGAGGATATATTTCTCGCAGAGGGAGTATATCCAATGGTAAATGTTGATAAATATATGTACCTAGATCCTGATCTTAATGTAAAATGTCTTGAATGTCTTACACTGATGTAATATTGGGTACTTAATGAAATGAGAATGTTTGGTTGTGATTTATAATATTTAATATTTCATTAATGAGTTGGGTAACGCATATTGACTAGATTATATAGGTTTGTGATTGTTTGAATTGATATACATAATGTTATAATAATGAATACATTCAAACTTGGTTAAGTGAAGTTCTCATGCGTTCGACTGGACCATGCGCCCAAATAGTGGTCATGCATCCGAATGGCCATGCAACTGAGTGTCCATGCGCCTAAATAGTCCATACGCCTAAACAACATCATGCGACTGACTCAGTCGCACAACTGAACACTCAGTCGTGCGAATGGATCAACCGCATGGCTCAATCGCACGATTGAACCATGCTAATGGTTAAGTCTTTAATTCGTGGAAAAACATAAGCATTCAATCCACTTCGACTCCAGACGTACCCTAGCCGTCCAGAAGCCTCTAAGTTCGTACTCCAAGTTCATAGAATGTTGTAGATCGAACCCTAATCAATTCTTGACGTTAGATTCAATACATTATTGTGTCTACGTGCATTCTCACTGATTGGATCGCCAATCAAATAGGATTCCGCACTAATTGGTTTGGTTTAATACGTTAATCAGTTGGTGTTTCGTTCAAATACCAGATCCTAACAAGTGGTATCAGAGCCAGGTTCTTGATTACGTGTTGATTCAATAGTTTAGATACAAAAATTGTGTTTTTTCATCAAAAACGCAATCTTTTTGTGTCTAACGGAGTCTTAGATGTTTCTTGACCTAAAAGTTTAGTTTTTCAGACATACGGCAATTAGGGTTTGTTAAAATTTGAGTTTTTACGGCCAAAACATGTTTAACCTACGAATTTTCAAACTTCAGCAAGTTCAGTCGCACGATTGGCTCAATCGCACGACTGAGTCCATTGGCATTCTCCAACCGCACGATTGGACTCATTCGTACCCTCATTCATACGACTGAGTACCTCATTTGTACTGTTCAACCGCATTAGTTCATTCGGCCGATTGACTCATCCGCATTTGTTCAGTCGCACGATTGAACCATCCGCATTTGTTCAATCGCCCGAATAAGCCCAATCGCATACCTTCATTCGCATACATCAGCAATTTGTTAAACAGTTAAGATAAGTGAAATAGAGGGCCAATTTTCAGCATACACAACAAGTAGAGATACACATATTCAAAATCTATTGCTGTTGGAGAACGAAGTGGGAATTCACAATAAACCCCCGAAGCTTATAACGCTAGACGACTACCCACAATGGAAGCAACGTTTTGAAATCTACTTAAATGGAGTAGATACAAATCTGTGGGAGGCAATAGAGTCGGGGTACAACATGCCCGTAGGAGCAGATGGAGTTAAACTTACTCTAAGTGGGATGTCGGATGCTCAGAAGGTAAAACACAATGCTGAGAAGAAAGTATACGCTTTGCTCACTCAGTTTATTCCAAAGGATATCTTCCATCAGTATTCGGAGTATACTCAAGTATTCGGAGTATACTCAAGTAAAGAAACTATAGGATGACGGAAATGCCTCACTCAAGGCCATTAAGGCCAAAGCTTTGAAGAAGGAGTTTGACAACTTTTCATCAATAGGAAAGGAAGGCCTGGATGATGTGATCGACAGATTCTACCACTTGATGAGTGAGATGCACACTAATGGAGTAACTACTTCGATGAAGGATAAGGTATCCAACTTTGTAGATGGTCTACCAGAGAAATGGGCTTCCTTCGTTTCAAATCTCAGACACAATGGATGCTCTCGAAGTTAGACATAAATGACTTCATTCTTAAACTGAGGGAAGAGGAGCTTAGGATGAAATACAGAGCCCAAAAGGCCAACTACGATCAGAATCCTACACTCTACAATGCAACTCCTCTGGTTAAGGCATCTGGAGCACCACTGCAAACTGCCTTCGTCTCAAGCGCAACAATTCCAGCACAACCGTCAACTTCAGGGTCCAAAACGTCAGGGTCATCTGGCACCCAGTATATCATACCTGAAGCTAATGCAGCAAAATTGAAAACCGATAACTTCGGTAATGTGACTGTTGTGGTGGCCAAAGAACACATGGACCTTTTAGCTGCTGTAGTCCACTCCTATGATGGACTAGTTGCTGGAAAGATAGGAAATTATTACCTGGCAGATGAGGATTATGAACAGGTGGACGAAATGGAGTTGGAATGAATGGACATAATGTGGGCTTTGGCAAGTGCTGTCCGACGAGCAAAAAAGTTTATCAAAAAGACCGGAAAAAACTTGGTTGCTACCAAAGATACAACCTTTGGCTTCGACAAATCAAAGGTAACTTGTTTCAACTGTGGTGAGAAGGGACATTTCAACTGATATGAACCAAACTAATCTGGATGTGAATATTCAACAAGACGAGATTCCCACAACTCGTATTCATAAGATACATCCAATTTCTCAGATTATTGGTCCTTTGAATGAAAAACAACAAGAAGTCACTCCGAATAAGCAAATCTTTGCTTGTACTCGTGTTTTCTTTCTCAAATTGTCCCTAAAAACATTACCGAAGCGTTGAAGGACAATAGTTGGATTGAAGCAATGCAAGAGGAATTACCAAAATTCTGAGAACAAGAAGTGTGAAAACTGGTGGATTTGCTTAAAGGAGAGAATGCCATTGGCACATAATTGTTGTTCAGAAACAAATCAGATGATAGCGGAATATTTATTCAAAAAAGCACGATTAGTAGCACAAGGTTACACACAGGAGGTAGGAATAGATTATGATAAAGCGTTTGCTCCAGTTGCAAGACTAGAAGCAATTCGTATCTTTCTGGCATATGCTTCTTATATGAAATTCAAGGTGCATGAAATGGTTGTTAAAGGTTCATTTTTGTATGGACCAATCACTGATGATGTTATGTTAAGCAACCTCAAGGTTTTGAAGATACTGAATTCCTCATCGTGTGTACAAGCTCAGCAAAGCTCTATATGGTCTACATCAAGCCCCAAGAATCTGGTATGAGACATTGTCCCAACACTGATCCAACATTGATATACACGAGGGAAGATTGATCCTACTTTATTCATAAATAAGGATGCATCTAATCTCCTTTATGTGCAACTGTATGTGGATGATATCCTTTTTGGATCAACCAGTCAAAAACTGTGCTCAGAATTTGAAGAAATTATGAAATCACGATTCCAAATAAGTTTTATGGGAGAAATCAGTTTTTTTCTTGGATTGCAAGTAAAAAAATCTACGGATGGCATTTTCATCAATCAAGAGAAGTTCGTTGATAAGCTATTAAAGAAATTCAAACTGCAAGATTGTCAATCCATTAGAACTCCAACTGACATAAACACCAAGATTGATCATGATCCGAAAGGAAAATCTATAGACCAAACATTATATAGATTTATGATTGGATCCTTGATGTATTTAACTGCATCTAGACCTGACATAATGTATGTTGCTTGTGTCTGTGCCAAGTATCAATCAGACCTGAAAGAATCACACCTTATCATTGTCAAATGCATATTCAGATATCTCAAAGGAAAACCAGCTCTTGGGTTATGGTATCCTTATGAAGGAAACTTTGAGTTACATGGACATACTGATAGTGATTATGGGGGATGTAGTAAAGATAGGAAATCTACCACGGGTGGTTGTCAGTTTTTGGGTCCTAGATTTGTCTTGTGGTAGTGTAAAAAATAGAAAAACGTCTTAGTCTCACTGCAGAAGCTAAGTACATTGCTGCATCAGGATGATGTTCTCAAATCCTTTCGTTGCAAAATCAAATATTGGATTACGGTTTCAATTTTCTTAAAACTCTTATTTACATTGATAACACTGCTTCTATGTTTATTACAGCTAATCCTGTCCAACATTCTAAAACGAAACATATCGAAATTCGATATCATTTTCTTAGAGACAATTCTAAAACAGATTTAATAATTTTGATTCAGATATCAACTGAAAAATAGTTGGCTAACTTGCTTACCAAATCTTTCTTACCAGGAAGGTTTGAGTATTTGGTTGAGTCAATTGGTATTATTAATCATGTTGAAAACTGATTCTTCTTTATCAAAATGATCATAACCCTCCCTCCTTTTCATAAACAAATCATGAGTAACACCATCAAACTAAATTGTGTTAGGGACCGTGTACTGGACGAAGTACTAACTGATTAACGTGTATACCGAATCAAATAGTGCATAATCCTATTTGATTGGCTATCCAATCAGTGAGAACATTAACCCGATCGATAAAAGATTAAACTAAATGTTAAGAACGAATAGGAACCGATCAAGAACGATCTATGAACTTGGACTGGCTTTCTTGGACATTCTGCACGGCTAGGCTACGTGTAGGAGTCGAAGTCTTCAAAAAGTTTTGTTTCTCCATGAATTAAGTGGAATTTATAGGTTAGGGTTACTCATTGGTACGACTGTACCATTAGCATGGTTCAGTCATGCGACTGAGTCATGCGGTTGATCCATTCACACGACTGAGTGTTTAATCGTGCGACTGAGTCAATCTCATGTCACAATTTTGTGACTGATCCAGTCTCCTGGTTCAGTCGTGCGACTAGTTCATTAGCATGAAGTTGTTCATGCGTATGGTCCATTAGCATGGGCCATTCGTATAAGAACTTCATATGACTAAGTTTGAATATGTTTCTTAATCATTCTTTGACTATGATCTATTCAAACAACCTCAAACCTATATATTTGGTTCAATATGCATTAATAAATGATAAACATTAAATCATACACTAAAACATTAAACATTAAGATCAATAACCACATAATACATTTCATTCAACTCATATATTTCATTTACATTAAGGACATGATGGACATAATACATTAAGACCGTAAACTAGGTACATATGGATCTACAAACTCTCCCTTGGACCTAGTTTCCTTTGTTGTCTGGCATCCTTCATTAGCTCGTCAAACTTATGATGCCTCTCCTCGACCGTGACTCCAGCATGTATCTCGAATGCAAAGCAGAGTCTTATTACGTTCTAAAATTAGAGGGCCTATATAATATCTTGTAGATCATAGAATAGTGGCCACTTGTATAAAGTATAAACATCATTCGCAGATAGGTTGGTTAGCCATTGGGTCAAATACCCAGATTGTCTCCATTTGGCTACCCTTCTATAATACTATGACCGCATCTCCTGTACGCCAGTCATAATACCACCACTTGAAGTGGGGATTGAAATCCTGTTGCATTTCCCTCAATGGGATCTTAGACATAGTACGTGGAGGACTCCACTTCAACACTAGTTTGGGTTTCCTATTCCTTGGGTCTACCTCTAACCTTCGATTATACCTCGTAGGTTGTTGAGGCTTGAAATTAACCATCGTGTGTGGTATTCTCTCTTCAACGCAGCTTCAAACCAGCCTGACATCTTCCTAGGGTCAGCATACTGCAGGTTCAGGCGTGCCAACTGGTTGAGCTCAAACCAGGAAGAGTCTTGAGATCATGTGGAAATCTGAAGTACTCGACTCCCTTCTCTCTTTTCACTGCACATACATTCAGATCCTCAAAGTAAGCCCATGCGATTATCTTGCCAGACACCTTAAGTTGCTTCTTTACTTTGTAAAGCTTGATGTAGGCACTCGGCTTTGGCATTGTGCATTGGGCATGGATCTCTGCAAAACAAGCCGCCCATTCAGCCTTTTTGTTTCAAACATCGACGTCTGTGGCTTGAGCTTGGATTTCTATTTTCTCGGTCTCTCTCTCCATCGTATCCAATTTAACATGCATATCATTGTCGAGTGTATCTCCAAAATCAGGGACCATATTTCCATCTTGATCAGTATATTCTGGATGGTGATGTGCTGTGATTTCTTTAATCTCTATATCATCAACATCATTGAGCTTGTCATCACTAGCAACATCGATGGTAGGGGCATCTTTAACCAATTCATTCGGGTTTAACCGGAACATTTGTACGAGTTGCTCATCAGTGAGGTTGTGAAAAATTTCTCCTTCTTCAGGAGTATAGCTTACAGACCTCCTGACAATCCCTTGCAGATCAATTATCATTGTCAGATAAGACTTGATCTGCTGAAGGGGAGCAACATCGTAGTCATCTCGCTGATAATGTGGACCTGCTTGATTTAAAACATTTAACGCATCATGCATTAGTAAATAATCAAGACAGTAAACATTAAATATATATACATAAACATTCATGCACATAAGTTTAATATATATTCAAATTACACATGACTTAAATTACACAAAACTCTATGCATTACTTTTGTCTTGGATCATGTGTTCCTCTGCTGTCGGGGCTGAGATCGAGGCACCCGGATCATGAGTCTTTTTGGTCCGCCTCTCACTCGCTTCCTGTGCACCCGAAGCAGATATGTAACACCCCAACCCGGAGAGGTTGACGTGTCACTATTATAGATATCAAATCAAAAAACCAAATCCATGATATCAAATAAGCAGACAGAAGTAATAAATTCAAACAAACCAAATAATCCAAAAGAACCTAATTAAGGTGTTTATTACATCAATTAAAGCAAAAGATAATCTTGATCTTCAATTCACTCTTCACTGATTTCCCGGATTACCCTGATTACTTACAAATAAATAAGAAAACACCACAAAAGAAAATACGGCTGAGCCAAAAGTTGCTTAGTAACAGAAAGAACAATAGGAATGACTTTAAACATATAATACTCATATCAAATATTGAACTGGTCATATGATACGGAAACTGAAATCTGATTCTAAGTATATAATACTGATATTGAGTTGAACATGTAATACTGAAACTGAACTGATCTACATGACGAGTATATACGAATAAAATAAGTAGTGTAACATAAGAAGTACCTAGAGCTGAAACTGAACTGATAAGTACATAGCTAGCTAGACTACGCACTAATGAGATGGTGTGTGGGGCGTACACACATGACTCCATCCCCCGGAACTGAATTGATCTGAACAGAACTAGGATCGATCCATCCGCCTCCTAAATAAATGTGGCCAAAGTACTACATGAGTACTAACGTGTTAACAAAGACGTCGTGAGCTTTTATAAACACCGTCACGAAAAGTGTCATGTCATTGACGCCACAATCACATGTCGGACAAGCTCAGGTAACAGAGTGCTAAATCAAAGGGTAGTATAACTACCAACGTATCAATAAATTATTTATACGAACATGCAATAATGAGCACAATTTATAAAATATATATATTGCATGCTACAAGTCTCAACAATTCAAACTAACAAGTCAAACAAGTTGAGAGCAGAACTAGATAAATAATACTAGACGACTAGCAAAGGCTGAACGAGTCATATTAACGGAACAATGTGTCAAAAATCTGTACTACAAAGTAACGGAAAATATTATTTATACTAAGATATAAAGAACCAGGAATCCGTACCTCAATAACCAAATCAAGTTAAACAAAATCGTGTGCCCTTAAGTCCTTTAACTATCTGCGTTTTATAAATCTTGAATAAGATTTATGACACTTTCATTGCGTCATCTTATTAGTTAGTTAGTAGATGTTCCGGCGATACATGCTTTAAAATCTTTGATTCATGTTTAACTCCGCTATAGGCGGGTTTTGTTTAGACAAACTTCAAAGCATTGCATTACTAAGACTTTCAATTATTTTAACCTATGTGTATAATTGTATGCACACCCATTATTATTATTTTTACATAAAGTCAAGCACAGATTAATATCTTGATCTTTATAAATGGTCTACCTTCTCTTTTTACATTAGTTCACCATTTGCATAACATAGTATCAAAGGAAAATAGAATGTCACAATAGTTTGTATATTTCCATAAATCACGTTTTTCTTTCTTCTTTCTTTTTTATTTATTATTTTTACTCTTGTGCCCAATAGGATATTTAAAAGCAATTCATCCACCAAACTATTTATATGTCAAATTCGTAACTCTACATAACGCCACAATGACAATTATACCTCCTTATTTATTTTCACAACTAAGTTTGGTGGACAATATCTTCAATTGGAGTATGATGTTCAATTGTTTATCAAAGAATTACAATTCAATATATGTGACATAGCTAGATAATTAATATCAGTGACCAACAGTGAGCATTCCACTAATGGATGCAATTCAACAAAAAAATGGGTTTCACGAGTATTAGTAAGAAAAACAGACAACCATCTCTTACAATTTAATCCACTTGGTTAGTATATTAAAGTTATGTTTTAGTCACTGGAACCAAAGATATATTCAAACGGGTTATACGAACGCTTATGTCGAAATGGGTCAATTGACAGGAATGGATTTATTACCTGGACCGGAACAATTTGGGGGCTGAAGTAACATGATGAAGTCGTAGATGGTGGTGTAACAGGGCTGCATAATTCAAATCAATATGTTCAAAACAAAACTTCACCGAACATGGTTTCAAAAGGGAAAGCATTTCAGGTACCTGATCACAAATCAAAGATGAATTAGAAGAATCAACCACCCCTGATTTCCAATTGTGGCTCGCGGTCCTCGTCGGTTGTAAATGGTGGTACGTCAACAACAACTAACAAGTGACAGACTGATTTAATGGTGATGGAGTGATTTAATGATGTTTCTATCAGGTTAGAGATCGGAACAACAAGTTCCAATCACCGCGGGACTCGAACAGAACAACTAAGTTGGGAGCACCGTGAGGTAGTTGTGGGCTTCGTGGGGGTGCGATCGAGGGAAAATCGAGTTATAAATTGTTGGATCAGAAATTGGTTGAAACAAAGGATCATCACCGCCATCTTCTCGGGAGTTTGTTGGAGAAGATAAAGAGTACCCCGTAGAAGATGAAGATCAGGTCAAAAGGAAACAACGATTCGGGTTCGGATCCTGACTATTAAGTCCCCGTACGTGAATATAAAGCTGTGGTCATAGCCCACTTCATTCCATTTCTAATTTTTTTACATTAACATTAGTAAGGGTTTCTTTTTTTTCTTTTCTAAATATTCCTTATTACTTATTTTTTATTATGCTTATTATTATTAGTTCTATTATTATTTAATTTTTTCTTAGTTTACGGGTATTATAATTCTACCCACTTAAAATAAACTTTGACCTCGAAATTGCTAGTACGGATAATCGAACGAAGTTATGATATAGAGTACACGGAGTCATGAAATCAACATGTGAAAGAACCAATTCATAACCATTCAAATTCTAAAATAGAACTGATTTGATAGACTCATGTAACAGATGCAAATAACTAAGAGGCAAAAAGATATGGATATTGAGAACGGATCGTATCTTCCATCTCCCATGTAGCTTCGTGTTCAGAATGGTTTTTCCATAATACCTTAACAAAAGGAATAGTCTTCTTTCGCATAATGCGTTCGTGCCGATCAAGAATAGCTTCTGGTTCTTCTTCGAACGATAAGTCTTCACGAATCAAATGAAGCAGATAGTTCATCACATGAATTGGATGATAGTTGTACCCCCTTAAAAGAGATACATGAAAGACATTATGCACATGTGATAACTGAGGTGGTAGTGCCAAATGGTAGGAGACTTCACCAACTCTTTCTAAAATCTCAAATGGCCCGATGAATCTAGGGTTGAGCTTTCCTTTAATGCCAAAACAACGTACACCTCTACAAGGTGAAAATCTTAAGAATACTTTATCACCAACCTGAAACTCCAAGGGTCGATGGTGTCGATTTGCATAACTTTTCTGTCTACTTTGAGCTTCCTTTAACTTTTCTCTAGCAATAGCAACTTTCTCATTTGTAATTTGGACCAACTCGGGTCATTCAATGATTCATTCACCGACCTCTTCCCAACAAATAAGTGCTCTACATTTACGACCATACAATAGTTCGAAAGGTGCCATGCCAATGCTATCTTGCCAACTATTGTTGTAAGCAAACTCTACCAAACACAAATACTCATCCCAGTTCCCAGCCCACTCTAAGGCACAAGCTCGAAGCATGTCCTCAAGTGTCTGAATAATACGCTCCGACTGACCATCCATCTGAGGATGAAACACCGTACTAAACCTCAACTTATACCCCATGCGGCTTGCAAACCTTTCCAAAAGCGAGAAGTGAACCTCGGGTCTCGATCAGACACGATAGAGACCGGAGTGCAATGAAGTCTAATAATCTCTTGTGTAAACACTTCAAATAGTTTGCTAACCGAGAATCCTTGCTGAATTGAAGAAAATGAGCCGACTTTGACAACCTGTCAACTACAACCCATATTGCATCATTCTTCTTAAATGTTCTTGGCAATCCTGTTACAAATCCATAGAAATACCATCCTATTTCCATACAGGAATAGGTAGTGGTTGAAGCAAACCACTAGCTCTCTGATGCTCAATCTTAACTTGCTGACAAGTAAGACATTTGCTAATGTACTTAGCCACGTCCTCTTTCATTCCATTCCACCAGAAGTTCTGATGAAGATCCTGATACATCTTAGTAGATCCAGGGTGAATAGAGAATGAGGAACTATGAGCTTCGGCTGATAAAGATTCTCGAATAGCATAATCGTTTGGAACACATAAACGCTTACCGCACCAAATTATTCCACATTTATCTACTCTGAATTCTGACTGTTTCCCATCCTCCACATTCTATAAGATTGCCCAAAGTTCACCATCGTCTTTCTGTGCGTCCTTAATCCGAGATACTAGATCCGACTCAATCTGGAATCTAGCGAGATACCCATCACTCTTGCCAATATGAGATCAACACCCAATCTATCAAGATCTGTAATAATATGAGGTTGTAGCTGTAAGGAGGCCACCATTCCCAAGCTCTTCCTACTAAGAGCATCGGCTACCACATTAGCCTTTCCCGGATGATACTAAATGTTGGCATCATAGTCTTTTAACAACTCTAACCATCTTCCCTGCCTCATGTTTAGTTCCTTTTGTGTGAAGATATATTTCAAGCTCTTATGATCAGTAAAAATATCACAAGTCTCTCCGTAAAGGTAGTGACGCCATATCTTCAACGTGAAAATAACAGCAGCAAGTTCAAGGTCATGTGTAAGATAATTAATCTCGTACGGTTTCAACTGTCGTGAATCATAAGAAATGACCTTACCATGTTGCATTAGCACACATCCAAGTACCTTTTTAGAGGCATCGCTATAAATCTGGTATCCACCCGTGCCTGATGGAAGTGTGAGAATCGGAGCAGACACTAATCTTTTCTTGAGCTCTTCAAAGCTTTCTCCTGTTCATTATTCCAAGAGTACTTAACCCCTTTCCTCACAATTGCGTAAGGGGTAAGGCTATAACAGAAAAACCTTTGACAAATCTACGATAGTAACCAGCAAGGACAAGAAAACTATGGACTTCTATGGCTGAGGTAGGTCTAGGCCACTTAGTGATCGCTTCTATCTTAGCAGGACCCATCATAATACCATCCGCAGAAACGACGTGACCCAAAAAAGGTACTTGACTTAACCAAAATTCACACTTTGAAAATTTAGCATAAAGCTTCTTCTCACGTAGTGTTTCAAGCATGATACGAAGATGATTCTCATGCTCCTCCTCACTTTTAGATAAAATTAAGTTGTCATCAATAAAGACAATGACGAACTTATCGAGGAACTTGCAAAAAAATCGGTTCATTAGGTCCATGAATACGGCTGGAGCATTGTTAACCCGAACGGCATAACTAGGAACTCATAGTGACCATACCGAGTACGAAAAGCAGATTTTCAGACGT
This sequence comes from Flaveria trinervia, assembly GCA_025506515.1. Taxonomy (NCBI): domain Eukaryota; kingdom Viridiplantae; phylum Streptophyta; class Magnoliopsida; order Asterales; family Asteraceae; genus Flaveria; species Flaveria trinervia. The sequence goes on from CM046441.1 coordinate 26,597,010, forward strand.
CAGAATCCTTGATCATTAGCTGATGGTAACCGGACCTCAAATCGATTTTAGAGAAACACTTTGCGCCCTGAAGCGGATCAAATAAGTCATCAATACGAGGCAGAGGGTAACGATTACGGATAATGATCTTGTTGAGTTCCCTGTAGTCAATGCAGAGTCTCATAGAACCATCTTTCTTCTTCACGAATAAGACCGCTGCACCCCAAGGCGAGACGCTTGGTTTAATAAATCCCAAATCTAGTAACTCTTGTAACTGCTCTTTTAGCTCCTTAAGCTCCATAGGTTCCATATGATATGGTGCCTTAGAAATCGGCTCAGCACAAGGAATAAGATCAATAGTGAACTCTACCTCATGATCTGGTAGAAGTCCGGGTAGCTCCTTGGGAAACACGTCCGGAAAGTCACATACAATCGGATAATCAGATAAGTTCGGCTCATCAGAAGATGTAGCTTTCACCGAAGCTAGGAATCCCATGCAACCGTGCGATAAGAACTTCTGAGCCTTAAGTGTAGAGATGATTTTAAATGATTTTCGAGGTTGTGTCCCTTGATAAACGGTTCAGGGCATTGGGGATTTACAAATAAAACATGACGAGTCCGGCATTCAATAGTAACATGATGTCGAGTTAACCAGTCCATACTTACCAGTCCATACCAAGTATGACATCAAAGTCACTCATTTGCATGGGAAACAAATCCGCTTCACGAATAGTAGATTCGATTATGATCGGACAATCTCTATAAACATGCGAGATGATAGTCGAATCTCCTAATGGAGTAGTAATAGCTAAGCGTGCTCTAAAGCAGTCGGTGCAGTCATCAAGTACTTAGCAAACAAAAGAGAGACGACAGAATGTGTAGTGCCCGTATCAAATAAGACATAAATATCCCGCTTCCCTATGCAAAGGGTACCGGAGACCATACCTGGGGCGGTAACTATTAGTATCAGATAAGATATATTATATATGTATATATATATGTATATATATATATATATATATATATATATATATATATATATATATATATATATATATTATAATACTTCCCTAACTAAAGGGAGTCAAAATTATACCTGGTGCATTAGCTGCTTCATTTGCGGTGAGTGCAAAGACTCGTCCTCCAGCTGCAGGTTTAGCCTGATTCGCTCCAGCATCAGTACGAGGGTCACGCTGAGGGCAATCTCTAATCATGTGTCCTGCACGCCCGCATCTAAAACATAATCCTCCGGGCAGACGACAAGCACCCTTATGAAGTTTCCCGCAGGCGTTACACTGAGGGCTTGTTGAGTCTGGTTAGGAGCTTGTTTTTGGTTCTGGTTTCGGTTCTTCCATGGTCGGGAGTCATTGTTGTTGTTGCAATCAAAGCGATTTCGATGGTCTCGCGATGATGAAGACTGATTCTTATTCGTATTAGAGGAGGACCGGTCCTGGTCATTCTCCCTAGGCCACTTACGGTTATCATCATATGACTTCTTTCCATTCTTTTTATCGTTATATAAGTTTTTAACGGCATCACTTCATTAATATCTCTAAACCGATGATTCAGTATAAACTTTCGATCTCTTTAACATATAGCCCTCTGAAAATTCTCTGTCTGCTCATGCGGTGGACCGGCAGATGCCCCAGGAAAACTCACTAATCGAGTAAATCGTGTCTTGAAATCTGTTATGTGCTCATCATCCCTCTGTCTAATATTAGCATACTATCTACGATACTTAGTGCGGTCAGCAGCGGTGAAGTACTCATCATACAATAATCCTCGGCATTCCCCCAAGGAAGTGTAGCTGCATAATCATTTCCTCCTCTAGCTTGTTTCACAGTCATCCACCATCTATGAGCATCATCCTCTAACTTGTATGTTGCCAGCCTTACTTTGTATACGTCCTCAACGCCAAGTACCTCAAACAATTTCTCAATATGACTGATCCAGTTTTGCACCTTGACTGGATCACTAGAAGTACTAAAGGATTTAGGCCTTTGCTTCTGAAAACACTCCAACCAAACATGAATACCGTCACCAGGTGGTGGTGTATCACCAACGGGAGGTGCTCCTATATGGTTTCCACCAGGTGGAGCCCCTGTGGCGTTTTCGGTAGGTGGTGCGCCAGTAGCGTTACCGGCAGGTGGTACGCCAGTGGCGTTACTGGCAGGTGGAGCTCCGGTGACATTTCCAGCGGGTGGTGTTCCAGAAGCATTTCCAGCAGGCGGTGCTCCTTGGTTTACAACCATATTAGCCTGCTGCATTTGCTGGAAAACAGTTTGAGCAGTCTGAGCCATCATGTTAGGAAGTATCCCCAAGATAACAGTGTTGATAGCATTAGCAACCAGTGCTTCCAAGTTTGCATCAGAAAAAAGACCATTCGAGTTATTGCGGTTGTTCACACGTCTTTTAGGAGCCATCTGAAATAAAGATATACGTGTGAGTACCAGAATCTAGATTGGCAAAAGATTAGATCCTAACCGAATGTCTACCCATTATCTCACAAGTTTAACTATTAACGTTTAAGTTTTCCACAGGAAAGAGCCTTTTGCTCTGATACCATAACTGTAACACCCCAACCCGGAGAGGTTGACGTGTCACTATTACAGATAAAAATCAAAAAAACCAAATCCATGATATTAAATAAGCAGACAGAAGTAATAAATTCAAACAAACCAAATAATCCGAAAGAACCTAATTAAGGTGCTTATTACATCAATTAAAGCAAAAGATAATCTTGATCTTCAATTCACTCTTCACTGATTTCACGGATTACCCTGATTACCTACAAATAAATAAGAAAACACCACAAAAGAAAATACGGCTGAGCCAAAAGTTTCTCAGTAACGGAAAGAACAATAGTAATGACTTTAGGCATATAATACTGATATCAAATACTGAACTGGTCATATGATACGAAAACTAAAATATGATTCTAAGCATAGAATACTGATATTGAGCTGAACTTGTAATACTGAAACTGAACTGATCTACACGACGAGTATATACGAATAAATAAGTCTTGTAACATAAGAAGTATCCAGAGCTGAAACTGAACATAAGTACATAGCTAGCTAAACTACGCACTAATGAAATGGGTGTGGGGCGTACACACATGACTCCATCCCCCGGAACTGAACTGATCTGAACTGAACTAGGATCGATCCATCCGCCTCCTAAATAAATGTGGAAAGTACTATGAGTACTAACATTTAACGGAGGCGCCGTGAGCTTTTATAAACACCGTGAGGAAAAGTGTCATGTCATTGACACCACAATGACATGTCGGACAAGCTCGGGTAACAGAGGCTAAATCAAAGGGTAGTATAACTACCAATGTATCAATAAATTATTTACACAACATGCATAATGAGCCAATTTGTAAAATTATATATTGCATGCTACAAGTCTCAACAATTCAAACTAATAAGTCAAAGGCTTGGACACTTTGCAAGAGAATGTAGATCATCTGGATTTAACTCTTCTGCACCCTTTGTGACTTTTCCTAGCACTAGTCTACAAAACAGAGGGCAACATCCTGCTGGTTCTGGTCATCAATCACACCCTGTATCTCCTGCATACTTTGTTCCCCAGGGTCCAATGTCATATCTGTTCCCTGCTATTACATGCCTCAGCCAAATCCGGTTCAAGCTCCAATTGAACACAACCACATGCATTACCTGAACCTCAACCTTCCCAATCTCATCAACAAACTCAACCACAACAACACAACTTTTTCACCCCAGGAGTGTTGATGGGAGCAGTTTACCAGATGATTTGTCTGGTCATGAACAACTGTTCTCTGGTGCTGGTCAACATGGTGGTGACAGTCCTTTTGGAAATCTAGCTCTTATGGCTTTGGAGTCTGCTGATACTTCATCCTCTAATGCCTCTACACCACAGGTATCACAGGTATCCTCTGAGGCAAAAGCCAAACTATGTTCTGAAACATGCATAGCCGTATTTGCATCTATTAGAGAAGCAAATGTAGCTTTAATTAACAAGAACATTGAGCTAGAACAAACAATTTCCAAAAGCAAAGCTGAATTTGAGTCTGTGATTAATGATAAGAATGATGAGATTTACAAACTTAAATGCCAAATCACTGATGATAAGGCTAGGGAAGAGTTACTTCTAGAAAGTACAGAGAGCTCAAAGAAACACTTGCAACTACCCAGGTAGAGTGTGATCGATGGGTAAATTCTTGCAAGGGTTTTGAAATGCTTCTTAGTTAGCAATCTGCTTCCAATGTGAAGTTTGGCATTGGTTATAATCACACTGCTCCTCCTACAGACTTTACTCCCAGAACAGAGGTAGAATCTGAAGGTGAAAGAAATAACCAATCCTTTTCATCATGTGAGCTACTATCTGATACAGCACCATGAGAAGTAGAAGTCAGCATTAAATCCTCTCAGAAACTATCAGCTGATGTTGATGGTTCAAATGTTGACACTCACATGATCACAGAGTTGATCACTCCAGGTGATATTTCACAAAGTACTGAAAGTACTAAAAAGAATGTCATAACACCTGGAGAACAGCCCAAACTACTACATGTACTAAAGGAAAGAAAACTGCAAGTAGAAAGGGTGGGAAAACTACTGAAGAAGATAACAAGAAAGCAGGTACTAAAGGAAAGAAAACTGCTAGTACTGATAGCAAACTGCTGAAGAACAAGTCTTCAGTAGTTTCATCTTCTTCAGCAGATGATCAACTTAAGATGAAGAAAAAGCCATGTGAGATATGTGGCTTATTCAATCAGCTTACTGATGATTGCAGGTATAAAAAGGGCTCCAAACTCACACATAATGAAAACATTAAAGAGAAAATGGATAAAATGAAAACTGAGTTTGAAATCAAATTTGTACCAGCAACATCAAAACCTGTAACCCCAAAATCCAAAAAGAAATCCACAAAGAAAGGGGTTAAACAGGTAACAGCTGAGGTTGCTCAAAGAGAGATGGTACAACACAGGAACTCATCAAACTCAAGCACTAATATGTCTGATGAGCTTAAGGCTTTATCACAAAATCAGACACAACTTGTTATGATGGTTCAACATCTATTGGGGAGAGTCAACCAATTAGATGCTCCTGTGTTGAAACCACAGAGAAGAAAATCCATGCCAAAGGAATCTTCTTCTTCACCATCTCCATCCCCTCAGGCTGTTATTCATAGCAAGTCTGTTAGTTTACATATGTTGATGTGAATAGACCCAAAACCAAAAAGGTTTGGGTCTCAAAAACTAACTAATTGTTTATGATTGTAGGGTTCTTCAACATGCCAAAGTAGCATCTGGTATGTAGACAGTGGGGGATCTATGCATATGACAGGGAACAGCTCTCTTCTTCATGACTACTCTCAAGGAAAGAAGGGGTTTGTTTCTTTTGGCAATGATGCTAAGGGTTACATCATTGGAAAAGGCTTTGTCTCCAATGGAGAAATAAAGTTTGATGATGTTAATCATGTGGAAAATCTCAAGTACAATCTCTTGAGTGTCAGTCAAATGTGTGATAAAGGCCATACTGCTCTTTTCACCAGTCAGAACTGCAGGATTCTGTCATCCAAAGTTCTGAATTTGATTGATAAGGTGTTGGATGATCACACTCTCTTGAGGGCCAATAGGACAGGAAGAGTGTATGCCTTAGATCTTTCCAAGAAAATAAATATCAGAAGCCATCCTTGCCTATTTTCCAAAGCCTCTCCTCAGGAATCTAAACTGTGGCACAGAAGGCTGGGTCATATTAATTTCTAAAACATGAATCAGCTGATCCACAATAGTTTAGTGAGAGGCTTACCAATAAAGGAGTTTCACTGTGATGAAACTTGCACTGCTTGTTTAAAAGGAAAACAACACAAAGTCTCATTCCCTCCTATTGAAGAGCTTAAGTCCACTGCCTGCTTGCAATTACTGCATATGGATCTATTTGGTCCTGTGAGAGTGATGAGCATGGCAAAGAAGAAATACTGTCCGGTAATTGTGGATGATTACCCCAGATTTGTATGGACTTTCTTTCTACATTCAAAGGATGAGGTTGCTCAGAAGATTATCAACTTTGTGTTGTATGTTAAAAAGCAGTATTCCCTTTCAGTTAAGTGTATATGGAGTGACAATAGAACTGAATTCAGAAACCATACACTTGATGAATTTTATCTTTCAAAAGGAATCAAAAGGCAGTTTAGCATCCCAAGGACTCCATAACAAAATGGAGTAGTGGAGAGAAAGAACAGGACCCTAATTGAAGCTGCAAGGTCTATGTTGGCTGACTCTAGTTTGCCACTGACCTTTTGGGCTGAAGCTGTTAACACAGCTTGCTATATGCAGAATAGAGCCTTAGTAAATCAGAGGTTGATGAAGACTCCATATGAAGTTCTACATCACTTGGCTCCTCTAATTTCATTTTTCAAAGCATTTGGGTGTCCCTGTTTTATTCTCAACACAAAGGATCAACTCCAAAAATTTGATCCTAAGGTGGATGTAGGGTATTTTGTTGGTTATTCATCTACTTGCAAAGTATACAGAGTCTTCAACTGTAGAACAAAGATAGTTGAAGAGACTTTGCATGTGAAGTTTAATGAATCTCCAATGGACAAGATTCCACAACACCCTGTGGAGTTGTTTGATTTGGACATACTGCAATATGCTCCTTATCAACCTCCAGTTGTTGCAGATCATGTGGATAAATCATCTTCTGCAGCATGTCTTTCACCTGGTGGTATTGATGATGCTGATGATCATATCAATACTCACCTATTCAAGTTTAGTGACCAATTGCCTGAGTCTGCTAAACTTGATGTTCCTGTAGTTTCAGCAGTTCCATCCACAACAAATGCTGATGAGATTTCTGATTCCTCTACATCTTTTGAGTTACCATCAAATTCTTGGTTTCAAGAGTTTGCATCAAAATCTGCTACTGCTGAAGGTTCTACAAACACTTGCACAGATTTCATTGTTTATCAAGAGCTGAAGAATCACCCAATGTCTCAAATCATTGGTGATATCAATGCTGGAGTTTCAACAAGAAGTCAATTGTCTAACTTCTGCTTCTATGCTCTCTTCATCAGTCAGCTAGAGCCAAAGAGTATCATATTGCTTTAAGAGACAATGGATGGGTTGAAGCCATGCAGCTTGAGCTACTTCAGTTCAAGAAACAGCAAGTGTGGGAACTGGTTCCTCTACCCCCAGGTAAGTGTGCAATAGGCACTAAATGGGTGTTTAGGAATAAAACTGATGAAAATGGGCTTATTGTTAAGAACAAGGCTAGACTGGTTGTACAGGGGTTTTCACAAGAAGAAGGTATTGATTATGATGAAACCTTTGCCCCTGTAGCCAGACTAGAGGCAATTAGATTGTTCTTAGCCTATGCTGCATTCCACCATCTTAAAGTTTTTCAAATGGATGTCAAAAGTGCATTTTTATATGGTAAAATAAAAGAAGAAGTTTATGTGTGTCAACCACCAGGTTTTGAGGACAATAAACATCATGAATGGGTGTATAAACTTGATAAGGCTCTTTATGGGCTGAAACAAGCTCCTAGAGCCTGGTATGAGACACTTTCCACTTTTCTTCTCAAGAATAATTTCACTAGAGGCTCCATAGATAAAAATTTGTTTATTAAGAAGGTGGATCAGCATAAGCTACTTGTTCAAATCTATGTTGATGATATTATTTTTGCATCCTCTGATCCTTAGTTGTGTGATTATTTTACCAAATTAATGAAAAAGAGGTTTGAAATGAGTGCACTGGGAGAATTACAGTTCTTTCTAGGCTTGCAAATCAAACAAAAGGCTGATGGAACCTTTATTCATCAGTCAAAATATACAAAAGATCTTTTGAATAAGTTTGATTTACAAAATTGTAAGCCCTGTTCTACTCCCATGTGCAACACCACACAACTGGATGTGGATCAGAAAGGTAAAGCTGTTGATGAAACACTTTACAGATGTATGATTGGGTCCTTGATGTACTTAACAACTTCTAGACCAGATATCATGTTTGCTACTTGTGTCTGTGCTAGATTTCAGGCTGCTCCTAAAGAATCTCATTTGGTTGCAGTCAAGAGGATCTTTAGATATTTGCAAGGTACACAATCTCTAGTTTATGGTATTCCACTGGACACTCTTGCAAATTAGTTGCTTTTTCCGATAGTGACTATGCAGGGTGCAAGTTAAGTAGAAAGTCAACTTCAGGTGGATGTAAATTCCTAGGCAACTGTTTGATTTCTTGGCAGAGTAAGAAACAAACATCTGTTGCTACATCCACTGCTGAAGCAGAGTACATTGTAGCTGCAAGTTGTACTTCTCAGGTACTCTGGCTTCAGAACCAACTTTTGGATTATGGCATTACAGAGACTAAGACTCCATTATTAATGGATAGTGCTTCAGCTCTATGCTTTGTCAAAAATCCAGTCCAGCACTCTAGGACCAAACATATAGAGATCAGACATCATTTTATTAGGGATTGTTTTGAAAAAGGTCTGATTGATCCTAAGTTTGTGCCTAGTGCTGATGAGCTTGCAGACATTTTGACTAAGCCTTTGGATAGTTCAACTTTCCAAAACCTAGTGTAAAGGCTTGGTATGCTGCAGCTAGAATAAGTGATACCTACTGATGATCTCAGTATATAAGTACTGATGATCATTAGTGCCATATCACATATAGTACTGATTCTGTTAAAACAACTGATAAAGTTACAACTACTGATGTAGTTATAACTACTGATGTCAGTAAAAACAGATAAGTAATGATGTCCAATGACACAACTGAAAACAGCTAAAAGCTGATGAGTACGTGTTGAGGACAGTATGAAACAGCTGAAAGGCTATGAATTGACGAAACCTACTGATGAGAACTTTCTCTTCAGTTTTTTCTACAACTGTTGTTTCATCCTAAACAACTGATGACGAAACCATGTCTTCAGTAGTTTCACAAACTACTGATAACTAACACCAAGTCATCAGCTGTTTACAACAACTAATGACAAAACCATATCTTCAGTAGTTTCACAACTAGTGATGACTAATACCAAGTTATCAGTTGTTTACAACACCTGAAGACCAAACCGAGGTTTTCAGTAGTTTCACAACTACTAATGACTAAAACCAAGTCTTCAGTTGTTTTCAAACATCTGAAGTCAAAACCATGGTTTTCAGTACTTTTCTAACTACTGATCCTAAAACCAAGACTTCAGTTGTTTCAACTTCTGAAAGGGTAATACCATGTCATCAGTCGTTTACAACTACTGATGAATAACACCAACCCTTCAGTCGTTTTCTAACCCTTACCCTATAAATACCCCATACCTAATCCTTCAGCGCTTCATCTTCTCCAAACCTAACGTTCAAATCTCCAAAACTTCTCTCATTAATGGCGACCATGCAGCTCAAACCACGACATAACTGTGTTGCCTACCTCACAAAATCACCCTTCTAACAAATTTCGATAATGCCATTGATCTAATGGTCCATTCTCCCTACCAAACGCCTTCCTTCTAAATCCCACCATTCACGCCGAATCCTTACACAATTTTGGACGAACGTCAACCTTATAACTGGGGAGAACAACACTAGTCTCTCCAGTCGTTCGTCAACAACCATCAAGTGGTCATCAATCCAGAAATCATTTGCCAAACCCTCAACTTGGATGATGCCACTTTCCCCGTCGGGTATCCAAAGGGCACAACTGATTTATCCTTTGCCCACCATGGATATCAGGGAAATCTAAGTGCCTCTACCCTCTTAAAGAAGCATTTCCATGATGCAGAACGTCTTATCTTTCACATGGTTAATGTTTGCTTATCTCCTAAGACATCCTCTTGGGATCAAATGTCTACCAGGTGGCAGCAGGTACTATTCTCTATCCTTGAGCAACAAGACTTAAACTTTTCTGAAATTATTTTTCTTGAACTTAAGGATATGGCCTCAAAACCTCTTTCTAATCGATGGATATTATATCCTCGGTTCATTATGGCCATCATAGAGAATCAGCTGAAAGCTGAGGGACTTGTTGGCCTTGGAGTCCCTGCAACGGCTGTATTGCCTGAAGTATACTCCAGGCATAACTCTGACCAAACACTGAAACAGGCTACCAAACTGCGAAAACCCACGCAGTTGGAACCCATAGCCACACCTCCAGAACCAGAGTCCCCACCAAACCAAAATCCAAAAAGCCAAAATGGCTACTCAGGGAGATGAGTCCTCTAAGGCTGCCTTGTACACAAACACAGGAAGCACATACTGGTATTAACCCCCCATTGTGTCAACGACTCAACCTGCCAAAGCCGCACAGGTATCCTCTCAACAGGATCCTGTTGCAAACAATATTGGGGAACCCACACTGCTGGATACTCTCTCACTTGAGAAGGTTACCGTTGAAGCGCACCATTCACCCCGGGTGCAATCTGCTTCTACCCAATCACCACATGCAACCACCCCCCAAAGTCCTACATTAATTGTTGCACAAGTGCTGAGTCAGTTGCACTCCTCACCCCTCCCCAGATACCAATTACAACTGGGCATACCTCTACCATTGAGGGGGAGGATCAAAGTGCATCTGATAAACCACAGCATAGGGGTTACCATGTTCCATTTCCTAGTGTACAAAAGGAGATTGGAACTTCTGGTGAGGCTGCCACTTATCCTGCTTCAGCATATGATCAGGATGTAGTTGGTACCATTACGAAGACCTTACCAGAGGCAACTGCTGATGAAGGACATAGTCCTGAGGCAGGAAGTCCCCAGTTCAAGACAAAGGGGCACATGCTACAACTGATCTACACTCAGTGCATGTTCATCCTGATTCTATCAGGAGGTCAGGTGATTCAGTACCCACTGATGATGACCTGGGCTTCTTTTACGATGTATTAGCCCAAAACACCATCCTGGAAGAGGAGTGAGCAGACTCAAAGAGCTGCTTGCCAAACTTCTGTGGATCAAAGACCATCTGCCTCTCACACCCCACAGATGGCACCTTCATCTGAAGGTCTCCTAAACACCGAGCCACTCCCAAATACTCAGCCACCTGCCTCTGCTTCTGGCACTATTTCTCAGGAACAGAATCCCCTGAGCAAATAGCTGCTATCTTTCAAAATTCCCTACCTCTCATCACACCTATCATCACTGATATAGTGATCAAAACCATTGATGAGAGGCTTTCCTCAGTAATACAACCCTTAATAGAGGAAGTTGTGGGCAAAACGCTTTCTGATAATCAAACCCTTGCAACCAATGCAACAAAAAGGGGGAGATTCAGTCAGTGAAAGCAAAAAGAAAGAGGAGTGCAGAGAGGAAAGAGAAAGAGAAAGAAACAGAAGTGACAGTAGTGGAAAAAGAGAAGGAGTTGGCTGTGGAGACTGAAAAAGAGAAGGAAAGGAAGCTGACATGGAGAAATCAAAGAAAAGAAAGAATGAAAAGGAGACTGCCTTGGAGCTGATGGTAAAAGAGGTTGATGCCGAACACAGCAGATCAATGGATAACATCATTGATCAGTTGTTTAGGCAAGGCCATGACACTGACAAACTTGACTCTGAGATCAGAAGATTAGAGATTGAAGAAATCCAAAACAGATGGGCAAGTTATGATGTGTTAGAAAGAGAAAGGCTGGAGATCATGATCAATTTATAGCAAAATCTTGGAAGATCAATGATCAAAATCAAGGCTTGGTCCAGGGACAACATCTTGGCAATAACCACCAAGATCTGTTCGTCTGAAGTATACACTAAAGGATTAGTTATTGAAGCTTTGAATGAAGCTGATGCTGGGAGCAGGACTGAACTAGCCAAGCAATCTAAAGCCACACCCCTTCCAAAATGCTAGAACAGCCTGTTAACATTTCCACACCAAACCACCAAAAAACAACAACCCACCAAACCAACTCCCTTTCCTCAAAACCAATAGCCGATGATGTACCCCAGAAGAAGAAGAGAAGGGTATTGAGGCTAGAAGATGATGAAGAGATGATGATGAAGATGAAGATAGGCTGCCACTCTTAGCTGTTATACAGTTGCCGAAGGCCACAAGGCACTCTCCAACAATTACTCCTGAAACTCAAAGACAATTGTGAAGTGAAGCTATAAGAAGAAGAGCTTCACAAACAACATCATGAGGAATTGTTGAGGAGGGTTGACAAAGCATATGAAGCCACATCTTCTATCATCAACATGAAGAAGCATGCTCTCAGATTGTACACTCTTAAGCATACATTTCAATATCAAAAGGAGAGTGTGAGGATTTGGCCTGATCCCAGGGTGTCTCACAGGATTCACAAGAAAAACATTCCACAGAGATACATTGGCTAGGTGAAAAAGATTGTAGATGAAGTGATCTCCCTGGTCTTTGTAGTATCACCCTGGAAATCCTAGAAGACTTCAAGAAAGCTTATAAAGCTAACCAAACCCCACAGAAGATGCTCGAAAATAAAATGGTGAAAAAGGGGTTAGTTTATAAGAGGCTTGAAGAAGTCAGAAAGAATGAGCTCCAGTTGTTCTAGAGGGTATCACCCTGATGAATTTGCTTATAGAATAATAACACCGTGGAGCTAAAGAATGGGAAACAGGTCAAATACCTATCTGAGTACTATGGGCCTGAATCATTATTTGAAGGAGGTGCTGAAGAGCTGACCATGGAGGAACAAATTACCTTCCTTGAGGCCTACACAAGAGAGTCATACAGACTCATAGTAGGGAAGTAGATCTCATGGATGGGGTAACAACTCTGTGTCCAGTTCCCCAAGACAGAGTTCCCATTCATACTTACCAAACAGATCATTGAGACTTCTTCCCAGGCCTGTGCTTAAAAGGGTCACTTCTGAGCTGATCTAGAAGACAAAAATACCAATCCTTCTGCCATAATAAGTGGGACATCTTCAATAGTTTAGAGGTTTTGGCTGCATTGGTTCAAGGGGAGTTTGTTGGACCAAAAGAACCAATGAGCCTGATCAGAAAAACCTCTAAGTCCCACAGACATCACAATAACTGCTAAAGACTTGATCAGCTGTTTGACAATGTCTGAAGATTTCAACAACTGAAGACTAAAGTACTGAAGACTTCAAAAGCTGAAGACCAAAGTCTGAAGATCAACAGCTGAAGAATAAAGTACTGAAGATCAACAGCTGAAGTACAAAGACTGAAGACATTAGCTGATGACAACAGCTGAAGTTCAAGTACAAGTACTGAAGCCTTCAGAGTTTGTTACAACAGCTGAAGAAGCATTCTTCAGTTGTTGTGATGGTTTCCATTCAGTAGTTTTCCTTTTGTTTCAGTATTTGTAAAATGATTGAAGAGCTCTTCAGTCGTTGTAGTTTCAGTAGTTTCTTTTCAGTAGTTGTAGTGATAGTTAACACTTAGCATTTTTGTAAGAATATGTCAGCTGTTTGACATCTTTAGTAGTTGTGTTAACTATCAGTAGTTTGAATAAATTTTGTTAGATGTCACTATCAAGTGACATCAGCAGATGTCACATCTCCTATATAAGAGGTGTTGACCTAATTGTATTTGTGACATTCTGTTACCATGAACCAAATATTGAATGAAATATATTTTTGCAGAATTCTTTCTGTCTATAACCGTTTGTTCTTACCTTGAATATCTTTTGTGTTCTTGTGAATTAGCTAATTCATTGTTTGATTTCCGCTGCTATACTCTCTAATCAATCAAACGTAGATCGCTGATCCTATCAGTCTACCTTCTCTTTTTACATTAGTTCACCATTTGCATAACATAGTATCAAAGGAAAATAAAATGTCACAATAGGTTTGTATATTTCCATAAATCACATTTTTCTTTCTTCTTTCTTTCTGTTTATTATTATTTTTACTCTTGTCCCCAATAGGATATTTAAAAGCTATTCATCCACCAAACTATTATATGTCAAATTCGTAACTCTAGATAACGCCACACTGACAATTATACCTCCTTATTTATTTTCACAACTAGGTTTGGTGGACAATATCTTCAATTGGAGTATGAAGTTCAATTGTTTATCAAAGAATTACAATTCATATAGTGACATAGCTAATAATTAATATTAGTGACCACAGTGAGCATTCCACTAATGGATGCAATTCAACAAAAAATGGGTTTCACGAGTATTAGTAAGAAAAACATACAACCATCTCTTTCAATTTAATCCACTTGGTTAGTATATTCAAGTTATGGTTTTGTCACCGGAACCAAAGATATATTCAAATGGGTTATACGAACGCTTATGTCGGAATGGGTCAATTGACAGGAATGGATTTATTACCTAGATCGGAACAATCTGGGGGCTGAAGTAACACGATGAAGTCGTAGATGGTGGTGTAACAGGGCTGCATAATTCAAATCAATATGTTCAAAACAAAACTTCACCGAACATGGTTTCGAAAGGGAAAGCATTTCGGGTACCTGATCGCGAATCAAAGATGAATTAGAAGAATCAACCAACCCTGATATCAGTTGTGGCTTGCGGTCCTCGTCGGTTGTAAATGGTGGTACGTCAACAACAACTAACAAGTGATAGACTGATTTAGTGGTGATGGAGTGATTTAATGATGTTCCTATCAGGTTAGAGATCGGAACAGCATGTTCCAATCACCAGCGGGACTCGAACAGAACAACTAAGTTGGGAGCACCGTGAGGTAGTTGTGGGCTTCGTGGGGGTGCGATCGATGGTAGATCGAGTTATAAATCGTTGGATCAGAAATCGGTTGAAACAAAGGATCATCCCGCCATCTTCTTGGGAGTTTATTGGAGAAGATAAAGAGTACCCTGTAGAAGATGAAGATCAGGTCAAAAGGAAACAACGATTCGGGTTCGGATCCTGACTATTAAGTCCCCGTACGTGAATATAAAGCTGTGGGTCATAGCCCACTTGATTCCATTTCTATTTTTTTACATTAACATTAGTAAGGGTTTCTTTTTTTTCTTTTCTAAATATTACTTATTACTTATTTGTTATTATGCTTATTATTAGTTCTATTATTATTTAATTTTTTTTCTTAGTTTACGGGTATTATAAGATGACTCTTCTCCTCCTTCAGTGTCTCCTACATCCTCATCATCACTTTCATCATCATCACCATCATCATCATCATCACTATCATCATCATCACTATCATCACCTTCTCCCTTTCTGATCTTCAGAAGCTCATCCTTTGTGCCCTTAAGTTTGAGCAGGATGGTTCTCTTGGCATCCTATAACTCCTCAATCTTTTTAGTAGATAACACATTTTGCTCCTTGAGTTGGGAAATTTCTTGACTCTAAGCAGCCATTTACTGAGCCTGCTCCTCAATCTGCTGCGTCTGCTGAGAGATCTGCTGTGATTATGCAGCAGTAAGCTCCACTAACTGTCGAAGCTGAGCTCTTCTCGTCATCGGCTGTTAACAGCTTCAACACCATACGGTTTAGTGCTGAAAGCTGTTCCTCTACCCTACTAGGAGGTAGAGCTGATCCCGAGGGAAAGGATGGGTGATATGATGGTCCTGCCTGGTGGGTAGAGGTGGTGGTGGTGGCAGTGATGAATATGGGAGGGGGTATGTGTTTGGGTGGTGATGGGTAAGCTGAAGTGGTGGTGGATCTGATGTGGGTAAGTGGTGGAGTAGCTAAGTTAGTGGTGGTATGTGTGGTGGCAGTAGTGGTGACAGGTGGAAAGGTGGCAGTGGTGATGGGGGGAGTGGTAGTAGTGGTGGCTGTGGTGGTGAAGGTCATCCTCCTTTTCTTCATCTTCGTCCCATTAGGCTGAGCCATCATTTTCCTCCTCATGCCCCTTGAGGTGGATGCTCCCCTGGGATGCTGCTGGGCTGACCTGGTGAGTAGCTGGGGTCGGCTGCAGTCTCCCCAGACTTGCTAGTGTGACATCCGGTAATTTTCTGTTACCAACTCCGTTGATTCCGTTGAGTCTTGCATACATGTGTCGTAAGCACACACTAGTTGTCGTTTAACGTTGGTGACCTAATAATAATTAACAATGTTAAATTAATGATAATCTAACTGATTATGTGATTGTTGTGTTATGTTATGTGTTTACACGATTTAAAGGTTCATTGTGGAAATTAATCGCGTAACGTGGAAACGTGTGTATTAATTCGTATGTGTGGTGTTTTATAAAAATAAAATATATATTGTTATCTTTAGTTTATATGTTTATATTATTAAGTTAAAAACACTTTACAATGAGTTTAAAATCTAATTTTTATAAAAATACAAAACACAAGGGTTTAAATGGTAAATATGCAAAATTAAATTAAATAAAACATCCCAAACCCTAGCCCCACCCCTATTCGGCCGCCACCCTTCAACCCCCTCCCTCTTTGCGATTTCGACCAAGAACAAGCAAGAAATCACTAAATTTGATCGATTTCAAGGATTACAACAAGTTAGAATCATCAAATACAAGCCATTACACGTTTAAAGGTTAGAATTTTACAAGTTTTATGGGTTTCTTGTTATGGCCGAACCCTAATTCGTGGATGGGTGTTCATGATGTTGAAATTGTTGTTGTTTGTTGATGTTAGTATGTTAGTTAGATGGTATACATGTTGTTTAACGTTGATTATGCAAGAATGATATGTTTTTAATGGATTGATCATGAACTTTGATTCAAGATAAACCCTAATTCGAAATTGATGTGATTATGTGAGATTGATGATTGTATGATGAATGTATGATGGTTAGTAGGTTGTATGAATGTTAGGTTACATTGATTCTTGCAAGAAATTGATAAATTGAAGTTGGTGTTCATAGGTTACTAATAATAGTAACTCTATTTTCATGATATGATGAATTGATGATGGATTGATGTTGTTGATGTGTTTATGATGATGGTTAGGTGTTAGATTGTTGATATGAATGCTAGGAACCTTGGAATGGATGTTGTAGTTCATACCTTGCCAAAAGTGGAAACTTTTGTTCATGATGATTGATGGATTATGATGATTAGGTATTGTTGATCATGTCTAGATGTTGATATGAGCTTGAAATGGTATATTATTAATGATATCATGAATACATTGGGTGTTTGACAGATTTTGGAATGTACTTTCCCAAAAGGGAAACTTTATTTGCACAAAGTTTGAAAGATGACAGTTTGAGTATGTTTGGGATATTAGGAGCACGCTAGTATGTTCATGGATGATATCTAATATGGTAGAATATGTTAATTAGGTTGTATTGACTTGGATGATCATGTATGGTGTAAATGTTGATTAGTAGTTAAGACATTATGTTTGGGACTAGAAATTAATTATTGTGGTGTATGTTGAATGCAATGAGCATAGTTAATAAATATGATTGTGATCATCATATAGGCATGCGAATCTGAGGCCCCTACTTAGTAAGATTGGCAGGGTTTAGGGTGTGAAGTCGTGAGTGGCTTCACATGCCATGTAGTGCGTGATTTGATCTTTGTGTGGCATGTTAGTTATGTTATAACTAGTAGGCATGTAATGTTTTAGATTCGCATGACTTGTATGATACTTGGTAGTATGATGATCTAAGTAATACACTGGATAATGTAGCATACATGTGATCCATTTGAATGTTAACCATGTATGATGTGTGAGTATGCTTGCTTAAATAGTTTACAACACATAATGTCACCAACGGGTCAAACGAGTCAACTGGGTCAAACATGTCTGTTCTTATGAAACCTTGAGTCTTTGGTTGTAGTGTGCTTAGGGTTCTACATGTTCTCTGTTTACACGTACTTATGTACTTACATGATCTAGGTAACCTCTGAAGGTTGTCTGTCCACTCTTCTTTCAAGTAAACCCTAAGTATTCATTTCGCATATCAGGTGAGTTCATGCCCCACTCTTTACTTAACCTCTTTCGGGGGAGATATCATACTGGTAAATTACAAACGCTTTATATGTATTTAAGTTGTGTATAATATTAAAATAGTGTTGTTTACTTTGGAAAAGTCCTCACACTTTCGAATTGTTAATATTGAATAGCGGGGAAACTTGGGTAGTACTACTGGGTCTGACGAGCCCCACCTGTGTGACTCGAGGTCAACCGGTGCAATTTGTCCTACTGAACATTGTCATGACCTGTTAAGTCATGACAGGATGCAACAACTTATCACAGTCAGCTTCAATTGCGAAACCACTATTAATTAATGTTTATTGTTTATAGACTAGCTATCTGTTACAATACACTGCTTATATATCACAACTATTAAATTGTTTATATTTGTTCGCCAACTCTTGAACTCACCAACTGTTGTGTTGACATTTTTAGTATGCTATTCTCAGGTCTTTAACTTCGCTTGCCATTAAGAGCGCTGCACGGGTTCATCATGCATATTAAGACTCTGTTTAAAAGACATCTTTGTTGGTTTCTAATTATTAATGTTTTCTTATTTGGTTTGGCGCGTGTTTTTCCATATTATACATTTATACACTTTGGGTTTCTTTACTTACAAAACGCTTCTGCATGGTTTTAAAGTTTGAACTTTGGTTGATTTTATTTTAAAAGTGGCATATAGAGTCGTTATGAGTAACTATTGACTGTGATCCTGGTTTGTTCACACGCCTCGCGGTAAAACTCTGCACGTGGATTTGAGGGTGTGATAGATTGGTATCAAAGCCACTCTTGTGTCGTTTGGGGTGTGGGACATACCTCACCAAGAATGGTGACTTCTCGAGCTCATCGAGGACGATGAGTCCAAACAGGGGGTGCTTGTGGCACCCTACACATATCCCACATTGGCCGTGGATAGGTGAGATTTCTGGTTCATAAGGAATGTCTGGCCTTTAACATCAACAAAGCGTTTTGGGCGTATTGACTATGGATGGGAGGAGAATTTCACAATTAAACATGCTCACGTGGGAGCAGTCCAGGGATGGGTGACCTCCCTGGGAAGTTTTCACCCGGGCAACCAAAACCAAATTCGTGAGCTCATCATGGGCAAAGCAGACAATATTGTTGATGCAAGGGGCCGGGTGTTACAGAATGGTATCAGAGCTATTGGTTATAGGGAACTAGGTTGCATACACACTAGACTATAACCGCACATAGATAGTTAGTTACATGTGCCTTATTTTTTTTCCTCTATTGTATACTCATTGGCGTACATGTCACACTCTCTATAGCCGGGCATCGTCATCGAGAGCTCCGGGTAAGCGACCTGCATCACCTACACGATCTGAGTCCCCACCTCCCGCACCTGTACCCAACAATGGACCCGACTGGCCCCGACTAGCTTACCCTCGAGGCGAGATGGATTGGGATCAACCTTTTGCACTGATGTAGCGTGACCCCCACGAGACTGGAGTTTCTACCCCAGGTTCGTTGATCATATAATGTATAGGGAGCACGTACCTGTCTCGAGGCCCAGGACTAGGAGCAACACCGTTCAACCAATTCCTTCACTCCCACGGACGGTGAAGTCCAATGAGCAACTGATTGCCGCACTGGTAGCTGCACTAGATACTGAGCAACAACGAGTCAGGCGACTCATGAGTGTTGTTTGTACACTGCAGAATGAGATGTACAAACTAAGACATCAAATGGATGGACTCGAAGAGCAACACGGGAAGACCCTAAATGGGTGTCACCACATTGAAGACGGTTTCATAGCACTTAGAGGATGCGTAACCGTTCATGAACAGCGGGATGCAATAGCCGATAACAGAATGGCTATCTTAGAAGCTCAATTGGTAGCCCTCCAGATTGCTATAGCTCCTGCTCCTGCAGCGGACTCGGAGGATGAGGATCCCGAGGAGGAACCCGAGGAGGAGGAACCGGTGGAGATGGAAGTTGACAACGATGGGTCGGATGTTGTCGATTGATTTCCTTCATATGACTTGGACTGTGTAGTGTTTCTCTCTTTTAAAACCTATGTGGGAAGGGTTGTTTCCCCACCCGAACGACAAACTTAAATTTTGACATTGATGAATACATTATGACTCATTTACAATTTATTTACCTTGGTTATCATTTTTGTTATGAATGTTGTGGTTGTGGTGATTCATTATTCCTTACTCTCTACTGTACTTCAATGGGATAAATGTGTTTGATGTTACTCATTATTGTATTTGTGAATTTAAAGTGAAAAATGGATGCCCGTGGACGTGGACGTGGACGCGGACGTAGACGTGGCACTGGAGATCATGGCGGTGGTGCTATAAACATGACCCCCGCAGAATTAGCTGCCATAATAAATGAGCATGTTCAGGCAGCGGCGGCTGCTGCCTAGATGGGACACCCAGCAGGACCACCGGTGTGTACCTACAAGTCCTTTATGGACTGTAAACCGCACACCTACAGCGGTACTGAAGGGGCTGTAGGACTGGTGCGATGGTTCGAGAAGATAGAGTCTGTCTTCTCCAAATGCAACTGCCCACCTGCTGATCAAGTGAAATATGCCACTGGGACTCTAGAAGGTGCCGCTCTGTCCTGGTGGAACGCGCAAGTCCAGATGTTGGGACAAGCGATGGCGAATGGGCTTCCCTGGGCTGAATTCAAAGAAATGATGATCGAGGAGTACTGTCCTCGCAATGAAGTGCAAAAGCTGGAGATGGAGTTCTGGCAACTTAAGATGCAGGGCTTGGAAATCGAGGCCTACACCACCCAAACCCATGAACTAGCCACCTTATGCCCGAGAATGGTGAACGAAGTGCACAAGAAGGTTGAGCATTACATACGGGGATTAGTACCCGAAATTCAAAGTATGGTGACTGCTTCCAACCCAACCACGATTCAACAAGCCATCCATTTAGCTCACAAGCTAACTAACCAAACAGTGGAGCAAGGACGTTTACCCAAGCGGGGCGCCATGGTGAGCGTGCCCGATAACAAGAGAAAGTGGGATAGTTCCAACAAGCACAAGTCATCATCATCAAGCGGTCAACCCCAACCTCAACAACAACAACAGCCAATTCAGCAGCAACAACGGAGGTTCGACAATAACCTTAACTTCAACAAGACGACTTCAAATAATCAAGGACCCAATGGTTATGGTGGTCGACATCCGAAGTGCACTCGATGTAATTACCATTATGTGGGAAGGTGTGATAACTTCAAGTGTCAACGCTATGGTAAGATTGGACACGCTGCTAAGGATTGCTGTGGTGAACTGTTAAGGAAGCCACAACAACCTCAGGAGACTCCCAAAGGTTGTTTTGAATGTGGGAAGGAAGGGCATGACATGTGAAACTGCCCAGAACTAAGGAGGAATGGTAATGGCAATAACGGCAATGGCCACAACAACAACAACCACGATAATAACAACAACGGTGGCAATGGTACTGGTAATGGTGATAACAATGATAGAGCTAAAGGGAGATCCTTCGTCATTGGCTCAGGTGAGGCTCTAAACTACCCCACAACTATAACCGGTAGGTTTTCTATTAATGGGTGTTTTGCTACGGTACTATCGATACTGGAGCTGATAGAAGCTTCGTGTCCTTGAAGTTCTATAATCTTTTAACTGATATACCCTCCGCCATAGAATCTAAATACGCCATAGAATTAGCTGACGGTAAACATATCCATGTAACGCATATCCTTAAAGATTGTAAGATAGAACTTTCCGGTCATACTTTCGCTATAGACCTTATGCCTATTACGCTGGGGAATTTTGATGTTGTGATAGGCATGGACGGGCTCTTTAGCAAGCAAGCAGAAGTCATACGTCATGAGAAGATCATACGAATTCTTGTTGGTGACGAAATCCTTACAGTCAGAGGTGATAGGAGTGGTGCTGTGATAGGCATCATCTCATACATGAAAGCCCAAAAGTTATTGCGAAAGGGTCATTTGGCTATTCTAGCACTTTTAACCGTTAAGCAAGTGGAAGAAATCCGAATGGAGGATATTCCCATAGTGCGCGACTTTCCAGAGGATGTTCGTGGATTACCACCTCACCGCCAAGTGGAATTCTAAATCAAGTTGACTCCCGGCGTAGCCCCGATTGCTAGGGCACCTTATCGATTAGCATCGAACGAACTATAAGAGTTGTCATCACAACTCCAGGAGCTTTTAGATAAGGGCTTTATTCGACCTTGCACATCACCTTGGGGAGCCCCTGTTCTTTTTGTTAAGAAGAAGGATGGCACATTCCGGATGTGTGACTGGGATTGTGTAAGAGTGATATTCTTACTGGAGAATTGAATATGATAATCAAGTCATTGATTGGAGTGGCGAAACAAACAATCAAAGAACATTCAAGCAAGAAAATTACTCATAAATGTTGTTTGTATTGATATATGAAAGTTGATAAGTTACAGAGAATAATTACAACAAAATCTCTATATCTATCAACCATCACCACCTCAGTACGAGTTAACTATTCTATTATAGGCAGACAAGATGCCTTTACAAAGGACTAACTACTACCCTGATCTATACATCAGAAACTAGTCTAAGTCTTGATCCGCATCTCTGCTTGTTCATCCTCATTGACAAATGCGGATGAGTTAATCTTATCAACATTTCTACTTGATCATCAGCATTAGTAAGTTGGTCATCCACATTGGTTAATGCGGATGAACAAATACTTGTGCGCATTTGGTTGGTCATCCCATTTGTCAATGCGGATGATCAAAGTCTTGTTCGCATCTCTTTTGTTCTTCCGCATTAGTCAATGCGGAATAGTAACTTGTTCTTCAGCATTAGTATTATGTCTTCCGTTTAGAATGCGGAAGAGTAAACACTTGTCCGCATCAGAGTTTTGTCTTCCGCATTAACTAATGCTTCTTCTTGCAGATCTTTATCCGCATTCATCTTGGACTTGTGGATTCCAGCTAAACAACATCATTCACCCATTGAGTTGGCATGTATGATCCTTTCAGGGTGCAACAATACTCCCCTTAAGGATTATACAGCCTGGTTTTCCTCAATGTTTAGGATGTGATAATGTTGTGAAGATTTAGCTGGGTCTTTAGGAGGTAGTATGAATGCAGCTTTAGTTGGATCCAGGATAGCCTTGATCATGTTTACAAAATCAGTTGCTTCTGACATCCTGTCTCTACTCACACATGTATTTTCATTCTGCTCAGTTGTAGATGGCTTCATGGTAAATTTTTTCAGTGAAATAGGTTCCCATATGGAGATTGTGGAAAGATGTTGGACAAAAGAACCAATGAGCCAAGATCAGAAAACCTCCAAGTCCCACATGGTATCACAACAACTGCTGAAAGCCTCATCAGTTTTTTGACAAGTGCTGAAGACTTCAACAGCTGAAGATCAAGTGCTGAAGACCTCAACAGCTGAAGAACTAAAGTGCTGAAGTACAACAGCTGAAGAACACAAGTGCTAAAGCTGAAAGACCAAGTACTGAAGTACAACAACTGAAGAGTTTACAAGTGCTGAAGATCAACAACTGATGTGCAAAGTCTGAAGACAAAGACTGAAGACATCACCTGATGATATCTACTGAAGTCATCAGCTGATGAAACACTTGAAGGTCAAGTCTGAAGATCAAGTACTGAAGCCTCAGTAGTTTGTCACAACTGCTGAAGAGTACTTCTTCAGTAGTTGTGATATCATATTTTATATTTTCTTGTTTCAGTAGTTTTATATTTTGTACTTAACACTCTGATATGTTCTCAGTAGTTGTGAACATTTCAGTAGTTTGTTAAGAATTAGTTATTTTTGTATTAGATCTGCCAGTTGTCACTTTCCGTGATAACAGCAGTGATTGTTGCACTCTATATAAGGAGTGACAACTTATTGTAAAGATGATGAATGGAATGAATGATGATTTGATTAGAAATATTCTACATCTATAAACATTCCTTGAAATCAGAAATATATATTCTCTCCCTATAACCGTATGCGCTCTTAATGCATACAAGTATCGATTGCTTGCTACAATTTGTCTAATTCCTGTTTGTATTCCGCTGCTTTGAATCCTAATACATCAAACTTGTGATCGCTGATCCTGTCAAATGGTATCAGAGCAGGTTAATCATTGATCGATCTAATAATTGATCATTGAAACTGCTATTCAAGATCTAAGTTTGATTGAATTAGCTTTTGTTTTTGCAAGAAACGGTTATAGAGATTGAATTTTCTGTATTCTGCTCATTCATCCTGAGATCTTTTCTTGGTTCTCATTGAGTTTGTTGTGGTCTGTCTAAAACTTTTAAAAGCTTGAACTGAATTGTTTTTGAACTGAAAATGACTACTCCCTCCAATGATCCTCACAATACTGGTTCCTCAACCAAGCCACCAATGCTGGTTAGGAATGAGTATAACATATGGCAAAGACGTATGCTCCATCACCTGTCTGTTAACAGCGCAGGTGTTGGACATCAGTGGTACATGGTCCACACAAGCCTATGGTGAATCCCGGAACCAATCAAATGGTTCCGAAGAGGAGGGAGCAATACTCAGATGAGGATAAGAAGTTGCTTGAAATTGATGCAAAAGCCCATGGAATTCTGGCCATGGCACTGCCAAATGAATCTATTCTGGGCTAATGCATCATGAAACTGCCCATGACCTCTGGAATGCCTTGAAAGAACAATTGGAGGAACAGATGATCTTGGCAAATAATAGAGAAATCTTGCCGCCCAACAATATGAGACATTCTCTCATAGAAAGGGTGAGACACTGACTCAACAATATGAGCGGTTCTCTTGTTTGATCTCTGAACTAAAAATGGTCAAACTTGAATACACAAATATTCAGATGAATAACAGATTTCTCAGATCACTGCCTGAGAGATGGGACACATATACTATTGTCCTACGCTCCAGTGCAAGTTTGGACAAACTATCTCTCACCCAACTCCATGGAAACTGCTCACTTTTGAGAGAGAGATAGAACAGAAGAGAAAGCTGTCTTCATCTGGAACCTCACTGAAGACTTTGTACCAGGCAACACTGCCTTGGTGGGTCATGAGTCAGAATATGCTTCATCTGAATGCCAGTATGATGAGCATATTAATTCTCTTCAAGCCACTTCTGATTCTGCATTTGTGAGTATTGATGGTCAGTTTACTGGGTGTAATAATGACAATCTATGCTTCATTATGGATGATCTCAAGGGGATTGCTGATGATGACTTAGAAGAGATGGATATTTTGAGCCAAATGGCCTTGATAAATATCAGATCTCAGAAGTTCTATAAAAGAACTGGAAGAAAATTCCCAGGACTCTCTGGCAAAACCAAAGTTGGTTTTGACAAGAGCAAGTTGAGGTGTCACAAATGCCAAAGGCTTGGACACTTTGCAAGAGAGTGTAGATCAACTGATCTAACTCCACTGCACCCTTTGTGACTTTTCCTGGCAATAGTCAACAACACAGAGGGCAACATCCTGTCACCTCTAGTCATCATCCTCAACAACAATCTCCGGCATATTTTGTTCCTCAGGGTCAAATGCCATATCCGTACCCTTGTTATTACATGCCACAGTCAAATCAAGTTCAAGTTCCTATGGCACCACAACCTCATGCACTACCAGAACCTCAGCCTTCCCAATCTCATCAACAACCTCAACCTCAACAACACAGCTTCTTCACCCCAGGAGTTGTTGACTGGAGCAGTTTACCAGATGACATGTCTGGTCATGACCAACTGTTCTCAGTGCTGGTCAACATGGTGGTGACAGTCCTTTTGGGAATCTAGCTCTTATGGCT
Source organism: Flaveria trinervia (assembly GCA_025506515.1). Lineage (NCBI taxonomy): Eukaryota > Viridiplantae > Streptophyta > Magnoliopsida > Asterales > Asteraceae > Flaveria > Flaveria trinervia. Next base: position 26,622,555 of record CM046441.1, read on the forward strand.
TTGGAGTCTGCTGATACTTCATTTTCTAATGCCTCTACACCTCAGGTATCACAGGTATCCTCTGAGGCAAAAGCCAAATTATGTTCTGAACCATGCATAGCCATTTGCTTCCATTAGAGAAGCAAATGTAGCTCTAATTAATAAGAACATTGAGCTAGAACAAATAATTTCCAAAAACAAAGTTAGTTTGAGTTGTGCTTAAAGATAAAAATGAGGAGATTATAACTGAATTGCCAAATAATTGATATAAGGCTAGAGAAGAAGTACTTCTAGAGAAGTACAAAGATCTCAAAGAACCCTTGCAGTTACCCAGGTCGAGTGTGATAGATGGGTACAATCATGCAAAGGTTTTGAAATGCTTCTTAGTAAGCAATCTGCTTCAAATGTGAAGTTTGGAATTGGTTACAATCACACTGCTCCACCTACAGATTTTACCCCAAGAGCAGAGGTAGAATCTGATGGTGAGAGTGATAACCAATCCATCACATCATGTGATCTACCTTCGATACAGCACAATCAGAAGTAGCAGTCATCATCAAGCCCTCTTTGAACCTATCAGCTGATGTTGATGGTTCAAATGCTGATATTCACATGATTAATGAGTTGATCAACTCAGGAGTTAATTCTGAAGGTCCTGAAAGGACTAGAGAGCAGGATTTAACACCTGAAGTTCAAACTTCAACAGCTGTCAGTACTGAAGAGAAGAAAACTGGCAGTAGAAAGAGTTTGAAGACTACTAAAGAGGCTGTCAAGAAAGCAAACAATGCTTCCAAAGCATTAAAGAACAAGTCTTCTGTTGCTTCACCCTTTAGTTGATGATCAACCTAAGATGAAGAAAACCATGTGAAGTATGTGGTTTGTTCAATCATCTTACAGATGATTGTTGGTACAAAAGAGGTTCCAAACTCAAACAAAAAGAAGAAATTAATGAGAAAATGGTAAAAATGAAAACTGAGTTTGAGACCACATTTGTATCAGCAACATCAAATCCTGTAACCCTTAAGTCCTCAAAGAAATCCAAAAAGGAAGGGGTTAAACAGGTGACAGCTGAGGGTGCTCAGAAGAAAAAGGTGCAACATAGGAACTTATCAAACTCCACTAGCAATGTGTCTGATGAGCTGAAAGCTTTATCACAAAATCAGACACAGCTGGTGATGATGGTACAACATCTGTTGGGTAGAGTTAACCAACTAGATGCTCCTATGTTGAAACCACAGAAAAGGAGGTCCAAGCCAAAGGACTCCTCTTCTACACCATCTTCTTCCTCTCAGGCTGTTTTTCAAATAAACTGTTAGTTTACCATCTATTGATGAGACCAGGCCCAAAACCAAAAAGGTTTGGGTCTCTAAAACTAACTAATTGTTTATTTTGCAGGGTTCTTCAACATGCCAAAGTAGCATCTGGTATGTAGACAGTGGGGGATCTATGCACATGACTGGGAACAGCTCTCTTCTTCATGACTACTCAAGGAAAGAAGGGATTTGTCTCTTTTGGCAATGATGCTAGGGGTTACATCATCGTAAGGGCTTTGTCTCCAATGGAGAAATCAAATTTGATGATGTTAATCATGTGAAAATCTCAAGTACAATCTCTTGAGTGTCAGTCAAATGTGTGATAAAGGCCATGTTGCCCTTTTCACCAGTCAAAACTGTAGGATTCTGTCATCCAAAGTTTTGCACTTGATTGACAAGGTGTTGGATGATCACACTCTCCTGAAAGCCAACAGGACAGGAAGAGTGTATGCCTTAGATCTTTCTAAGAAGATAGATCTCAAAGGCAATCCTTGCCTATTTTCCAAAGCCTCTTCTCAAGAATCTAAACTGTGGCACAGGAGGCTTGGTCATGTTAATCTCAAAAACATGAATCAGCTTACCCACAATAGTTTAGTCAGAGGCTTACCAATAAAGGAGTTCCACTGTGATGAAACCTGCACTGCTTGTTTAAAAGGAAAACAGCACAAAGTCTCATTCCCTCCTATTGAAGTGCCTAAGTCCACTGCCTGCTTGCAATTACTGCATATGGATCTATTTGGTCCTGTGAGAGTAATGAGCATGGCAAAGAAGAAATACTGTCTGGTAATTGTGGATGATTACTCCAGATTTGTATGGACTTTCTTTACATTCAAAGGATGAGGCTGCTCAGAAGATTATTCACTTTGTGCTGTACATTGAGAAGCATATTCCCTTCCAGTCAAGTGTATTAGGAGTGACAATGGAACTGAGTTCAGAAATCATACACTTGATGACTTCTATCTTTCAAAGGGAATCAAAAGGCAGTTCAGCATTCAAGGACTCCAAACAAAATGGAGTAGTGGAGAGAAAGAACAGGACCCTCATTGAAGCTGCAAGGTCCATGCTGGCTGACTCAGGTTTGCCACTGACCTTTTGGGCTGAAGCTGTCAACACAGCTTGCTATGTGCAAAATAGAGTTTTAGTAAATCAGAGGTTGATGAAGACTCCATATGAAGTTCTCCATCATTTGGCTCCTCTGATTTCATTTTTCAAAGCATTTGGGTGTCCCTTTTTATTCTCAACACAAAGGATCAACTCCATAAATTTGATCCTAAGGTGGATGCAGGGTACTTTGTTGGTTTATCATCTACTTGCAAGGCATACAGAGTCTTCAACTGCAGAACAAAGATGGTTGAAGAAACTCTCTACATGTTAAGTCTGAATCTCCAAAGGACAAGATTCCACAAAGCCCTGTGGAGTTATTTGATTTGGACATACTGCAATATGTTCCTTATCAAACTCCTGCTGTTGCTCCTGTCAACAGTTCACCACCTGGTGGTACTGCTGATGATGATGATGATTGCAGTACTCACCTCTTCAGGTTTAGTGATCAGCTGCCTGACTCAGCTAGACCTGATGTTCCTGTAGCTCCAGTAGCACCATCCACAACAAATGCTGATGAGATCTCTTCGAATTCAACTTCCTTTGAATTACCATCCACTGATTGGTTTCAAGGAAATGATTCACCATCACCATCTGTTGCTGCTGAGCCTGCTACAAACACTTGCACAGATCTCATTGTGTATCAAGATCTGAAGAATCACCCTATGTCTCAAATCATTGGTGATATCACTGCTGGAGTATCAACAAGAAGTCAATTGTCAAATTTCTGCTTCTATGCTCTCTTCATCAGTCAGCAAGAGCCAAAGAATTATCACATTGCTTTAAAGGACAATGGATGGGTTGATGCCATGCAGCTTGAGCTTCTTCAGTTCAAGAAACAGCAGTGTGGGAACTGGTTCCTCTACCTCCAGGTAAGTGTGCAATAGGCACTAAATGGGTGTTTAGGAACAAAACTGATGAAAATGGGCTTATTGTTAAGAACAAGGCCAGACTGGTTGTTCAGGGGTTTGCACAAGAAGAAGGTATTGATTATGATGAAACCTTTGCCCCTGTAGCCAGACTGGAAGCAATTCGATTGTTTTTAGCTTATGCTGCTTATCAAAACCTTAAAGTTTTTCAAATGGATGTCAAAAGTGCATTTTTGTATGGAAAATTAAAGAAGAGGTTTATGTATGTCAACCTCCAGGCTTTGAGGACAATAAACATCCTAATTGGGTGTATAAGCTTGATAAGGCTCTTTATGGGTTAAACAAGCTCCAAGAGCCTGGTAGGAGACATTATCAAACTTTCTTCTGGAAAATTTCACTAGAGGCTCCATAGATAAGACTTTATTCATTAAGAAAGCTGGGCAGCATAATCTACTTGTTCAAATTTATGTAGATGACATCATTTTTGCATCCTCTGATCCAAAGTTGTGTGATGCCTTTACAAAGTTGATGCAACAGAAGTTTGAAATGAGTGCCATGGGAGAATTACATTCTTTCTGGGGTTGCAAATCAAACAAAAGGCTGATGGAATTTTCATTCATCAGTCCAAATATACAAAAGATCTTTTGCAAAAGTTTGATTTACAAAACTGTAAGCCTTGTTCTACTCCCATGTGCAGCACCACACAACTGGATACAGATCAGAAAGGTAAAGTGGTTGATGAAACACTTTACAGATGTATGATTGGGTCCTTGATGTATTTAACAGCTTCTAGACCAGATATTATGTTTGCTACATGTGTTTGTGCTAGATTTCAGGCTGCACCTAAAGAGTCTCATCTGATTGCAGTCAAGAGGATCTTTAGATATCTGCAAGGCACTCCATCTCTAGGTTTATGGTATTCTACTGGACATTCTGGTAAATTAGTTGCTTTTTCTGACAGTGACTATGCAGGGTGTAAGTTGACCAGGAATCAACTTCTGGTGGATGTCAATTCCTAGGCAACTGCTTGATTTCTTGGCAGAGCAAGAAACAGACCTCAGTTGCTACATCAACTGCTGAAGCAGAGTACATTGCTGCTGCAAGTTGTACATCTCAGGTACTCTGGCTTCAAAACCAACTTTTGGATTATGGCATTCAGAGACTAAGACTCCATTGTTAATGGATAGTGCTTCAGCTCTTTGCATTGTCAAAAATCCAGTCCAGCACTCTAGGACCAAACATATAGAGATCAGACATCATTTTATAAGGGATTGTTTTGAAAAAGTCTGATTGATCCTAAGTTTGTGCCTAGTGCTGATGAGCTTGCAGACATTTTACTAAGCCTTTGGATAGTTCAACTTTCCAAAACCTGGTGTTAAGGCTTGGTATGCTGCAGCTAGAATAAGTGACAACTACTGATGATCTTAGTAATAGTACTGATGATCATTAGTACCTATGTCACATATAAGTACTGATGAGTCCTTTTCCCTTCAGTAGTTTTATAACTACTGATGGCTAAATGCCTCATAAGTACTGAAGTACTTCATCTGTTCTAAACTACTGATGTAGTTACAACTACTGATGCAGTTACAACTACTGCAATCAGTAAAACAGATAAGTACTGATGTCCTATGAAACAACTGAAATCAGCCAAAAAACTGATGAATGTTTGAGGACAGTATGAAACAGCTGAAAAGCTAAGAATTGACGAAAACAGCTGAAAGAACTTTCTCTTCAGTCGTTTGTACAACTGCTGTTTCATTCTAAACAACTGAAGCAAAACCACGTCTTCAGTAGTTTTATAACTACTGATGACTAATACCAAGTCTTCAGTTGTTTACAACAGCTGATGACAAAACCACTGTCTTCAGTAGTTTCATAACTACTGATGACAAACACCAAGTCCTCAGTTGTTTCAATCATCTGAAGTCAAAACCACGGTCTTCAGTAGTTTTCTAAACTACTGATGCCTAACACCACGACTTCAGCTGTTTCAACGTCTGAAAGGATAATACCATGTCAACGGTCGTTTAAAACTACTGATGACTAACACCACATCCTTCAGTCGTTTTCTTACCCGTACCCTATAATATCCAAACCTAAGCTCTCAATGCTTCATCTTCTTCAAACCTAACGTTCCTCTCCAAAACTTCCCTCTTCTCCATGGCGTCCATGCAAATTAAACCGCGACACAACTGTGTTGCCTACCTCACTAAATCGCCCATCTGGACTAAGTTCGATACTGCTATCGATCTTATGGTTCAGTCCCATACAACACGGCATTTCTTCTGAATCCCATACTACATGCCGAATCCTTGCACCAATTTTGGATGAACGTTACTGTTACCACTGGGGAGAACAACACACCATCCCTCCAGTCGGTCGTAACAACAAAAAGTAGTCATCACTCCTGAAATAATCCGCCAAATTCTTCAACTGAATGATGCTAGTTCTCCTGCTGGATATCCGAAGGGCACCATAGATCTATCCTTTGCTCAACATGGATATCAAGCGATCTCAGTGCCTCCACTATCATGAAGAAACACTTTAATGACGCTGAGCGCCTGATTTTTCACATGGTGAATGTATGTTGGCCCCTAAGACGTCGTCTTGGGATCAAATGTCGACAAATGGCAGCAGGTAATGTATTCTATTCTTGAGCAACAACCATTAATTTTTCAGAAATAATATTTTTAGAGCTCAAGGATATGGCTCAAAAACTAACTGCCAACCGTTGGATACTATATCCACGGTTCATAATGGCCATCATTACAAACCAGCTTAATGCTGAGGGACTTGTTGGCTTGGGAGTCCCTGCTACGGCTGTCTGCCGGAAGTATACTCCCGGCACAACTCTGACCGGACACTCAAAATGGCTGCCAAGCTGCGAAAACCCACGCAGCTGGAACCCACCACCACCTCCAAATCCAAAGTCCCCACCAAACCCACCAAAAAGAAACCAAAACGGCTACTCAGGAATTGAGTCCCCTGAGGATGCCCCTGCAACACAAACGCAGGATACTAGTCCTAGTCCAAACCCCTAGTGGATCCAATGACTCTTCAGCCATAGCCGCTCAGGCTTCCTCTCAACAGGAGCCTGCAGCAACCACACAAGGGGTACCTACATATCTGGGATCTTCCTCACTTGAGGAGATTGCCATTGAAGAGCACCAACCTCCCCAGGTGCACACTGCTTCTATCCCTTCACCCAAACAACCGCCCCTCACAGCCCAACTTAATAGTTGCACAAGTGCTGACTCAACTGCACTCCTCACCCCCTCCCCAGAAACCACTTACTACTGGGAATACCTCTACAATTGAGGGGGAGGAACACAGTGCACTTGAGAACCCACAGCACAGGGGTTTACCACTTCTATCTCCTGGTGTAGACAAGGAGCTTAGAATATCTAGTGAGGCTGCCACCTCCTCTGACTCAGCACATGATCAGAGTGAGGCTGGTAACATTGCTAAGACCTCACTAGAGGCAACAGCTGATGATGGACACTGTCCTGAGGCTGGAAGTCCCCAGTACCAAGCACAAGGGGCACATGCACCAACTGGTCTACACCCAGTGCATGTAAATCCTGCTCTAAGCAGGAGGTCAGATGATTCAGTTTCGGCTGATGATGACCTGGGCTTTTTCTATGATGTTCTTGCCCAGAACACAATCCTTGAAGAGAAAGTCAGTAGGCTGCAAAACCTACTTGACCAACTCTCACAAGGAGAAAGACCATCTGCCTCTACCCACCCACAGATGGCACCTTCACTTGAAGGTTCCCCAACACTGAGCCACTCCAAACTCAACCACCTGCCTCTGCTTCAGGCCCTACTTCTCAGGAACAAACCCTCCTGAGCAAATAGGTGCTGTACTTCAAAATTCCCTCCCTCTCATCACACCCATAATCACTGATATTGTGACTAAAGCCATTGATGAGAGGCTTTCCTCAACTTTACAGCCCTTGGTTGATGCTGCTGTCCAAAAGACTCTTTCTGCGGTACAAACCCCTTCTCCCAATGCAACCAAAAAGGGGGAGAGTACTGCAGTGAAAGAAAAGAAGAGGAAAAGAACAGAGGAGAAGAAGGAAGAGAAGCAAGCCCAAGAGGAGGAGAAAGAAAAGCAACCTCTGCTCACTTACAAGCGAAAGAGAAGTGCTGATGATCACACTGCTGAAGACAAATCCTTGGAGGAGCTGGTCAAAGAAGCTGACACTACACACAGCCGATCCATGGATAAAATAATTGAACAACTCTTCAGGCAGGGGTTTGACACAGCCACACTGGATAGTGAGATCAGAAGGTTAAGTGCAAGAGATACAAACCCGATGGGCAGGTATGATGCTCTTGAGAAAGAGAGATTGGAAATAATGATCCGCTTCATTGCAAAATACTTAGGAAGATCGTTATGGAGATTCGCGCATGGACCAGGGACAGCATTCTGGCTATAGCCACCAGAATCTGTCTGTCTGAGCAATTCAACAAAGGGATTATTGTGGAAGCCCTTGATGAGGCTGGGGCTGGTAAAAGGTTAGAGATGGCTAAACTCACAAAGGCAAAACTAACTACAAAGATGCTGGATCAACCTTCCCTTCCACCCACTCAAACAGATCCTATCCCTCAAATCTCCCAACCAATCTCTAAGCCAAAATCCAATCCTCATTCTTCAAAACCAATTCCTTCACCAACCCAACCATCATCCAGTGATGTACCCAGAAGGAGGAGAAGGGTGCTGAGGATGGAAGAAGAAGAAGAGGAGGATGAAGATGATAGTCTGCCACTCTCTGCTGTTCTGAAGCTACCAAAACCCGAAGTCAACCCATGATCACACCTGACTCTCAAAGGAAATGGTCAGAGTCAAGATAGAAGAAGAAGAACAACGAAAACAGCACGATGAGCAACTGTTGAAGATGGTTGACAAGAATTTCCTCAGTCATCATCTATTCAAGCCATGAAAGGGCATGCTCAAAGGCTGTACACTCTCAGGCACACCTTTCAGTATCAGAAGGAGAGAGTGAGAGTATGGCCAGACCCCAGGGTGAGTTCTAGAATCCATAAAAGAACTATCCCACACAGATACAACGGCCAGGTACGAAAAACAATAGAGTCTACCATCATGTTGGCCGTTGTAGTCTCACCTTGGGAAATCATTGATGAATTCAAGAAAGCTCACCAAGCAAAGAAGACCCCTCAAGCTTTACTAGAAAACAAGATGATAAGAAGGGGTTGCTATATAAAAAGCTTGAAGACATCCAGAAGAATGAGCTCCAGTTACTCCTTGAAGGCAACCATCCTGATGAATTTGTATATAGGGAGGTAACTACGGTGGAGCTGAAAAATGCAGGACCATGAAGTACTTATCAGAGTACTATGGTCCAGAGTTCTTCTTCGAAGGAGGAGCAGAAGAACTCTCTCAGGAGGAACAAGTTGTTCTCCTTGAGGCCTATGTTCGTGAGTCATACAGACTCATTATGGGGAAGTAAATCTCATGAATGGGATAACAACTCCGTGTCCAGTTCCCCAAAACAGAGTTCCCATTCATACTCTGCCAAACAAATATTTGAGATTTCTTCCCAGGCCAGAGCTTACATGGGTCATCTTCTCTACTGATCAAGAAGGAAAAAGACCAACATTTTGCCAACAATAAGTGGGATAATAATAAGTTAGAGGTTTTGGCTGCATTGGTTCAGGGGGAGTTTGTTGGACCAAAAGAACCAATGAGCCAAGATCAGAAAACCTCCAAGTCCCACATGGTATCACAACAACTGCTGAAAGCCTCATCAGTATTTTGACAAGTGCTGAAGACTTCAACAGCTGAAGATCAAGTGCTGAAGACCTCAACAGCTGAAGAACTAAAGTGCTGAAGTACAACAGCTGAAGAACACAAGTGCTGAAGCTGAAAGACCAAAGTACTAAAGTACAACAGCTGAAGAGTTTACAAGTGCTGAAGATCAACAACTGATGTACAAAGTCTGAAGACAAAGACTGAAGACATCAGCTGATGATATCTACTGAAGTCATCAGCTGATGAACACCTGAAGGTCAAAGTCTGAAGATCAAGTACTGAAGCCTCAGTAGTTTGTCACAACTGCTGAAGAGTACTTCTTCAGTAGTTGTGATATCAGTAGTTTTTATTTCTAGTTTCAGTAGTTTTATGTTTCAGTAGTTTTGTAAAACGACTGAAGAGCTTGTTCTTCAGTCGTTGTAGTTTCAGTAGTTTTATATTTTGTACTTAACACGCTGATATGTTCTCAGTAGTTGTGAACATTTCAGTAGTTTGTTAAGAATTAGTTATTTTTGTATTAGATCTGCCAGTTGTCACTTTCGTGATAACAGCAGTGATTGTTGCACTCTATATAAGGAGTGACAACTTATTGTAAAGATGAATGAATGGAATGAATGATTGATTTGATTAGAAATATTTACATCTATAAACATTCCTTGAAATCAGAATATATATTCTCTCCCTATAACCGTATGCGCTCTTAATGCATACAAGTATCGATTGCTTGCTACAATTTGTCTAATTCTGTTTGTATTCCGCTGCTTTGAATCCTAATACATCAAACGTGTGATCGCTGATCCTGTCAAAGACCATCTCTATGATCAAAAACTCCCTCCCACGTCCACTTCAAGCTTAACAATATTTCCATGTTGCAGTGGTTTTCTTCTTCTTTTCTTTGTCTCTTTTAATATTTATTTTATCATAGGCCAGTTTCAACAACTTGATGCATTTCAGAAAGAGTGCATGTCTTGTTCATCAATTTTTTGTTTAATTCCCTGAAGTGCTTGGTATAAATGTAGTGGATTATGATTCATCAAGTAATCTTACTTCATATCCACTGAATAGTCTTATGTTAGCTCCTTCTTTTCCTCCCACTTCCTTCTATCACCATCTCATAGGTTCTCTCATCATAGTACACGTTTGAGATGGGAGTGGAGGAATGAGTACCAGATACTATTTTCTCTTCAATGACTCAGTTGGCTTTACCTTCAACTCAAGGAATACAATTTCCTCTGCTTCCATCTTTTCTTCTTATCCAGGGGATTGACAAAAGTTTTATCATTTCTTAAGCAATTGTCTTTAATGAATTGAAGTTGTTTGTTCTTCTAACATCTTATATGTTTCTCAAATTCATATCCCCTGAACATAGCTGCATGATTGATCAGTTAAGTTGAGCTAGCTCCTTCAAATCATGAATCTCAAGGGCATTTACTAGAGCTGAGTGCTCTGTAAAGAATATACTAGCCCTGAGATTCTCTTCACCATGAACATGTTCCATGTGCTGTCATACTTACAGGCTATTATCTTCTGATCTACCTTGCCTTTGGGAGTGGACACCCCTCTGATCAGTTCTGCAGTAGTCAGTCCTTCTTGCAGCTTCAACTGAGATGGTTCTGCAAACCATTTAGGGTATTTGTGGAGCACAAGGGCAAGTAGTTCTTGGTCTTTTTGGTTCAACAACATGTCTTCAACTGACACTCTGCTTTTGGGTTTGGTCCTTGTCAATTCTTCTTCCAGTTTCTTATGTTTATCTTTCTTTTCATTGATCAATTGAAGAGTTACAGCCCTTAAAAAATTTGTCTTCATGTTGGCAATCCTTCTTCTTGTGAATCCCTGACTTGAGAGATATTCCTTCATTTTCTTATCAGACATGTTATAAGGATCGGGAAATAGTGATTCATGGCATGAGGTTGATTTCTTCATTTGAGATAGTTTTTGTAGGGGACCCCTTCTTGGCATTGTATTTCATACCTTGTAGATTTCTTCAAGGATGAGTCTTTATGTTTTGGAGTATCCTTTGTCATTGTCTTCTCATATTCAGTGTCTATTGTTGGATCAAGCAACAATTTCACTTTCTCTTCCTCCTCCTTCATTCTCTCATAGGTCATTCCAAACATTTCATCAGGATCATAGCCTTGATTGATAAAAAAACATGGCTTTAATCATCAAGTCATCAGTTTGAGCTTTGGTTAGCATGTCTTCCACTGACTGTTCTGCTTTATTAGGACTGTCCATGAGAACATCCTTTTCAAGTTCATACTCGTCAGCAATTTCTCCTTCTTCTAAATCAATTGCTCCAGCCAACTCTTTCAACTGAGCTTCTGCCTGCTCATGTTCTTCCAAAAATTCAGCAATTGCTGCTAAACTTCTTGGGTCATCTTTTTGTTTCTTTGCTGGTTCTTCTTCAGTTATTGGTCTCTTACCTTTAGCTTTTTCAGCCAAATACTTCCTCTTTCGTGAGTAAGTTTGAAGTTGAGGGCTAGAGGTTTTAGTTTGTTCTTCTGGTTCAGGGACCTTTTTAGGTGTACTTGGCTCTTGATCCTTCATTTTACCTTTCTCATTTTCTTTCTGTTCAGTTTTAGTTTCTTCTTTCCTTTCTTGTTCATATCTTTCTTTGATTTCTTCTTTTTGTTCTTCAGTTAATGATATAGCAGAGACAATTTGCAGAGTTAATTCTTTTTCCAAAGGCACGGGTGATTTGGGATAAAGACAATAGGCTCTGCCTCAGTACTTTGATTGTTTATGAATTCCCAGAAATCATCATCAATGCTGAATTGTTCAGATGCAAAACTATCCAAAGCACTGAAGAGTTCTTCAAATTCACTTTTTTCAGAGTCTGAATAACCAGTGTTTCCAGAATACACTACCATGTCTAGGCTTTGGTCTTTGATCTCAGTTTTACCTTCATCATCTACTTGTTCTTCATTCTCATCTATTAAATGGTTGTCATCATCATCAACCTTTTCTTGTTTTTTTTCTCATAATCATCCTTCACTTCAGTTCTTTTGATCATCATTTCAAGCTCGGTTATTCTTTTGTTCTTGCTCTCAATTTCCTTTTCAAGTTTTGAGATGATATCAGCTTGTTCTTCTATGACGTTTTCTTGTTCCTCCATTGCAATAGTTTGTATTTCAAGAGTATCTACATGTCCACTCACTTCTTCTCTTGAGTGTTTCAGTGCAGCTTTTAAATTCTCAATCTCTTTTTCTTGTTCTTTTCGCTCAACTGCATATTTCTTTTTAAGTTCTTTCAATTCACATTCTTTCTCATCCAGTTCTAGGATTCTGTCATTGATGATTCCTGCTCTCCTATTTAAAGTTCTTTCCATCCTTTCCACTCTGAGTAACAACTCAGATATTATTTCATCTTTTTCATCAGGCATGTTGATGTTGGATTCAGCATAGCTCTCTGAAGGAGCAGCCTCAGAAGGTTCTTTCATATCTTTGGTTTGATCATGATGATCCTCCTCATCTATAGATGATTTGGATGATTTGGATGCACTTGTTGATCCTTCTGTTTCAGCATGGTGATCAAGGGATGATAGTAAAGGTTGGTAAGGAGAAATAGGTGATTGGTGTGGTGATATTGGAGATTGATGATATGGTGATATATGTGTAGGTTGAGTGGTCATTGGTGGTGTTGGTTGTGGAGTTGAAAGTGATGATGGTTGAGGTAATGTTTGAAGAGATGGCTGTGTAGAAGGTTGTGGTATTTGTTGTGGTAATGGCATTGGTAATGGTATTGGTGATGGTTGTGGAGTTGGTTGAGCTATTGGTTGTGGAGGTGGTTGTGCTTGACCTGCTTGATGTATTTGTTGAAGCATCCAAGGAAGAAGGGGTGAAGGGGCACCACTGTAAAAGTTCCTTGGGTCATTCTTCTTGATGTACTTATAGGATCTTGCATCATAAAGAGGAATATTAAGCACAGGTCCTTCATTAACAATGTTATGAAATGATTCATTGATTAGACATTGAATGAATCTGGGGTACATTAGAAACTTGTATCTCAACCCTTCTTGAATGTTGGAGATTAGGCCATTGAATACATATGCAGATATGTTAAACCGTCTGTTGGTGCCGAGAGCACAGATTGCAAAAGATGTGAGGACTGGAATGTCATTCCATCCTGTTTTCCTTTTAGACAGACAATGTTGGAACATGTGAATTAGGAATCTCCAAGGCAGATCCACTAATCCTTTGACTATCTGTTTGGCTTCATAACTCCCTTCATAACCAATTTCAGAGAAAAATGTGGTTATTTCCTCATCATCCAATTCAAGAGGATCATCTGCATTATCATTGAATTGCAAACATCTTCTAACTGACTCTTTCGTGATCCTCAGAGTGAGTTCATTGTTGATTCTCCCAGTTAGAATTTTCACTCCATCCTCTTCAACCACTTCAGCTGATTCCCAGAATGACCTGATGGGATTCTTGTAGATTGTTGGTCTTACTGTCATGGCATATGCTACCCTTGTGGTAGATAAGAATCTTATCATATCTCTAAGACCTTCCGCTTCAGGCACATCAGGGTTTAGATAAGTGCTGACATTATGGAGCTTGCTCTATGTAAGATTTGCCATGTAATCTGCATAAGAGACATGTGTGTTAGTTAACAATTTTGACTTTAACTTTGATTTGATTTGTTAATGTGACTTTGATTTGTTACACAATTTTCTTTTTCACTTTGCTCTATTTTTCGCAGTAAACATGATTATCATGGTTTTCAATATCAGTAGAATTCCTATCAATTTATATGTTTATTGAGATCAAAAATGTGTATTACATCACATTAATGAGTTTGATTTTGGTGTTCTTCAATATTTTTCTAGTTCATTGTTCGATTTAGGGTAACAGCCCGAGACTTAGGTTTTGGTTTCAAAATTTGTTGAAGTTATACCTTAACTTCGAAACAACTGTGGTTCTGAATCGATGACAAGAATGTTTAAAGAAGAAACACAACAAAATCTTTGAATGTTTGTAATGATAATGATGATTGATGGTTGTGTACTGTAGGTTTGCACTCGTCTCACTATAAGTTCTCTCAAATTTGAAAAGTATTAAATGACCCATTTGAATTCCTTTAAATAGTCAAACAATACAATTTGAAAAATTTTATAAGTTTACAAGCAGATACTACCAATACTGTAGCAAATGCTGAAGGTTAGTTTGTTTGATTTTGGTGATCCACATTTGTTGACTGTAGCAAATGCGGAAGACGAACTTTTGACATTGACAGTCCGCATTTGACTACTTTTGGTCATCCGCATTTGTGACTGTAGCTAATGCAGAAGGCTTAATTTTTGACTGACTGTCCGCATTACTCTACTGTTACAAATGCGAAAGTTTTGTTTCTTAATTTTTATTCTATCCGCATTTGTATATTGTTGCAAATGCGGAATTTAAACTTGAAATTTTTGGTTGTCCGCATTTGAGTTGTAGTAAATGCAGAAGAACATTGTAACAAATGCGGTTGGATTGCTTGTTTTACCATATCCGTATATGTACAGTAGCAAATGCGATAGAACAAAGTCTATTTGTGCAACTACAAATGCGGTTGACAAGTCAACACAGCACTGTAGCAAATGCGATAGAGACCTGTTCATACACATTTGTTAACTGTATCAAATGCGGTAGAGTAAACGTCACCTTCACTTCACACACTAATGCGGTAGAGTAAAATCATTTTCCGCATTAGTTGCACTTCAAAAAAAATATTGTTAGCTGCATTAGTTACATGCATGGGTTACCTTCACCTGCATTAACTAATGCACTTACGTGCATTAGCTTTTGAACTTACTCAAAAGTTAATGTGATTGTATTGATTATTCATCTTATTAAGATGGTGTCCTTGATTGGTTTTGCTTATGAAGTTGGTTGTTGAAGTTGTCAATTTTTGCTTGGATTTACTTGTATGTCACAACTAATACAAGTTTCCCAATTTTGACAAATCTTGGGCTTATCATGCTTCTGAGAATCTGCATAAGCTGAGATATAATGGTAAAACTTATTGCAACAGCACCAACTAAAACTCTTTTTGTTTTTTTTTTGTTTTTTTTAAATTAAGTTAATACACAAAAATTTAGACTTACTCAAACCTTTTAAATTACTCCCCCTAAAGTTTATGTCCATATTTGGAGAGAAACTTTAAAGATTTATCAGTTTTGAATATTATTTTGATTTATATTAATAATGAAGAGAAAAATCTCTTTGTTGGGATCATATCAATCTTACATTACACATGTGCATCCTTTATGATTAAATGGACATAATTATGAACTTGAAGATTGAAGGTATGTTTGTCCTCTTAAACTCATACCTGGTTGATATTTTGATGCAAATGACTTTTATCATGTTTTGGTTGATTTATTATTCAAAGTGTAGCTCACACACATAAGCATGAAATGATCAACCCTCCTTATTCAATGCATGGTAGAACTTGTTGGACCAAAAGAACCAATGAGCCGGATCAGAAAAACCTTTAAGTCCCACAGACGTCACAACAACTACTGAAGACCACAACAGCTGATTACAAAGTCTGAAGACACAAGTGCTGAAGACAAAGTCTGAAGACACAAGTGCTGAAGACAAAGTCTGAAGACCACAACAGCTGAAGACAACAGCTGATTACAAAGTCTGAAGACACAAGTGCTGAAGACAAAGTCTGAAGACACAAGTGCTGAAGACAAAGTCTGAAGACACAAGTGCTGAAGACAAAGTCTGAAGACACAAGTGCTGAAGACAAAGTCTGAAGACACAAGTGCTGAAGACAAAGTCTGAAGAAACAAGTGCTGAAGACCAAAGTATCAGACGTTGTCACAACAGCTGAAGAGGTCTTCTTCAGTGGTTGTGATGGTTCACCTTTCAGTAGTTTTCTTTGTTTCAGTATTTGTAAAACAACTGAAGAGTATGTTCTTCAGTTGTTATAGTTTCTGTAGTTTCTTTTCAGTAGTTGTAATAATAGTTAACACAGCATTTTTGTAAAAAGATATCAGTTGTTTGACATCTTCAGTAGTTGTGTTAACTATCAGTAGTTGTGATAAATTCTGTTAGATGTCACTATCAAGTGACATCAGCAGACGTCACATCTCGTATATAAGAGGTGTTGACCTAATTGTAATTGTGACATTCCGTTACCACGAAAGCAAATATTGGATAAAATATTATTTGCAGAATTCTCTGTCTATAACCGTTTTTGTTCTTCATTGAATATCTCTTGGTTCTTGTGAATTGGCTAATTCATCGTTAGAATTCTGCTGCTATACTCTCTAATCAATCAAACGTAGATCACTGATCCTAACAGAACTTTTTCACAACTTTTCTTACCAGGTTACTTAAGTCATGAAATCTCATTTTCACTGATCCTCATTGGGATTCTTTTAATTTGATCCTTTTTCATGTTGATCCACATTGGGATTCTTTTAATTTGACCCTTTTTCATGTTGATCCACATTGGGATTCTTTTCACTTCACTTTGAAAGGTGATCCATGATAGGATTCTTTTGTTCATTCACTTGGAATGTATTACTTTGTTGATTCATCCAATATTTGGATGTGTTCCACATTGGGAATCTTTTGGATCATGACATCTGCACTATGTGCAAGTTTCATCAGGTCTTTGCGCAACAAAACAAAGATGAAACATGATGTGGTGAAAGAGATTCATAAAGTATCATTACCTGGTGTGTTTAGGCTGCTACACACATATGCATTCAGATAAGTCAATACATACCTGTACTTTGTGATGAGTGTTTCACAATTGAATATGTCTTTAATTCATTATTGCATGTATCTTTTCTTCCAAGTTGAGCCTACCAACATATCTGGTAAGTCATTTTAGTCTTTTACATTTTGAAATTAAGCACAGTGAATGATATAACGAATGTAATTATATCATTTCCCAGAATTCTTTTCTTTATAAAACTTGATTTCTCTTTGTGGTTTTTCTGATGTTTTAAATTGTTTTTGATGTTTTTCATAGTTTTTACTCAAGGTTAATCATGCCAATTGACTGAACCAGAAATTCAAACCTACTAGGTTCAAATGCCTTGGTAAACAAATCAGGTAATTGATTTTCTGTTGGTACTTGAACCAATTTCATTAAACCTTTTTCAGCTCAGTCTCTCAAAAAATGATATCTAATTTCAATATGTTTTGTTTTTGAGTGCTGAACTAGATTATTAGTTATAAAGACAGCAGCTGTGTTGTCAATAGAAATTGGTGTATGCAAAAAGTTAAAACCATAATATAGCATCTGGTGTTGAATCCAGAGAACTTGAGAGCAACATGCTGAAGCAGCAATATACTCAGCTTCTGCTGTGGACACCGACACATTTGTCTGCTTCTTGCATTGCCAGGATACTAGTCTCTGACCAAGAAATTGACAACCGCCAGAAGTGGATTTTCTGTTGAAGTTACATCCTCCATAATCACTGTTTGTGTGGGCATAGAGATTAAATTCTCCTTCCTTTGGATACCATAATCCGAGAGCTAGTTTGCCCTTCAGATATTTGAATATCCTCTTTACTGTGTTCACATGTGATTCTTTTGGATCAGCTTGATATTTAGCACACACACAAACACCAAACATAATGTCAGGCCTACTGGCTGTTAGATACCTAAGTGAACCTATCATTGATCGATAGTGAGTTTGATCCACTGATTTGCCTTCAGGGTCAGGCCCAATCTTCACTTTAGTATCTACAGGAGTTCTGATAGACTGACAGTCAGCAAAGTGGAATTTCTTCAGCATGGTTTCTACATATTTTGATTGATTGATGAAGATTCCATCTGCTGTTTGCTAGACTTGCACCCCTAGAAAGAATGTGAGTTCCCCCATAGCACTCATTTGGAACTTTGAATGCATAAGATCTTCAAATTCTTTGCAGAGTTGCTTGTTTGTCGAGCCAAATATAATGTCATCCACGTAGATCTGGACTAACAGCATGTCTTTTCCTCTTATTCTTCTGAAGAGAGTCTGATAAATCTTTCCTCTTTCATACCCATGTTCAAGAAAAAAGGATGAAAGAGTCTCATACCACTTTCTTGGAGCTTGATGAAGACCATACAGAGCTTTGTCAAGCTTGTACACGCTATAAGGGAAATCTGGATCTTCAAAGCTAGGTGGTTGACTTACATAGACTTCTTCAGCAATCTTTCCATACAAGAAGGCACACTTTACATCCATTTGATAAACAGTAAATTTCATGGACGCAGAATATGCAAGAAAGATTCTGATTGCTTCTAGTCTGGCAACAGGTGCAAACACTTCGTCGTAGTCAATTCCTTCTTCCTGAGTGTATCCCTGTGCCACTAGTCTTGCTTTATTTCTGATGACTATCCCTCTATCATCAGTCTTGTTCTTGTATAGCCATCTGGTACCGATAGGGTATTGTCCTTCGGGAAGATCTACCAGCTACCATACTTCTTGTTTCTTGAATTGGAGCAATTCTTCTTGCATTGCTTCAATCCAACTATTGTCTTGAAGCGCCTCTTTGATGTTTTTGGGTACCGTTTGACATAGAAAGCAAGAGAACAAATAGATGTTTGGAATACTGGACTTGCTTCTTGTCACCCTATCATTAAGATCACCAATAATGGTCTCAACTGGATGATTCTTGTGTATTCTTGTGGTTGGAATGGTGTCACCAGCAATAGTTACATCAAGATTGGAGACATTCAGTTCACTATGGTGAGAGGCACATCTTCTTGTATTGTTGTTGAATTATGAAGATTGTAAACTTTTGTTTCAGAGTTTGATTTTGCACAAAGCATGATGTTTTAACTGCTTCTGCCCAGAAGGTGATTGGCAGTTTAGCATCGGATAGCATCGTTCTTGCTGCTTCAATCAGTGTTCTATTTCTCCTTTCAGCTACCCCATTTTGTTGAGGAGTTCTAGCTGCACTGAATTGATGGGCAATGCCTTTGGTTGCACAAAAGGAACTCATATTTCATTTTTGAACTCTGTACCATTGTCACTTCTTATTATTTTGACTTTGAGATCAAGTTCATTTTCAATTTTACTGATAAATTCTTGAATGATTTGGGATGCTTCATTTTTATGAAGTAGGAAGAACACCCATGTGAATCGAGAAAAGTCATCAATGATCACTAAACAATATTGTTTCTTTCTTATACTCATTACATGAGTTGGTCCAAAAAGATCCATGTGAAGTAACTTCAATGGAGTATTGTTAGTGTTCACCAACTTGGTTTTGTGAGACAATTTGTGTTGTTTTCCTTTGAGGCACGCCGAGCATTGATCAATAAAATTGAATTCTTTTTGAGGAAGACCAATTACATGGTTTCCTTTGACTAACTTTTTCATATTTTTAAAGTTAGTGTGCCCCAAACGTCAATGCCAAAGCTGTGACTCATCAAATGATGCTTTAGACAAAAGACATGTTTCTTCCTTAGGTGATGCCGAACACAGGTTTAAGACATATGTATTATTCTTCCTTGGAGTCTTTAAGACAACCCATTCTTCAGGAATTTGAAATCCAGGTTTCAAAATGTACCAGTGAGTGTCTGTAAAGTGAATGGAATATTTTTTGTCGCAGACCTGAGACACGCTTAGCAGACTGAAATTCAGTTGTTCACAGTAATTCACTCTGTCAAAGCTCAGCATCCCATTTGTCACAGATCCTTCTCCTGTAGTCCTACCACCTTCTGAATCTCCACCGAATGCCACAGTAGTTCCTTGTATGTACTTGAAATCATGAAGGAGGGAACGATCTCCAGTCATGTGTCGGGAGCATCCACTGTCTACGTACCATAGGCTATTACACCTGTGTGGATAAACCTACAAACAAAAAGAACTAATTAGAATCAGGAACCCAAGCCATGATGGTCTTGGGTTTCCCGTTCCTATTCATGATAGTCACCTCCTGGTATTTCCCTCTGAGTAGTGATTTAGATGGAGGTGATTTGGGAGGCTTTTGGTAATGAATTGGTCGAGTCATCTCATCAACATCTACTGAGGATTCAGATGAATAATGAAATCGTTGGTCTCTACTTCTTTGTAAAAGTTTAGCTTGAGTTTCATTATCAAAAGTTGGTTTTTGCTTAGGAAGGTCAAGTTTGTGTTTCATTGTGAGATGATTTCTTTGACCCTTCCTTAAATCCTTCGAGTTATTTCTTTCATTTGTTGATCTAGATGTCCTAGATTGAGTATTATGAAGATGAGGTCTGACAGAATGCATCATAGTAGATGTTTTTGAGATGGGCTTGTGTTGTGGAATTCTCAACCCCTTCTGATTAAAGTAACAATAAGATGTATTGTGATTGTTCAAGTCACAGATTGAACAATACTTGTTGAAATAGCAATTTTTGGTGGAGTGATTGTTCATATCACAGATAGAACAATATTGATTGAAGAAGCATTTATCTGTCTTGTGATTGAACATGTCACAAATATCACAATACATTTGTTTGTTTCTAGAATCAGATTTTTCTTGTGTGACTCAACTGATAGTTTCTTTTGATGAGTCACTTTCTTTTCTTTAGGTGATGAATCAAAATCAGCCCTTTTAGTAGATTGTTTCACAACACTACTTTTGTTCAGTTGTCTGGGCTGTTTCTGTTTCTTCAACCTACTTCTCACCTCTTTCTCAAACATGTTCTTTGTTACAGATATCAAACCCAACTCCCTGCCTTAATTTTGATGACTGAGGGTCTGATGAGGTTTTATGTGTTGAACTCAGTTTTACAGTTGGTTTCTTTTTCAGTGAAAACTTTTCTGATTTGCTTGAATTTTGTGGAGATACAATATCATTATCAGAACTACTCTTAGTAGTGGGTTTCACTGTTTTTGACATATTTCTTTTTGCCTTGTAAAACAGATGGTATGAATATTCTAAAAGGTACAATTGCTTTTACAGGGCTTGATGGTTTCATGACATTCACTATCTTGTCTAAGCACTCTTTGATTTTGATTGGGTGTCCTAACTTGATTTTATCCTCATTGGTTTCAAAATAAACATCAGGTTTGTTTTGAGGATTTGTCACTTGTTTCACTACTGATTTAGGTTCCACAGTTTTAGGTTTGATTGATTCAGAGAGTGATACAGAGTCAGGCATGACAGTGTAATTGTCATTGTATGGTGGAGGATATGAATTATACCCAATCCCTGACATATCCTTTGGATCCTTTTATAAATCTAGCATTTCTTGCAGCTTGACTGAAGACATTTGAAACTTTTCAAGTTTCACTTCAGTCATAGATTGTTGTGCTTTAGCTTGAGCTAACTTTTTAGTAAGTAGCTCATTTTCAGCTGCAAGATTGTATTTCTCACCATGCAATTTTTCTATGTCAGAAATGAGAGATTTGATTTTGATTTCAAAACTTTTTAGTTCTCTCTTCATCATTTCTAACTTCACCTTTTCTTCTTTAATTTTATCTGCCAGTTTATGATTGTGTTCTCTATACTCTTGTAATTCATTTATGCATTTCTCACTACAAAGGTTAGTTTTTACCTCAGTAGGCATTGAAGATGGTCCATCATTGATGTGAGCCATAAGAGCATGATTCAAGAATTGAGGCTTGACTTCCTCAGCATACACACTCCAGTCACATATCCCATCTTGTTTGATCACAAGGGCACTGGCAGAAGGCTGACTGCTTGCATGGGCTTGATTAGTCAACTGTGGTTGATTCTGGTATGTTTGTTGATGATGAGAATGATTGTACTGCTGTTGTTAATTGTTTGAGTGAGAGCTTGAATTGGGCTATGATGATGATTGACCAGGAGAGTTCCTTTAATGGTTGTTACTTTTAGGAGCATTGCACACTCTTGAGAAATGGCCAGTCATGCCACAGTTGAAGCATTTTACCTTGGATTTGTCATATCCAAGTTTTGTGTTCTCATTCAGGCTCAACTTTCTTCCTTTTCTGAAAAATTTCTTTGCTCTCATGTCAATCATTGCCATTTGCCATAGTAGATCCATCTCCTCAACATCATCAGTATCTATTTCTTCTAAATCTTCCTGTATTAGATGGGCAGAAGTGAGTCTTCCCCCAAGCTATGCTTCAAAACTTGCAACAAAAGCATTGTAAGTTGCCTTTCGCTCTTCTGATTTTAAGTCTTCTGGAGAGATTGGAGGAGCAGTGGAGACTTTTGGTGCTTGAGCTGAAGTTGAAAGGTGATTGAATGGTGGAGATGCAATGAACCTAGTATTGTTCATTTGATCTCTTGATGAGATGAAGTCATCTTCCATTGTGATGAAAGCATTTTCAACAGAATGTGATTCTGAAGTGAATTTGTAGGCTTCAATCACTCTTGGCCCACTCAGATTTCTGCTTCGTTCATCAAGTTCCAAAGCTTCAATCTTGGCTATCATAATGTCTAGAGTGATACTCTCAAGATCAAGAGTATTTTTTAGCATTGTGACATTTTGCTTCCAGCTTTCAGGTAGACTGTGAAGCATTTTCTTGTTAAGTTCTTTACCCATAATTGCCAAGTCATTGACCAACTGTACAAATCTATGCAGTTGTTTTGATATGGATTCTCCTTTGGTGTGATGGAAGGTTTCATACTGATTGACCAGCTTGTCTTTGTTAATTTCAGCAACTTCACTGCTACCTTCACACATAATTTTGAGAGCATCCCAAACAACTTTAGCAGTTCCATATTTTCCAATCTTTTCAGCACATCCATTTTGAGTGCTTGAGTCAAAATAGAGTATGCTTTGAGATCAATTTTGATTTTCTTATAGTCATCTTCATCCAGAGTTAAGTCTTCAATTGGTATTCTAGCAGTCTTGTACAGTGCAGCTTGAGCTGTTGATAGAGTAACAGGAATATGTGGACCCTTACATATTGAGATCCAAAAGTCAGGATCTACACCTGTGATATAATTTCTAAACCGTATTCTCCATTGTTTAAACTCAGATTTGTGTTTAAGCATGGGAGGTTTAGGTATGACCTAATTCAGAGTAACTGTTAAAATCCATGTTGATTTGTGTAAGTATAGATTTAGTTGGTTTTAAGATTGATTATGTTTGATGAGTCCAACTTGTTCAAGCAATTTTGTTGAGGTTCAAAATGAGTGTTCTTGCTGTTTGACAGGAGTATTTTTGTTGTTTGCTAAGTAGAGATGATAATATCTTCTACTAGCAACTTGATTATCAGATCAATCGAGTCTATTCAGTCTCTGCGCACATCTGAAAGAGAATCGAGAGCCAAAGCTCTGATACCAATTGATTGGGATTGTGTAAGAGTGATATTCTTACTGAGAATCGAATATGATAATCAAGTCAAAGATTGAGTGGCGGAAACAAACAATCAAAGAACATTCAAGCAAGAAAATTACTCATAAATGTTGTTTGTATTGATATATGAAAGTTGATAAGTTACAGAGAATAATTACAACAAAAATTCTCTATCTATCAGCCGTCACCTTAGTACGAGGTTAACTATTCTATTTATAGGCAGACAAGATTCCTTTACAAAATGACTAAACTACCCCTGATCTATTACATCAGAAACTAGTCTAAGTCTTGATCCGCATCTCTGTTTGTTCATCCGCATTGACAAATGCGGATGAGTTAATCTTGATCAGCATTTCTACTTGATCATCAGCATTAGTAAGTTGGTCATCTGCATTGGTTAATGCGGATGAACAAATACTTGTGCGCATTTGGTTAGTCATCCGCATTTGTCAATGCAGATGATCAAAGTCTTGTTCGCATCTTCTTTTGTTCTTCCGCATTAGTCAATGCGGAATAGTAACTTGTTCTTCAGCATTAGTATATGTCTTCCGCATTAGTTAATGCGGAAGAGTAAACACTTGTCCGCATCAGAGTTTTGTCTTCCGCATTAACTAATGTGGAAGATAACACTTATATATTCTTGCAGATCTTCATCTGCATTTCATCTTGGACTTGTGGGATTCCAGCTGAACAATCATCAATTCACCCATTGAGTTGGCATGTATGATCCTTTCAGGGTGCAACAATGTGCATCGATTATAGGGAGTTAAACAAAGTAACAATCAAGAACCGATACCCTTTACCTCGTATCGACGACTTGTTTGACCAGCTTCAGGAATCAAGCTATTATTCGAAGATTGACTTGAGATCCGGTTATCATCAACTTCGAGTCCGAGAAGAAGACATTCCCAAGACTCGTTATGGTCATTATGAGTTCTTGGTCATGCCTTTTGGGTTGAATAATGCACATACTGTGTTCATGGACCTCATGAACTCAGTGTGCAAACCCTATCTCGATCAGTTCATCATTGTGTTTATCGATGATATACTGATATATTCTAGGACCAAGGTGGATCATGAAGAGCACTTACAAATGATCTTAGAACTATTGAGGAATGAGCAGTTGTATGCCAAATTCTTAAATTGACATGATCCCAATAAAAGGTATAATTATCTTTATTCTTAAATTAAAAAAATATCAAAATTAACTCATATTCAAAAGTTATAAATCTTTAAAGTTTCTATCTAGGTATGGATATAAACTTTAGGGGGAGTAATTTAAAATTTTTTGATCGGTTTGTATAGTTATTTACTTTCTTAAATTACTTTCTTAAAACTTCAAAACAAATAAAAAAGAGAATGTCTTTGTTGGTGCAGAAGTTATACCATAGTATCTCAGCTTATGCAGATTCTTGAAAGCATAAGAAGTCCAAGATCAGTCAAACAATGGGAAACTTGTATCACTTCTGATATACAAGTCAATCCAATCAAGAATTGATAACCCCAACAACAGCCAACAACTTCATAAGACACAATTCAATCAAAGACAACTCTTCATAACAGGAAAAACCAAAAGCAGAAACATTAAGTTTTGATTAAGTTCAAAATTTAATACGGGTAAGTGCATTGGTTAATGCGGGTGAAGGTAACACATGCATATAGCAAATGTTGGTAACTATTTATGTCATATATAACAAAGTGAAACTAATGCGGATAAGGACTTTACTTTACCGCATTTCTGTCAAACAAGTATACATAAAAGTTTGAAGTGTTAAAAGCGTATGCGGACAAAGTGTTGTACCACATTTGTTAATGTTCTTCCCCTTGGAACCCTCGGCCCTTGGCTTCTTACAATCTCTATTCATATGACCCTCTTCACCATAGTTAAAGCACCGGGCCGTACGACAGTCCCTGGCCATGTGCCCCGCCTTCCCACATTTAAAGCACAAGTTTGACTCAAACCTACATTCCCCACCATGCTCTCTCCCACATCTACCACACTTCTTCGTACTCGCACCCAACGTGCCCACACAACGGTCGTCCACCCTTGCCTTCTTTTTACCCGTTGAGGCATCACCCCGGCCAAACCTCTTCTCGTTCCAGTTTCTATCACCTCCACCCTTCCGACTACCTTCAGTCACCACCACCACCATCCTTTCATCATACAATCGTCCCGCCAAATCCACTACCGACCTAAACATGCTTGGTCGGGCGGCAATCATGTGCCTGCGAATATCTGCTGGCAAACCCCGAATGTATCTCTTGATCTTCCGAGATAGAGAGTGTCACCTGTTCCGGCACCAAACGTGCCATTTCATTGAACTTTGTGGTGTACAGCTGGTACATCATAGTTCCCGCCTCCAGTTCCAAGAACTCCCTCTTAACCTTGTCCATTCCCCGGTGAGGACGAAACTCCTCGATCACCAACTTCTTAGCTCAGACCATCTCATTCTCCTGATGGCCCTTGTACCCTCGGCTTGGACAATGTTGTCCCACCAGCACAGAACGGAATCCACAAAAGAGTGGGTAGCGAACTTCACCTTTTGATCGTCACGGCACTCGCTGATATCAAGAACAACCTCCATTTCCCTCACCCACCGGTGAGCAGCAGCTGAAATGCCATTTCAATCACTAGTAAGGGGCTTACATCTCATGAATACCCCATAGTTACAGCCTTGTACTACCTCTCGCACAGACTCTGCTTCTTCCTCTTCTTCTTCATCATCAGACGGAACCGTCTCAGTCTCGGGTTGTCTTCTTTCGCCCGTAGGTCAACTCCTTTCCCTTCTCTCCCCCTCTGTAACTGCCTTTATCACTTCGGTCACCACAGATGGTAGGATCGTCTGGATGACTTGATGCACTTCTTCCACAACTGCCTCCCTCACTGAGACTCTCAGGTTAGCACTCTTATCTCCACCCACCGGATGAGGGGTTTCTGGTTCTTCATAAACCACCTTTTTGGCCATAGGCCTTCCTCTTGTAACCCGTGGTTTAGCACCACGTCCACCGCAACGCGAAGCTTTAGATGATCTACCAGCGGCCACCCTCTAACTCCCACTGAAAGATTTAAACACTAATACGGTCATTCCAGGAAACGGCTCAGTTTATGGCAAGTATAGTAAGTCCGTAATTATAGTGGAAGTTATGATTAGCCACTTACTTTACTCTTTATACCCCAAGCATTACCTGTCCTGACTACATTAGCATTTAAATCTACATACAACACATAACCACATACCATGCGCACATAAAATCAGTTATCTTTACGAAAATACCAGATGGCACGCAGCTACTCAGATTGGCATCCCATTCCCTATCCGTCCCATTCTCAGTTTAAGTTAAGGTTCATTTAAAAATTTACCCATTTCACTTAAACTTTGGCTCTGATACCAACTTGTAAGGCCCCGTTCCCGGGACGCTTACAGCTAGTAATTCATCGCACATAAAACATATACTTTGCATTTAATCATCAAAACATTGCAGTGGAAACATAGAACAAATGGCATTTCATTTCATCATAAAAACTTTTGCAAAATAATGTGACGTTTGTCCGTTACAAAATTACATTGTTGTATTACATCACAAAAGCCTTAAATAAATGGATGCCATCCAAAAGAGCTGAGCAGCCGCCTCGTGCCATCCTCAGCAACCTTACCTGCCAACTGGAAAATGCATAAAGGTTAGCGTTGTTGAGTGAGTTCTAGTTTTATAGCAAAACATACTTTTCTTTCATAAAACCATCCTTTCACATAGAAACATATTATACTTTACATTCATTCGTGATCCTACATCGTACGTACATACAGATAATTTCATTATTATCTTCATCATTCTTTCGTTCATACTTTCATTTATTCATCATTTGATTCCTTACTTTCATCATCACCATGAACTTTACCCTTCATGCTCATGATACTGTGCCTAAGCCTATAAGAGACCTTCATCGGTGGCGCCCAACACCAAGTGGTCACAGTTGCTAAGGTAAAGTCCAGGCATACCATTGTCATATGCTATGCCCTTCATAATCATGATGTTGGACCTAAGCCTATAAAAGACCTTCAACGGTGGTGCCCAGCACCAGGTGGTCACAGTACCTAAGACACGTAACAATGGTTCATCCATATGGTCAATCAGAAAGAAAGACCCCAATGTGCATCCTTAGGGTAGCTAACCCACACACCTCGCACACCATTGAGCTAACACCTACAATGGGTGTGCACCTCCATACATTTGCTTGCAAGCCTTTCTTACATTCATTCATTCATTAATGCATGCATTCATCATCATGTTCCTCTTTCATTATCATTCACTTTACTTTACATAATACTTTGTTCATTCATTCATTTTCATAGTACGTAAAGCCATAGGAAAGATAATCATACAACACCACAAGGAACATAAACACATCATTCATACATCATCATGCAAGGCATCATACATACATACATACATCATGCATAACCATGCAACATCATCATCATCAGAAACATCCAGTACATAACATTACATGCCATCATACCATTATGACCTCATAAGTCAACTTACATAACCCCGGGAACTTCTAAGTGTTCTTCCGCATTCCTATAGTCATCCGCATTTCCTACAATTCATCCCCATTGGCTATAGTTCATCCGCATTGGCTATAGTTCATCCACATTTTCCATTAGCATTTTCCTAACTTGTCCGCATTGGTTTCTGTCATCCGCATTAACTCACTTTGCTCATCCACATTTCTATACTTAGTCAATGCTCATCCGCATTGACTTACCTTGCTCATCCACATTCCCAGACTTAGGCAAATGCTCATCCGCATTTCCTGCATTTAGTCAATGTTCATCCGCATTGACCTCATCCGCATTGACTTACCCATTGGTTATGTTCATCCGCATTTCCGAGACTTAGGCAAATGCTCATCCGCATTTCCTGCACTTAGTCAATGTTCATCCGCATTGACCTCATCCGCATTGACTTCATCTGCATTGACTTACCCATTGGTTAATGTTCATCCGCATTTCTTCCAAACACTTAGGCAGATTTAAAGACTTATCAAGTGGATCTATAACATCAAAATCAATTTCCATGCACCATTCATCAGGGTCTAAGCTTAAATCTTACCCTCTAAGCCTTAGAACACAATCATACATCATCAAGCATGAACATAGTCACACATCACATCATACCATCATCATACACACATTCAAGCATACGGGTCCAAAACCCAGTTAAATAAAAACATACATTCATGCATTTCCAGCCCCAAAATTATTTAAAAACAGCAAAAAAAGGGCCCTAGAACTCACCTTTGCAGCTCTTGATTATGGCTTCCTCTAAACTCGTTTCCAAATTGAATTCAACCTCTTAGAACCCACTAAAACAACATACCCGAACACATACAAACACACAGAAGCATAAACCCGATGATAAGACCAGTTAAGAACATCATAAAAGCATGAATTCTTACCTTGAATTCGAATTCTTTCTAGTTCTTCCTTCAAAACCGAGAATTGCTGCTCTTTCTCTCTCTAAAACCCGAAAATCAGTGTGTATGTGACATATGGGCGGCCATATCACCTTTTACACCCACTTTTCAAACATTTTGTCCTTTTGGACACTTTTTTCTGCTAGACTTGGGTTTTATTTCTTTTCCTTCTTTTCTTTACTTATTTTCCTTTCTTTGACATAAAAAAATAACCGGGTGTTACATCACATATGTGACAGTACTTGTTAAAATAGCACTCTGCATTGTGATTTTTCATATCACAAATTTCACAGTACTTTTGTGGAGTTGTAAACAACTGTTTCTTAATTTTTGACATTGACACTTTGCTTGATTCATTTTTATATTATGGTGACAAATATTTAAACTGTTGTTTTTCAGTTTTCACATGTTGATTTTGTGCCAAATTGTTTTTCATCTGTTTAACATGAACTTCCTTCTCGAATTTCTTATAAACAAATCTTTTTGCTACAACGGAAGTCTTAGAATCTGAACTTATTTCAGATCAGAGTGAGATTTGTTCATAGAATTCACCTTGTGTTTTGAAGAGAATTCATCTTTAACAAACTTGCTGACACAAATTTATCGGTTTAAGTTTTGTTTTCTGATTTGTTGCTTTGATCAACTTTCTGAACTTTGTTTTTGTTCAATTTGATTTTTGATGATTTCTTTCTTCTTCTTTGATTCTTTGATTTAGAAGAACTGGTTTACTTTTAGATTGAACATCATCGGAAGAAGATTCCTTTTCAGATTGAACTTGTTTTAGATTAATAGTGTTTGAATCTTCTGATGTTCCTACCTGTTGTTTATCTTTGCTTTGAACTTTCATTTCTTCTAAAAGAATTAATTTGATCAGAAGTGCTTGTTTTGTTTGTTTAGTTCATAAGATTTTATCTTGATTGGATGACCATTTTTAATCTTTTCTTGATCATTTTCAACAAACACTTTTACATTTTCCCTTTCTTCTTTAAAATTCTTGTTTTGACTTGAAAAGCTTTAAGTTTAGCTTTGTTCATAGGAGAATGATCATGTGTATTGAAGTTCTATGGTAAAGTGTTTATGATAGATTCAGGCATAAGTTCATGAGTGAAGCCTAATCCTGGTTTGTGTTTATCTTTTCTCTCACTTACTAGTTTTTCTACAATCATTTTTTAACTTTTAACTTTAGCAAGATCCATTTGAGTAGTAGCATGTGCTATCTTCTCCTGTTCAAGATTTTAGTCATCTCTTCCAATTGTTTAGAACAATTTCTAATTCTTTTAGAGTTTTGTTCCATTGTTGTGAAGAGAGATAATCTTTTGGTCTGCTGTTTTATGATCAGATTTTAATTTGTTATGCATTGATTCTTCTTGTTTGAGTTTCTCACAGATTTTATATGAGTATTTTCCATAGTATTCAATATTTTCATAGCATGATTTTGTGCATAGTTTTCTCTTACTTTAGATGGTATTTCAGGAAATTTTGGAGATGAGGTTTCAGATTTTGAAGATGAAGTGTCACCTTTGGTTGATCAGACCGTGCCATTAGAGCTACATCATCACTTACCTCCTTAGGATCTGATTTGTCACTCCAATCATAGTCATCTTCTTCATTTTCACCTTCCACCTTTGGATCATTGTTTTATGACCAATCTTCTTCTTGAATTTCTGCAACAAGAGATAAACTAGATGTTAAATCATTAGTAAGTTGTTCAGCATATGCACTCCAATCCTAACCATCTTTAATATTGACTACTAGAGCTTTCTTGGTTTCATCAGATGATTTTTTCATCTTTAAGCTCAGGCATAGGAAGACTTTGATAAGGCTTTTGACAAGTCTTCTGAGCTGGTTGAAACCTTTGATTGTTAGAGCATGATTGAGCATTTCCTCCATTATTCCTTGGAGCCTTGCATTCTCTTAAGAAATGGCCATAGCTGTTACAGTTAAAACACCTAGATTTTGACTTATCAAATCCAACGTCTTGTTAGCACTTGGCTTGTACTTCCTGTTGACATATGAGTGTTTTTGTGTTCAGTAACCAATCATCACCATTTGCTAGTTTAAGTCCATTTCTTCCACATCTTTAGGACCATTTCAAATAAATCATGCAAACAAGATCTAATTGAGTTAAATGGCTACCTTGATATGCTAAAACTAGCCATAAATGCAGTAATGCAGTTTTAGACTCTTCATCCTCTATAGGATATTTATCTCATCTTTAATTTGATAGATTTAGCAGAGTTAGATGAAGAAGTCTCTGATTGAACAATTGATGTTTGAGACTGAGATTTAGGAGGAGATTGAGAATGGTTTTGTGTTATGTAAACAGGAGCACTAGTAAATGATGAATCGTGAAAAATCCTGCTCTGACAAATAAATCTCCTTCTTCTTCTTTAACTTCTCACTTTTTGCCATGAATGTATTTTCAACTGTTTTGCTGGAGAAGCAACAAATGATACTGAGACATTGATGTTGCTCTATCATTGTTCCTTGAGCTTTCATCAATCTCTAGTGACTTAATCTTGGCAATAAGTAGATCTAGATCCATAGGGAACTTCTCAGTATGCTTTAGCAAGGTTACTATTTGTTTGTTCCATGATGAGGGTAAGCATTGAGTAGTCTAAGATTTAGATATTCAAGATCAGCTTAATACCAGCTCTTGACATCTCAGTTGTAAGTTGAACAAATCTGTTAATCATTTGGTTTATCGTTTCTCCAGACAAATGTTGAAACAATTCTAATTGCCTTTTCAACTTTTGTTTCTTGAGATTTTGAATCTCCTTTCCTCCTTCACATATAGTCTTTAAGGCTTTATACATGGTATATCTAGTTTGATATCCATCAAGCCTTGGAAGAACTTCCATAGGTAGTCCTTTACACATCAAGGAGTATGCTTTGACATCATTCTTTGCTCTTCTCAAATCATCTCCTTGAAGACCATCTTCAGGGTAGGGTTCCTGAGAGTCTTTAGTGTATACAAACCCTCTGTCAAGTCCGTCAATGATTATTGGGATGAGTGGTCCTTTTTCTATGGAATTTCAAAGATCAGTGTCAATGGAATTTAAGTGATGTTTCAACCTACGAGACCAATTTTTGAAATCAGCTCTGTTTTTAAGTTTTGGAATTCTATTATCAGAATCTTCTCATTTCACCATTTTTATATTTTTGTTGTTTTCTTAGATTTTGAATTAAGAAAAGAAATGAAAAAGTTTTTAAAAAATTTTCTTAAAAAAAATTCTAAGTGTCGAGGTTGAGGCGCCTGAAGAGTAGTCAAACACCCAAACAGTTGATGCGCCTAAGTGAGAGACGTCTAAGGGATTCCCTTAGAAAAATTTTCCAAAACGCCCAATTAATGCATCTGAACAGTAGTAAAACATGTAGGATCGTTCAAGGGTGTAGAGTTATAACACAACAACACAAAGAGGAAATTAACTAAACTTATTCAAACAGTAAACTGGATTAACCAACATAAGACACTAAGAACACAAGTAATGTAAGAGACAGAACACAAAGAACACAAGTATATGGTTTTCAAGAATGCAGAATATTGCTTTCTCTATGTTCTATTACAAGTGTTACAAAGCATATTCTAAAGATACAAGAACATGAGATACTTATACTACATCCTACAGCCAGCTATACTTTGAAAGCTAGTTGGATACAATTGACTAGACACAAACAAAATCAATTGTAGAGTCAAAAGGCAAATTGCCTTTTGACTTGTGACTATGACATGCCATAGCTCACATCCTTATCTATTACAAAAAAGGATAAAGTACATAAAGTAGAAAGTTACAGACTCAAGACCTCAATGTACAATTACCAAAAGCATGGACCTTTTCACCAACTCATGTAAGTTGGTGACCTTACAGAGGTGCAGCGGATATGTGTCCAGCTTTATGGAAAAGTACATCAGATAAAGCATGTATTAAAAGTCTTCGAAAGAAATCTATCTTCATGAGTTGAAGCTTCGGAAGACTTTGTCTCTGAGGCTTCGAAAGACTTCATATTTGGCTTCGGAAGATATTGGTCTTGGCTTCAGAAGATTTTACACTTGGAGTATTTTCAGTTGCATGTGTAAAACTTCCTAAGCATTCTTCTTCACTGAACTTATGCAGCATGCAGGATAGACATTTGATGTTTAGGTTACATCAGCCTCTTCATTAATCTCTATAAACTCCCCCTAGGCTGATGCTACCAAAACACTTAGAAAACTTCAGATATCAATAGTCGTTATTAGGATGATCACCAATCCTTTCTTCATAAGGTGATCAGGATCCTTCAGACTGTCAAAGTGTCTTCTCATATCAAAGAGGTCATGCAGAGGCAACTGAAACATATCTTGCCATGTGTAAATGTCTTCAGTGCATTGATCTCTAATGACATGCCATCTTTCTGGATTTGTGGTGTATGTCCAAGAAAAGATGGGTCTTCTTGATGCTAGAGGAGTTGTTTGAATTGGAGTTGATGTAGCATCCTCTGGCTGCACAACCTCAAGATGTTCTGACTCATACTAGGATGTAGAAGAGGGTACAGTCTTCTTCTTCTTTGGCTTTGGTTTAGAAGCCATCCTCTTCTTTCTCTTAACAGGTTTTAACTGAGAAGACTGGCCTGCAGTACCGGATTAATCTTCACTGTCTTTCTCAATTGGGACTTCCTCTCTCTCAGCTTAGAAGGAGAGGGAGGTTGACCCTGCTGTGGATCAGAAGACGAGCTTGCTGAGTTTCAGCAGGAGGTCAAGGTTGTGTTGTATTTGGTTGTTCAACCTTAACCTCCACTTTAGGTGGGGCTTGACTTGGAGTGGAGTGTAAGTTAATGAGCTCTCCATTTTGATCTTCTTCTTGATCACCCTAATATGCTCATCCATAGTGGATAGAGACATGGGGCCAAGTCTCCTTCTGGAGAATCCATAGCTTCAAGAAGCTCATCATCCTCTGCCTATCAGTAGACTTCTTCATGCTCTTGGATGATAGCTCTTGATTTTGTAGCTTCTTCCCTAGTTTCTTCTTAGTTGTCTTTTTGTCCTTGATTATGTCAAGTTCAAGCTGTTTTAAGTACTCAAACTCAACATAGTCATAGGACAAGGGAAGGAGTGCATCTGCCTAATAGAAGCCTGTGGCACTCAGGTAGTTGATCATCTTGATCCTTTTTTCTTCTATGTCTACTTGAGGTTCTTGGTGAACCACATCTTTTTATGCAGGACTTTCCTGAACTGGGAAGAGGTAGGCATATCCTTGTACAGTCTTTTTCTTCTTCTTTCTTCTTAGACTTGCACTAGGAGTTCTGCATCTTCTACCTCCTTTTACTCCCTTAACCTTTCCAGGTCAACCAGTTCATTCAACTCATCTAAGGGGAGAGAAATGACACTGTTTATGGCATAGTTCCTAGTGTGCAGATAGTTAATCCTGACTGCCCTTAACTCATCATTTTGAGTATCTGGTCTGGGGGCAGCCCTGGTAGCAGACTCCATGAGTCTTGAAGGCTCAACAGAGGAACTTTCTCCCCTCAGCCTCCTTTTCTTCTCTCTCTCCTCCTCCTCAATCTCCTCAGATGTCATCTTTCTTTTCCCTTTGTCACTCATAGACCTTTGTGACTTAGGGTGGAGAGAGCTTTGGCCTTCATTGCTTGTTGCAGCATCTGAGCTCAGGCCAGAGAGAGGTTGAGAAGCACCTTCACGAGCAGGTGTCTCAGAAGGAATGTGGATCTCTGCAGCAATTGATAATAATGAGACATGGATCTCAAGTTGTGCCACTGGGCCTTCAGTTAAGGGTTCCCCTATAAAACTAATCTTAGGGTCTGCCTCAACATCCAGTTGACCGATGACATTGCCTGATTGCCTAAGTCTCCTTCTTAAGATGAACTCTACAGTGATCCTATCTTGTATTCTTAAGCCAGTCTATCAGCTTGTCTTGATTTTCTTGGGTAGACAAGTGGCATGTTGACTAAATCCAGACCTTCATAGTAGTTCAAAAACTGAAAAATGAAGACTTCTTGCTGTCCTTGAACTCTTATGATGATTAGGGCTTTCCTGAGGTTGTTATACCTCCACCCAATGATGTGATTGGAAGATGGTGAAGATGACATATCCCTTGGTATCCCATCCTCAAACAGACTCTGTATGAAGGAGTCAGTGTAATCCACATCAATGTGAATTTGAGGAGGTTGCTGAGAATGCACAATTGCAAGTGAGGATGGTAAGTCCTCAATGTCCACTCTCTCTGAAGAACTCCCAGGTTCTGTGGCTGTAATAACTTTCTCCCCCTTTTTGGTAGCATCACCCACTTGCATAGGTGAGCTAGAAGATAGGTCAATCACATCCAAAGGTTCTTGTGTTCCTGGTTGAGCATTTCTTAAGGGTCTCCCAACTAGTTTTTCTTAAGATATGAAATCTCAAGTTGCTAATCATTGATCCTATTATGTAAGGTAGTCACCTGAGATTCAAGGTGACTGACCTTTGAGACTAAATAGGTGCATGTTTTAGTCAGTTTGTGCGCCTTTAGTCTCAAATTCCCCTTATCTTCATCAGAAGACTCATTGGGGGATGAGATGATTGGACCAAAGTCCTCTCTCTCACCACCAGCTTGAGGTTCTTGGCTGTTGGTTTTCCTCTGCTCACTGGCAATCTTAGTTGAGATGCCAGTGGGCTGAGTTGCCATGGTTGAGGTCTTAATGATGTAATCACTTTCAGAAGTGAGAGCCTCTTCCATATGGACATCCTGAACAGTTCAGAGTGTCACCTCAGTTGTAGGTGACTGATGTGGGATAGATGTGGAGACTCAGGAGTATTCATCTCTCTTTGAGTAGGGGAAAAGAAAAGAGAGTCATTATACTCACTGAAATCTAGATCTTCATTAGTATAGAAGTCAAGGTGGGGAATTGGTTGGTTGAGATCTATAGGCTGGGGATGGTAACTGTCCCCTAAAGGTTGATCACTTGAGTGTTGAGACTCAGAGTGATGGCTTAAGGTAGTGGGCTAATGAGCTCTTCAAGCTAAGCATGAGGAACCTCAGCACTGATTCTTGAAGAGATGGGAATGGTCTGCTCCTAAGGAGAAGTGGGAGCTCCAGTGTCCATTTCTTCCTATATGGTTGAGTATATGGGGGCATCCACAGACTGAATAGCCTGAGCAGGGGTTTGTATAGATTTTCTTTGGTAGGTGATGGTGATTTGAGGCTGTGTGGGTGATTGGGAGATAGCAGGTGTGGGTTCAACACTCACTTGTGCTGCTAGGTTGTCACCTTGAGCAATGAGCTCTAATATTTTTGGGACTAGGGAAGTTTCTACCCCAGAGAAACCAACAGTGGGCTTTCTCAGAATTTTAAAGATGCCGGGCTTCATCTGTCCCAATTTAAGAATGTTACCTGTTTCCCTCAACTGTGAGCCCAGTTCATAGTTAAGAATGTACTAGACATATCTAGGAAACATGTAATATTCTAAGGAGTCTAAATTTGCAATTAAATTTGTATAGACAAACTAAGAATACCTGAATTTGACCCCCAGAACCATTGCATGGATTATGAAAGAGAGATCCTCAGGAATCTGGTCCAATCCACCATGCTTGTTTGATAAGTTGTGGATGACCACATGGAGCAGGAATCTACATTGGGATGAGACCTTCCCTTTATTAAAGGTCTTTACAAAGAAATCTCCCTCATACCCCATCTGCTCATAGGAATGATTGACAGCTTCCTTTGGGAAGAACACCTCACCTTCTTCATCATCCAGCTGAAGATGCCTATTGATGATGGCTGGAGTGATGAAGATTGTTCTCCCCTGCACTGTGGCAGATACTGCCTTCTCCCCATCAATAGTGACCTCTTGGCAGGTCTTCCAGAATTCAAGCAGCTGATCCTCATAGAGTGGAGGATCAATGGTTAGGGAGGTGAAGTAGTTAGACAGAGCTAAGAAACGACAAACCTCTAAGAAATATGGATCTTTCTCAGAGCTTAATAGGGCAACCTGATTGTGTTGCCTGTGTAACAGCATGGTAAAGTTAGGATCATTTCTGTGAGCAAGGTTGGCCATTTTGAGGTAGCTTAAAGATGAAGAAAGAAGGAAGAAAGAAATTTCAGAAGGAAATTTGGGTTTTTAGGTTTGGAAGAAGAATAGATGATAGAAAAAGGGGGAAACCGTTGGGTTTATATGTGAGAGGGATTTCAGATAAAGTTTAATGAAAGAGGATAAACTTTGAAATCCGAATGTCGGTCCCACCTCTGAAAAAGTAGTTTACTTTTGCTCAAAAAGTAGTTTTCTTGGAAGTCAAAAAGCTTCCGAAAGTTAATTATCATCGGAAGTTTTAATTAAAAAGCTTCCGAAGCTAAAATGACCTCGAAAGAATTTCCTGAGAGTTTTGAGAATTTTGCTTTGGAAGAGAAATTAAAACTTGAATGCTTTGTATATAAAGCAACAAAGCTTCCGAGAGTTATTTTGCTTCAGAAGTAAATGCTCCTTGAAAATAAGTAAGTGTCTGAGACAAGTATTTAAGCTTCAGAAGAGAAATCTAAAAGCTCTTCCGAAAGTAAATTCTTAGACAATTATTTATTTTGAAGGCATGATTTTCTTCCGAAGTTAAAACCATAACTTCCAAAGTATCAGAAATTTTCAAAAATCTAAGGAAAGTCTTCAAAAAGAAATTTTCATCCAAGAAAACATGAGCTTATGAAAGTGATGAACTAGACAACTTAGGACATACATATTTTAAGAAATAATAAGAATTAGTTTTAAGAAAAGCTTACTCAAAGTTTATCATCCCAATAGCTGATATTAGAAATTTAAATCTCTGTTCATCAAAAGCCTTTGTAAACAGATGAGCATATTGTTCATTTGTGAACTTTGACTAGTTTAATTAATCCTTTTTGATAGTTATCTCTTATTAAATGATACCTGATATTGATGTGCTTTGTCCTTGAGAGATGTACATGATTCTCTGTGATTGAGATAGCATTATTGTTGTCTATGTGAATGGGAGTCTCCTTGAAATTTAACCCATAGTCTAGCATCTGATTTTGAATCCAAAGTACTTGAGCACAGCAGCTTGCAGCAGCAATGTATTCAGCTTCGGCAGTTGATGCAAAGACACATGATTGTTTCTTGCATTGCCATTAGACCACCCTTCCACTAAGAAATTAACATCCCCGAGATGTAGACTTTGCAGTCATGTTGCAACTACCATAATCACTATCTGTATAAGCATACAGATTGATGTCAGGATTCTTAGGGTACCATAAATCATGTGTTGAAGCACCTTTGAGGTATCTTAGAATCCTCTTGACAGTGATGAGGTGAGACATCTTAGGGTTGGCTTGATATCTTGCACAGATGCATGTAGCAAACATAATATCAAGCCTGCTAGTAGTAAGATAGATAAGAGACCCAATCATAGCCCTGTATAAGTGCTCATCTACACACTCCCCCTCAAGATCAGGTCCAAGGGAGTGGTTCCTATCTATGGGTGTCTTAGCAATCTTACAGTCAGTCATGTTGAACCTCTTAAGTATGTCCTAAACATACTTTGACTGACTTATGAAGATGCCATCTTCAACCTGCTTCACTTGAATTCCCAGAAAGAAATTGAGTTCCCCCATGGCACTCATTTCAAATCTGTCTTTCATCTGCTTCTCAAAGTCTTTGCAGAGCTTTGGATTAGGTGAACAAAAGATGATGTCATCCATATGCACTTGAACTAGCTGTATGTCATTTCCCTGTCATTTGATGAAGAGAGTTCCATCTATAGTACCTCTCCTATATCCATGTTTACAAAGATACTCAGATAGTGTCTCATACCATTTCCGGGGTGCCTATGTAACCCATAGAGAGCTTTATCAAGCTTGCATACATAATCAGGATGATCAGGGTCTACAAAACCAGGTGGTTGTTTGACATAAACCTCTTCATCTATCACACCATATAAAAAGGCACACTTCACATCAAGCTAAAAGACCTTGAAGTTCTTGGATGCAGCAAATGCCAGGAATATCCTAACAACTTCTAATCTTGCCACTGGAGCAAAGACATCAGTGTAGTCAATCCCTTCTTCTTATGTGTATCCTTGAACAACCAGTCTAGATTTGTTCTTGATGATGATGCCTCTATCATCTTTCTTGTTCCTAAACACCCATTTGGTTTCAATGGTAGTCTACCTAGACGGAAGAGGACAAAGGTTCCAAACTTTCTGCTTTTTGAATTGAAGCAGCTCTTGTTGCATAGCTTCAACCCAACTTCCATCCTTTAGAGCTTCATCAAATTTCTTTGGCTCTATCTGGGATAGAAAACAAGAGTGAAGACAAACATTTGCTTCATGGGTTTGTCCTCTTTTCTTTACCCCTGAGACAACATCTCCAATGATGTTTGTGGTAGGGTGAGACTTGTGGATCCTAAGCTGAGGGATCACAGCAACTTGTTGCGAAAGATCTAAATTAGAGAAATTTAGATCTGGCATGGATGTTTCACCTACCACATCAGCACACTTTTCAAGTGAAACTTTATCCAAGCAGTGTGTGACATCATT
The DNA here is from genome assembly GCA_025506515.1 of Flaveria trinervia. Taxonomy (NCBI): domain Eukaryota; kingdom Viridiplantae; phylum Streptophyta; class Magnoliopsida; order Asterales; family Asteraceae; genus Flaveria; species Flaveria trinervia. The sequence goes on from CM046441.1 coordinate 26,661,786, forward strand.
GATGTTCTCATCTATGGTGTGGTTAGTGGCATCAAGAAATTCTTGGTCACTGTCACCACCACCATTGTTGTCTTCCACAATTGAGATATTCTTATCTGGTTGTAGAGCCTATGAGCTGGAATTGGAAGGCATACCAGATGTATAAGCTGAGTTTGTCATTGTTGTGCTGATAGAAACCTCATTTGCAGAGTAGTTCCAACTGGAGCTGAAGATGTATGAGTTGAAGATCTTCCTAGCTCAAATCTTGGATCAGGATCACCTGTATTTAAACTTTTTGCAGATCCTGAAAGATTCTCACAAGATTTGTTAAAATAGTTGGTAACTAAATCAAGATCAAATAACCAATCTGGACCAGAACCAGCAACATAAGGTGTGTGTTCATTGAAAGTCACATTGGCTGACTCCTCAATAATTCTAGTTCTGAGATTGTACACTCTATAAGCCTTAGCTTAGGAAGAGTATCCAATAAAGTGTCCATCATCTAATTTCTCAGCAAACTTGGCAATTTGATCTTTGGTATTCAAGATGGTGCAAGGACATCCAAATGACCTGAGAAAACCAATGAAAGGTTTCCTCTTATGCCAAAGTTCATAAGGAGTCTTGCCACAAGTCTTAACTACTAAAACTCTGTTCTGCACATAACAGACAGTGTTGACTACCTCTACCCACAAGGTGATGGGTAGTTTAGAGTCAGACAACATGGTTCTTGCAGCTTCAATCAGTTTCCTGTTTCTCCTCTCAGCGACACCATTTTGCTGAGGAGTCCTCGGAGCACTGTATTGTCTTGTAATACCCTTTTCATCATAGAATGTATCAAGGATTTGGTTCTTAAATTCAGTTCCTTGATCACATCTTATGATCTTGACCTTGTGATCAGATTGATTTTGAATCTTTAAGATGAAATTCTTCAGAATCTCAGGAGTCTTATCCTTAGTTCTAAGGAAGAAAACCAGGTGAATCTTGTAAAGTCATCTGTGATCACTAAGCAGTAAGAGGTCCTTCCTAAACTCATTACACTGGTGGGGCCAAAGAGATCCATATGTAACAAGTGTAGGGGTGTAGTGATGGAGTTCTATTCCTTAGGCTTGTGAGATACCTTATGTTGCTTCCCTTTAAGGCATGCAACACAATGGTCATCACTTGTAAACTCTTTCTTTGGTATTCCAATTACCAAATCATGCTTAATCAATTTGTTCATGTTCTTAAAGTTTACATGGCATATTCTTTATTTCATAGGAAAGACTCGTCACTATTGGCTTTAGACAGAAAGCATAAAACTTCTCAAGAGGGGGTGTTTCTTGCAAATCCATCTTGTACATGTTCCCTTTCCTGGGGGCTCTTAGCAGGATATGCTCATGAGGAGTGACCACACCATTCCTAAGAACAATGCACTCATGCTCAGTAAAGAGCATGTTATGAATCTAATCACAAAATTGAGATACACTCAGAAGATTGTATCCAAGCTCCTTGACAAAGTTTACCTTTTCTATGCTGAGCTTACCATTTGTAACCTTGCCCCGTCCAGAAATGTAACCACCTTCATCTCCTCCAAAAGCACTGTCCCTTTCAAAGTTCTAGAGTAGTGACCTATTGCCTGTCATGTGCCTGGAACAGCCACTATCAATGATCCAGACATTTTTGTTAGTCTTCAGCTGTCCCTACACAAAGAAAATGATTAGTTACATTGGGAAACCCAAGCCTTGCTTGTCTTGGGCTCATTAACAGAAGGTAATTCAATAGTAATAGATCCTATGATTGTACTAAGAGGATCTTGAGCTGTTTTGATGGAGAATTCTCAGTCACTTGGTCTTTCTTAGACTTCCACACAACCTTTGGAGTCTTGGACTTGACCTTCAAAACTTCGGAAGCTTTTGGAACTTCAGAAGTTTTGATTACTGATCCTTTGGAAGATTTTGCAGACACTGCCGCAAACTTAGTACTTCGGAAGAACTCCTTTCTTCAAAGACCAACTTCTCTTCCGAAGGTAATTTTCCACTTGCCTTCTTCTTAGATTTGGAACTTCCGAGGGAAACATATTTTCCTTCTGAAGCTTGAATCTTCTTGAGACCCTTTGAAGTCTTTTCTTGGTCATATGGACAATACCTTTAGGATTGTATGGACAATCCTTAGCAATGTGAGTGGTGCTGTCACACATGACACAGTTCATTTTCGTCTTCACAAGAGCCTTTTCCTGAAAACAAGACTGTCTTTGGTCACATCCCTTCTCCACCTTCATCTTTGTAGATGTTGAGATAGTCCTCTTGGGCTGAGAGCAGTGCTTGGAGTTTGAAGGTCCAGGCTGTGCAGCAGTGGTACACAACAGATCAGTCTTCTTTTTGTTACTGAGATGAGTTGAACAAGAACTAGAACTCTTAGTAGAAGAGTTTTGGTTGATGTCTTCAGTCCCTACGATTTTAAACCCTGTAGAGATGAAAACTTGTTTCTGCTTAGAATCAAAAGTAGCCTTGATCTCTTAAGCCTTCCTTGCCTTTCTTTTGCTCTTTCTGATCAGTTCTTTCTCATGGACTTGGTCATCACAGTCTTCTTTTTCTCCTCAGAAGGATAGTGACCCTTTTTCGAATCCTCCACTTCACTCTTCTCAGAGGAATTCTTCACCATCTCTTCTTCATCCAATTCACTCATAGGATCTATGAGAGGAAGCTCATCTTCACAAGTTCCACACCTAGGAGATCTTACGGACAAGATTGTGTGTGGATGAGTTATCTCATTGGATCCTAGTCCCTGCCTGTTTTGATAGCACACTTTGTTGTGCAGGGATGAGGATATCATGTTCTTGAAGGTCTCGTCTTCAAGTACACTCTTTTCTACCCTAGCTTTGCTGATCACAAGCTCAGCCTGGCACTCAGTTAACTTAGTTATGAGATCTTTGATTTGAGTCCTAAAATCTATGTGTTCATGTTATAGAACTGAAGTGGTTTTCTCAAGGTCCTCTATCTTCAGTTTATAATCATTTTCAGACTTTCTAAAATCAGATTTTAAATTGTTTAAGGACTCATGGTCAGATCTCATCTCCAGGTTACAGGACATGTATCTATTAACTTTAGCAATGCATTCAGGAGTATAGAGATGTTCCAATACCTTGGCTTCATCATTATCTACCATCAATGCTTGGTTAGGAAAAGCATCTTCCACCTGAAAGCTCCAGTCCAAGCCACCTTCTTCAACGGCAATAGCAGCCTGCTACTTTGACTTCTCATTCTAGAGAGCTTTGTCAGTGTAATTTGGTCTGGACTATGTTTGGCCACCATTTGCTCTAGGTGCCTTACACTCTTTGGCAAAGTGGCCCATCAAGTTACAGTTGTAACACTTGACTTTGCCATTGTCCAGGCCAAACTTTCAACTGGTTGCATTGCTTGGGAACTTCCTTCCAGTCCTCTTGTAGAACTTCTTGGCTCTGTGAGTGAGAAGAGCCATCTGCTAGACTATTTCCATGTATTCCAGATCATCTGGGTGAATACAATCCCGGTGTTCAAGAGTGAAGAGAGAGTTGCCACAGCTTTCATTAGAAGACACAAAAGCTTGAGAAGAGCTTGTCTCTTGGAATGGGCTACCTTGAGTGTAGTTCTCCCTTGGTGTCTCTGGGAATATGATGAAAGGACCCTTTGGTGAGTTGTCAGGGTAGCAATTGAGATGATGTTTGGGTTTTATGCTATCGCTTTCAACCACATGTAAGGTTGAACCCATTTGATTGTTGGAGTTGCTAGATGAACCTTGCATGTTTATCTCCATCTGGTAGCCATTGAGAATCCCATATAACTCTGTCAGAGTAAGAGTTTTGAGATTTTCAGTTCTCTTGATCACTACACAGTAGTGTGTCCATTGCCAAGGAAGTGAGGACATGAACTTCTGTTGGACCAAAAGAACCAATGAGCCAAGATCAGAAAATCTCTAAGTCCCACACGGTATCACAACAACTGCTGAAAGCCTCATCAGTAGTTTGACAAGTGCTGAAGACTTCAACAGCTGAAGATCAAGTGCTGAAGACCTTAACAGCTGAAGAACCAAAGTGCTGAAGTACAACAGCTGAAGAACACAAGTGCTGAAGCTGAAAGACCAAAGTACTGAAGAACAACAGCTAAAGAGTTCACAAGTGCTGAAGATCAACAACTGATGTACAAAGTCTGAAGACAAAGACTGAAGACATCAGCTGATGATATCTACTGAAGTCATCAGCTGATGAAACACCTGAAGTCAAAGTCTGAAGATCAAGTACTGAAGCCTCAGTAGTTTGTCACAACTGCTGAAGAGTACTTCTTCAGTAGTTGTGATATCAGTAGTTTTTTATTTTCTATGTTTCAGTAGTTTTGTAAAACGACTGAAGAGCTTGTTCTTCAGTCGTTGTAGTTTCAGTAGTTTTATATTTTGTACTTAACTTGCTGATATGTTCTCAGTAGTTGTGAACATTTCAGTAGTTTGTTAAGAATTACTTATTTCTGTATTGGATCTGCCAGTTGTCACTTTCCGTGATAACAGCAGTGACTGTTGCACTCTATATAAGGAGTGACAACCTATTGTAATGATCGAATGAAATGAGGAATTGAATGGAATGAATGATTGATTCGATTAGAAATATTCCTCATCTATAAACATTCCTAGAAATCAGAAATACATATTCTCTCCCTATAACTGTATGCGATCTTAATGCTCACATATATCGTTAGCTTGCTACAATTGGTCTAATTCGTGGTTGTATTCCGCTGCGTTATATTTTGAAACATCAAACTTGTGATCACTGATCTTGTCAAATGGTATCAGAGCAGGTTAATCATTGATCGATCTAATAATTGATCATTGAAACTGCTATTCAAGATCTAAGCTTGATTGAATTAGCTTTTGTTTTTGCAAGAAACGGTTATAGAGATTGAATTATCTGTATTTCTGCTCATTCATCCTGAGATCTTTTCTTGGTTCTCATTGAGTTTGTTGTGGTTTGTCTAAAACTTTTTTAAAACTTGAACTAAACTGTTGTTGAACTGAAAATGACCACTCCCTCCAATGATCCTCACAATACTGGTTCCTCAACCAAGCCTCCTATGCTGGTTAGGAATGAGTATAACATATGGCAAAGACGTATGCTTCATCACCTGTCTGTTAACAGCGCAGGGTGTTGGACATCAGTGGTACATGGTCCACACAAGCCTATGTGAATAACCCGGAAACCAATCAAATGGTTCCGAAGAGGAGGGAGCAATACTCAGATGAGGATAAAAAGTTGCTTGAGATTGATGCAAAAGCCCATGGAATTCTGGCCATGGCTTTGCCCAATGAAATTTATTCTGGGCTAATGCATCATGAAACTGCCCATGACCTCTGGATTGCTTTGAAAGAACAATTTGGAGGAACAGATGAGGTCTTGGCAAATAATAGAGAAATTCTTGCCCAACAATATGAGACATTCTCTCATAGAAAGGGCGAGACACTGACTCAACAATATGAGCGGTTTTCTTGTTTGATCTCTGAACTAAAAATGGTCAAACTTGAATACACCAATATTCAGATGAATAACAGATTCTGAGATCACTGCCTGAGAGATGGGACACATATACTATTGTCCTACGCTCCAGTGCAAGTTTGGACAAACTATCTCTCACCCACTCCATGGGAAATTGCTCACTTTTGAGAGAGAGATAGAACAGAAGAGAAAGCTGTCTTCATCTGGAAAGCTCACTGAAGACTTTATGCAAGGCAACACTGCCTTGGTGGGTCATGAGTCAGAATATGCTTCATCTGAATGCCAGTATGATGAGCATATTAATTTCTCTTCGAGCACTTCTAATTCTGCATTTGTAAGTGTTGATGGTCAGTTCACTGGATGTAATAATGACAATTTATGTTTCATTATGGATGATCTCAAGGGGATTGCTGATGATGACTTAGAAGAGATGGATATTTTGAGCCAAATGGCCTTGATAAATATCAGATCTCAGAAGTTCTACAAAAGAACTGGAAGAAAATTCCCAGGACTCTCTGGCAAAACCAAAGTTGGTTTTGACAAGAGCAAGTTGAGGTGTCACAAATGCCAAAGGCTTGGACACTTTGCAAGAGAGTGTAGATCAACTGGATCTAACTCTACTGCACCCTTTGTGACTTTTCCTGGCAATAGTCAACACACAGAGGGCAACATCCTGTCACATCTAGTCATCATCCTCAACAACAATCTCCGGCATATTTTGTTCCTCAGGGCCAAATGCCATATCAGTACCCTGGTTATTACATGCCACAGTCAAATCAAGTTCAAGTTCCTATGACACCACAACCTCATGCATTACCAGAACCTCAGCCTTCCCTATCTCATCAACAACCTTCATCTCAACAACACAGCTTCTTCACCCCAGGAGTTGTTGACTGGAGCAGTTTACCAGATGACTTGTCTGGTCATGATCAACTGTTCTCAGGTGCTGGTCAACATGGTGGTGACAGTCCCTTTGGGAATCTAGCTCTTATGGCTTGGAGTCTGCTGATACTTCATCTTCCAATGCCTTTACACCTCAGGTATCACAGGTATCCTCTGAGGCAAAAGCCAAATTATGTTCTGAACAATGCATAGCAGCATTTGCTTCCATTAGAGAAGCAAATGTAGCTTTAATTAATAAGAACATTGAGCTAGAACAAATAATTTCCAAAAACAAAGCTGAGTTTGAGTTTGTGCTCAAAGATAAAAATGATGAGGTTTATAAACTGAATTGCAAAATAATTGATGATAAGGCTAGAGAAGATGTACTTCTAGAGAAGTACAAAGATCTCAAAGAAACCCTTGCAGTTACCCAGGTCGAGTGTGATAGATGGGTACAATCATGCAAAGGTTTTGAAATGCTTCTTAGTAAGCAATCTGCTTCAAATGTGAAGTTTGGCATTGGCTATAATCACACTGCTCCACCTACAGATTTTACCCCGAGAGCAGAGGTAGAATATGATGGTGAGAGTGATAACCAATCCATCAAATCATGTGATCTACCTTCTGATACAGCACAATCAGAAGTAGCAGTCAGCATCAAGTCCTCCTTGAACCTATCAGCTGATGTTGATGGTCCAAATGCTGACATTCACATGATCAATAAGTTGATCAACTCAGGAGTTAATCCTGAAGGTCCTGAAAGGACTGGAGAGCAGGATTTAACACCTGAAGTTCAAACTTCAACTGCTGTCAGCACTGAAGAGAAAAAACTGGCAGTAGAAAGAGTTTGAAGGCTACTAAGAGGATGTCAAGAAAGCAACCATGCTCCCAAAGCATTGAAGAACAAGTCTTCTGTTGCTTCACCATCTTTAGTTGATGATCAACCTAAGATGAAGAAGAAACCATGTGAAATATGTGGTTTGTTCAATCATCTTACAGATGATTGTTGGTACAAAAGAGGTTCCAAACTCAAACAAAAAGAAGAAATTAATAAGAAATGGTAAAAATGAAAAATGATTTTGAGACCACATTTGTATCAGCAACATCAAATCCTGTAATCCTTAAGTCCTTAAAGCAATTCAAAAAGGAAGGAGTTAAACAGGTGACAGCTGAGGGTGCTCAAAAGAAGAACGTGCAACATAGGACCTTATCTAACTCCACTAGCAATGTGTCTGATGAGCTGAAAGCTTTATCACAAAATCAGACACAGCTGGTGATGATGGTACAACATCTGTTGGGTAGAGTTAACCAACTAGATTCTCCTATGTGGAAACCACAGAAAAGGAGGTCTAAGCCAAAGGACTCCTCTTCTGCACCATCTTCTTCTTCTCAGGCTGTTGTTACAAATAAACATGCTAGTTTACCATCTATTGATGAGACCAGGCCCAAAACCAAAAAGGTTTGGGTCTCTAAAACTAACTGATTGTTTATTATTGCAGGGTTCTTCAACATGCCAAAGTAGCATCTGGTATGTAGACAGTGGGGGATCTATGCACATGACTGGGAACATCTCTCTTCTTCATGACTACTCTCAAGGAAAGAAGGGATTTGTCTCTTTTGGCAATGATGCTAGGGGTTATACTTCCGGAACAAAATGGAGTAGTGGAGAGAAAGAACAGGACCCTCATTGAAGCTGCCAGGTCCATGCTGGTTGACTCAGGTTTGCCATTGACCTTCTGGGCCGAAGCTGTCAACACAGCTTGTTATGTGCAAAATAGAGTCTTAGTAAATCAGAGGTTGATGAAGACTCCATATGAAGTTCTCCATCATTTGGCTCCTCTGATTTCATTTTTCAAAGCATTTGGGTGTCCCTGTTTTATTCTCAACACAAAGGATCAACTCCACAAATTTGATCCTAAGGTGGATGCAGGATACTTTGTTGGTTATTCATCTACTTCCAAGGCATACATAGTCTTCAACTGCAGAACAAAGATGGTTGAAGAAACTCTACATGTTAAGTTTAATGAATCTCCAAAGGACAAGATTCCACAAAGTCCTGTGGAGTTATTTGATTTGGACATACTGCAATATGTTCCCTATCAAACTCCTGCTGTTGCTCCTGTCAACAGTTCACCACCTGGTGGTACTGCTGATGATGATGATGATTGCAGTACTCACCTCTTTAGGTTTAGTGATCAGCTTCCTGACTCAACTAGACCTGATGTTCCTGTAGCGCCTGTAGCACCATCCACAACAAATGCTGATGAGATTTCTTCGAATTCAACTTCCTTTGAATTACCATCCACTGATTGGTTTCAAGGAAATGATTCACCATCACCATCTGTTGCTGCTGAACCAGCTACAAACACTTGCACAGATCTCATTGTGTATCAAGATCTGAAGAATCACCCCATGTCTCAAATCATTGGTGATATCACTGCTGGAGTATCAACAAGAAGTCAATTGTCAAATTTCTGCTTCTATGCTCTCTTCATCAGTCAGCAAGAGCCAAAGAATTATCACATTGCTTTAAAGGACAATGGATGGGTTGATGCCATGCAGCTTGAGCTTCTTCAGTTCAAGAAACAGCAAGTGTGGGAACTGGTTCCTCTACCTCCAGTAAGTGTGCAATAGGCACTAAATGGGTGTTTAGGAACAAAACTGATGAAAATGGGCTTATTGTTAAGAACAAGGCCAGACTGGTTGTTCAGGGGTTTGCACAAGAAGAAGGTATTGATTATGATGAAACCTTTGCCCCTGTAGCCAGACTGGAAGCAATTCGATTGTTTTTAGCTTATGCTGCTTATCAAAAACTTAAAGTCTTTCAAATGGATGTCAAAAGTGCATTTTTGTATGGAAAAGTTAAAGAAGAGGTTTATGTATGTCAACCTCCAGGCTTTGAGGACAATAAACATCCTAATTGGGTGTATAAGCTTGATAAAGCTCTTTATGGGTTAAAACAAGCTCCCAGAGCCTGGTATGAGACATTATCAAACTTTCTTCTGGAAAACAATTTCACTAGAGGCTCCATACACAAGACTTTATTTATTAAGAAAGCTGGGCAGCATAATCTACTTGTTCAAATTTATGTAGATGATATCATTTTTGCATCCTCTGATCCAAAGTTGTGTGATGCCTTTACAAAGTTGATGCAACAGAAGTTTGAAATGAGTGCCATGGGAGAATTACAGTTCTTTCTGGGGTTGCAAATCAAACAAAAGGCTGATGGAATTTTTATTCATCAATCCAAATATACAAAAGATCTTTTGCAAAAGTTTGATTTACAAAACTGTAAGCCCTGTTCTACTCCCATGAGCAGCACCACATAACTGGACTCAGATCAGAAAGGTAAAGTGGTTGATGAAACACTTTACAGATGTATGATTGGGTCCTTGATGTATTTAACAGCTTCTAGACCAGATATTGTTTGCTACATGTGTTTGTGCTAGATTTCAGGCTGCACCTAAAGAGTCTCATCTGATTGCAGTCAAGAGGATCTTTAGATATCTGCAAGGCACACCATCTCTAGGTTTATGGTATTCTACCAGACATTCTGGTAAATTAGTTGCTTTTTCTGACAGTGACTATGCAGGGTGTAAGTTGACCAGGAAATCAACTTCTGGTGGATGTCAATTCCTAGGCAACTACTTGATTTCTTGGCAGAGCAAGAAACAGACCTCAGTTGCTACATCCACTGCGGAAGCAGAGTACATGCTGCTGCAAGCTGTACATCTCAGGTACTCTGGCTTCAAAACCAACTTTTGGATTATGGCATTACAGAGACTAAGACTCCATTGTTAATGGATAGTGCTTCAGCTCTTTGCATTGTCAAAAATCCAGTCCAGCACTCTAGGACCAAACATATAGAGATCAGACATCATTTTATAAGGGATTGTTTTGAAAAAGGTCTGATTGATCCTAAGTTTGTGCCCAGTGCTGATGAGCTTGCAGACATTTTTACTAAGCTTTGGATAGTTCAACTTTCCAAAACCTGGTGTTAAGGCTTGGTATGCTGCAGCTAGAATAGGTGACAACTACTGATGATCTCAGTAATTCATATATTGATCATGAGTGCCTGTCACATATAAGTACTGATGAGCTCTTTTAACCTCAGTAGTTTTTATAACTACTGAAGGCTAAAAGTTCTCACAAGTACTGAAGTACTTCATCTGCTCTAAACTACTGAAGTAGTTACAACTACTGATGCAGTCATAACTACTGCAATCAGTAAAAACAGATAAGTACTGATGTCCTATGAAACAACTGAAATCAGCCATAAAGACTGATGAATGTGTTGAGGACAGTTTGAAACAGCTGAACAGCTAAGAATTGACGAAAACAGCTGAAGAGAACTTTCTCCTCAGTCGTTTGTACCACTGCTGTTTCATTTTAAACAACTGAAGCAAAACCACGTCTTCAGCAGTTTTATAACTACTGATGACCATACCAAGTCTTCAGTTGTTTACAACAGCTGATGACAAAACCACTGTCTTCAGTAGTTTCATAACTACTGATGACAAACACCATGTCCTCAGTTGTTTCAATCATCTGAAGTCAAAACCACGGTCTTCAGTAGTTTTCTAAACTCCTGATGCCTAACACCGCGACTTCAGCTGTTTCAACGTCTGAAAGGATAATACCATGTCAACGGTCGTTTAAAACTACTGATGACTAACACCACATCCTTCAGTCGTTTCCTCACCCGTACCCTATAAATACCCTTAACCTGAGCTCTCCATGCTTTATCTTCTTCAAACCTAACGTTCCTCTCGAAAAATTTCCATGGCGTCTATGCAAATTAAACCGCGACACAACTGTGTTGCCTACCTCACAAAATCGCCGATCTGGACTAAGTTCGTACTGCTATCGATCTTATGGTTCAGTCCCAATACAACAAGGCATTCCTTCTGAACCACCGTTTTACATGCCGAATCCTTGAACCAATTTTGGATGAACATTACTGTTACAACTGAGGAGAGCAACACACGATCCCTCCGGTCAGTAGTCAACAACAAAGAAGTAGTGATTACTCCTGCACAACATCCGTAAAATTCTTCAACTGAGTGATGCTACCTCTCCTGCTGGATATCCGAAGGGCACCATAGATCTATCATTTGCTCAGCATGGATATCAAGGTGATCTCAGTGCCACCACCATCATGAAGAACACTTTAATGACGCTGAGCGCCTGATTTTTCATATGGTCAATGTATGTTTGGCCCCTAAGACATCGTCTTGGGATCAAATGTCCACCAATGGCAGCAGGTAATGTATTCTATCCTTGAGCAACAACCACTGAACTTTTCAGAATTAATATTTTCAGAGCTCAAAGATATGGCTCAAAACTACTTGCCAACCGTTGGATACTCTATCCACGGTTCATAATGGCCATTATTATAGATCAGCTTAATGCTGAGGGACTTGTTGGCTTGGGAGTCCCTGCTACGGCTGTTCTGCCGGAAGTATACTCCCGGCACAACTCTGACCGGACACTCAAACTGGCTGCCAAGCTGCGAAAACCCACGCAGCTGGAACCCACAGCCACCACCTCCAAATCCAATGTCCCCACCAAACCCACCAAAAAGAAACCCAAGATGGCTTCTCAGGGAATTGAGTCCCCTGAGGATGCTCCTGCACAACAAACGCAGGATATATCCACTAGTCCAAACCCCTAGTGGATACAATGACTCCTCCACCAGCCACAGCCGCTCAGGCTTCCTCTCAACAGGAGCCTGCAGCAACCCAAGGGGCACCTACTTATCTGGGATCTTCCTCACTTGAGGAGATTGCCATTGAAGAGCACCATCCACCCCAGGTGCACACTGCTTCTACCCCCCTTACCCCAAACAACCGCCCCTCACAGCCCGACTTTAATAGTTGCACAAGTGCTGACTCAATTGCACTCCTCACCCCCCTCTCCCCAGAAACCACTTACTACTGGGAATTCCTCTACAATTGAGGGGGAGGAACACAGTGCACCTGAGAACCCACAGCACAGGGTTTCCCAATTCTATCTCCTGGTGTAGACAAGGAGCTTAGAAAATCTAGTGAGGCTGCCACCTTCTCTGACTCAGCACATGACCGAGTGAGGCTGGTAACATTGCTAAGACCTCCCTAGAGGCAACATCTGATGATGGACACTGTCCTGAGGCTGGAAGTCCCCAGTACCAAGCACAAGGGGCGCATGCACCAACTGGTCTACACCCAGTGCATGTAAATCCTGCTCTAAGCAGAGGTCAGGTGATTCAGTATTAACTGATGATGACCTGAGCTTCTTCTATGATGTAGTTGCTCAAAACACCATTCTAGAGGATGAGGTTAGCAGACTCAAAGAGCTGCTGGCCAAGATGTCTCAGGATGCAAGTCCATCTGCCACCCTCATACACCCACAGATGGCACCTTCCCTTGAAGGTTTCCCAACACAGAGCCACCCCAACATTAACCACCTACCTCTGCTTCAGGCCCTACTTCTCAGGAACAGAACCCTCCTGAGCAAATAGGTGCTGTACTCCAAATTCCCTCCCTCTCATCACCCCATAATCACTGATATAGTGATCAAAGCCCTTGATGAGAGGCTTTCCTCAACATTACAAGCCCTTGGTTGATGCTGCTGTCAAAAGACTCTTTCTGCGTACCAACCCCTTCCTCCAATGCACCCAAAAGGGGAGAGTACTGCAGTGAAAGAAAAGAAGAGGAAAAGATCCGAGGAAAAGAAGGAAGCGAAGCAAGCTCAAAAGGAGAGAAAGAACAACACAACTGCTCACCTACAAGCGAAAGAAAGGTGCTGATGAGCACATTGCTGAAGATAAAGCCTTGGAGCTACTGATAAAAGAGGCTGATGCCGAACACAGTAGATCAATGGACAACATCATTGATCAGCTGTTTAGGCAAGGCCATGACACCAATAACTTGACTCTGAGATTCGACGACTAGAGATTGAAGAAATCCAGAACAGATGGGCAAGTTATGAAGTGTTAGAAAGAGAAAGGCTTGAAATCATGATAAGATTTATTGCAAAATATCTTGGAAGATCAATGATTGAAATCAAAGCTTGGTCCAGGACAGTATCTTGGCAATCACCACCAAGATCTGTTCATCTGAAGTATATACTAAGGGGCTTGTCATTGAAGCTTTGAATGAAGCGGGTGCTGGGAGCAGGACTGAGCTAGCCAAGCAATCAAAAGCCACACTCACCTCAAGGATGCTAGAACAGCCTGTCAACATTCCCACACCAAAACCACCCAAACACAACCCACCAAACCAACTCCCTTACCCTCAAAACCCATAGCCGATGATATACCCTTGAAGAAGAAGAAGGATATTGAGGCTAGAAGACGATGACGAAGATGAAGAAGACAGGCTGCCGCTCTCAGCTGTGATTCAGTTGCCTAAGGCCACAAGTCACTCCTCAGCAATTACTCCTGAAGTCCAGAGACAAATGGTTAAAGTGAAGCTAGAAGAAGAAGAGCTTCATAAACAGCATGATGAGGAATTGCTGAAGAGAGTTGACAAAGCTTATGCAGCCACATCTTCCATCATCAATTGAAGGAGCAAGCCCTCAGACTTTACACTCTCAGGCATACCTTTCAATATCAAAAGGAAAGAGTGAGGATTTGGCCCGATCCCAGGGTCTCTCAAAGATTCATAAGAACAATATACCTCGGAGATACATTGGCCAGGTGAAAAAGATCGTAGATGAAGTGATCTCTCTGGTCTTTGTAGTTTCACCCTGGGAAATCCTAGAAGACTTCAAGAAGGCATACAAAGCTAATCTAACCCCTCAGAAGATGTTGAAAACAAAATAGTGAAAAGGGGTTAGTTTACAAGAGCTTGAAGAAGTCAGGAAAATGAGCTCCAGTTGTTCCTAGAGGTAATCACCCGGATGAGTTTGCTTACAGAATAATAACAACTGTGGAGCTAAAGAATGGGAAACAGGCCAAATACCTGTCTGAGTATTATGGGCCGGAATCATTGTTTGAAGGAGGTGCTGAAGAGCTAACCATGGAGGAACAAATCACCTTCCTTGAGGCCTACACAAGAGAGTCGTACAGACTCATTATGGGGAAGTAAATCTCATGAATGGATAACAACTCTGTGTCCAGTTCCCCAAAACAGAGTTCCCATTCATACTCTGCCAAACAAATATTTGAGATTTCTTCCCAGGCCGGAGCATACACGGTCATCTTCTCCTACTGATCAAGAAGGAAAAAGACCAACATTTTGGCCATCAATAAGTGGGAGTATAAATAAGTTAGAGGTTTTGGCTGCATTGGTTCAGGGGGAGTTTGTTGGACCAAAAGACCAATGAGCCAAGATCAGAAAATCTCTAAGTCCCACACGGTATCACAACAACTGCTGAAAGCCTCATCAGTAGTTTGACAAGTGCTGAAGACTTCACAGCTGAAGATCAAGTGCTGAAGACCTTAACAGCTGAAGAACCAAAGTGCTGAAGTACAACAGCTGAAGAACACAAGTGCTGAAGCTGAAAGACCAAAGTACTGAAGAACACACAGCTAAGAGTTCACAAGTGCTGAAGATCAACAACTGATGTACAAAGTCTGAAGACAAAGACTGAAGACATCAGCTGATGATATCTACTGAAGTCATCAGCTGATGAAACACCTGAAGGTCAAAGTCTGAAGATCAAGTACTGAAGCTCAGTAGTTTGTCACAACTGCTGAAGAGTACTTCTTCAGTAGTTGTGATATCAGTAGTTTTTTATTTTCTATGTTTCAGTAGTTTTGTAAAACGACTGAAGAGCTTGTTCTTCAGTCGTTGTAGTTTCAGTAGTTTTATATTTTGTACTTAACTTGCTGATATGTTCTCAGTAGTTGTGACATTTCAGTAGTTTGTTAAGAATTACTTATTTCTGTATTGGATCTGCCAGTTGTCACTTTCCGTGATAACAGCAGTGACTGTTGCACTCTATAAGGAGTGACAACCTATTGTAATGATCGAATGAAATGAGGAATTGAATGGAATGAATGATTGATTCGATTAGAATATTCCTCATCTATAAACATTCCTAAAATCAGAAATACATATTCTCTCCCTATAACTGTATGCGATCTTAATGCTCACATATCGTTAGCTTGCTACAATTGTTCTAATTCGTGGTTGTATTCCGCTGCGTTATATTTTGAAACATCAAACTTGTGATCACTGATCTTGTCAACTTCTTTACATTGTCTTTGTTTTCAAGAGAAACTCCTCCATCCACTAGGTATCCAAAATCTCAACATACCTGAAATACTGTTGAGTCATGTTTCACCTGTTTTGAAGGTGAAGTTTTCAAACTGCTGCTTCAGAGATCTGTTAAGTGCTCTAAAAGATTAACATGTTGTCTTTATTTGTCTTTTGATATTTTGTAATAGTATAGGGACTATTTCTGTAAATTGTTAGTTCCTTTACTTTGTTTTCAGTACAATAGCTTAGTTTTGCAGGTTTGTAAAAGGAATACACAAGTTTTTGATTTGTTTTTCATGCTTGTAATTATCTTAGCTTGATATGAATGAAAACTTGAATTTTGTTGATACTTGTTTTGATTTGATTACATTGTGTGAATTTCATTGAATTGTGTTACAAATCATCACATATATATTCATTTGATCCTATCAAATGGTATCAGAGCTGTTGGTAAGCTGTTAGTGATTGATTTTCTTTTAGGTTCATCGAACTTGAAAACCTAAAATCTCACTGAATCTGTGATTGAGATACAATTCAATTGAAAATTTGTGAATTTCAGTTGTGTTTCATCATCAGAAACATGATTTGAATCACAATTAGCAGATCAATTCATCAAATTCAAGTAAACTGTTGAATTTGTTGTTCGAAAATAACTTGAAGTTTCGAACTGAAATTTCAAAAATTGATTGATTTGTTGTTGAAATTGAAGAAATTGATATTAAGAAGAATCTTTATCGCATAAAACTCATCTAATTGAAAAGTTTCAATCGAATTCATCCACATTTGAAGAATTCAAAAGAATTGAGTTTGTTACATTCATTTGAAGATGATAAATGTGTCGCATGAGCTGAGATTGACTGAATTTGTCAAAGTGTTAGACGCATTAATACTATGTAGACGTTTTTAGTCAGTCGTTTGAGTACTGTTGAAGAGAATCCCAGATGTATCACCTGTGTTAAGTTGATAACTATTCACGCTTGACAACTGTTTAGCGTTTGACAACTATTCAGGCGTTTGACAACTGTTTAGGGGCGTTGACAACTATTCAGGCGTTTGACAACTGTTTAGGCGCTTGAAACCTTCCAGACGCATTAATACTTAGACATTTTGAAAATTTTTCTAAGGCCTCCCTTAGACGTTTCTCAACTTAGACGCATCAACTGTTGAGACGTTTGAATACTGTTCAGACGTTTTAACCTTGATACTCAATTTTTTTTAAAAAAAAAATATAAGAATGGTAAAATCAGAAGATTCTGAAAACAGAGTTCCAAAGCTTAAAAATAGAGCTGATTTCAAAAATTGATCTCTCAGACTAAAACACATTTAATTCTATTGACACTGATCTCTGGAAATCTATAGAAAAAGGATCATACATTCCTATAATAACTGATGGACCAGACAGAGGATTTGTGTATACTAAAGATTCTCCAGAACCTTATCCAGAAGATGATCTTCAAGGAGATGATCTGAAAAGAGTTAAGAATGATATTAAGCCCTTCATTAATGTGTAAAGGACTACCTTTGGAAGTTCTTACAAGGCTAGATGCATATCAAACTGGATATACACTATATAAAGCATTGAAGATCATTGTGAAGGAGGTAAAGAGATTCAAATTTAAAGAAACAAAAGCTGAAAAGACATTAGAATTGTTTCAACATTTGTCTGGAGAGACAATAAATCAAATGATGAACAGATTTGTTCAACTCATAACTGAGATGTCAACAGCTGGTATCAAACCTGATCTTGAAGATTTAAATCTCAGACTACTCAATGCTTTACCATCATCATGGAAACAAACTGTAACTTTACTAAAGCATACTGAGAAGTTTCCAATGGATCTAGATCTTCTTATTGCAAAATAGAATCAGTGGAGATTGATGAAGCTCAAGGAACAATGATAGAGCAGCATCAATGTCTCAATATCAGTTTGTTGCTTCTCCGTAACCACCATAGAAAATGCATTCATGGCAAAGAGTGAGAAAAGTCCTGAAAAAGAAGGAGATCTGTTTGTAGAGCAGGATTTTTCACTGACTCATCATTTACTAGTGCACCTGCATATTCAACTCAATCTCATTCTCAATCTCCTCCTAAAACACAGTCACAATTACAAATATTCAGACAGAGACTTCTTCATCATCTAACTCTGCTAAATCTAGCAAAAGTTAAGATGTGATTAACATCCTATTAGAGGATGAAGAGTCCAAAACTGCATTTACTACTGCTTTTATGGCCAGCTTTCAAGCATATCAAGGTAGCCATTTAACTCAACTAGATTTTGTTTTACAGGATTTATTTGAGATGGATCCTGAAGATGTTGAAGAGATGGACCTGAACTGGCAGATGGTGATGATTGCCTACAGGACTCAAAAACATTCTTATGTCAACAAGAAATACAAGCCTAGTGCAAACAAGACTGTTGGATTTGACAAGTCAAATCCAGATGTTTCAACTGCAATAGTTATGGACACTTCTCAAGAGAATGTAAAGCTCCAAGGAATAATGGAGGAAGTGCTCATTCAAGCTCAAATATCAAAGGTTTCAACAAGCTCAGAAGACTTTTCAAAAGCCATATCAAAGTCTTCCCATGCTAGAGCTTAAAGATGAAACCAAACCATCTGATGAAATAAGAAAGCACTAGTAGTCACATAAAAGATGGATATGATTGGAGTACATATGCAGATCAATTTATAAATGAATTAACATCATTTATCTCTTATTGCAGAAATTCAAGAGGAAGATTGGTCAGAAAACAATGACCCAAAAGGGAAAGTGATGAAGAGGAAGATAACTATGATTGGAGTGACAACTGATCCTAAAGAGGATACAGAGGAAGTAGCTCTAATGGTTCAGTCTGATCAACCAAAGGTTAAATCTTCTACTTCATCATCTGAAACCACAGTTCCAAAATTTCTGAAATACCATCAGAAGTAAGAGAAAAGCTTTGCACCAAATCATGTTTTGAACATGTTGAACACTACAAAAACTATTCATTCAAAATCTGTGAAAAGCTAAAACAAGAGGAATCTATGCATAAGCAACTTAAATCTAATCATAAAACTGCAGATCAAAAGATTATCTATCTTCAAAATTCATGGAACAAAACAATCAAAGATTTAGAAATTGTTACAAAATAACTAGAAGAGATGACCAAGAATCTTGAACAAGAGAAAATAGCACATGCAGCTACTCAAGTTGATCTAGCAAAAGTTAAGACTTCAAAAATGATAGTAGAAAAACTAACCAGTGAAAGGAAAGATAAACAAAAAGCAGGATTAGGTTTCACTCATGAACCTATGCCTGAATCTATCACAAACACACTACCAGAGAATTTCAATACTCGAAACAAAGCAAAGCTTAAAGCCTTTTAGATCAAAACAAGAATGCAGAAGAGGAAAAAGAAAATGTTCAAGTGTTTGTTGAAAAGATCAAGAAAAATCAAAATGGACATCCAATCAAGATAAAATCATATGAACCAAAACAACCAAAACAAATAATCTTCTGATCAAATTCACAATGTAATAGAAGAAGTCAGAGTTCAAAACAAGGACAAACAGAACATTAGAAGATTCAAACACCATTAATATGAAACAATTTCAATCAGAAAAGGAATCTTCTTCTGATGATGTTCAATCTGAAAATAAACCAAGCTTTTCTAAATCAAAGAATCAAAGAAGAAGAAGAAATTGTAAAAGTAACATCTGAACAAAACAAAAGTTCAACAAAATTGATTAAAGCAACAAATCAAACATCAAAACTAAAACCAATTAAATTTGTGTCAGCAGGTATTTAAATATGAATTCTCTTTCAAATAATAATCAAATGTTATGAACAAATCAAACTCAGATCTGAATCTAGTTCAGATTCAAAGACTTCCGCTGTAGCAAAAAGATTTGTTTCTAATACATTCAAGAAGGAAATTCACGTTAACAAATGAACAATAATCTGACACAAAATCAAACTGTGAAAAATGAAAGACAACAGTTTAACTATATGACACCAAAATCAAACATTATGTCATTGTCAAAAGTTAACAAAAAGTTGTTTTTAACGCCACAAAAGTACTGTGAAATTTGTGATATGAAAAATCACAATACTGCTGAGTGCTACTTTAACAAGTATTGTCACATATGTTACATGAGAAATCATTCGACAGCAGATTGTTATTATAACAAATATTATACTTATTGTGATGAAAAGACTCACAACACTGCAGATTGTTACTTTAGAAATAGATCTCTCACTAGAAACTTTGCAAAATCAAACATGAGCAAAGGATTTGCAAATCCACAGTATTTGAGAGATCAATCTAATGGATTTCAAAGAGACATTAATCAACCTAATGTAGGTTGAGATTTTTCCTAAGAAATTACATGAGCTCAAAACATAACATGCAAGAACACTTTATACCAAGATCTGTAAGGATGACTAATAAAAATGTTAGACATCAATACATTTCAAAAGATGATAAATCAAATGGTATAAATGTTCACAAAAATAAATCAACAATTTTCAGATAAAATTGGAAAATTCATCAAAAATAAACCTGATTTGAATAATCTCCATTACAAACAATTTACAATTGTTGACAAATTTGGAAAGCCCAAGACCATTTCGGCTTGGGTAGATATTTCAACTTAACTTTCTTGTAGTGCAGGTACGCCCAAAAAGACCAATCAATACATGGTATGTGGATAGTGGGTGTAGTCGGCACATGACAGGCAATACTGCCTTGTTACAAGACTTTAAGTCAAAGAGACGGAACTCACGTCGCCTTTGGTGGTGATGCTGGAGGAAAAATAACTGGAGAAGGAACAGTATCCAATGGCATAATAAGCTTTGAAAGTCAACTTTTGTTCACAGTTGAACTTTATTCTTTTAAGCGTATCTCAAATTTGTGACAAATCATATTCTGTTCTGTTTGATAATTCATTTTGTTATGTTTTGAAACCAGGTTTCAAGATAAGTAAAGATTGGGTTATTGTTACAGCTGAGAGAGACAGAGATGTATACAAATTGGATATGTCTCAAGTTGATCCTTCAACTGAAACAACATGCCTAATTGCAAAGGCATCAAATGATGAAAGCCAGCTTTGGCATAGGTCTCGGTCATTCAAATTTCAAGAACATGAACAAGCTTGTAGCAGGAAATCATGTCATTGGACTTCAATCCAAGAAGTTTGCAACAAATGATCACTGCTCAGCATGTTTGAAGGGAAAGCAACACAGAGCGTCTTATAAGTCCAAGCCTATAAACTCAACATCAAACCTCTTCAGATGTTACATATGGACCTTTTTGGACCAACAAATGTCAAGAGTATTGACGAAAATCATATTGTTTAGTTATCATTGATGACTTTACAAGATTTTCATGGGTTTTCTTTCTATATGCCAAATCTAAAACAGCTGAATTATTAAAAGTTATCATTAAAGTTGAAAATCAATTAGACAACAAAGTGAAAATAATAGAAGTGATAATGGAATAGAACTCAAAAATGCTAACATTGAAATGTTTTGTGCATAGAAAGGGATAGCTCATCAGTTCAGTGCTCCCAGAACTCCTCAACAAAATGGAGTTGCTGAAAGGAAGAATAGAACACTGATTGAAGCTGCTCGTTCTATGTTAGCTGATGCAAAAATACCTATCACTTTTTGGGATGAAGCAATATCAACTGCGTGTTTTGTTCACCATCGAATCTTAATTGTAAAAGATAAACTGAAAACTCCATATGAGTTATGTTTGGCAGAAACCAAACATAAACTTTTTAAAATCATTTGGTTGTCCTGTTATGATTCTTAATTCAAGTGATCAATTAGGAAAAAATGATGCAAAATCTGATAATGGATTTTTCGTTGGATATTCATCAGTTTCAAAAGCCTATCGAGTCTACAACTCTAGGACAAATGTAATCATTGAAACATTCAACGTTAAATTTATGGAAAATTCTTTTCCATCAGTTTCAAATGGTCCTGCATTGTTATTTGATCTAGATTCATTATCAAACTCTTTTCAATCTAATTTGTTTGATCAATCAAATTGTTTTAATTCGACAGATAAGAAGAACTCAAGAGGAGACCTTGGATCTTTCAGTGAAGATTCAGATTCTGATGACCCAGATGATTCAAGCTCAGACTACCCATTTTTATCATTTGTTAAGGATTTAACAATACAAAATCACGATAATACAGTTTCAGATCATTCAGAGTCAATTAATCAGGAAGAATCACAAAATATTCAATGATGGTAATGAGTTGTGATACCTGAGTCTGGAACATCATCCATTTCAGGTGATTTAGTTGATACAGGTAACTTTGATTACATTGTCATTCACCTACTAAAGTTCCAAACTTCAATCCACATTCTTCTATTTTAATACATGAGTTTTCCAACTTGAATCAAACAATTTGGATGTTAATGTTCAATGTGATGAGAACACTACATCTCGTATTCACAAGAATCATCCAATTTCTCAGATTATTGGTTCATTGAATGAGAGAACAACAAGGAGTAAAGTAAACAGCAACAGCTTATACTATGTTTTTTCTTCTCAATTTGTTCCAAAAAATGTTATCGAAGCATTAAAGGACAATGGTTGGATAGAAGCCATGCAAGAAGAATTACTTCAATTCCGCAAACAAGAAGTGTGGAATTCGGTGGATCTACCTGAAGGAGAAAATGTAATGGGCATGAAATGGTTATTTAGAAATAAGACTGATGATCGTGGTGTTGTAATAAGGAACAAAGCAAGACTTGTTGCACAAGGATACACAAAGGAAGAAGGTATAGATTATGATGAAGTGTTTGCACCAATTGCAAGACTTGAATCTATTTGAGTTTTTCTGGCTTATGCTTCATTCATGAAATTTAAGGTGTATCAAATGGATGTAAAGGGTGCATTTTTATATGGTCCAATTACTGATGATGCATTTGTGAAGCAACCTCCAGGCTTTGAGGATGCACAATTTCCACATCGAGTATATAAACTGAGTAAAGCTTTATATGGACTTCATCAAGCCCCTAGAATTTGATATGAGACGTTATCACAACACTTAATTCAACATGGATACACACGAGGGAAAATTGATCCTACTTATTCATAAAGAAGGACAATAATGCTCTTTTATGTGTACAAGTGTATGTTGATGATATCATATTTGGTTCTACATGTCCAAAATTGTGCAATGAATTTGAAGAATAATGAAATCTCGATTTCATATGAGTTCTATGGGAGAGATTAACTTCTTTCTTGGACTTCAAGTCAAGCAAACTGCAGATGGAATTTTCATCAATAAAGAAAAGTTTGTTGACAAGCTCTTAAAGAAAATTAAGTTGCAAGACTGTCAGTCCATACAACTCCAGCAGATGTTAACACCAAGATTGAACCTGATCCAAAAGGAAAATCTATTGACCAAATGTTATACAGATCAATGATTGGTTCTTTGATATATCTTACTGCATCTAGACCAGACATTATGTATGCTGTTTGTGTATGTGCCAGGTATCAATCAGACCCGAAAGAATCTCACTTAATTGCTGTCAAAAGAATATTCAGGTATCTCAATGGTAAACCAGCCTTAGGGCTTTGGTATCCTTACGAGACTAACTTTGAACTATATGGATATACTGATAGTGATTATGGTGGATGTTTTCAAGATAGAAAATCTACTTCGGGTGGGTGTCAATTTCTTGGTCCCAGATTAGTCTGATGGCAATGCAAGAAATAAACAAATGTCTCTGTTTCAACTGTAGAAGCTGAGTACATTGCTGCATCAGCAGGATGTTCTCAATTCTATGGTTGCAAAATCAATTACTAGATTATGGATTCAACTTTCTTAAAACACCAATCTATATTGATAACACAGCTGCTATGTTCATAACTGCTAATCCTGTTCACACACTCAAAAAAAAAACATATCGAAATCGATATCATTTTCTTAGAGATAACTCTGAAAAATGATTAATCATATTGATTCAAATACAACAGAAAAACAATTGGCAGATTTATTTACTAAAGCCTTCCTACCAGGACGGTTTGAGTACTTAGTAGAATCAATTGGTCTTATAAATCATATGTGATCTCCCTAAATCAAAAGATCATAATAAGTGATACTCTCATTGTGAATTGCCTGTTTATATTTTTGTGTGTGTGTTTTTATGTTTTTCATAGAAAAATCAAAGAGAAAATATATATCAAAAATACAAAAATATTTTTTTGGAAAGGATTATGTTTTGCAATATGTGAGAAATGATAGTACATTAGTGAGATCAGTTGCATACTTCACTCATTCATAATGTCTAGACATGATCAGATATGATGTGTAGCTAATATCTGACTATTATGTTGAAAAGTAAATTCTTGTGATCAAACTAAACATACATGCTTGTGTGTATTCATCTGAGTACTTTTGAGTAGCTTTAGCTTATCAGAATGAATGTTTGTTAAGATACATCTTGCACACCTGTTGAAACTATGTGAAATCATGAGATCTTACAAAACATCATTTCACTTCTCTGTTATGAGTCATCATAGACCTGAAGTACTGAGATATCCTCTGTTGTAAGTCATTACAGACCTGGATTCTCTTTTTGATGCAAAAAGATGCCAATGGCACAACCTATTCAAAAGAATAGTCAGAGCTGATCAAATGGTTATCCATGATCATCCTCTATAACTAAGTAACATGAACTCTGGTGATATCTATGTTTCAGGTAATAAGTTGAGCATGTGTTTCTCTCTTACATTTCATAATGATAGTTAAATTCTCTTAGTCTCTGTATGTTTCACATCATGTGATATCTAAATCAACACTAATCAATCCAAGAATTGAAAAGTAAGTGAGTTGATAGTTGTGTCAAAATCACTCATTGTCTGTCCTAAATCTTGTATCTCCTTTGCTGTGATATCACTGACCTGGAACATACTTGATGAGGTTTATTCATTGTCTATGACTATCCACATTCATTTTATTTTAATGTGCTGATCTTCATAATATGATCTCTCTGCAGACATTTATTCTTTGTTTAAATATTAAACTTTAATTCCTTTTCATTTTTTTATGCATGTCTTTGTGTGTGAAGGCAATGTCTCAATGTGATGTGGAATCTTATTCCCTTTTATAAGAAACTTATAAGTTTTTCAAACTTAAAAGTTTAGGGGGAGTAATAAATGAAAGAGTTGTTCTCAGAAAATATTCAATAATCATAATCAAAATTTGAAATGTTGAATTGAAAGATGATGCTTTGTGTTCAAAGTATTTGTATAATCTGAAAATAGAATGTGTTTGAAAATTACAATATGAATATACATAATCTTGCAAATAAATGATTTTTAAGTTGAAAATCAGATGATATTTGATTTATGTTGAGACTAAAATTAAAGGACAAAAGAAATTTAAAAAGAAATACAAAAAAAATAAAAAATAAAGTACTAATAAATTGAAAGTGCAAAATGCAAAAAGTTCAAAATTTGGGGATCTAAATGGTAAAAAATGTGAAAGTGAAGAAATTGAAATCACAAGTGTTTGAAATTCACTCATGCACCTAAACAGTGCACATGTGCCTCAATAGGAGCATGATGAAATTTTCAGGATTATAAAAGTGTTGACGTTTTCCATGCGTCTAAACAGTTGTAATACATCTATGAAAATTACAAGTGTTGGACGTTTGATTCATTCCCATGCGTCTAAACAGTTGTAATACATTTGAAAATTTCAAGTATCGGGCGTTTGTGATAATCCATGTGTCTAAATAGTGTGTTAGACGTATGTGATATCTCATGCGTCTGCATAGTTTCAAAACTTCAAGTGTTAGACGTTTTACAAAGTCCATGCGACTGAACAGTGCAAAAGCACCTAAACAGTGCTTATGCGTCTGAACAGTTCTCATGCCTCTGACTTAAAACGCACAACAGTGCTCATACGTCTAACAAAATAAGTGAATTCTAGGTTTTCATACGCCCAAACAGGGACCATACGTCCGAACAGGGCTCATACGCCTAAAATTTCACTTATATATATTGAACACTTATGCGTATTTCGCATTCACTTTTCAAAATTCTTAGAACCAAAACCCTCGAACTACGTCTGTCGAACATCAACATATCCGTATTTCATCTGAAATCGAATCAAATCTTTGAGTATACATTGTATTTGAATATATAAACGTAAGTTTGTGATTCAATATATAAATTTGGGTTAAATCAATGGTTTTGTCATAGACGGTTGAATGCTATTTGGGCATTCGAACATATATAATCCTAGTTTAATCTGATAAAATGAGAATCATATCAAAATTGACGCTGGATTATTGATAAGAACTAATTTGCGAGTCTGTTGATGTATTGTTTTAATCTAAAAGTGAAAAAGATCTGTTGATGATGAACTCAGACGATTTTCATTGTCGAAGAAGAAGAAGATGAACAGACAGACATTCTTTGAACAAAAATAAATTAAAATTAAAATTAAATCAAAATTGAAATGTTAAATAATAAATTCAAAATGAATAAAGATGAATGTTTTACAAAATTGAAATCTTAATTCAAAAGTAAAAATAAAAGGTCACATTAAAAAAATCAAAATCAAAAGTCATATGTAGAAATAAATTTCATTAATCAATATCCAATGTTCTCATAATACTTTTGTTGTGTTTTGCAGATGGCAGAATTAAAATATGAGCCAAAACACAATGTAGCTGCTTTTTTAGATGATGAAAATAGAGAAGCTACGGGATATGAAGACATTATCAGATTTTTACTCAGAACAAAATATGTTTATGCCATGTGTGCAAGGCCTATGATAAATGGAAGAATGATTAAAAAATTCTGGAGAACTGCTCAAGTTGAAAGAGATGATCAAGGAAAAAAAATTTTAAGAACCTTCATTACTTCAGAAAGAATGATTGAAGTTTCTGAAGAAGCAATTAGACAAGCTCTAAGACTGGGAGATAATGATCCTGAAGATTTATCTGAATATACATTTAATGAATGTAGAGAAGTTTTTCTACAGATGGGTCATCCAGACCATTTCCCGAAGAAACAATTTTTCAGAGCTCGTGTATTTAAACATTGGAAGGTTTTATACTACATATTTCAACATTGCATGTCAAAAGAAGTGCGGGTTAGGATTCATTCCCTGTTGACATTGTATCTCCAATTGTAGCCTTATCCACTAACAGAAGATTTAATATGGCTAAGTGGATAATGAATGGATTTATTTTTAATCTGGAAAGAGGAGTAAGGCATAAGTATGTGATGTACCCAAAATTTCTTCAACTTCTCATTAATGATGCAAATCCAGATCTGTATGCTGATGAAGTTATTGGTGATAGGATTCAGTTAGAGCACATGTCAGAGAGTGTGTACAAAAGACTGGCAATGATAACGGGTGCTCAAAACATTCCAGTTTTTGATTATATCAGAAATGTATCTATGGATGAAGTTGATATTACTCAGCCACACTTTCAACTAACTGAAGAAGAACCAATAGATCCAAATGATGTGATTGAAGATGTAGAAGTTGATGAAGAAAGTGATGAGGATATGTCTGAAAGTTCATCAAGTGAAGAAAGTGATGATGATGATGATGGAAATGATAATGTTACTCAAGTAATTCAAGAAGGAAATGAAGAAGGGAATGTTGAAAATACTGAAAATGAGACACAGGCTTTGATTGAAGAAAATGTTAAGGAAGCTGTAACAGAAAGGAATTCTCAAAATCAAACATCTTATTCTGATTTTATCAATGATATTTCATTCAATCCAATAGTTGAAATTGATGAAAATGAAGGAGCAGAAGAAAATCCTGTTAGTATGTCACACAATGTGTCTATACAAATAGAGGAAATAGTTGAAGTTGATGTGATTGAAAAATTGAAAGATGAAAATGAAAGAATGAAAGTAATAATCAATGCTTGTGAAAAAGAATTCAAAAGCTCAAAGATGAAAATTTGAAGTTGTCAGAAGAAATTGTGTTAAAAGATGAAAAGATTGTTAGTTTTGCTCAAGATAAAGAAGATGTGATAAAGAACTTTGAAGTCATGATTAAAGATTATAAAGAAAATGAAAATCTTAAAGCTGAATTGATAAAGGAAAGAGAAGCTCACAAAGCTATATCTCCAGTTCATGTGATTAGTACTGAAGTGCAAATTGAAGAAAATCTTGAACAAAGAAAAGGAAAACGGAAAGTAAATGAATTAGAAGAAGTTGATCAGACTAATCTTCTTCTAAAATTCAAAGAACTAAGAATTGGTTGAAGAGCAAAATGTTCAAGAACAGATTGTTGCTCTAGATGATATTAAAGAAGTATATAATGATGATTGGTATTATGAAGTTCTTGAGAATGAAGACATTGATGAAGCTGAATTTGTGTCATATTTCTCTTCACAAGTACATATACAAGAACAAGGTGAAGTACCACAAGATTTTGAAGAAAAATACAACTACCTTGTGAACATGAAATACAATAGAGTGTATTTGGATGGACTGACTGTTTCTCAAATTAATGATGAATACGAGAAATGCATCTATGCAGAGTCAGTTGCATCAATAGATCCAAATGAGATAGTGGTTGAGCATGGTGAATGGATAAGAACAAAGATGGTTATAAATGTAGAAGAACTGTCTAGTTCTGAGCTGCACCATCCTGATCCTGATGATATGAGTATTCCTGCTCTTAGATCATGGTTGCAAGCTAGAAATTACCCGTGGAGGAAGCTGAAGAGATTACAATCTGTATCTCTGAGAAATCTTGTGAGAAGCTTTCAAGAAACTGAGAAACAAATGAAGAAGATGATAGTGCTTGATACAGATAACCCTTAGTATCTTGAGATAACAAAAAGAACAAGAATGTTGAAGCCACAAGAAATAAAACAAATGTCAAGACTTGATGATGCTCACACTCATAGAAAAGAATTGATGGAAATGTTTGCTGATCCTGAAAGACAAACCTATAAAGCATCAACTGATCAAAGGAATATTCTCGATAGTTCAAGAACAATAGGAGATTTAGTAAGAAATATATTGCAGAAAGGACAATCAGTTGCTGAATTGTTGAATGCAATGATTGCTCTAGATTTTACAAATCAAGTGAAGATAATTGCATGGAAGTATGACGAAGTGTTTGATGCCTTCTTGATAAAGAGAGTAAATGCTGTATGTGGCATTTATCATTTTTACCCTAGTATCATAAAACTTCCAGTGCAAGACTTAAAAGAGCTAAAGAGACTACCTCTGATCAATCTAACTGATGCAAAACGTGGGAAGATGTTTGTAGAATTATTAAG
This sequence comes from Flaveria trinervia, assembly GCA_025506515.1. Classification (NCBI taxonomy): domain Eukaryota; kingdom Viridiplantae; phylum Streptophyta; class Magnoliopsida; order Asterales; family Asteraceae; genus Flaveria; species Flaveria trinervia. The sequence continues at coordinate 26,690,603 of CM046441.1, forward strand.
ACGTGGATTGGATAGATCATTGATTTTCTTAACACAAGATGTGACCAAGAAGACAAGGAGTATTTTGTTTCTTTGAAGAAAAACAAGAAACTTAAGGGAGTTCAATCAGAAGAAGAACATTCATTGATAGAATTCTGTGATAAATACTTTGAAAAAGTTACAACTCCAGGACTTAAAGTGATTGACGGTAATCAAAACTCAAAGCCAATTCTCAGATGGTTTTACAACACTGAGACATTTGAGCTAAAGTTAGTCCGAAATCTAGAAAGATGGGATGAGGACATGATTACTTTATTTGGAGTTTTTGAGCTAAAATTGTTACATCCAAGTTATATCTCATTTTTGTTAGTACAAAAATTTGAGAAGGTTTATCCTGAAGTGGCTGAGCAAGACAAGAAATATTTTATTTCCATTATTAATGTGATGAACGCTGCCATGGAAAGTTTGAGAAAAGCACTTGCATATGCCAACATTGTTAAGAAAGATATTAAAGATATTGAATTCATGAGAATATCAAGAAAAGGGGTCTTAGAAGTGTACTCAAAGGACAGTAATAAACCTATTGAGTTATATGCAAACATTGATATTTCATGTCTTTCAAAAGATAGATTGGAAAGAATGGACAAGATGGAGATTAAAACAAATGAAGCTAAACCAGAACAAGGCATTCTTGCAAGTAAATTCAAGTCTGCTATATCAAAAGCCTTGAAAGAGTTAGAAACGTACAAACAGAAGCCTATGTTCAAAGTCAAAGAAAAGCCAGTAGATTTCTTTGAATGATGAAATCAAGGCTGAAGATAGAATTGAAGATAGAGTCAGCAGTCAAGCATGAAGATTTTGAAGACTAAAGACCATGTAAATCTTAGGGGGAGCATTATTAAGTGCTCTAAAAGATTAACATATTGTCTTTATTTGTCTTTTGATATTCTGTAATAGTATAGGGACTATTTGTGAATGAATGAAAACTTGAATTTTGTTGATATCTTGTTTTGATTTGATTACTTGTGTGAATTTCATTGAATTGTGTTAGAAATCATCACAGATATATTCATTTGATCCTATCAAGACCCTTCTTGTTCTCCTTGGCTTCAGAGGAACCCTCATACATCAGTTTCAGTGCATCCCATAGCTGCTTGGCCGTTTTGCACTTCTTGAAACCTCTGTACATAGAGTTTGGAAGGGCAGTTTGAAGGCTGTCATGGCTTTTCTGTCTATCTCTACTCTCTTCCTATCTTCATCAGAGTAGTTAGCCACATCTTTGGGGATCATACCAGCACCAATAGTAGAAGGGGTGCTGGGTATGAAAGGTCCATTCTCAATAGACTCCCATATTCTTGAATTAAGAGACCTGATGAAACCTTCCATTCTCAAACACCAAGTATCAAACTCATCAAGAGTGATTAGTGGGGACTTGTTCATGGTTCTAGTTTCCATATCAGACTTGGAAATGGCTGCCATTTGAAAAGTTTAGTATTTGTGTGTGTGAGGGATCTTAAGATGGTGAGATCTTATATCAAAATCCTGAAAAGCTCTGATACCAAATGCAGGATCGTTGAAGGGTCTAGAGTTACAACACGACAAAAGAAAGAGGAAATTAACTAAAATTACTCAAACATTAAACTGGATTAATCAAGGTAAGACACTAAGAACACAAGTAATGTAAGAGACAGAACACAAAGAACACAAGTATATGGTTTTCAAGAATGCAGTATATTGCTTTCTCTATGTTCTATTACAAGTGTTACAAAAGCATGAATGAAAGATACAAGAACATGACATACTTATACTACATCCTACAGCTGGCTATACTTTGAAAGCCAGCTGGATACAATTGACTAGACACAAACAAAATCAATTGTAGAGTCAAAAGGCAGATTGCCTTTTGACTTGTGACTATGACAAGCCATAGCTCACATCCTTATCTATTACAAAAAGGATAAAGTACATAAAGTAGAAAGTTACAGACTCAAGACCTCAATGTATAGTTACCAAAAGCATGGACCTTTTCACTAACTTATGTAAGTTGGTGACTTGCAGAGATGCAGCAGAAAGGTGTCCAGCTTTATGGAACAGTACATCAGATAAAACATGTTACTAAAAGTCTTCGGAAGAAATCTGTCTTCATAAACTTAAAGATTTGGAAGACTTTGTCTCTGAGGCTTCATAAGACTTCATGTTTGGCTTCGGAAGATATTGGTCTTGGCTTTGGAAGATTTCACACTTAGAGTATTTTATGTTTCGTGTGTGAAACTTCCTAAGCTTCTTCTTTAATGAACTTGTCCAGCATGCAGGATAGACTTAAGATGTTTAGGTTGTATCAGCCTCTTCATTAATCTCTACAAGTACTCCTGATGTAGTAGGGCTCACAAGATCAATCAATTGATGCACCCTCCTAGAAGGCCTGTTGTATAGACTTGTAGGCAGTGCATGGTGTAGAGATGGCTCGGTGTATTTGTGATCTCTTCAGGAAAGCTATAATGCCAGTAAACTTGGTAGCGTTCCGAGTGGTGGCGTCCAGATGAGCACAAATATTGTGCTTGGTGTTGATGGTCCACCAATCAATTATCAATCTGTAACACAAGAATCATAGAAATTAGATCATCACACAACAGAAACCATTTCAAATTAACCTGTTTGAGATCAGTTTGGTTCAATTGTGCGATTGAACCATACGACTGGGTTCAGTCGTTTGACCTAACATGCGACTAAATACAATCGGGTGACTTATCTTGCGACTGAGTTCAATCAGGCGACTGAGCCTGTGATTGGTTTTAGTCGGCTGACTGAGCTCATATGCATTGTTCATTCGGCCGACTGAGTCATTTGTCCAGCTCAGTCGTGCGATTGTAGTTCATCCAGGTGTCCAGTCGCATGACCTACTGTCAGTTTGATTGAGATTCACATTTTGAGCAAATCTTAACATTAGACATCGTGGTTTGGCTCATTAGACTCGCAATAACCCAACTTAACACCTAATAACCTTGATTTCAACAATTTACTTAGTTTTATTAGTTAATTCGTTCAACTAAGTTTCGGTTATTGGTTAGGGCTGAATTCCTTGATTTAGGGCACAAATCGACTGGGATTAGGTAGGTTGCATCGCATTGTACCTGTATAACAACCAACAATCGTCAGAATATTGAAATGTGAAGTTAAGTAAGGTTAGAAGAAATGTTGGCAGAGTAACGGCATTATATGTGATTTTAGGGTGATTGAGGGGTGATGAGTATGTGTGATCGACTATGGCCCTATTTATATGACTCTGGTTTCAATCGGGCGACTGGATCCATTCGCTCTTTTCATTTGGGCGATTGGATCTCAGCCGTGCGATGGTTCAGTCAATCACTTTCAGTCGGCCGACTGGGTTTCAGTCGGGCAACTGACTCATTCGGACAACTCCATTCGGGCGACTGGCTCAATCTTGTAGGCCATTCATGTGAATGGTTCATACTCATGCTCCATTCGTATGACTATTCCATACTCATGGTCCAGTCGTATGAATGGATCATACTCATGATTTTGACTTTATGATCATTTAACATTTAACCCCATTTAACTATTGATTAAACATTTTGAGCATTCGATTATCTCATACATGATCATTTTAACTTTGAAATCTTTTGATCACCTCAGTCGTGATCCTTTTAAGCAAAACACATTTTGTCACCTCTAACGTGACCTATTTAACCAATGAAAACATGTTTGGTCACATCAGACGTGACCCTTTTATGTAATTTAATCCCATATTGAATTCCACGACATAGTCCGACTATAACTCTAAATTGACTAAATGTTAAAATAAAACAAATGAACTAACATTAAAAGACAAAACTAAACAAGTTTTTGTGATTTTGTGTGAGGTGGAAATCCGAAGATAGAAATCTAACAGATTTATTTCTTGAACAAGCAGCTTCAAGTTATTTTCACCATAAGTGGAATGATTCATTATGGAATCATACAGATAATCAACTCATTCAAGACTTGTTACCAAAATCATTTGATGCTAGATTGTTGTTTTCGTCGAGAGTCATCAGCAAATTAAGTAAATCATACTAGTACTATAAGACGCACACATTGATTTGGACTTTCAAGAATTGTTGCCACAATGATTGTCAGTATACTTGCACACTTAAATCCATACACGGACTTTTGACACAGATTGGTGATAGTTTAAGGTTTAATTATTTCAACAAGCATTTATGGATCCCTGGCTTATGTGGTAATCAACATTCCTTAGGAGATTTTTTGAGCGGTCTACGGGTATTTTGACAAGAAGAAACTATTCTTAGAGCTTTCAAAGAGAAGCCAAGCCTCAGGTCAGTGCCACCTCACAACAGAAAAGCGGCAAACAACAATGAATTTTAGAATATATAGGTTATGCTTATCCTCCGGTCAGTGCCACCGCACAGCAGAGAGGCACATAACCTATCTTCTTGTTTGAGCAATTTATTCTTGTTGCACAGATGACACCAACAACATAGGTTGTCAGTTTGATTTCTTTTTGCATTTTTCATCATGTGCTTTGCTCATATTTTGGTCATCCGCACACATTTGTGGCGTTTATTTTGCTCGTCACCCCTTATTGGAACTCTGTTGACTGTGTAACTAGAAATAAGATGATGAACCACAACTTGTTAAACAACTTAGTTTGATCTTAAGATCATTAATGAGGTCTATTTATCTATTGTGTTGAATCTACCGACACATCATATAATGGTCTAGCAACCTCTAGGTCTACTTTCTCCGTGTTACCTTAGTAGTAGCTAGTTTTACAATCATTTTCCCTTTTATTTTTCCTTAGACTTCTCAACTTACACTTTGAATTTCGCATCTAATTCAATTTAAATCTTTTAAAGTCCCAAACGCTTTGTTCCTGTGTACTATCTGTTGGGGTTTGTTGGACCTTAACAATGTTGTTTAACCATTTAAACAAGAAAAACACAGCGGAATATGAACTTAATATCATGTTCTATAATCTGAAAAATTAAAGCTCATAACTTTGTTTCAACAAACCCAAAACCATAGGATCAAATATATGTGTTGAACTAGTTATCAAGATAAAACAAAACAACCAAAACAACACAATGGAACTACCTTCCAGAAGCTGTCAAAACCGTGGATTGGATCAAGATGATGATGCTTTTGAACGACCAAAACATCAAGATAGATGTCCTCAAGCAATCATACCCACAAGCCTATAATAAAACACCATCTTTGCTAGGATTTGACACCAAAATCAGATCAAGAAAGTTGCTGGAACTTTCTTTCAGCCGTGAGACATCAAGAGGCTGCTGGAGCCTTGTTCCAGCCGTGAGACTTCTCTTCCAGATGAGAAACTCGAATTCTTGTGTCGATTTTGCATGTGAGAAAGGGCTAGATGAAGTATGTGTGTGTCAAGAAGATCTTTTGTTCCAAGAACACAAAAGAAAAAAGAGAGTTGGCTGCCATGGGGCGGCCGAAAACCCTTAAAACTCTTAGGGTTTCCTCTAAAAAATCTCCCTTTTAAATTTTACAAAAGTTTAAATATTATACATAATTAACCTTTTAATTATATATAAATGTACACACACACTTTTATTATGATGTTGCTTAACTAATTTAACAACATAACAAATAATATCCATGAACAAATTCCTCATAATTTGTTCCTTCTCACATACAATTTATTTAGAAAACCTTTTCTAAATTTGTGTAATTATTTAATTGTATGATCATATCATCAATTAAATATTAATTGGTGTTTTCTAAGCTTGTTATTGGTATGACCCGACTTGGATTACAACGTACTAACACATCAATGTTCTATGTGTCGTGGGCATACAGAATCCAACAGTCTCCACTTGCACAAGATACATAGAAGATTGATGCAAGCAGTAAATACCGCCTAACAACGGTTTACTACCCTTAATACACATGACTTAAAGCCATTCAATAACATCATCCCCTTCAATTTATCCAACTTGAAATGATTTAGGTGAATCAATCATCTATCCTTTTGTTACAGATGTCATGTTAAATCCAAGACACAGAATGATCATTCCTTGTTGATTTAACTTAATCAGGCCTTAGACATCATGCTCTCAACGAATAAGAGGAACAAATTCAATCTTGACTACATACGTTTCTCACAATCACCTTATGTTATACCTAAACATAGCCTTATGTACTCACCATTATTTCAGAGCAGCGAAGAACTAGTTCAAGGTATAACATTCGGTGAATATCAAAACCCAATATGTATCTCAGGTCATAGGATACCAAATGATATTCGCATTTACTCAAATTTACTTATGATCAATCTAGAAGATTCCATGTAGTAAAATTGAGACGCGGGTCAGTCCAATATTGTATCCCACAAATCTATGAACCTTGGTAGCAACCAATTGCTCTATATTCATACCTTATGAATATCTACCAATCCATGTTCATAATAGTCTTACATTCATATTTGTTCCCACAAATATGACCGACTACGAACATTTAGAATAATAAACATATTCATGGATGTAATCATGCAAAAAAGGAACATGACTCAAAGATATAAAAGAGTTAAAGTTACAATTGTTCCATACATTAAATACTAAACACCAATTCCAATCACTAGAATATCGAAGTTGTAAGGCACAAGTATGACCTCATACTTTGCCCTCACAAGGAGCTTCGTGAGTGGACTCGTAACGTTTTGATCTTTATGAAATTTACGAATACATATCTTTACCCTTTTCAACTCCATCCCTTATGATGTTGAATCTCCGCTCAAGGTGCTTAGTCTTTGATGAGTACGGGGTTCCTTGATTTGAGCAATCCCACCCACGTAATTTACCAAAGATGTCTAGGGGGTCTTGAATGGTAGAGACCACCCCTAGATAAGCAATGGACAAACTTATCCATGCAGCTTCCAAAGCTACCAATGAAGTGGCTATGTATTTGGATTTTATAGTGAATAATGCTACCAAGTCCTGCTTTGAACATTTCAAGGATACCTGTTCTCCATTCATAATGGAAGTACACCCGATTGTGATCGAGAGTCATATCGATCAGTTTTGGGAGCCCGCATCTGTGTAACCCTTTACACGGACTTCCTTTTCAATAGATCCGTATATTAGAAACATATCCTTAGTTCTACTAAGGTATTTCATCATACTTTTAACAGCCATCCAATGTTATTTCTATTGGTATCTACTTTGTCATACCTAATAAGCATGACTCGTCCGGTCTAGTGCATATCATCAGTCAAATGATGGATCCTATAGCAGATGCGTATGGGATATCCTTCATTTGATTTTGCTCATCCTATGAGCTTGGACATTGAGACGTAGTCTATCATTATCTCTCTTTGAATAGGTACCATACCTTTCTAAGAGTTTTCCATCTCGAACCTTTTCAAGATTTTATAAATATATGCACTTTGTTTAACCCTATCAACCACCTCGACCTATCCTTATAGATCCTTATTCCAAAATATGGGTGGTTTAAACGAGATCTTCTTATGAAAAACATCTTCCAAGCTAGGTTTTAACACCTTCCAAGGTTGGAATATCATTTTCAAATACTAGTGTGTTTAGCATACAACACTGAGAGTATAATTATGCTCCCACTAGCTTTCATATATACACAACCTTTTGATGCTTGTTTCAATCCATAGATTTATCCCTTTAACTTGTATACTTTATTAGGATGTCGCGGATCACAAAACCCAATGCTGAACTATACGGACAGTGTCAACGAGATGTCCATTAAGGAAAGCGGTTTTGACATCCATTAGCCAAAACTCATATTCAAAATGTGCAGTTATGGCACTTAATATCCTAATCGACCTTAGCATTGCCACGGCGTAGGATTTTCATCATAATCAACCAATTAAGTTTGACGGAACCTTATGCTATAAGTCTTGACTTATAAGTATTCAAGTCTCCATGTATATTTGTTTTCATCTTGAAAACCCACTTGTATCCAACCGGTTGGAGTTAACTGCAGGTTCAACCAATTCCCAACTTGGTTGTTATACATGAATTGCATCCTTACGTTCATGGCTTCTAGCCATTTGTTCCAATCCAAATTGGACACAACATCTTGGTATATGGTTAGCCCACAGGGTACAACCACATAGCATCCATTCATGGAATATCCTTATCTTTCAGATGGAATGCTAATTCTACCAGATTTGTGAACGTTTTGCATGTATTGATCAACCTCTTCATCATCATCAACAACCTCTTGTTGATAGCTAGTGTCAACAAACATGTATCGGCTCGTGGATCTTGATCCTCATCAGATTCCACTGATCCATGCGTCATTCCTTCCATAAGGAACTTGGCTTCCAAGAACTCGACCCATCGAGTAATAAATTCCTTTTGCTTTGTTGGATCAAAGAAGCAGTATCCTATACAATCTTTGGTATTTCCAACAATATACACTCAGTGGATCGACTTTCCAATTTGTTTTGGTGTTAAGATTAACATAAGCTTCACAACCCCATACCTTTAAATATGATAGTGATGGAACCTTTCCATGCCATATTTCAATAGGTGTCGAACCCACTTTCTTGGTTTGGGCCATATTCAAAATACGAGCCGTGGAGAGTAGTGCGAAAAACCAAGATGATAAAGGTGATAAGCTCATAGCCATAATGAATTGAACCATATCCAAATAGGGTTCAGTTTCTCCTTTATCAGAATGAAGAACATAGATAATTATGCGGATTGATTTTCTACTTCATTATTGAAGATTTTGAACATTTCAAAAGCTTCATGCTTATGTGTCATCAAGTGCACACAATAATACCGACTGTAATCGTCGGTAACAGTAATGAAGTATCTTTTACCAGTTTTTGACATTGTCTTAAAGGGATCATATACATCCAAATGTATCATTCCTAATAAGTCTTTGGTTCATACTCATCAAATGAAACATTTTCATTTGTTTCCAAAAGACCATTCTTTTGAAGTGTTTGAATCCAATTCTGGTTTATGTGACCAAGATGACAATGTCAAATATAATATAACTTAAACCCTTTTAAGTTTTTGTTGCTTAATGTGTATAATGAGTTATTATAGGACGATCTATCATGAACCAATTCATGGATATCATTAAAAGGGCATATCCTTAAAATGATATACATCATCCAAAAACTTAATACCATTATTTGCAAACTTTAATCATGATCATATTGTTTTAATAGGAAACATTAATTATGTTCCTAGTCACACTAGGTGCATACAAAATGTTTTGAGAACAACTTCCAAACCTTTTGAAGGTCTCAAAATAGAGTTTCCCTCCTTGAAGCGCACATTTCATTTGAACCCCTTTGCAATAATTGCAAGTGTGAGTCTCACATCCGGTGTCCAATACCCATGTGATTGAAGAAATCGCATTTAAAACAACGTGTGAATCATGGAATTATATTTGAGGTTTGCCCAAAACCCCTCTTGTCTTTCAACTCCTTGAGATAGGAGGGACAATTCCCTTTTTATAGTCCTATCTCTCCATACTCAAAGCATGGATCGTTCTCCGTTACCTTCGGCTTTATAAGCTTAGGTTTTTGAGGTTTCGCTTTAACCTTTGCTTTGATGTATCCTTTTATTTTGGCAATAATTGCTTTAGGATCGGGATGAGCCACTTCTTATAGCCTCCCTTATTGATAGAGAAATAGGTAGAACCTCTCTACCTATCCCCCCGGTTGCTTTGAGCATTGCGTGAAGTTCACCGATACTCTTGTCCCATCGTTCATATTACAGTTTATTATGAATGTCTCAAACCTTTAGTTAGGCAATTAAGGATCAAATCCTGGCCAACTACTTTGAGACAAGACAGTTAAGCATCTTGAGGCTATCAATATGGCTTTTCATCTTAAGAATATGTAGATGATATCGATTGGGTCTCTTTCATGACATGTATAAAGTGCTTGAACCGTTTTGAAGCAATTTTACTAAAGTTAGTTGAAGGAACATTTCCTCTTTAGATTATCATGTCATGTGCCCCATGAGGCTCCAAACCCTTTTGGAGTTCGGGAATCATATTCCCAACATGAGATCAGATGCTTGCATAGAATCCTTAGTGTGCTTAACCCAATCGTCAAAAGGCCTTAACATCAACAGCGTGGGTTGGTGAGGTATGGGATCGTCAAGGACATAGAACTTTACTCATTCTTGAGAACGATTCTCAAGTCTCAAAATTGAGTTCATAAGATAATTATGGTTAGGACGATCCCTCTTGGGATTGGATCTCAATGATAGGGAAGGGACGATCGGGGTGGGGCGTTATAATTAGCGGTCATCACTACAATATTTGACAAAGTTCATTTTAGTATTTTTGATAAAATTATTTTAATCATTAATACCCGTAAATGTCTCATAGACAATTAACAACTAAAATCTAGAATCCAACGTTACATTTAAATGATGGTTAGGTGACCTTCATCCCATTATTTAAATTAACAAGGTAGTCAACAGTTGACAATTACAACCTATTGCAACTTCTAGTCTTATGGGATCGGTTAAACATCATATGTTTAGTCGGCATGTTTAATCCCATCAACACCATTGTACGCCATGCTTCGGTGACCCTAAGCACATGGTTTCCAATTCAAGTCTTCCTACTTACACACACGTGTGAGTTTTCACATACAAGCGGTTAGGTGACCTTTATCCCACAAGTACGTTAGACTCATCTCAAAAACACAAGTTCCCTACAAGTGGTTAGGTGACCTTTATCCCACAAATAGTTCTCAAGTGATTCGAGTGTCGTGTAAAAGGATGGTGTTAAACTTGTTTCCAAAGGGATTTAAGTTTCCATTAATTCAAGACTTTGAAAGCTCTACGTACCTTGTAATTGCATGCTTTCAAGTACATGGTACCCTATGGTTCTCTTTTATTAAAACCTCTTTTATTTTGAAATCATTAATCCTTTTAATAACCTTTTATTAGTTACTTAATGATTAGGAACCATAAAATTCAGCTTGTTAAGTTTGCTAATGAGTTTGTTATGCATATCCAAATATCAAACAACAATCATACAACAAACAACCAAACAAGCATAATCATTCAAACATATGTGCATAACCATAGCCACTAAGTTGACTACACTTGTTTGCCATCACAAGTGTTGTCATAAGGTCTTTCCTAAGGGTTCAACATAACACAAGTGATGAGATCTCCAAAGACCCCCACTTGAACTTGCATCCAAATGCTTCAAGTCCATCCTTTGTGTCTTCCTTTTGTGCTTCAACTCCCGAGCATCTTCTTTTACAAAATATATATCCTAATACATATTTTCTAGTAAAAGAAAAATACTCCTAATCTATTTATTACATTGCCAAATGAATAAACAAATTACAACCCAATAGAAACACAAAAGAAATTATTACAACCCATAAAGAATGAATACAACCAACATGACAAGATTACAATCAACCAAAACCATAACAAACATGGTCAAGGCTATGTTATGCACTAATACATGTAACCATATACATCATTTCAAGATCCAAAATGAACCCCATTTGACCCTAAATTTTCAGCCAACATAAACCAAGAATTTAGGGTCTTTTGTCCAAACAAAACACAATCAACCAAAATTATATCTTTCCTTCCACATATCCGGCTCTAGATGCCAATGTTGGGTTTGTTGGACCTTAACAATGTTGTTTAACCATTTAAACAAGAAAAACGCAGCGGAATATGAACTTAATATCATGTTCTATAATCTGAAAAATTAAAGCTCATAACTTTGTTTCAACAAACCCAAAACCATAGGATCAAATAATGTGTTTGAACTAGTTATCAAGATAAAACAAAACAACCAAAACAACACAATGGAACTACCTTCCAGAAGCTGTCAAAACCGTGGATTGGATCAAGATGATGATGCTTTTGAACGACCAAACATCAAGATAGATGTCCTCAAGAAATCATACCCACAAGCCTATAAGAAAACACCATCTTTGCTAGGATTTGACACCAAAATCAGATCAAGAAAGTTGCTGGAACTTTCTTTCAGCCGTGAGACATCAAGAGGCTGCTGGAGCCTTGTTCCAGCCGTGAGACTTCTCTTCCAGATGAGAAACTCGAATTCTTGTGTGATTTTGCATGTGAGAAAGGGCTAGATGAAGTATGTGTGTGTTCAAGAAGATCTTTTGTTCCAAGAACACAAAAGAAAAAAGAGAGTTGGCTGCCATGGGGCGGCCGAAAACCCTTAAAACTCTTAGGGCTTCCTCTAAAAAATCTCCCTTTTAAATTTTACAAAAGTTTAAATATTATACATAATTAACCTTTTAATTATATATAATATGTACACACACTTTTATTATTTGATGTTGCTTAACTAATTTAAACAACATAACAAATAATATCCATGAACAAAATATCCTCATAATTTGTTCCTTCTCACATACAATTTATTTAGAAATCCCATTTTCTAAATTGGTGTAATTATATAATTGTATGATCATATCATCAATTAAATATTAATTGGTGTTTGCTAAGCTTGTTATTGGGTATGACCCGACTTGGATCACAACATACTAACCACATCAATGTTCTATGTGTCTTGGGCATACGGAATCCAACACTATCATTTTCCATAGTCGTTGAATCAATATCTCAGATACGATCTCAATCTTTTAGCTTGCCTATCCTCCTCCCTTGTTTTTTAATACTAACTTTACCTATTCTCCCCCTAAAATTCTAAAACCGTAAACGATTTGTGTTTTTTAGGACTTTAATAGGCGATGAAATGAAATCAATAAAATATATAAAATAAAATAAACTAGAATAAAAGAAAAGAAAATAAAATGGACTTGATGCATCGGACTACACCAGTTCATCTTCTGGAATTACATCACTTTCTTTTTAACGCTGTTGACCTCTAACAAATATAGAAAACGTGGTTTATCAAAGGCTTTTGTATAGAGGTCAGCGCGTTGAAAATATGTATTTATTTTAACAACATCGATTAGATTCTTTTCAAAACAATCACGTATAAAGTGCTATTTAATGCTAATGTATTTGGTCTTAGGATGTTGGACATGATTTTTAGTAACAGCTATTGCGTAGAATTATCAACAAATATTGGGGTGTTAGAAAATTTCAAACTGTAGTCCCGCATCTGCTGTTGAATCCAGATGATTTGAGAATAGTAGCTTGCCGCAACAACATATTCAGCTTCACAAGTTGACAGCGCAACTGATGTTTGCTTCTTACACTGCCACATGACTAATCTTTTCCCAAAAGAATTGACGACCTGCTGTGGTGGATTTGAAGTTCGTCTTGCAGCTGCCATAATCCGAGTCACTATATGCGGTAAGCTCGAAGTCATCGTCATGAGTATACCACAACCCAAGTGTTGGTGTACCCTTCAGATAACGAAATATCCTTTTGACCCCTATAAGATGGTAACTTTTGGTTTCGCCTGATATCTTGAACAAAGACATGTGGCATACATAATATCAGGTCTTGAGGCAGTGAGGTACATGAGGGATCCAATCATTCGTCGATACATTGTGGCATCAACCAGATCACCGGTCTCATCGGGTGCTACATCATGGTTTGTAGTAAGTGGAGTCCCAGCTGCGAAAGCATTCTCCATGTCAAACCGACTGAGAATATCCCCTACATACTTGGTCTGATGTAGAAATATCCCCATTGGTGTTTGATCCACCTGTAACCCGAGAAAGAACTTCATCTCTCCCATGGCACTCATTTCCAATTCTGCCTACATTACTACTTCAAATTCTTTACATAATTCTTTGTTCTTGGAACCAAAGATTATGTCATCAACATACATCTGAACAAGAAGCATATCACCATCCTTTTCTTTGATGAATAGTGTACAGTCAATTACACCTCTGTGAAATCCGTGTTTCACAAGGTGAGTTGAGAGTTTTTCATACCATGCTTTTGGGCCTTGGTGAAGCCTGTAGAGAGCCTTATCTAGTTTGTAAACTCTGTCATGATGATATGGATCCTGAAATCCTTCGGGTTGACTGACATACACTATTTCCCGGATTTCACCATGACGAAATGCACTATTTACATCCAATTGATAGACTTTAATCTTCATGTAAGAGGCATAGGCTAGGAAGATACGGATGGCTTCCATTCTTGCCGCAGGTGCAAATACTTCATTGTAATCAATTCCCTCGACTTGTCGAAATCCTTGAACTACAAGTCGAGCCTTGTTCCTGATGATGACACCTTGGTCATCTTTCTTACATTTCAAGACCCACTTGGTGCCAATGACCTCAGCACCTTTAGGTCTATCTACCAGTGTCCATACACGTAACTTCTTGAACTGAAGAAGTTCTTCTTGCATGGAACTCACCCATGACTCATCATTTAGGTCTTCACTGGCGTATTTTGGCTCGAACTGAGACACAAAACAGCGGTATGCACCATCGTGAAGATACCTTATTTCCAGTACCGAGGCATAATCAGTTGAATACAACTGATTTCTTGTCTGAACTCCTAAACTGACATCCCTAATGAGATTGTCCAGAGGAGTGGTGGGAACAATACCTCAAAATCAAGATTATGTACGTATGGTTCCGTATCAGAGGCAGTAGGAGTGTGAGGTTCCAAAGAATCAGAGGCATCTAAGTCAGATGCTTGTGGACTTGCAGTAGTAGGAACCTGTTGCTCCTGAGTGACCTGATCATTCTCCACAGCTTCATCGTTAGAGGGAGAGTCACTTACGTCGAGTGCTCCCCCTAAATGGGTAGGTGATTCACCTTGTGAGCCAGATGATGTAGAAACCTGTGAAGGTGTGTTTAAGACATCATATATCATTTTGGCTGCTAAGTCATCATCAGAAGTGGAGAGAGGAATGTTGAAGGACTTGAAGAATCCATCATAATCGAAAAAGAATATGGGTCCTTTTCCAGTAGGAAGAGTGGTATATCTCTGAACATCGACGTTACACCACACCTCTACTTGACCTGTTGAGTTGTTGTAAACTCTCTTATTCGGTATGTTGTATCTTAGAAAAATGCGCTCTTTAGCCTTCTCGCTAAACTTTCCTTCCTGAGTTTTCTTTAGCAAAGTACATGGTGCTCCAAACAGTTCGAGGTACTCCAGATTTGGTTTACATTGTTGACGTAACTCGTAACACATCTTACCATGATGTTTTACCACCAGAACTCGATTTAATGTGTAACACGCATTGGCAATTACCTCATTCCAAAATTGGATAGGTAGTTTCAAGTCTGCTAGCATTGTGCGTGTTGTCTTTATTATGTTGTAATTCTTTCTCTAAGCAACCCTGTTCATCTGAGGAGTGTAGGAAGAAGTGAACTGGTGCACAATTCTCGTTTCTTTGAAGAAAGCCTCCATCCATTGGTTCTTGAACTCGGTTTCGTTGTCTGAGCGTACTTGTCTCACCTTCAGCTTGTAAAGAGACTCCAGTGTAGTTACCAATTCTTTGAATGACTCAAATGTTTCTGTTTTTGGTTTTAGTAACATCACCTAAGAGAATCTTGAGTAGTCATCTGTAGCTATATAGCAATACAAGTCGCCTGTGATGCTTCTTGTACTAACTGGACCAACAGATCCATGTGAAGAAGCTCAAG
The DNA here is from genome assembly GCA_025506515.1 of Flaveria trinervia. Lineage (NCBI taxonomy): Eukaryota > Viridiplantae > Streptophyta > Magnoliopsida > Asterales > Asteraceae > Flaveria > Flaveria trinervia. Next base: position 26,706,165 of record CM046441.1, read on the forward strand.
AGGTAGTTCTATAGAATTAACTTTCTTTGCCTTATAAGATTTCTTTGTCTGTTTTCCTTTCTTGCAGGCGACACAAAAATCCGGGAGTTGGAAGTTCTTGACATTGACTCCTTGCACTAGATCATTCTGGATCAAGTGGTTCATCTTCCGTGGATTGATGTGCCCCATTCTCCTATGCCAGGAGATAGAATCCTTCTCAGTAGCTTTTTACAAGAAGAACTAACTTCATGATCCGTTGTGGAGGCCTTTGATAGATCCAAGATATAAAGGTCGTTATATCTCAAAGCTGACATTAAGACTTGGTCCTCCGGAATCACATAGTCCTTTTTCAGGACATAGTTCGTATTGTCCAAAACTACCTTAAACCCCTTGTCACATATTTGGGTAAGAGAAAGCAAATTATTCTGAAGTTGTTGAACATATTGTCAAACTTCACTTTCTGGTTTCCTACTTCCCCTTGAGCTGTGATGTACCCTACTTTGTTTCCAGCAAAAGAAACATGACCTCCTTTGATTTGTTTGACGTTTGATTGGAGTGCACGTTTTGCAGTCATGTGCCTTGATGCTACGCTGTGTACAATCCAAGTGTTTGTTTCAGCACTATAGCGAACACCCTGAGAGGGTGTGGTTGAATCTGCCATCAAATAGTGTCTCACTTTTCTGGTTCTGGTGATTCTGGACTTGTTGAATTTGTCCCTTCTTCAGGCAGGTGATCAACTACAGTTGCAGTTTCATCAACATTTGACATCGTGAGTTCCACTGTAATATCACCTTTGCTTGCTGAGTCGTCATCAAGATCCACAACACTAGCAATGTTGGATTCTCCCGGAGACACAAACCGAAAGCTCCTATCTTGTCCTTCATCATCGTGAGCAGTCAAGGCTTTAGGACCCTTGCTCCATGAAGTAGGACTGCTTGTGGGCTTATCCTGACGAGTGAAAGATGAGAATGGATTCCCATTTCCTGTCTTCTTGGGCTTCACACATTCATGTTTGAAGTGCCCCTTTTCCCCACAGTTGAAGCAGGTAACTTTGGTCTTGTCAAAACCAAATGTTGTGTCCTTAGTGGCAATCAGATTCTGTCCGGTCTTCTTGACAAACTTCTTAGCTCTCCGAACAGTACTTGGTAAGGCCCACATAATGTCCATTCTTTTCAGCTCTGTCTCGTCTACCTACTCATAGTCCTCATCTGTCGATGGCAGTTCCTAATTTTCCCAGCAACTAGCCCGTCATAGGAGTGGACAACAGCTTCTAAGAGATCCATGTGCTCCTTTGCTACCTACTCATAGTCCTCGTCTGTCGATGTCTACTGTCACATTCCTGAGATTCTCAGTCTTCAGTTTTGTAGCATTGGCTTTAGGTGCTATGTATTGGGTACCAGACGACCCTAACGTGTCAGATCCTGATGCAGTAACTTGAGATGTACCAGCCAAACTCGATACAAACGCCATTTGAATTGGTGCTCCAAACGTTTTGGCTTGTGGAGTTAGTTGTATAGTGTCGTATTCTGATCATATGAAGACTTTTGGGCCCTATACTTCATCCTCAACTCTTCTTCTCGCAGTTTCAGAATGAAGTTGTTGATATCTAACTTGGCTAGCATATCATTCTGTTTGGGGTTGGAAACAAACAAACTCCACTTGTAGGGCAACCCATCTACAAAGTTTGAAACTTTGTCTTCCATAGACGTGGTGACTCCATGAGTGTGCAGCTCACTTATTAGGTGGTAGAATCAATCAATGACGTCGTCCAAGCTTTCCTTTCCTATTGACGAGAAGTTGTCAAACTCCTTCTTCAACGCTTTAGCCTTTAGAGCTTTTAACGATGCATTTCCCTCATACCTCTTTTCCAATGCATCCCACAGCTTCTTAGCTTGCTTGTTCTAAAAAAATTAATGGAAGATGTCCTTAGCAATTGACTGAGTCAGCAACGCATATACTTTCTTCTCTGCATTGTACTTTACCTTTTGTCTGTCAGTCATACCGCTTAAGGTGAGTTTGACTCCATCTGCACCTACATGCATACTATATCCTGTCTCTATCGACTCGCATAGATTGGGATATACTCCATTTAAGTAAATCTCAAATCTTTGCTTCCATTGTGGGTAATCATCTAACGTAATAAGCTTAGGGGGCTTGTTATGAATTCCCACTTCATTTTCTAGAAGCAACAAAATTTGAATCCTAGAATCCCTTCCTGCGATAAGTGCTGAATATTGATCCTCCATTACTATCATCTTTAAACTTGGAACAAACTATTTTACTTGTGCGAATGAAGGTGTGCGAATGGACAACTCATGCGATTGAACAATGCGAATGGCTCAAACATGTGTGTGAACCAATCCGAATGAATCATCGTGCGAATGGACAGGACCAAATATGCAATGCGAATAGACCGTTCAGTCGTACGAATGGATGTACGAATGAGTCCAATCATGCGTATGAGGGATGCGTATGGATTCAGCCATGCAATTGAGTCAATCGTGCGACTGGAGCTGCTGAATCTTGAGAATTCGAAAGGTATTTTGATGGAAAAACATGAATTTATCGAGAACCCTAATTGCCGTATGCCGGAAAAACATTAACTTTACGACCTGGAGACGTCCAAAACAACCTTTGACACAAAAAGATTGCGTTTTTGCATGAAAAACACAATTTTTATATCAAAATTGATTGAATCACACGTAAATCAAGAACCTTTGCTCTGATACCACTTGTTAGGGACCGTGTAAGGGACGGAGTACTAACTGATTCACATGTATACCGAATCAAATAGTACGAAATCCTATTTGATTGGCGATGCAATTAGTGAGAATGTTAACCCGATCGATATAAGATTAAACTAAACGTTAAGAATGACTAGGAATCGATCAAGAACGATCAATGAACTTGGACCGGCTTTCTTGGAAATTCTAGACGGCTAGGGTACGTATACGAGTCGAAATCTTCAAAAAGTTTTGTTTTTCCATGAAATAAGTGGTATTTATAGGTTAGGGTTACTCATTCGTGCGACTGAACCATTAGCATGGTTCAGTCATGCGACTGAGTCATGCGGTTATCCATTTGCATGATTGAGGGTTTAGTCGTGCGACTGAGTCAATCTTATGTCATAATTGTGCAACCGATCCAGTCTCCTGGTTTAGTCATGTGACTGGTTCATTACCATGAAGTTGTTCATGTGTATGGTCCATTAGCATGGGCCATTCGCATGAGAACTTCATATGACTAAGTTTGAATATGTTTCTCAATCATTCTTTGACTATGATCTATTCAAACAACCACCACCTATATAGTTGGTTCAATATGCATATAAGGCCCCATTCCCAGGACACTTACAACTGGTAAATCATTGCACATAAAACATAGAGCTTACTTTAATCATTCATAAACGTTGCAGCGGAAACATAAAAATAACTTTTCATACATTACAATTGTTTTTGCAAGATAATACAAGCGTTCATTTCAAAACATCATTCGTTCGCATTACAATGCAAAAACATTAACAAAAGAATGCCATCCAAAAGAGCTGAGTAGCCGCCTCGTGCCATCCTCAGCAATCACTACCTGCCAACTGGAAACACATTAAAGTCAATGTTGCTGAGTGAGTTCTAGTTTTATAAAATAAAACATACTTTTCTTTCGTTAAAATCATTCTTTACTTTCATATGGTCATACAACATACGTACACATAGATAATAGTTATTATTATCTTCTTCATTCATTCATTCATATTTACATCTTTTCTTGCGCATCTGATATCTTCCATACCAATACCATGTGCTACACCCCGAACTATATGGCTACTGGGCCAAGTCTATAAATAGACAGCTAAACAGGTGTTGCAGTACTAGGAGTAAGCGGTAGAGGTTCAATACAAATGGTCGATCACAAAGAAGGACCCCGATCTGCATCCTCCCGGGGTAGCGAACCCACACACCATGGGCTAAGACCTTATAATTGGCGTGTCCTGATATCTAATCCTGGCAAGACTTTCATTACTTTCATCCTTCTTTAATGCACGCATTTATCATGTTCCACTTTTCATTACCTTCCACTTTACGTTACATAATACTTTCACTTCATTCATTAACATAACACGTAAAGCGACATGAAAGACAAACATACATCATAAAAAGGAACATAACATACATAGGCATCAACATCATACAGGGCAACATCACACATACATAACATGCATAATCATGCAACATCATCATCATCATCATCATCATGCCCAACATGCTCTCTAAGGCCTCAACTGTCATCTTACATGAACTTAGGGAAACCTTTATGTCAAAACTTACATTTGCACCCCGACCAACCCTTTTCCCGTTCCAGTTCCGATCACCACCACCCTTCTTGTTCGCTTCAGTCACCACCACCTCCCGTTCATCATATAGCCTTCCTACCAAATCAACGCCGTCCTAAACATGCTTGGCTGAGCGGCAAGCATATGCCTACAAACATCCACCGTAAGCCCTGAATGTACCTCTTGATCTTCTGAGACAGAGGCGTCACCTGATCTGGCAAGAGCCATGCCATTTCATTGAATTTGGTGGTGTACTGCTGGTGTGTCATGGTTCCCGCCTCCAACTGTAGCAACTCTCTCTCTATCTTATCCATCTCCCTATGAGGGCAGAACTCCTCAATCACCATCTTCTTCAACTCCTCCCACCTCATTCTTCTAATTGCCCGAGTACCCTTGGCTTGGACAATATTGTCCCACCAACACAGAGCCGAGTCTACAAACGAGTGGGTAGCAAACTTCACCTTCTGGTCCTTCCGGCACTCACTGATATCGAGAACAGCCTTCATTTCCCTCACCCACCGGTGAGCGGCAGCAGCAGTACTGTTACCATCAAAGGTAGAGGGCTTGCACCTCATAAACACCCCATAGTATAGCCTCGTGCTGCCTCCGACACAGGCTCTTCTTCTTCCTCTTCATCATCAGATAGAACCATTTCAGGCTCTGGTTGTTCCCGTCCTCCCGAGGACCTATTTCTCTCCTTTCTTTCCCTTCCTGTACTACCTTGATAACTTCAATCACTACAGACGGTAAGATCATCTGCATGACCTGATGAACTTCTTCTACTACAGCCCCTTTCACTGAGGCTCTCAGATTGGCGCTCTCGTCGCCACCCTCCGGATGAGGGGTCTTTGGTTCTTCATGAACCACCTTCTCAACTCTGGGTGTCCCTCTCTTGGGTCGCGTTCAGCACCATGACCTCCACCCCGTGAAGCTTTCAAAGATCTACCACCGGCCATTCACACGCACACTGAAAGATTCAAACACCAACACGTCATACAAGGGAACAACTTAGTTTATGTCAAGTATAGTAAGTCCCTAATTACAATGGCAAGTTGTGATTAGCCACTTACTTTACTCTTCACACCCCGAGCATTACCTATCCAAACTACATCAGTATTTAATCCACAAACAACACATAACACATCACATGCGCACATAATACCGGTTAACTTTACGAAAATACCTGATGGCACGTAGCTACTCAGATTGGCATCCCTACCCTTTCCGTCCCATTCTCAGTTTAAGTTAAGGTTTATTTAAAATTTTACCAATTTCACTTAAACTTTGGCTCTGATACCAACTTGTAAGGCCCCGTTCCCAGGACGCTTACAGCTGGTAAATCATTGCACATAAAACATAGAGCTTACATTTAATCATTCATAAAACATTGCAACAAAAACATAAAAATAACTCTTCGTATCATTACAAAAGCTTTTGCAAGTTAATACAAGCGTTCATTTCAAAACATCATTCGTTCGCATTACTATGCAAAAACATTAACAAAAGAATGCCATCCAAAAGAGCTGAGTAGCCGCTTCGTGCCATCCTCAGCAAACACTACCTACCAACTAGAAACACATCAAAGTCAGTGTTGCTGAGTGAGTTCTAGTTTTATAAAATAAAACATACTTTTCTTTCTTTAAAACTATTCTTTAGTATCATATGGTCATACAACATACGTACACATAGATAATAGTTATTATTATCTTCTTCATTCATTCATTCATTCATCTTTACATCTTTTCTTGCGCATCTGATATCTTCCATACCAATACCATGTGCTACACCCCGAACTATAAGCCTACTGGGCCGAAGTCTATAAATAGACAACTAAACATGGTGCCGCAGTACCAGGGGTAAGCAGTAGACTTTCTATACAAATGGTCGATCACAAAGAAGGACCCCGATGTGCATCCTCTCGGGGTAGCAAACCCACACACCATTGGGCTAACACCTTATAATTGACGTGTCCCCATATCTAATGCTGGCAAGACTTTCATTACTTTCATCATTCTTTAATGCACACATTTATCATGTTCCACTTTTCATTATCTTCCACTTTACGTTACATAATACTTTCACTTCATTCATTAACATAACACGTAAAGCCACATGAAAGATAAACATACATCATAAAAAGGAACATAACTGTTAGGATCAGTGATCTAAGTTTGATTGATTAGAGAGTATTGTAACGGAATTCGAACAATGAATTTAAACAATTCACAAGAACACAATTGATATTCAATATAACAATAAATGGTTATAGAAAAAGAGTATTCTGCAAAAGAGATATTTCATTCATATGCTTTCGTGGTGGCTCAATGTCACACTTTACAATTAGGTCAACATTCCTTATATAGGATATGTGACGTCTGCTGATGTCACTTGATAGTGACATCTAACAGAATTATTCAAGCTACTGAAACTCTGCAAACTACTGAGAATGTTCTCAACTACTGATTACATCTCAGAGAATGCTAAGTAGAAGAAACATAAAACTACTGAAACTAAACTACTGAAACTATAACTACTGAAAAGTAAATTAAAAGTACTGAAAGGAAACCATCACAACTACTGAAGTTGATAACTTCAGTTGTTGTGACAACTACTGATCATTTTGGTCTTCAGTCTTTGTTCTTCAGACTTTGTTCTTCAGACTTTTACTTTCAGACTTTGTCTTCAGCTGATAGCTTCAGACTTTGTCTTCAGTACTTTACTTTCAGACTTGTCTTCAGTACTTTACTTTCAGACTTTGTCTTCAATAGTAGTCTTCAGTTCTTGTCTTCAGACTATGTGATCAGCTGATGTCTTCAACTGTTGTGATATTCTTCAGCAATTGTAATGTCTGTGGGACTTAGAGGTTTTTTCTGATCAGGCTCATTGGTTCTTTTGGTCCAACAAACTCCCCCTAAACCAATGCAACCAAAACCTCTAAACTTATTAATGATCCCACTTATTCTTGGCAGAAACACCCTCTTGATCAACTTCAGAGGTAATCAGTTAAGCACAGGCCGGGAAAAGGTTTCTAATCTTTTGATTGGCTAAGAATGGAAGGGAACTCTATTTTAGGGAAACTGAACATAGAGTCTTATCCCAACCATGAAACCTAATTCCCATGAATGAGTCTATAAGACTCACTAGCATAGGCCTCAAGGAGAACAACTTGTTCCTCCTTGGTGAGTTCTTATGCTTCTCCCTCGAAGAAGAACTCTGGGCCATATACTCAGACAGGTATCTCATTATCTTTCCATTTTTCAACTCCATAGTTGTTATCTCTCTATAAGCAAATTCATCAGGGTGAGAGCCTTCAAGCAATAACTGGAGTTAACTCTTTTGAAGATCTTCAAGTCTTTTGTATAACAACCCCTTCTTGATCATTTTGTTCTCAAGAATAGATTAAGGGGTTGTCTTGGATTTATGAGCTCTCTTGAATTCTTCAATGATTTCCCAGGGTGAGACTACCATGGCCAATGTAATTGTAGCCAAGGTCTTCTTCACTTGGCCATGATATCTACTTGGTATATTCTTCTTATGAATTCTAGAACTTACCCTGGGGTCTGGCCAGATCCGCACTCTTTCTTTTGATGTTGAAAAGTATGTCTAAGAGTGTACAGCCTCAGATCCTGTTTCTTCATTTCTTGAATGGATGAGGACTGAGGGAAATCCTTATCAACCATCTTGAGAAACTTCTCATCGTGCTGTTTCTGCTATTTTGCTTCTTCAATCTTTACCTTCACCATCTGCATTTGCAAGTCAGGTTTAATCAATTGTTGACTTCTATGCTCAGGTGATTTGAGTTTGAGAACAGCAGAGATTGGCAGACTATCATCATCATCATCATCCTCTTCTTCATCTTCTTCTACCCTCAACACCCTTCTCCTCCTTCTGGGTGCATCACTTGGTAAGGTTTGAGGTGGTTTTTGGGGTAAAGGGTTTGGTTTTGTGGGTTGGGTTTGGTTTAGGGATAGATTTGGGAGATTTTAGAGATAAGGTTTGTGTTTGAGTGGGTGTGTGAGAAGACTGACTTAGCATTTTGGTGGTGAGTTTGGCTTTGGAGAGCTTTGCCATTTCAGTTCTCTTCCCTGCACCAGCTTCATCCAGTGCTTCAATTATCAACCCCTTATTATAACCTCCAGCAGAGCAGATCTTCTTGGTTATCTCCAGGATATTGTCTCTGGACCAGGCCTTTATCTCTATCAATGATCTTCCAAGGTATTTGGCAATGAATCTGATCATTATCTCCAATCTTTCCCTTTCCACACACTATAATCGGCCCATCTAGCTTGAATCTCTTCTATTTCCAGCCTTCTGATCTCAGTGTCTAGTGTAGCTGTGTCATGACCTTATCGAAAGAGTGATCTATAATTTTATCCATGGATATGCTGTGAGCTTCATTAGCATCTTTGACAAGATCTTCTAAGGATTTATGTTCATCAGCTTTTGACTCAGCTCTTTCTCCACCTCCTTCTCTTTTGCAGGTTCTTTTCATCATCAACTCTTTTTCTTTTCTTTTCTTTCACTGCCTTAGGATCAGGGGCTTGAAAGGCAGAAAGAGATTTGTGAACAGCATCATTAATGAGGGTTTGTAGATTGAGGATATCCTCTCATCAATGGCTTTATGCACTATGTCAGTGATGATGGGAGTGATGAGAGGTAAGGAGTTTTGAAAGATAGCAACCATCTGCTCAGAGGGTTTCTGTCTCTGAGAGGTGGTGCCAAAAGTAGTGGCTGGTGGCTTAGTTATGTGTATTGGCTCAGTGTTTGGGGAACCTTCAATTGAAGGTGCCATCTGTGGGGTTTGTGAGGTAGATGGACTTTGATCCTGAGACATTTTTGCTAACACTCTTTGAGTTTGCTCACCTCAGTCTCAAGGATGGTATTATGGGCTAATACATCATAGAAAAAGCCCAGGTCATCATCATTTGTGCTGAATCACCTGACCTCCTGATGGAATCAGATGTACATGCTCTAAGTGTAGATCAGTAAAAGCATGTGCCCCTTGTTCTTGGTACTGGGACTGCCTGCCTCAGGACTGTGTCCTTCATTGGCAGTTGCCTCTGGTAAGGTCTTATGGATGTTACCAACTTCATCCTGATCATTTGCTGAATCAGTAGAAGTGGCAGCCTTACCAGATGTTCTAGTCTCCGTTCCTACACTTGGAGAGTGAACATTGTAACCCCTGTGTTGTGGGTTATCAGAATCATTTTGTCCTCCCCCTTAATAGTTGAGGTATTCCAGTGATAAGTGGTTTCTGTGGAGGGAGTGAGGAATGCAACTGACTCAGCACTTTAGCAACGATCATTGTTGGGCTTTGAGGGGCGGTTGCATGTGGAGATTGGTCTGAAGCAGAATGCACCCGGGGAGAGAGGTGCTCTTCAATGGTAACCCTCTCAATTGAGAGAGGTTCCAGAAATGTGGGATCCCCAATTGTGGTTGCAACAGGATCCTGTTGAGAGGATACTTGTACGGCTTTAGCAGGTTGAGTCTTGGACATAACTAAGGGTTATAACCAGTATGTATTTCTGCGTTTGTGGTACAGGGGCATCCTCAGGGGACTCATCTCCTTGAGTAGCCTTTTTGGCTTTTTGGATTTGGGTTTGGTGGGGACTTTAAATCTGGAAGTGGAGGCTGTGGGTTCTCTCTGCTTGGGTTTTAGCATCCGCGCAGCCCCTTAAGAGTAGGTTCTGAGTTATGTCGGGAGTATACCTCAGCTAAAACAGCTAGAGGAGGGATTCGAAGACCAACAAGGCCATCAGATTGTAATTGATTCAAAATTATGGCCATCAGAAACCTGGGATAAAGTATCCATCTATTTGCCATAGGTTTCTGAGCCAGATCCTTTAGTTCCATGAACACTATCTCAGAAAAATTTAGATTTTGGCGTTCAAGGATAGAGAACAATACCTGTTGCCATCGGGAAGACATCTGATCCCAAGAAGATGTCTTTGATGCAAGGCAAACATTCACCATATGAAAGATAAGTCGTTCAGCATCATGGTAGTGCTTTTTATGTATGGTTGTAGCACTTAAGTCGCCTTCATACCCATTATGGATAAAAGACATATCAGTGGTGCCTTTCGGGTATTCTTAGGATAGGTGCCATCATGCAAATTTAGGGTTTTGCGAATGATGTCGGGGGTGATGAGCACCTGTTTCTGGTTCACCAACGACTGGAGAGTGATTTGTCTATCATTCTCACCAGTTATTACAGAGACGTTGGTCCAGAACTGGGATAAGGAGTCAGGATATATGGTAGGATTCAAAAGAAAGGTTGTTCTGTATGGGGAATCCACCATAAGATCGATGCCAGTGTCAAACTTGTTCCAGAAGGCCGATTTCGAAAGGTAGGCAACACAGTTGTGTCGGGGTTTGAGTTTCATGGTCGCCATTGTTGAGAGAGAAAGGTTTGAAAACGGCTAATGAACCGTTTGACTATAAGTTCAGGTATTATAGGTTAAGAAAAGGCTGAAAAGAAAACAACTGAAAGTGTTGGTGTTGGCATCAGTTGTTATGAAAACAACTGAAGACGTGGTTTTAACTATCAGATGTTTGAAAACAACTGAAGACTTGGTTTTAGTCATCAGTAGTTGTGAAACTACTGAAAACCTTGGTTTGGTCTTCAGCTATTGTAAATAACTGAGGACTTGGTATTAGTCATCAGTAGTTGTGAAACTACTGAAGACGTGGTTTTGTCATCAGCTGTTTAGAGTGAAATAGCAGTTTGTGGAAACGACTGAAGTGAAAATTCTCATTAGTAGTTTTCGTCAATTCTTAGCTTTTCGGCTGTTTTATACTGTCCTCAACACTTACGCATCAGAATTTTTAGCTAATTTCAGTTGTTTCATAGGACATCAGTACTTATCTAGTTTTTACAGACATCAGGAGTTATAACTACATCAGTAGTTGTAACTGCATCAGTTTCTTTTAACAGAATTAGTACATATTTGTGACATGTTTACTAATGATCATCAGTACTTTTTTACTGAGATCATCAGTAGTTATCACTTATTCTAGCTGCAGCATACCAAGCCTTAACACAAGGTTTTGGAAAGTTGAACTATCCAAAGGCTTAGTAAATATATCTGCAAGCTCATCAGCACTAGGCACAAACTTTGAATCAATCAGACCTTTTTCAAAACAATCCCTAATAAAATGGTGTCTGATCTCTATATGTTTGGTCCTAGGGTGCTGGACTGGATTCTTGACAATGCATAGAGCTGAAGCACTATCCATTAATAATGGAGTCTTAGTCTGTGTAATGCCATAATCCAATAATTGGTTTTGAAGCCAGAGTACTTGAGATGTACAACTTGCAGCAGCAATGTACTCTGCTTCAGCAGTGGATGTAGCAACAGATGTTTGTTTCTTACTCTGCCAAGAAATCAACAGTTGCCTAGGAATTGACATCCACCAGAAGTTGACTTTCTGGTTAACTTACACCCTGCATAGTCACTATCAGGAAAAGCAACTAATTTGCATGAGTGTCCAGTGGAATACCAAAGACCTAGAGATTGTGTACCTTGCAGCTATCTAAAGATCCTCTTGACTGCAATCAAATGAGACTCTTTAGGAGCAGCCTGAAATCTAGCACAAACACATGTTGCAAACATAACATCTGGTCTAGAAGCTGTTAAGTACATCAAGGACCCAATCATACATCTATAAAGTGTTTCATCAACAGCTTTACCTTTCTGATCTGCATCCAGTTGTGTGGTGTTGCACATGGGAGTAGAACAGGGCTTACAGCTTTGTAAATCAAACTTATTCAAAAGATCTTTTGTATATTTTGACTGATGAATAAAAGTTCCATCAGCCTTTTATTTGATTTGCAAGCCTAGAAAGAACTGTAATTCTCCCATTGCACTCATTTCAAACTTTTGTTTCATTAAACTTGTAAAATCATCAAACAACTGGTGATCAGAGGATGCAAAAATATATCATCAACATAAATTTGAACAAGTAGCTTATGCTGATCCACCTTCTTAATAACAAAGTTTTATCTATGGAACCTCTAGTGAAATTATTGTTAAGTAGAAAATTTGAAAGTGTTTCATACCAGGCTCCAGGAGCTTGCTTCACCCATAAAGAGCCTTATCAAGTTTATACACCCAATCAAGATGTTTATTGTCCTCAAAACCTGGTGGTTGACACACATAAACCTCTTCTTTTATTTTACCATATAAAAATACACTTTTGACATCCATTTGAAAAACTTTAAGATTAGGGAATGCAGCATAGGCTAAGAACAATCTAATTGCCTCTAGTCTGGCTACAGGGGCAAAGGTTTAATCATAATCAATACCTTCTTCTTGTGAAAACCCTTGTACAACCAGTCTAGCCTTGTTCTAGACAATAAGCCCATTTTCATCAGTTTTATTCCTAAACACCCATTTAGTGCCTATTGCACACTTACCTGGGGGTAGAGGAACCAGTTCCCACACTTGCTGCTTTTTAAACTGAAGTAGCTCAAGCTGCTTGGCTTCAACCCATCCATTGTCTCTCAAAGCAACATGATAGTTCTTTGGCTCTAGCTGACTGATGAAGAGAGCATAGAAGCAGAAGTTAGACAATTGACTTCTGGTTGAGACACCAGCATTGATATCACCAATGATTTGAGACATGGGGTGATTCTTCAGCTCTTGGTATACAATAAGATCAGTGCAAGTGTTTGTAGCAGGTTCAGCAGCAGCAGATGTTGATCCAGACTCTGGAAACCAAGTATGAGATGGCAAATCAAATGATGTAGAGGAGTCAGAAATCTCATCAGCATTTGTTGTGGATGGAGCTACTGAAGCTATAGGAACATCATGTTTAGTGGACTCAGGCAGTTGGTCACTAAACTTGAAAAGGTGAGTACGGATATCGTCATCATCTTCAGTACCACCAGGTGGAAGACTTGCTGCAGAAGATGATTTATCCACAAGATCTACAACAGCTGGAGGTTGATAAGGAACATATTGCAGTATGTCCAGATCAAACAACTCCATAGGGTTTTGTGGAATTTTATCCTTAGGAGATTCATTGAATTTCACATGCAAGGTTTCTTCAACTAACTTTGTTCTGCAGTTGAAGACTCTATAAGCCTTGCATGTGGATGAATAACCTACAAAATACCCTGCATCCACCTTAGGATCAATTTGTGGAGTTGATCCTTTGTGTTGAGAATGAAACAAGGACACCCAAAGGCTTTGAAGAATGAAAGTAGAGGAGCCAATGATGTAGAAGTTCATATGGAGTCTCATCAACCACTGATTTACTGTTGGACCAAAAGAACCAATGAGCCGGATCAGAAAAACCTTTAGTCCCACAGACGTCACAACAACTACTGAAGACCACAACAGCTGAAGACAACAGCTGATTACAAAGTCTGAAGACAAGTGCTGAAGACAAAGTTTGAACACAAGTGCTGAAGACAAGGTCTGAAGACAAGTGTTGAAGACAAAGTCTAAACACAAGTGCTGAAGACAAAGTCTGAAGACAAGTGCTGAAGACAAAGTCTGAAGACAAGTGCTGAAGACAAAGTCTGAAGATACAAGTGCTGAAGACATAGTCTGAAGACACAAGTGCTGAAGACAAAGTCTGAAGACACAAGTGCTGAAGACAAAGTCTGAAGACACAAGTGCTGAAGACAAAGTCTGAAGACACAAGTGCTGAAGACCAAAGTATCAGACGTTGTCACAACAGCTGAAGAGGTCTTCTTCAGTAGTTGTGACGGTTTACCTTTCAGTAGTTTTATGTTTTATATGTTCAGTAGTTTGACACAACAGCTGAAGAATACTTCTTCAGTTGTTGTGCTCATCAGTAGTTTTATGTTTTTCAGTAGTTTTGTAAAACGACTGAAGAGCTTGTTCTTCAGTCGTTGTAGTTTTAGTAGTTTCTTATCAGTAGTTTCATATTTTGTACTTAACACTCTGATATGTTCTCAGTAGTTGTGAACATATCAGTAGTTTGTTAAGATTTAGTTATTTTTGTAATAGATCTGCCAGTTGTCACTTTTCCGTGATAACAGCAGCGATTGCACTATATATAAGGAGTGTCAACTATTGTAATAAGAGAATGATTTGATCAGAAATATTCGATATTATAGAAACATTCCTTGTTACAGAATATATTCTCTCGTTATAATCGTATTTGTTCTTAATGCATACGAGTATCAAATTCTTGCTACAATTTGTCTAATTCTTGTTCTTATTCCGCTGCGTTACGCTTAATACATCAAACTTGTGATCATTGATCCTGACAAATGGTATCAGAGTTGGTTATCATTGATCGATCTAATAATTGATCATTGAAGCTGCTATTCAAGATCCAAGTTGATTGAATTAGCATTTTTTTTTTGCAAGAAACGGTTATAGAGATTGAATTTTCTGTGTTTCTGGTCATTCATCCTGAGATTCTCTCTTGGGTTTCATTGAGTCTGTTGTGGTCTATGTAAAAATGTTTAAAAGCTTGAATTAAATTGTATTTGGACTGAAAATAACTACTCCTTCCAATGATCCTCACAATACTGGTTCCTCAACCAAGCCTCCAATGCTGGTTAGGAATGAGTATAACATATGGCAACGACGAATGCTCCATCACTTGTCTGTTAAAGCGTAGTTATTGGACATCAGTGGTACATGGTCCACACAAGCCTATGGTGAATAACCCGGAAACCAATCAAATGGTTCCGAAGAGGAGGGAGCAATACTCAGATGAGGATAAGAAGTTGTTTGAGATTGATGCAAAAGCCTATGGAATTCTGGCCATGGCACTGCCTAATGAAATCTTCTGGGCTAATGCATCATGAAACTGCCCATGACCTCTAGAATGCCTTGAAAGAACAATTTGGAGGAACAAATGAGGTGTTGGCAAATAATATAGAAATCCTTGCCCAACAATATGAGACATTCTCTCATAGAAAAGGTGAGACACTGACTCAACAGTTTGAGCGGTTCTCTTGTTTTATCTCTGAATAAAAATGGTCAAACATGAGTACACTAATATCCAGATGATAACAGATTTCTCAGATCACTGCCTGAGAGATGGGACACATATACTATTGTCCTACGCTCTAGTGCAAATTTGGACAAACTATCTCTCACCCAACTCCATGGGAAATTGCTCACATTGAGAGAGAGATAGAACAGAAATGAAAACTGTCTTCATCTGGAAAGCTCACTAAAGACTTTGTACGAGGCAACACTGCCTTCGTTGGTCATGAGTTAGAATATGCTTCATCTGAATGCCAGTGTGATGAGCATATTGATTTCTCCTCAAACACTTCTGATTCTGCGTTTGTGAGTGTTGATAGTCAGTTTACTGGGTGTAATAATGACAATCTATGCTTCATCATGGATGATCTCAAGGGGATTGCTGATGATGACTTAGAAGAGATGGATATTTTGAGCCAAATGGCCTTGATAAATATCAGATCTCAGAAGTTCTACAAAAGAACTAGAAGAAAGTTCCCAGGACTCTCTGGCAAAACCAAAGTTGGTTTTGACAAGAGTAAGTTGAAGTGTCACAAATGCCACAGGCTTGGACACTTTGCTAGAGAATGCAGATCATCTGGATCTAATTCCTCTGCACCTTTTGTGACTTTCCCTGGCAATAGTCAACAACACAGAGGGCAACATCCTGTCATTCTAGTCATCATTCTCAACCACAATCTCCTGCATATTTGTTCCTCAGGGTCAAATTCCATATCCTTACCCTTGTTATTACATGCCACAGTCAAATCAAGTTCAAGTTCCTATAGTACCACAACCTCATGCACTACCAGAACCTCAACCATCTCAATCTCATCAACCTCCTCAACCTCAACAACACAGCTTCTTCACCCCTGGAGTTGTTGACTGGAGCAGTTTACCGGATGACATGTCTGGTCATGAACAACTGTTCACAGGTGCTGGTCAACATAGTGGTGACAGTCCTTTTGGGAATCTGGCTCTCATGCCCTGGAGTCTACTAAGGTTCCTGCTCAAATGCATCATCTTCACAGGAAACTCAGGTATCTTCAGAGGCTAAGCAAGTTATGTTCTGAGTCATGCATTGCTGCCTTTGTCTCCATAGAGAGGCAAATGTAGCATTAATAAATCAAAACTTGAGTTTGAGGGGAAAACCATTCCAAAGAAAAGCTGAGTTTGAGTCTGCTCTTAATAGTAAAAATGATGAGATTTATAAGCTTAAATGCCAATTAAATGATGAAAAGGCCAAGCTAGAGGTTATTCTAGAAGACCAGAGAAGTCTCAAAGAAACCCTTGTTGTCACCCAGGTAGAGTGTGATCGAAGGGTACAATCATGCAAAGGTTTTGAAATGCTTCTTAGTAAGCAATCTGCTTCCAATGTGAAGTTTGGTATTGGTTATAATCACACTGCTCCCTACAGATTTTGCTCCAAGAGCAGAAGTGAATCTGATGGAGAAAGCAATAACCAATCCACCTCATCATGTGATTCACTTTTTGATAGAGCATCATCAAAAGTTAAAGTCAGCACTAAGTCTTCTCAAAACCCATCAGCTGATGTTGATGGTTCCACTACTGACACTAACATGATCAAGAGATGATCAACTCAGGAGCTATTCTGGAAGTCCTGAAAGGACTGGAGAGCAAGATTAAACACCTGAAGTTCAAACTCCAACTACTGTCAGCACTGAAGAGAGAAGAAACTGTCAGTAGAAAGAGTTTGAAGACTACTAAGAGGAAGTCAAGAAAGCAATAATGCTTCTAAAGTACTGAAGAGCAAGTCTTCAGTAGTTTCATTCTCTTTAGTTGATGATCATCTTGAGATGAAGAAGAAACCATGTGAAGTAGTGGTTTGTTCAATCATCTTACAGATGATTGTTGGTACAAAAGGGGATCCAAACTCAAACATAAAGAGGAAAGTAAAGAGAAAATGGTTAAAATGAAACTGAGTTTGAAGCCATATTTCTAACAGCAACATCATATCCTGTAACCCTTAAGTCCAAAAAGAAATCCAAAAAGGAACAGGTTAAAAGGTAACAGCTGAGATTGCTCCAAAAGAGAAGGTGCAAATAGAACTTATCAAACTCCATGCCAATGTGTTGAGAGCTGAAGCCTTATCACAAAATCAGACACAGCTGGTTATGATGGTTTCAACATCTATTGGGAAAGTTAACCAATTAGATGTTCCTATGTTGAAACCACAGAAAAGGAGGTCCAAGCCAAAGGATTCCTTTTCTTCACCAGCTTCTTCCTCTCAGGCTGTTGTTTCCAACAAAATGTTAGTTTACCATATGTTGATGAGAACAGGCCCAAGACCAAAAAGGTTTGGGTCTCAAAATCTAACTAATTTGTTGTATTTTGCAGGGTTCTTCAACATACCTCAGAGGCATCTAGTATGTAGACATGGAGGATCCATGCATATGACAGGAAACAGATCACTTCTTAATGACTACTCTCAAGGAAGAAGGGGTTTGTCATTTGGCAATGATGCAAAGGGTTACATCATTGGCAAAGGCTTTGTTTCCAATGGGGAATAAAGTTTGATGATGTTAACCATGTGGAAAATCTCAAGAACAACCTCTTGAGTGTCATTCAAATGTGTGACAAAGCCATGTTGCTCTTTTCACCAGTCAGAGCTGTCGGATTCTGTCATCCAAAGTTCTAAGTTTGATTGATAAGGTGATGGATGAACACACTCTCCTAAAGGCCAACAGGACAGGAAGAGTGTATGCCTTAGATCTTTCCAAGAAAATAGATCTCAAAGGCCATCCTTGCCTATTTTCCAAGGCTTCCCCTCAAGAATCTATCTATGGCATAGAAGGATGGGTCATGTTAATCTCAAAAACATAAATCAGCTGATAACTATGGTTTAGTAAGGGGACTGCCTATGAAGGAGTTCAAGTGTGAAGATAACTGCACTGCTTGTTTAAAAGGAAAACAACACAAAGCTTCATTTCCCTCCATAGAAGAACCTAAGTTCACTGCCTGCTTACAGCTTCTTCACATGGATCTCTTGGTCCTGTGAGAGTGATGAGTATGGCTAAGAAGAAATACTGTCTGGTAATTGTGGATGATTACTCCAGATTTGTATGGACTTTCTCTTGCATTCAAAGGATGAGGCTGCGCAGTCCATTATGAACTTTGTGTTACATGTTGAGAAGCAGTATTCCCTACCAGTTAAGTGTGTGAGGAGTGACAATGGTACTGAATTCAGAAACCACACACTTGATGAGTTTTTACTTATCAAAGGGAATCAAGAGGCAGTATAGCATCCCAAGAACTCCTGAGCAAAATGGAGTAGTGGAGAGAAAGAACAAGACCCTTATTGAAGCTGCAAGGTCCATGTTGGCTGATTCTGGACTGCCAATGACTTTTTGGGCTGAAGCTATCAATACAGCTTGCTATGTACAGAATAGAGTTCTAGTAAATCAGAGGTTGATGAAGACTCCATATGAAGTTCTTCATCATTTGGCCCCTCTATTTCATTCTTCAGAGCATTTGGGTGTCCTTGTTTCATTCTCAACACACAGATCAACTCCAAAAATTTGATCCTAAGGTGGATGCAGGGTACTTTGTTGGTTATTCATCAACTTGCAAAGCATACAGAGTCTTCAACTGTAGAAACAAGATGGTTGAAGAGACTCTACATGTTAAGTTTAATGAATCTCCAAGGACAAGATTCCACAAAGCCCTGTGGAGATATTTGATTTGGACATACTGCAATATGTTCCTTATCAAACTCCTGCTGTTGCTCCTGTCAACAGTTCACCACCTGGTGGTTCTGCTTGCTGCTGCTGATGATGATGATAGCAGTACTCACCTCTTCAGGTTTAGTGATCAACTGCCTAATTCAGCTAGACCTGATGGTCCTGTAGCTCCAGTAGCACCATCCATAACAAATGCTGATGAGATTTCTTCAAATTCAACTTCCTTTGAATTACCATCCACTGATTGGTTTCAAGGAAGTGATTCACCATCACCGTCTGTTGCTGCTGAGCCTGCTACAAACACTTGCACAGATCTCATTGTGTATCAAGATCTGAAGAATCACCCTATGTCTCAAATCATTGGTGATATCACCGCTGGCGTATCAACAAGAAGTCAATTGTCAAATTTCTGCTTCTATGCTCTCTTCATCAGTCAGCAAGAGCCAAAGAATTATCATATTGCTTAAAGGACAATGGCTGGGTTGATGCCATGCAGCTTGAGCTTCTTCAGTTCAAGAAACAGCAAGTGTGGGAACTAGTTCCTCTACCTCCAGGTAAGTGTGCAATAGGCACTAAATGGGTGTTTAGGAACAAAACTGATGAAAATGGGCTTATTGTTAAGAACAAGGCCAGACTGGTTGTTCAGGGTTTGCACAAGAAGAAGGTATTGATTATGATGAACCTTTGCCCCTGTAGCCAGACTGAAGCAATTCGATTGTTTTTAGCCTATGCTGCTTATCAAAACTTAAAGTTTTTCAAATGGATGTCAAAAGTGCATTTTTGTATGGGAAAATAAAGAAGAGGTTTATGTATGTCAACCACCAGGCTTTGAGGACAATAAACATCCTAATTGGGTGTATAAGCTTGATAAGGCTCTTTATGGGTTGAAACAAGCTCCTAGAGCCTGGTATGAGACATTATCAAACTTTCTTCTGGAAAATAATTTCACTAGAGGCTCCATAGATAAGACTTTATTCATTAAGAAAGCTGGGCAGCATAATCTACTTGTTCAAATTTATGTAGATGATATTATTTTTGCATCCTCTGATCCACAGTTGTGTGATGCCTTTACAAAGTTGATGCAACAGAAGTTTGAAATGAGTGCCATGGGAGAATTACAGTCTTTCTTTCTAGGTTTGCAAATCAAACAAAAGGCTGATGGAATTTTCATTCATCAGTCCAAATACACAAAAGATCTTTTGGAAAAGTTTGATTTACAAAACTGTAAGCCCTGTTCTACCCCCATGTGCAGCACCACACAACTGGATACAGATCAGAAAGGTAAAGTGGTTGATGAAACACTTTACAGATGTATGATTGGGTCCTTGATGTATTTAACAGCTTCTAGACCAGATATTATGTTTGCTACATGTGTTTGTGCTAGATTTCAGGCTGCACCTAAGGAGTCTCATTTGATTGCAGTCAAGAGGATCTTTAGATATCTGCAAGGCACTCCATCTCTAGGTATATGGTATTCTACTAGACATTCTGGTAAATTAGTTGCTTTTTCTGTAGTGACTATGCAGGTGTAAGTTGACCAGGAAATCAACTTCTGGTGGATGTCAATTCCTAGGCAACTGCTTGATTTCTTGGCAGAGCAAGAAACAGACCTCAGTTGCTACATCAACTGCTGAAGCAGAGTACATTGCCGCTGCAAGCTGTACATCTCAGGTACTCTGGCTTCAAAACCAATTATTGGATTATGGCATCACAGAGACTAAGACCCCATTGTTAATGACAGCTCTTCAGCTCTTTGTATTGTCAAGAATCCTGTCCAGCACTCTAGGACTAAACATATTGAAATCAGACACCATTTTATTAGAGATTGTTTTGAAAAAGGTCTGATTGATCCAAAATTTGTTCCTAGTGCTGATGAGCTTGCAGACATTTTTACTAAGCCTTTGGATAGTTCAACTTTCCACAACCTGGTGTTAAGGCTTGGTATGCTGCAGCTAGAATAAGTGACAACTACTGATGATCTCAGCTCACAAGTACTGATGATCATTAGTTCATTATTGTCACATATAAGTACTGATGAGTTTTTTTCCCTCAGTAGTTTTATAACTATGAAGGCTACATACCTCACCAGTACTGAAGTACTTTATCTGTTAAAACAGCTGATGTAGTTACAACAGCTGATGTAGTCACAACAGCGTTGTAGCCACAACTACTGATGTCAGAAATGCAGATAAGTACTGATGTCCTATGAAACACCTGAAAAGTAGATGAAAATCTGATGAGTAAGTGTTGAGGACAGTGTGAAACAGCTAAAAAGCTATGAATTGACGAAAACAGCTGATGAGTAATTACTTCAGTTGTTTCTACAACTACTGTTTCATTAAAACAACTGAAGCCAAAACTATGTCTTCAGTAGTTTACAACTACTGAAGACTAACACCAAGTCTTCAGCTGTTTACAAATGCTGACAAAAACCACTGTCTTCATAGTTTCACAACTACTGATGACTAATACCAAGTCTTCAGTTGTTTCATCACCTGAAGTCAAAACTGTCTTGAGTAGTTTTAACTACTGATGACTAAATAGAGACTTCAGCTGTTTCAACGTTGACGGTGAAAACCAAGTCTTCAGTTGTTTTATAACAACTGCTGATCACACCAATACGGTCAGCCTTTTCGAACCTCTGAAAGTTAACACCACGTCATCAGTAGTTTCAACAACTGATGACTCACACCAAAACCATCAGTCGTTTTCTAACCCGACCCTTTAAATACCTTATCCCACCTTCAGAGTTTTTATCTTCTCTTCTCAAACCTAACGTTCAAAAACCTCTAAAACTCTCTACCCTCTCTTCTTCAATGGTGACTATGCAACTAAAACCACGACATAACTATGTCGCACATCTCACAAAATTGCCATACTGGACCAAGTTTCACAACGCCATTGATTTAATGGTTCAGTCACCCTACAAAACGGCTTTTCTGGTAAATCCCACCATATATGCCGAATCCCTTACCAATTCTGGACAAACTCACTCTGGTCTCTGAGGAGAATGACACAGAGTCTCTTCAATCGTTGTCCATGGCCAAAAAGTGGTCATTACTCCAGACACTCTTCGCCAAACCTTAATCTGGATGATGCCACTTTCCCAACTGGTTATCCAAAGGGCACAACAGATCAATCATTTGCCCACCATGGATACCAGGGTAACCTGAGTGCATCTACCATACTGAAGAAACATTTCCCGGATGCCGAACGTCTCATATTTCATATGGTAAATGTATGCCTTGCCTCCAAGACTTCATCATGGGATCAAATGTCCACAAGGTGGCAACAGGTAATGTACTCCATCCTTGAGCAACAACCTTTAAATTTTTCTGACATACTATTTTTGAGCTCAAGGATATGGCCCAAAAACAACTTGCTAATCGTTGGATATTATATCCTCGGTTCATATGGCCATAATTGAAAACAAGCATCAAGCTGAGGGACTTGTTGGCCTCGGAGTCCCTGCTATGGTTGTACTGCCGGAAGTATACTCCCGGCACAACTTTGACCAGTCACTGAAAATGGCTGCCAAGCTGCGAAAACCCACGCAGCTGGAACCCACAGCCACCACCTCCAAACCAAAGTCCCCACCAAACCCACTAAAAAGAAGACAACCAAGGCTACTCAGGGAAATAGTCCCCTGAGGATGCCCCTTCAACACAAACGCATGCTAATCCACTGGTTATAACCCCCTAGTGGATACAAGGACTTCACCAGCCACAGCCGCTCAGGATTCCTCTCAAAAGGAGCTTGCAGCAACCACAAAAGGGGTACCCACAAATCTGGGATCTTCCTCATTTGAGGAGATTGCCATTGAAGAGCACCATTCTCTCCAGGTGCACACTGCTTTTACCCCATCTCCCCATGAAACCGCCCCCCAAAGTCCAACTATCATCATTGCAAACGTGCTGACTCAGCTGCATGCCTCTCCTCCTCCCCAACAACCACCAACAAAGGGGAGAACCACAGCTATTGAGGACGAGGATCACCATGCTTCTGACAACCCATAGCATCGGGGTTTACACGTTCTATCTCCTGGTGTGATATGGAGATTAGAACATCTAGTGAGACTGCCACCTCTTCTGAATTAGCACATGATGAGAATGAGGCTGGTAACATAGCTAAGACCTCACTAGAGGCAACAGCTGATGAAGGACATAGTCCTGAGGCTGGAAGTCCCCAGTTCCAAGAAAAAGGGGCACATGCTAAAACTAGTCTACACCCAGTGCATGTACATCCTACTACAAGCAGGAGGTCAGGTGATTCAGCATCTGCTGATGATGACCTGGGCTTCTTTTATGATGTTCTGGCCCAGAACACAATTCTTGAGGAAGAAGTCAGTAGACTACAAAGACTACTTGACCAATTCTCTCAAGAAGCAAGTCCATCTGCCAACCAAAACCCACAGATGGCACCTTCACCTGAAGGTCTCCCACACACTCAGCCACTCAAAACTTCCAAGCCACCAGCTTCTGTTTCTGGCACTACTTCTCAGGGACAGAACCCCTCTGAGCAAACAGTTGCTATCTTTCAGCAAACCCTACCTCTCATCACCCCAATGATCATAGACATTGTGATCAAAACCATGGATGAGAGGCTTCCCTCAAACATACAACCCCTGGTCGAGGAGATTGTGAGCACAAGGCTTTCTACTACTCAAACCCTTGCAACCAATGCAACCAAAAAGGGGGAGAGTCAGTCAGTGAAAGCAAAGAGGAAGAGCAAACTGAAAGAAAAGGAAACTGAGAAGGAAGAGGAGTTTGTGAAGGGAACCGAAAATGATCAAGTGGGTGAAAGTCACAAAGACTTTCATGTCACATATAAGAAGAGGAAGGGTGAAGGAAAAGAGAAAGAACTCCAACTCGATGAGATGATCAAAATGGCAGATGCTACACATAGTAAATCAATGGATGCCATTATTGATCAACTGTATAGACAAGGGTTCGATACTGCACAGCTTGACTCAGAGATCAGGAGACTTGAAGTTGAAGAAATTAACTCAAGATGGGCAAGTTATGATGCATTAGAAGAGAGAGACTAGAGATCATGATTAGATTCATTGCAAAATATCTTGGGAGATCATTGATCGAGATTAAATCATGGACCAGGGACAGTATCTTGGCCATAACCTCCAAGATCTGTTCGTCTGAAGCATACACTAAGGGTTTAGTAGTCGAAGCTTTGAATGAAGCAGGAGTAGGGAGCAGGACTGAGCTAGCCAAACACTCAAAAGCCACACTCACCTCTAAAATGCTAACTCAGCCTGTCAACATTCCCTCTCCAAAACAACCACAACCACAACCCACACAACCAACTCCCTTACCCTCTAAACCAACAGCCAATGATGCACCCAAGAAGAAGAAGAGAAGGGTGTTGAGGCTAGAAAAAGAAGAAGAAGAGGATGATGTGGAAGAAGATAGGCTGCCTCTGTCTGCAGTCCTAACATTGCCTAAAGCGAAACCCATGCCCATCACTCCCACCTCACAGATGGAAACTGTGAGAGTAAAGATTGAAGAAGAGCAGCAGCAAAGGCTTCATGACGATGAGATGTTGAAAAGCATCGACAAAACTTATGCTGATTCTTCATCAATAATTAGTATGAAGAAAGAAGCTCTGAGGTTGTACACCCTTGCCAACACATTTCAATATCAGAAGGAAAAGGTGAGAGTATGGCCTGATCCTAGGGTGGCTCACAGGATTGTAAAGAAAGACATTCCTTCGAGATACAAGGGCCAAGTAAAAAGGATCGTAGATGAAGAGATCACAGTGGTCCTTGTAGTATCACCCTGGGAGATTGTAGAAGATTTCAAGAAGGCCTATAAGACTAAACAGCCACCCCAAAAGATGTTAGAGAACAGAATTATTAAAAAGGGTTAGTCTACAAGAGGCTTGAGAACTTCAAACAAAATGAGCTCAGTCTGTTACTTGAAGGGACTCATCCTGATGAGTTTGCATACAGACAGATTACAACAGTTGAGCTCAAAAATGGCAAACAGGCCAAGTACATCTCAGAGCTGTATGGGCGTGAAGGATTGTTTGATGGTGAAGCTGAGAACTTGACCATGGAAAAACAAATTATGTTTCTCAGAGCACACACCAGAGAATCCTACAGGCTTATACATGGGAAGTGAGTCTCATGGATGGGGGAACAGCTCAGTGTCCAATTCCCCAATACAGAGCTCCCATCCATACATTGCCAACCAAATCATCAAAGACTCATTCCCAGGCCCGTGCTTATATGGGTCATCTTCTCAACTGATCAAGAAGGAAAAAGACCAACCATTCTGCCAACAATAAGTGGGACCTCAATAAAGTTAAAGGTTTTGGCTGCATTGGTTCAGGGGGAGTTTTTTGGACCAAAAGAACCAATGAGCTGGATCAGAAAAACCTTTAAGTCCCACAGATGTCACAACAACTACTGAAGACCACAACAGCTGAAGACAACAGCTGATTACAAAGTCTGAAGACAAGTGCTGAAGACAAAGTCTGAACACAAGTGTTGAAGACAAGTGCTGAAGACAAAGTCTGAAGACAAGTGCTGAAGACAAAGTCTGAAGACACAAGTGCTGAAGACAAAGTCTGAAGACACAAGTGCTGAAGACAAAGTCTGAAGACACAAGTGCTGAAGACAAAGTCTGAAGACACAAGTGCTGAAGACCAAAGTATCAGACGTTGTCACAATAGCTGAAGAGGTCTTCTTCAGTAGTTGTGACGGTTTACCTTTCAGTAGTTTTATGTTTTATATGTTCAGTAGTTTGACACAACAGCTGAAGAATACTTCTTCAGTTGTTGTGCTCATCAGTAGTTTTATGTTTTTCAGTAGTTTTGTAAAACGACTGAAGAGCTTGTTCTTCAGTCGTTGTAGTTTCAGTAGTTTCTTATCAGTAGTTTCATATTTTGTACTTAACACTCTGATATGTTCTCAGTAGTTGTGAACATATTAGTAGTTTGTTAAGAGTTAGTTATTTTTGTAATAGATCTGCCAGTTGTCACTTTCCCGTGATAACAGCAGCGATTGCACTCTATATAAGGAGTGTCAACCTATTGTAATAAGAGAATGATTTGATCAGAAATATTCGATATTATAGAAACATTCCTTGTTACAGAAATATTCTCTCGTTATAACCGTATTTGTTCTTGATGCATACGAGTATCAAATTCTTGCTACAATTTGTCTAACTCTTGTTCTTATTCCGCTGCGTTACGCTCTAATACATCAAACTTGTGATCACTGATCCTGACATTTACTATACTCTATTCTGCACATAGCAAGTTGTGTTAACAGCTTCAGCCCAAAAGGTCAATCGCAAACCAGAGTCAGCCAACATAGACCTTGCAGCTTCAATTAGGGTCCTATTCTTTCTCTCCACTACTCCATTTTGTTCTGGAGTCCTTGGATGCTAAACTGCCTCTTGATTCCTTTTGATAGTTAAAATCATCAAGTGTATAGTTTCTGAATTCAGTTCCATTATCACTCCTTATACACTTGACTGATAGGGAATACTGCTTCTCAACATACAACACAAAGTTTATAATCGTCTGAGCAACCTCATCCTTTGAATGCAAGAAGAAAGTCCATACAAATCTGGAGTAATCATCCACAATTACCAGACAGTATTTCTTCTTTGCCATGCTCATCACTCTCACAGGACCAAATAGATCCATGTGCAGTAACTGCAAACAGGCAATGGACTTAGGTTCTTCAATAGGAGGGAATGAGACTTTGTGCTGTTTTCCTTTCAAACAAGCAGTGCAGATTTCATCACAGTGGAACTCCTTTATGGTAGACCTCTCACTAAACTATTATGGATCAGCTGATTAATGTTTTTGAGATTAACATGACCTAGCCTTCTATGCCATAGTTTAGATTCCTAAGGAGAGGCTTTGGAGAACAGGCAAGGATGATCCTTCAAATCAATCTTCTTTGACAAATCCAAGGCATACACTCTTCCAATCCTATTGGCCTTCCGGAGAGTATGTTCATCCAATACCTTATCAATCAGCCTCAGAACTTGGGAAGACAGAATCCTACAGTTCTGGCTTATGAAAAGTGCAACATGCCCTTTATCACACATCTGACTGACACTCAGCAGATTATACTTGAGATTCTCCACATGATTAACATCATCAAACGTGATTTGTCCATTAGACACATATCCTTTCCCGATGATGTAACCCTTGGCATCATTTCCAAATGAAACAAATCCCTTCTTTCCTTGAGAGTAGTCATTAAGAAGAGAACTGCTCCCAGTCATATGCATAGATCCTCCACTATCTACATACCAGATGCTCCTTTGGCATGCTGAAGAACCCTGCATTCATCAGAAAGAACTAGTTAGGTTTTGAGACCCAAACCTTTTTGGTTTTGGGTTTGTTTTCATCAACAGATTTAACCATAACTTGTTTCTTATGATTAACAGCTAATGAAGAAGAAGATGGTGCTGAAATGAATTCCTTGGATTTGGGCTTGGAATGCCTTTTCAGTGGTTTGATCACAGGTGCATCTAGTTGATTAACTCTCCCCAACAAATGCTGAACCATCATAACAAGTTGTGTCTGATTTGTAGCTAAAGCTTTCAGCTCTTGTGACATATCAGTACTTGTGTTTGATGAGTTCTTGTGACCCACCATTTCCTCCTTAAAATTCACAGACTTAGTCTGATGTTTATCATGAGGAGCACTATCAGCTGTTTTATGATAAACCCTATCCTTCTTTTTGGATTTGGTTGAAGGCTTAGGTTTATCACAAAGGGATGACTATGGTACAAACTTAGTCTCAAACTCATTTTTCATTTCATCCATCTGGATTTTAATGAGCTTATCTTTATTGAGTTTGGAACCCTTTCTGTACCAACATTCATCAGAAAGATGATTGAATTTACCACATATTTCACATGGCTTATTCTTCATCTTGGATTGATCAACTGCTGATGTGGAAACTACTGAAGGTGTGCTCTTCAGTACTTTCCTTCTTTCAGTACTTTTGTTTAGTACTGAAGGATCTGTAACAACTGAAGACTTGTTCTTCAACTGTTCTCTATCAGCAGTTGTTAATCCTTTTATTTCAGCTGATTTGATATGCTTTTCAGATGTTGTGACTTGCCCTTCAGTACTTGAGGTACTTTGAGGGACAACATCTGAAGTACTCAGCTTCATGTGGTAGTTAACCCATTAGCCAATTGATTTGCTGAGGTATCAACACTAATTTCATCTTGTGATTTTGGGTGATCACTTGAGGATGATGCACATGATGATGTGGTTTGGAAATTACCTTCACCTTCAGATTTTACTATTGGTTTTGGAGTAAAATCTGTAAGTGGTGCAATGTGGTTGTAACCTATTCCAAACTTCACATTCGAAGCAGATTGCTTGCTGAGCAGCATTTCAAATCCCTTGCAGGATGATACCCAGCGGTCACACTCAACTTGGGTAACTGCAAGTTTTTCTTTGAGATCTTTATGGTTCTCAAGAATGACCTCTAGCTTAGCCTTTTCATCATTTAATTGGCATTTAAGCTTATAAATCTCATCATCTTTATCTTTAAGGACAGACTCATATTCAGCTTTTCTTTTGGAAAGGGTTTGCTCAAGCTCTAGATTTTGATTTATTAAAGCTACATTTGCCTCTCTAATAGAGATAAATGCAGCTATGCAAGATTCAGAACATAGCTTGGCCTTAGCCTCAGAGGATACCTGGGTTACCTGTGATGAAGATGCATTAGAGCATGAACTATCAGTAGATTCCAGGGCCATGAGAGCTAGATTCCCAAAAGGATGTTCACCACCATGTTGACCATCACCAGCAAATAATTGCTCATTACCAGAGAGATCATCTGGTAAACTGCTCCAGTCAACAATACCAGGTGTGAAGAAGCTGTGTTGAGGTTGTGATTGAGATGATTGAGATGGTAGAGGCTCAGGTAGGGCTTGAGGTTGTTGTGCATTAGAAACTTGAACCGGATTTGGGTGTGACATGTAATAGCAGGGATATGGATATGACATTGAACCCTGAGGGACAAAATATGCAGGAGATATAGTTTGTGAATGATGACCAGAACTAGCAGGCTGTTGCCCTCTGTTTTGTGGACTATTGCTTGGAAAAGTCACAAAGGGTGCAGAGGAGTTAGATCCAGATGATCTATACTCTCTTGCAAAGTGTCCAAGCCTGTGGCATTTGTGACACCTCAACTTACTCTTATCAAAACCAACTTTGGTTTTGCCAGAGAGTCCTGGGAATTTCCTACCAGTTCTCTTGTAGAACTTTTGAGATCTGATATTAATCAAGGCCATTTGGCTCAGAATATCCATCTCTTCTAAGTCATCTTCAGCAATACCCTTTAAATCATCCATAATGAAACACATATTGTCACTATTACAGCCTGACTGACTGTCAACACTAACAAATGCATGATCTGAACCGTTTGAGGAGAAATCTATATGCTCATCATAATTGCTTTCTGATGCAGCATATTCTGACTCATGACCAACCAAGGCAGTGTTCCCTGGTACAAAGTCACCAATGAGCTTTCCTGATGATGCTAGTTTCCTTTTCTGCTCTATCTCTCTTTCAAATGTAAGCAGTTTCCCATGGAGTTGGGTGAGAGATAGACTATCCAGATTTGCACTAGAGCATAGGACAATGGTATATGTGTCCTATCTCTCAGGCAGTGATATGAGGAATCTGTTGTTCATCTGACTATTAGTGTATTCATGTTTGACCATTTTCAGCTCAGATATCAAGCAGGAAAAACGCTCAAACTGTTGAGTTAGTGACTCACCCTTCCTATGCGAGAATGTCTCATATTGTTGGGCAAGTATTTTTCTGTTGTTTGCTAAGACCTCATCTGTTCCACCAAATTGTTCCTTCAATGCATTCCAGAGGTCATGACCAGTTTCATGATGAATAAGCCCAGAATAGATTTCATTCGGCAGTGCCATGGCCAGAATTCCATGCACTTTAGCATCAATCTCAAACAGTTTTCGATCCTCATCTGAGTATTGTTCCTTCTTCTTCGGAACCATTTGGTTGGTTTCCGGATTGTTCACCATAGGCTTGTGTGGACCATGTATCACAGATGTCCAACAACCTGAACTGTTAACAGATAGGTGATGAAGCATTCTTCGTTGTCATATGTTATACTCAGTCCTAACCATCATCGGAGGCTTGGTTTAGGAACCGGTATTGTGAGGGTCATTAGAAGGAGTAGTAATTCTCAGATTCAACCAAATTCAATTCAGTTTTAACTGATTTAGTGCAAAACACAACAAACTCAATATGAACCAAGAGAAAACTCAAAGCAGATAAACGAAAGCAGTAGAAATTCAATGATCTATAACCAATTCTTGCAAATATGCTAATTCAATCAAACTTAGATATCGAATAGCAATTTCAATGATCAATTGTTAGATCGATCAATGATTAACCTTGCGCTCATACCATTTGTTAGGATCAGTGATCTAAGTTTGATTGATTAGAGAGTATTACAGCGGAATTTGAACAATGAATTTAAACAATTCACAAGAACACAATTAATATTCAATGTAACAGTAAATGGTTATAGAAAAAGAGTATTCTGCAAAAGAAATATTTCATTCATATGCTTTCGTGGTGGCTCAATGTCACACTTTACAATTAGGTCAACATTCCTTATATAGGATATGTGACGTCTGCTGATGTCACTTGATAATGACATCTAACAGAATTATTCAAACTACTGAAACTATGCAAGCTACTGAGAATGTTCTCAACTACTGATTACATCTCAGAGAATGCTATGTACAAGAAACATAAAACTACTAAAACTAAACTACTGAAACTATAACTACTAAAAAGTAAATTACAAGTACTGAAAGGAAACCATCACAACTACTGAAGTTGATAACTTCAGTTGTTGTGACAACTACTGAAGTTGATAACTTCAGTTGTTGTGACAACTACTGAAGTTGATAACTTCAGTTGTTGTGACAACTACTGAAGTTGATAACTTCAGTTGTTGTGACAACTACTGAAGTTGATAACTTCAGTTGTTGTGACAACTACTGATCACTTTGGTCTTCAGTCTTTGTTCTTTAGACTTTTACTTTCAGACTTTGTCTTCAGTACTTTACTTTTAGACTTTGTCTTCAGTAGTAGTCTTCAGTTCTTGTCTTCAGACTTTGTCTTCAGTAGTAGTCTTCAGTTCTTGTCTTCAGACTTGTGATCAGCTGATGTCTTCAACTGTTTGTGATCTTCTTCAGCAGTTGTAATGTCTGTGGGACTTAGAGGTTTTTTCTGATCAGGCTCATTGGTTCTTTTGGTCCAACAATAACATACATAGGCATCAACATCATACAGCGCACCATCACACATACATAACATGCATAACCATGCAACATCATCATCATCATCATCGTCATCATGCCCAACATGCTCTCTAAGGCCTCAACTGTCATCTTACATGAACTTACGAAAACCTTTACGTCAAAACTTACATATGCACTTTCCCCTGAAAGTCAGAAGTCAAACTACACTTTCCTTCAGGTGCAACAACCCTATTCGAGCGTATGGACACCCCTCAGTCGACTGGCCTCCATGCAACTGAACCTCATGCGAATGGACCTCATGCGGATGAAGACCAATGGTGATGAGCACTTATGCGAATGGACCCTCAATCATCAGGCCTCCATGCGACTGGCCCCAATCATGCGAATGAACTCTCAATTGTGCGAATGAACCCCACTCGGACCTCATTCGGCCGTATGGCCTCTATTTGGTCGCCTAGCCTAACTGGTGCAGAATGCAGTTCATCCAAAACCTAATCTCCCATTTTCGACCTCCAAGCTCATCTAAACCCATTCTAAGCCAAATCAACCATCCTAAACCTTAGGAATACATACCACAACACCATTCATGCACACACAAGCTCAAAAGCAAGACCTAAACTAATCATACACATACCCACACATACGCATACGGGTCACACACACACACCCAAAAACCTGATTTTCAGATGTGTTCCAGCCCCAAATCATTCAAAAATGTGTAAGAGAGGGGTCCTAGAACTCACACAAACGACCACAATGAGAAGAGCTTTGATTCAACACGCTTCTCAACGATTTTGCTCGCTCGAACCAACCCGAACCAACTTTTCTTCCTCTTTTCTCCCTTTCTCTCTTCTCCTCCTTTGTTGGCTGAAAATCTGAGTGTGGGGAGAGGGTAATGGCTGCCCTCTCCCTTCAAATATCACAACATACCCAACTTTCCCTCGTTGGGGAGTTTGGTCCCTCCATTTTTGGACTTTATTTCTTTTCTTCTTTATTCATTGGCTTCAAAATAAATAAATAACTAGGTGTTACAATGCGTTAATAAGTGATAAACATTAAATCATACACTAAAACATTAAACATTAACATCAATAACCACATAATACGTTTCATTCAACTCATATATTTCATTTACATTAAGGACATGATAGACATATTACATTAAGACCATAAACTAGGTACATATGGATCTACAAACTGCCTGATTATGTATATTGTGTGTGTTTGTTAAATGAAAAAGAAAATACAACATGAGAAAATTAGAAAAACAAAGGAGAAAATTATAAAATGAAAATACACAAATAATTTGTTATCAATTCTATAGGATTAAATTTGTCATTGCAATATATGAGAAATGATAGTACATCAGTTTTAATCAATTGCATACTTCACTTGTTCATAAAGTCTAACGTGATTAGCTATAAGTTGCAGGAAATATCATGTAATTATACTAAAAATTAAATTCTTGTGATTAAACTAAATCATCTATGCATTTGTGTGTGTTCATTAGTGGTGTTGACTTATCTGATTGACTGCTTGTCAAGTCACAATCTCACACCTGGTGGTGATATGAATAACCATGAAATATGTTTACCGCATATATTCACTTCTCTATTATGAGTCATCATAGACCTAAAGTGACGAGCTATCCTTTGTTGTAAGTCATTATTGCCCTGGATATTCTCACCTGATGCATAAGATGCCAATGTGCACAATCCTTTCAAAAGTCCAAAATGGATGCCTTACGATTCTTATGAATCATCTCTATCTATTTCTTTATGAAACGGATTCGGAGATTATCAAATGGCTTGTCCATGGTAATTTCTCAGAGATTATCAATTGGTTTAACCATGATGATTCTTTTATTGACCTAAACATAAGATCTGGTTATACATATATCTCAGGTTTTTAAGTTGAGTAAAGTGGTTGCTTGTATCTCTTGATGAGGGTCGGACTCTCTAAGTCTAAGTGTGAATTACATAATGTCATATCTAATCCAACCTTAGTAAATCGGAGAATTGAAAAAGTAAGTGTACTAATTCTTTTGCCAAAACACTCATTAGCTGTCCTTAGATTTTATGTCTCATTTATTGTGGTAACACTGACCTTGAACACACTTGATCAGGATTTAATCATTGTCTATGACTATCCATAATTTCTTTATTTCAATGTGCTGATTATTAACTGATATGATCTCACTGCAGGCTTGTGATTCAATGTGTAGAATTTTATTCTGCTTCTGTGTGTAGGCATGTTAATTAGGACTGGTTTTTCATAAATTTTAAACTTCTTTAAACTTCTACATTTGTAAACTTAAAAAACTTAAAAGTTTAGGGTGGGTAAAGATGAAAAGGAGAATATCAAAATAAATATTTGGATGAAAAAGGGTGAAGCCAAAATATTCAAGAAAGTATGTGTTTGATATGATTAAAAATGAAGCGAAATACAATAATATTAAAGTTGTTTAAACTGTGGAAAAGCTTCTTGTAAAGAATTGAGAATGTTTGTATTTTTATGAAATTTTTTAGACTAAAATGATGGGAAATTAATTAAAAATAAAAAGGTAAAAAATTCAAAGTTTTGGTAAAATAAGTCAAAGTATTAGTCATCATTCAAATTTGATCAAAGTTTGAAAATTTTTATGAAGAACAGTGAAATTGGTCAAAAGTAGGGTTTGAATGAATTTTTTGTAAAGAAAATGTCAAGTGTTAGACATATGGATGTCTCATACATCTAAACAATGTACATAATTCTAAGTTTAGACGCATGATTAATTTTTAGTTTTATGATAAGTGTTGGATGTTTGAGTCAACTCATATGCCTAAACAGTGGTCATGAGTCTAAAAATTTTTGTTAAGTTTGGGCGTTTTGTACAAGCTCATGCGCTGAAACAGTTTTAGACGTTTCATATTGAAAATAAAACAAGTGTTAGGCATTTCATACTAGGTAAGGGCCTGAACAGTGCTCATACGCCAAAACAGTGTTCATGTGCATGTACAGTGCAAATGCGCCTATTTACTTAAACAAAATTTGACCAAGTGTAACTCATGCGTGTAGGTCTCATACGCCTGAACAAGGTTAATGCGCCTATACAGTGCTAAAGCGCCTAAACCTCATGCGTCTCAATAGTGGTCATGCGCCTACACAGTTGCAATACATCCAAGGGTTTTTCACACTTGTATAAATTCAACACTTGATCAGATTTCATTTCATTCGAAATTTTCTACTCTCATATTCTCTGTTCTTACTTTCACTCACTCGACACACATAATACTCATTGTTTACTCTGATTTTCTGAGATAGTTGTCACTCTAAGGTAAAATCAGAGGTTGTAAACAACTTATTGAGATTATTTCATCAAATCAGTGTTCTTAATCATCACATTCATTCGGGCATTTGAACCCTATTTGGCGTTCGAACCCTAAGAACTTGAATAAATCTGAAGTTGATACTTGAATGTGATTGAATGTTCAAAATTGAATCTAATATCATGGTTTATACATGTTTTTGACTTGTTTAACATCATCAAATCCGAATTTAATCACAAAAATTGTTGGATGATTCATGTGTTCATTAGTGTAAAACAATAATAAAAAAATTTGTATAGATTGAATCGACAAAACAAATTTTCAAATAAATTGTGCTTGTTAATCATTAGAACTCAACTAATGCTTTCAAATCATCAAGAAACAAATTATTTAATGGAATATATCTTTTAAAATTTGATTGATTAATAAAAACAGTAAGTGTTAAACACTTGAAAAAAACTTTTAAAAAAAACATGATCAAATTTTAAAATATAAAATTTGTTAAATAAAATTTAAAACTAATAAAGGATTTATAACTTGTTACATGTTTGTTCAAAACCTCATCAGATTGGTTTATTTTTATTTCAAAACTTTTGAGAAATTAAGTGTTTAAAACACCTCAAATATTTCCAAAAGTGTTTGCGTATAAAATTGACAAATTATCTTGATTGTTACATTAATTCAATGCTTTTTTACTAATAATTGTTTTTTATGATTGACAGATGGTGGAATTAAACTTTGAGCCTAAGCACAATGTTGTTGCTTTCCTGGATGAAGATGTTAGAGACGCAACTGGTTATGAAGGGATGATTAGATTCATTTTCAGGACTAAGTATGTATTTTCCATGTGTGCACGCCTAGATATTAATGCTAGATTGGTAAAGAAGTTCTGGAGAACAGTTGAGGTGAAAAGAGATAATAAAGGACATAAAGTAATGAAAGGTTTTATGTCTAATGATAGAGGTCTCTGAGCAGTCAATAAGAGTTGCTTTTAGGCTAGGAGAGAATGAACCTCAAAATCCAGCTGAATACACATTAATGAATGTAGAGAAGTGTTCATGCGATGGGTCATCCAGCTAACTTCCCTAAGAAACAATTCTTTAGGCCAAGGGTATCTAATAATTGGAAGCTACTGTTCTACATATTCCAACATTGCATGTCCAAGAACAGTGCTAGATGGAATTCATTCCTAGTGGACATTGCTTCTCCTATCACTGCTTTAATCACTAATAGGAGATTCAAAATGGCTAAATGGATCATGAGTGGATTCATTTTCAATTTAGAAAAACAGAAAATGAACAAGTATCTGATCTATCCAAGATTTCTTCAATTAATCATAAATAAAGAACATCCGAATATGTGTGTAAATAGTGTAGCAAGTGAGAGACTTGAGCTTGAACATATGTTTGAGATTGTTTATAAGAGATGGCTGTCATTACTATAGCTCAAAATATGCCTCTATTTGATTACTTCAGGAATGTTGCAAATAATGATGTTGATATTCATCAACAACATTTCATTTGATTGAAGGGGAACAGTGGATCCAAATTATTTGATTGAAGATGAATTTGAAGATAGTAGTAGAAGAAGATGATGAAAATGAGAATGAAGAAGACAAGATAATGATGATAGTTCTTGAGATGATGATGATTGTGACGATGGAGATAATCAAAGAGGTGATAATAGAGAAAAGTGAAGAAAGAGTTGATAAGGAAATGGACAGTGAAGAAACTCTATCTGATCAAAGAAATGAAACTGTTGGTAATGATGGAGATGGTAATGATATGAATGATGAAAACAGAGAGAATGGTAATGATATGACTGAAGAAGCTCATGATGCTAATATAGATCAAAATCAAACATTTGATTTTAAGTTTATAGATGCTATGTTATCTAAGCCCATTATATAAAATGTAAGTTCTGGTGTAAAATCTTCAATTTAAATTCAAGAACAATAAAAGATGATGTTGAGTGAATCAGTTTTGAAACAAACAAGTGATGTATGTGTTCAAACAGAAAATGGTGATAATGAGGAAGTAGTTGATGATTTAAGAGCAAAAGTTGCTAAACAAAATGAAACGATAAAGAAAATTCAAGATGAGAATGATGTGTTAAAGGTTGAAAATTAAAAGAAAGATAAATTGATTATTGAGTTGGAAGGAAAGATTAAAGATCTTCATGAAGAGATAGAGAAACTGGGAGAGAATGTACAAGAGAAAGAGAAAAAAATGAA
Organism: Flaveria trinervia; assembly: GCA_025506515.1. Taxonomy (NCBI): domain Eukaryota; kingdom Viridiplantae; phylum Streptophyta; class Magnoliopsida; order Asterales; family Asteraceae; genus Flaveria; species Flaveria trinervia. The sequence goes on from CM046441.1 coordinate 26,742,976, forward strand.
GCACCTTGAATAAAGAAAATAAGAGCAAGAATCTCAAGTCATAGTAGTGGAGAAATATACAAAAGCTGTTAAGGTAAAAGAAAGATGGATGAAGTTGAAACTGAATCAGTAACTAAGTTAAAAGCTCCAAAGACTGCTAAAGATACATTGATTGTAGAAGAGGAACAAATAGAAGCACCTAATGATCTTGATTTTGTTTTACCAGAAGGATGGTATAATGAGGTATTAGAAGATGAAGATGTGTGTGATATGTTGACTCGCGGTTAGAAATGTTCAAGAGGATATTCCTATAGACTTTGAAGATAGATATAACTATCTGATCAGGAAAAGTACAATAGAGTTTTTGAATGGGCTGACAGTTACTCAAATAAATGAAGAGTATGAAAAGTGCATTATTGCAGAGTCATCAACACTAGTGGATCCAAATGAAATAAATGTTGAACATGGTGAGTGGGCTCCAATTAGTGAAAGGCTAAATATAAATGATATTCCTCTGAAGGAAGTACACCATCCTAATCCTGAAGATATGAGCGTATCTGCATTAAAGATATGGTTGCCATCACGAAATATCCTAGAAAGAGTTTCAATACACTTCAAGGAGAATCATAAGAAGACTAGTTAAAAGCTTTCAAGAGACTGAAAAGATGCATAACAAAATGATTATTTAGACATGGACAATACTCAGTATCTAGAGATTACAAAGAGAACAAAGATTCTAAAGGCTTGGGAAATTAAAGCCATGAAGTTAGTTAGAAAAACTCATGAAAAGAGGAAAGAATTGATGGATATGTTTCCAAGATCAGAGCAGAATGCATATAGAGTTAATTTAGACCAAAAGCAATTATGGAAGAAGGCAAGATCTGCAGGTGCCTTAGTGAGAAATGTGCTTCAAATAGGACAATCTATATTTGGGCTTCTGAAGGCTATGATTGTCCCTGATAAGACAAAGAATGTAAATATAGTTGCATGGAAGTACGATGATGTGTTGATGCTTTCTTGATAAAAAAGAGTAAATGCTATTTGTGATGTATATCATTTTTACTCAAGCATAATAAAGCTTCCTGTTCAAGATTTGAAGGAATTACACAAGTAAGATCTCATTAACCCTTCTAAAAATGCTAGGGGAGAAAACTTTGTAAAGCAGATGCATCACCTTCTTGATCATCCTCCTCCTCAGCATCATCTCTTTTTCCCTTTCCACTTCCTCCAGCTTACTCGTCACCGTCATCTTCTTCTGATTCATCATCCGTCAAATCATCATCATCATCTCCACCATCATCTCCATCATCCTTAATCTTCAGGGCTCACCCTTTGTTCCCTTCAACCTCAACATAAGCTTTTTGTTCTTTTTCTCTAACCCCTTGATCCGCTTGATGGATGCCATCATAAGCTCATTTTCAGTCTTTAGGGCATGGTGAGCTTGAACTAAAGCTCTCTCATGAGTAGTGTTCTTCTGTGTAAGCTGAGCTATATGTTTGCCTTGTGTGGTATTGACCGCCATCAGCTGATTCATTTGGTTGGCTCTCAAATCATCTGTCGGTAGCAGTTTGAGCACCGGTCTATTAAGCTCACCAATTGTTCCTGTAACCTAACAGGGGTAGAGTATAGCCCTGTGTAGGTGGGAATTGGGTGGATGTGCTAGCTTGGAGAGTAGTAAGTGTAGTGGTGGATGTCATGTAGATAGGAGTAGGAATGGAAGTGGATTGTAGTGGAACTGATTTGGGTATTGTGGGTGAGGTAGGTGTGAATTTATGAGTGGTAGTGGGAGTGTTAGTGGCAGTAGTGATGTTAGTGTAGGGAATAGTGGTGTTGGTGTAGGGAACAGTGGTGGTGGTAGCGGTTGTGGTGGTGGAAGAACTGATCAAAGTAATCCTCTGCCTCTTACCCTTCTTGCCATGGGGTTGGGCCATCCTCTTCCTCCTGGAACCCTTTTCTATAGGCTCCCCCTGAGCTAATCGGCTGGTCGGGTGTGTATGTCAGATCTATGACATCAGTGTCACTACCCTTAGTACTAGCTTGGTGTCCACACCGCTTCTTTCCCTTCTCGTTGCCACAACCCGGCTCCGACTCTCCTGGTGGGAGGCTCATCATCAGACACATCCCCTTCATCTACCAAGAAGTCCTGGTGGATAGCAGCCTGCTTAGATCCATAAGGAGCAGATGAAGTATTGTGTGGAGGTGGTAGAGATATGGTAGACGTGTCGGTGGCCCATGATTGACTGGGGCCATCATCTCCACCACCTTGACCATCATCATGTTCGTCATCTTCATCGGTAGGAACCACTATGGGCTCAATGTTTGAGTCACTGTCATCGTTACGCACCTTTTATGGGAGTGCACCACGTAATACTCATTGGCTAGATGGCCAAAGAGTATCCTGACCTGGGGTTTCATCTACTTCCCCTGGTACATTTGATCCTACCAAGGGTGGTGTCATCCATCACCTATAATATCATTGCATTGTCCTTCTCCTTAGGCAGCAGAGTAAGCTTCTCGTCTATGATCATTTGCAAGAACCTTGAATACATGCAGAAGCCTTCCTTGCTTTTGGCCTATATGTTCTTTTTCAAGTACGAGAGGAGCATGCATAAGAAACTGAACGGGTGGGTTAGTGCCAGTGCAACGTATGCATTCCGGATTTGGTCGGACATCTCATCGGATCCTCCACATCTGTAGGCTAGACACTTGAGGATCACATGTGCTAGATACTTGAATTGGGGGCACATGTTGCTCTTGTTCAGTATGCCGACATTGATGTCACCACCGTACTTGATCCTTAGAAAACATCCCCCAACTGTTAGGGGATGCAACTTGGTTGGATGGGCTCCTTCGTCACCCAAATCCAAGACTCTCCTCAGGTAGTCTTCCCTGATCTCAATATCTTGCCAAATATAGAGCTTCGGATATATGGGGCTCAACAGACCGGTCAACTGTGGCATTTTCCCACAAAGCCTGCTGAATCGATCAGTATGGTGTGCATGGGGTAGAAATGGCCTTGTAGATCCTCGATCTACGCAGGAAGGCTATAATCCCGGTGAACTCAGAAGCGTTTTGAGACGCAACATCTAGATGAGCACAAATGTTGTGCTTGGTGCTCATTGCCCATCTCTCAGCCATATTGCTGCAACACAAGAAACATATACATTAGATCTGTTTGTAAGAGATAACAATTTAATTTTAGCTGATTTTGATCAACTGGTTCAATCGTGTGATTAAACCATACGATTGAGTTCAGTCTTACGATTGAGCCTGCAACTAAACTTAGTCGTATGCTATGCCATACGGTTGAGTCAGTCGTGCGACTGAGTCACCGATTGATTCACTCGTGAGATTGAATCATACGCCTGGCTTAATCGTGCGATTGAGGTTCATATACGTGTCTATTCTCATCTTGCACTGTTCGACAACATAAATTTGAATCTTTTTCAAAACGTTACATTACACTTTGTGTGTAGATTCATTAGGTTTGCAGGGACTCGAAATAGCACTTAGTGTTATTTAAATCAACGTTTGTGTCCATTTAAGTGGTCTATTTTAGGTTATGGTCCCGGTTCTTGATTTTAACAATTTCAGTCATTGTCGGTTCGATTAATCCATTCATTTGACCCGATTTCAGTTTCAAAGTACCTGAAGATGAATAGGATATCAGTTAGTATCACTATCGGAGATTAATCACAATTATAGAAATTTTGAGAGTTTTTGAAGTCGCGTAGGGTATACGACCTACTGACCCCCTTTTTATACTATTTTAAGTTTCAGTCGTGCGACTGGACCCTACACATGATTCATGGTGCAACTGGGGTTCAGTTGTGCGAATGACTCAAACTCCTTCATCCAGTCATATGATTGGTTCATTCTTGTGATCCAATCGCTTAGTTGACCCATTCTCATGGTCCAATCGTGTGAGTGGCTCATACTTATGGTTCAAGCGTGTGATTGGCTCATACTTATGATTCAATCGTGCAGTTGGCTCATACTTATGAGTTTGACTTCATACATTTCCATACACTAAAAAATTAACGTTTGATATATACATTATGACCAATGATAATCTCAAACATGACATTTTTAACAGAAAATCATTTTATCATCTCAGACGTGATCCTTTTAATTGAGAGCTCATTGGTGACATTAGACGTGACCTTTTTAATTTGTGATTTACAGAATTCATCTAGTTATATAGTCCGACATCGACGCAAAGAAGATAACAAAAACAGAAAACAACTTGAATTAAAGCAAAACAAGACATATTTTTGTGTTTTTGGTTAGAGGTGGATTGAAACCTTTTTTAAAATCATCTAACCAATTTTCCTCCTGAGTAGATAACTTCAATTTATTTTTATCATTTTTGGAAAGATTCATATGGAATCATACAGGTATATCATAATCATTTGAGACCCATTTTATGTACTTGGATACTAGATTCTTATTTGTCTGAGAGTCAATAGCACTTGCAGGAAATCATACTAGAGCTGTAAGATATACACAATGATTTTGACTGTCAAGAGTTGCACCCACAATGATTGTCAGTATACTTGTTCACTTAAATCCATACACAGATTTTTGACTCACATTGGTGATGAGTTAGGTTTTATTATTTTAACAAGCATTTCTTGATCCCACACTTATATGGTGATCAACATTCCTCAGGAGATTTTTGAGCGGTCTATGGGTATTTGACAAGAAGAAATTATTCTAAGAGCTTTCAAAGAGATGCCAAGCCTTAGGTTAGTGCCATCGCACATTAGAGAGGCGCAAACAACAATGAAGTCTAGAATATTTAGGTTATGCTTATCCTCAGGTCAGTGCCATCGCACAGCAGAGAGTCACACAACCTATCTTCTTGTTAGAGCATTTTTTTCTTTTGCACATAACGCACCAACAGCATTAGATAGCTTGATTGCATTTAACAGTTTTTCCATGTGCATTGCTCATTTTTATGGTCATCCGCACACATTTGTTGCATTCATTTGCTCGTCACCCCTTATTGGAAATGCGTTGATTGTGTTACCAGGGATTAGATGAAAACCACAGCAAGTTGAACAAATTAGTTTTAATTTGATTCACAATGAAGTCTACTCATCTGTTGTGTTGAATCTACTGACACATCATATAATAAACTAGCAACCCCTAGGCCTACTTTCTCTACGTTACCTCAGTAGCAGACTAGTTTACTATCATTTTTGCTTTATTTTGCTTAGACTTCTCAGACTTGTAATTTGAATATAGCATTTTGATCATTTAAATCCTTTTGATGTATATCAGTTAGTTCCTGTGTACTCATCATTTTCCATAATTTTGTTATCAATATCACATATGATTGTTCTTTGCTTTCACTTATAGCTTCCGCCCCCGTGTTTTTTAAGTATTAATACTGAAACTAAAACTATTCCCCTCTAAAATTCTAAAACCAAAAGTGTTTTTGGATTTTGAAATACAGGAAAATAAAAATAAAAAATAAGAAAAGTTTGTCGGACTAAGAACTCGATTCTTTTGGAATCACAATATTTATCTTTTTCACGCCATTGGCCTCCAAAGGATATAAAAACCAAGGTTTGTCAAAATATTTTGTGTAGAGGTCGGCGCGTTGAAAATCCGTATTAATTTTAACAACATCGATTAATTGCTTTTCAATACAATCATGTATAAAGTGATATTTAATACCGATGCGTTTAGTTTTGGGGTGTTGGACCTGATTTTTAGTGACAACTATTGCAGCAGAATATCAACAACGATAGGGGTGTTAGAAAATTTCAAACCGTAGTCTCGCATGTGCTATTTGATCCAAATGATTTGTGAACAGCAACTTGCAGCAGCAACATGTTCAGCTTCACATGTTGACAGGGCAACAGATGTCTGCTTCTTACACTGCGAGGTGACTAAGCGTCTTCCAAAGAACAGACATCCCGCTGATGTTGACTTGTAATTCATCTTGAAACCACTATAGTCCGAGTCACTATACGCTGTAAGCTCAAAGTCATCATCATGAAGATACCACAACCCGAGTGTTGGAATACCTTTCAGATAACCAAAGATCCTTTTTACCCCAATTAGATGATTCACTTTTGGTTAGCCTGATATCTGGAATAGAGACACGTGTCATACATAATATCAAGACAAGAGGCTGTGAGGTACATCAGAGATCCAATCATTCCTCGATACATAGTGGCATCCACCAGATCACCATGCCACATCGTGGTTCATGGCAAGTGGAGTCCTAGCAACCTTTGCATTCTCCATGTCAAATCGACTAAGGATATCTCCTACGTATTTGGACTGATGCAGGAAGATTCCATTTGGTGTCTGATCCACCGTAACCCAAGAAAGAACTTCATCTCTCCCATGGCACTCATCTCAAACTCAGCGTTCATGACAGATTCGAATTCTTTACACAATGCTTCGCTTTTGGAACCGAAAATTATGTCATCCACATTTATCTGTACCAGTAGTAAATCACTATCTTTCTCTTTGATGAACAACATGCAGTCAATAACCCCTCTGCGAAAACCATGTTTCAGCAGATGAGTAGAGAGTTTCTCATACTAGGCTCAAGGGGCTTAATGAAGCCCATAAAGAGCCTTGTCCAGTTTATAAACTCTATCCCGATGATAAGGATGCTCAAATCCTTCTGGTTGACTGACCTACATCGTTTCACGGATTTCACCATGAAGGAATTCACTTTTCACATCCAATTGATAAACTTTGATCTTCATGTAGGATGCATAGGCTAAGAAGATAGAAATTGCTTCCATCTTGCCATAGGTGCAAACACTTCATTATAGTCAACGCCTTCGACTTGCCTAAACCTTTGAATGATAAGCCAATCCTTATTTCTGATTATAAACCCTGGTCATCTTTCTTGCAACTAAGAACCCATTTGTGCTAATCACCTTGGACCTTTTGGTCTGTCAACAGGAGCCATACTCCTAACTTCTTGAACTGAAGAGTTCTTCTTGCATAGCACTAACCATGCATCATCGTTGTTAAAGCTTCACTTACATATTTTGGCTCAAATTAGACACCAAAAAATCGTAAGCACCATCGTGTAGATATCCTTTTTCCATGACTGCAACATAATCAGCTAGTATAACTGATTTTGTGTCTGAATCCCATAGAATATCCCCGATTGCTATTGTGTAAGGGATGATACACATTAACTTGATTTCCAGGAGTGGTGGGAACAACCCCTATTATCTAGATTTGAATCTAGGTTCAATTGCTATGGCTGTTGGAGTATGGGGTTCAGAAAGTCTAGTGGCATCAAGATCAGTGCTGTGTACTTCGGTAGTGAGACCTGTTCCTCTGGTCCACTTTGCAGTCTAACTGCATCATCATCAAAGGAAGACTCCCTCACTTACCTCAAGCCTCCCCCTGAAGGGCTAGAAGTATTGTCTAATGGAAAACCGATGATCTTGAGTTGTGACGGAGGCTTAAGAACATCATACATTATTCAGGCAAGTAACTCATCATAGGATGAGAGAAGGTGGTAGGTTGAAGGACTTTTGAAAATCCATATAGTCAAAGAAGAAGGAAGGTCCTTGTTAGGAAGGGGGTTGTGTATTCTTGGACATCAAGATTGCACCCACACTTTCTACCTGACCCGTTGGTTGTTATATAAAACCTCTCTTGGTCTGGTATACTATATCCAAGAAAGGATACATTCTTCTGCCTTCTCAAAAAATTTCCCAGTTGAATTTTCTTTAACAAACAGGCCACATGCAGGATCGTTCAAGGGCTTGAACACAATTACAACACAACAACACAATGAGAAGATTAACTAAACGTTAATCAAACAGTGAACTAGGTAACCAAAGGTGATACAGAGAACACAAGTAAAGCAAGAGACAGAACAAGAGAGTATAGTTTTCAAGGGAGCAGTATATTGCTTTCTCAAGTTCTTTTACAAGTGTTACAAAGCATAAAGAAAGATACTAGAACTTGGAATACTTATACTACAACCTACAGCCGGCTATACTATGAAAGCCAGCTGGATACAATTGACTAGACACTAACAAAATCAATTGTAGGATCAAAAGGCATATCTGCCTTTTGACCTTGTGACTATGACATGCCATAGCTCACATCCTTATACATTACAAAAAGGATAAAGTACATAAAGTGGAAAGTTTCAGACTCAAGACCTCAATGTACAGTTACCAAAAGCATGGACCTTTTCACCAACTCTTGTAAGTTGGTGACTTATCAGAGACGCAGCGGAAAAGGTGCTTTATGGAACAGTACATCAGATAAAGCATGTGTACTAAAAGTCTTCGGAAGAAATCTGTCTTCATAGGTTGAAGCTTCGGAAGACTTTGTCTCTTCAAGCTTCGGAAGACTTCATGTTAGGCTTCGGAAGATATTGGTCTTGGCTTCGGAAGATATTACACTTAGAGTATTTTCTAATGCTTTGTGTAATTCTTCCGAAGCATTCTTCACTTCAGTACTTAGTGCATGTTGCTGAAACACTTAGGCAGTTTTGGGTTGCATCAGACTTCAGGAATCCTTACAAACTCCCCCTAGGCTGATGCTACCAAAACACTTAGAAGATCTTTAAATGTTTGTAGTCTTCAGAATAATCAAGACCATCCCTTTCTTCATTTGATGGTCAGGATCATCAAGACTCTCATAGTATCTTCTCATTTCAAAGAGATCATGCAGAGGTAAGTTGATTATGTCTTGCCATGAGTAGACATTTTCAACACCTTGATCTCTGATAACATTCCATCTTTCTGGATTGGTAGAGTAAGTCCAGGATAAGATGGGTGTCTCGGTTGCTAGAGGAGCCACTTGCATAGGAGTTGATTGGGCTGCCTCATCATGCACTTCCTCAGGTTGATCTGATTCAGCCTGGGGTGTAGAGGTAGATGACTTTGGCTTCTTCTTTTTAGTCTTTGGTTTAGAGGCCATTTTCTTCTTCCTCTTTAATGTCTTTAACTGAGAAGACTGGTCTGCAGCACCATGTTGATCATCAGTGTCTTTCTCAGTTGGGTGTTCCTCCCTCACAGGTTCAGAAGGAGAGGGAGTTTGACCCTGTCTTGGATCAGAAGATGAAGTTTGCTGAGGCTCAGCTGGAGGTTCTGGTTCAGGTGTCTCTGGTTGTTCAAACTTGACCTCCACTTCAGGTGGGACTTGACTTGGAAGAGAGTGCAAGTCAATGAGTTCACCACTTTTAATCTTCTGCTTGATTACCCTTATATGCTCATCCATTGTAGATAGAGACATGGGACCAAGTCTCCTTCCGGAGAATCCATATGACTTCAAGAAGCTCATCATTCTTTGTCTGTCAGCAGACTTCTTTGCATTCTTTTGAATGATGGCTCTTGACTTTGCAGCTTCTTCCCTTAGCTTCCTTTTGGTTGTTTTTCTTTCTTTGACTAACTCAAGCTCAAGTTGCTTTAAGTACTCGAACTCAATGAAGTCATAGGACAGGGGAAGAAGTGTATTTGCCTGATAGAAGCCTGTGGCACTCAGGTAGTTTATCATTTTGATTCTATCCTCTTCTTTATCTACCTGAGGTTCTTGTGGAGCCACATCTTCCTGTGCAGGACTTTCTTGAACTGGAGAGAGAGTGGGAGTATGCTTGTGAAGTCTTTTCTGTCTCTCTCCTCTTTGAATTGGAGAAGTAACCTTGCATCCTCTTTCTCCTTTATCTCTCTTGACACTTCCATGTCAGCCAGTTCATTCAACTCTTCTAAGGGGAGGGAGATGATTTCATCAACATCATAGTTCCTGGTCTGTAAATAATTAATCCTGACTGCCCTTTGTTCATCATTTTGAGTATTTGGTCTGGGGGCAGCCCTGATTGCAGCTTGCATGAATTTTGATGACCCAGAAGAACTTTCTCCCCTTAGCCTCCTTTTCCTCTCTCTCTCTTCCTCCTCAATTTCCTCAGGAGTCATTATCCTTTTCCCTTTGTCACCAACAGACCTTTGTGACTCAGGGTGGATTGAGGCTTGGCCTTCATTGCTTGGTGTAGCTTCCATGCTCTGGCCAGAGAGAGGCTGAGAAACACCTTCACCAGCAGGTGTCTCAGATGGAGTTTGGACCTCTGCAGCAGTTGTTGATGGTGAGACAAGGGTCTCAGGTTCTGCCACTGGGCCTTCAGCCAAGGTTTCCCCTATGAAACTAATCTTAGGGTCCACCTCAGCATCCAGTTGACCGATGACATTGCCTGATTGCCTAAGTCTCCTTCTTAGAGAGAACTCTGCAAGGATCCTGTCTTGGATTCTTTGAGCCAGCCTGTCAGCTTGTCTAGATTTGCTTGGATTGACAAGTGGCATGTTGACTAAATCCAGTCCTTCATAGAAGCTCAGGCTTTGGAACTGAAAGACTTCTTGTTGCCTTGAACTCTGTGAAGTATGAGGGCTCTTCTGTCATCATCATACCTCCATCTGATGATGTAGTTGCCAGTTCCATGTGGTGGAGATGAGACAGCCCTTGGTATACCTTCCTCAAAGAGACTCCTGGAGAGAGTCTATAGAGTCCACATTAATGTGAACTTGAGGAAGTTGCTGAGAATGCACAACAGCAAGTGAGGATGGTGAGTCCTCTATGTCCATTCTCTTTGAAGAACTCCCAGGTTCTGTGGTTGTGATAACTTTCTCCCCCTTTTTGGTAGCATCACCCACTTGCATAGGTGAGCTGGAGGATAAATCAGTCACTTCCACAGGTTCTTGTGTTCCTGGTTGAGCTCTCCTTAAAGGTCTCTCAGCTAGTTTTTCCTGCAGATATGAAATCTGGAGTTGCTGATCATTGACCCTGTTTTGCAGGGTAGTCACCTGAGATTCCAAGTGACTAACCTTAGAGACTAGATAGGTGCATGTTTGTGACAATTTTGTACCTTTAGTCTCAAATTCCCCTCATCTTCATCAGAAGAATCACTGGGGGATGAGAGGATTGGACCAAAGTCCCTTCTCTCACCACCAGCTTGAGTTTCTTGGCTGCTGGTTTTCCTCTGCTCACTGGCAACCTCAGTTAAGATGCCAATGGGCTGAGTTGCCATGGTTGAGGTCTTAATGATGTAATCACTTTCAAAAGTGAGAGCCTCTTCCATATGGACATCCTGAACAGGTTCAGATGTGTCCACCTCAGTAATAGGTGACTGATGAGGGATAGACTGAGGAGAGTCAGAGGTACTCATCTCTCTTTGAGTAGGGGAGGAGAAGAGAGACTCATGGTACTCACTGAATCCTAAGTCTTCATCAGTGTAAAAGGATAGGTTGGGAATTGGTTGGTTTAGATCCAAAGGCTGGGGATGGTAGCTGTCCCCTGAAGGTTGTTCACTTGAGTGTTGAGACTCAGAGTGAAGGCTTACAGTTGTTGGGCTAATGAGCTCATCAGGTTGAGCTTGAGGAACCTCAGCCCTGATAGGTAAAGTAATGGGAGTGGTTTGCTCCTCAGGAGAAGTGGGAGCTCTGGAGTCCACTTCTTCCTGTAAGGTTGAGTATTTGGGGGCCTGCACAGACTCAATAGCCTGAGCAGGGGTTCGTTGGGATTTTCTTTTGTAGGTGATGAATATTGGAGGTTGTGAAGAGGGTAGGAGAGCAGTAGGTGTGGGTTCAACACTAGCTTGGACTGCTATGTTGTCACCTTGAGCAATGAGCTCTAACATTTTTGGGACTAGGGCTGTTTCTACCCCTGAGAAGCCTACAGTTGGCTTCTTCATAATTTTAAAGATGCCGGGCTTCATCTGTCCCAGTTTAAGAATATTGCCTGTTTCCCTCAACTGTGAGCCCAGTTCACAGTTAAGAATGTGTTGAACATATCTAGGAAACATGTAATACTCTAAGGAGTCTAAGTTTGCAAGTAAATTAGTATAAACAAATTGTGAATACCTGAACTTGACCCCTGAACCATCCCATGAACTATAAAGGAGAGATCCTCAGGAATCTGGTCCCATCCACCATGCTTGTTTGATAAGCTGTGGATAACCACATGGAGCAGGTATTTCCACTGGGATGAGACCTTCCCTTTCCTGAAGGTCTTTACAGAGAAATCTCCTTCATAGCCCATCTGCTCGAAGGAATGATTAACCGCTTCTTTTGGAAGAACACTTCACCTGCTTCATCATCCAGCTGAAGATGTCGGTTGATGATGGCCGGAGTGATGAAAATTGTTCTCCCCTGCACTGTGGCAGACAGTGCCTTCTCCCCATCCATAATGACCTCTTGGCAGGTCTTCCAGAATTCAAGCAAATGATCCTCATATAGAGGAGGATCAATGGTTAGGGAGGTGAAGTAGTGAGACAAAGACAAGAAACGGCAAACCTCTGAGAAATGAGGATCTTTGTCAGAGCATAACAGAGCAACCTGATTGTGTTGTCTGTGTAGCTGCATGGCAAAGTGAGGATCATTTCTGTGTGTAAGGTCAGCCATTGTGAGGTAGCTCAGAGATGAAGAGAAAAGAATGGGAAGGAAATTTCAGAGAGAAAGCTTTGGGTTTTAGGTATGGAAGAAAAGCAGATGAGAAGAGGGGGGAACCGTTGGGTTTATTGAGAGAGAGGATTTCAGATAAAGTTTAATGAAAGAGGATAAACTTTGAAATCCGTATGTCGGTCCCACCTCTGAAAAAGTAGTTTACCTTTTTGCTCAAAAAGTAGTTTTCTTGGAATTCGAAAAGCTTCCGAAAGTAATTTGTCTTCGGAAGTTTGATTGAAAAAGCTTCCGAAGCTAAAGTGACTTCGGAAGAATTTTCCTGAGAGTCTTAAAGATTTATGCTTCGGAAGAGAAATAAACTTTGGATGCTTTGTATAAGAATGAACAAAGCTTCCGAAAGTAATTTTTGCTTCGGAAGGAAAAAGTCCTTAAAAATGAATAAGTGTCTAAGTTAAGAATTTTAAGCTTCGGAAGATAAATTTTGACTTCTTCCGAAGGTAAAATTTCTTAGACAGTCATTTATTTTGAAGACATATTTTTCTTCCGAAGGTAAAACGTTATCTTCCGAAGTATCAGAAAATTTTCAAGAATCCAAGGAAAGTCTTCAAAAAGAGTTTTTCATTCAAAGAAAACATGAGCTATGAAAGTGATGAACTAGACAACTTAGGACACACATATTTTTAAGAAGAAATAATTAGAATTAGTTTTAAGAAAAAGTACTCAAAGTTAATCATCCCAATAGCTGATATCAGATACTTAAATCTCTGTTCATCAAAAGCTTTTGTGAACAGATCAGCATATTGTTCATCTGTGTGAACTTTGACTAGTTTAATTAACCCCTTTTCATAGTTATCTCTTATTAAATGATACCTGATGTTGATGTGTTTGGTCCTTGAGTGCTGCACAGGGTTCTCAGTGATAGAGATAGCACTGTTGTTGTCTATGTGGATAGGAGTCTCTTTGAAGTTAAATCCGTAGTCTAGCATCTGATTTTGAATCCAAAGCACTTGAGCACAGCAGCTTGCAGCAGCAATGTATTCAGCCTCAGCAGTTGATGCAGACACACAGGTTTGTTTCTTGCATTGCCATGAGACAACCCTTCCACCAAGGAATTGACATCCCCCAGATGTAGACTTTGCAGTCATGTTGCAGCCACCATAATCACTGTCTGTATAGGCATACAGATTGAAATTAGAATTCTTTGGATACCATAAACCAAGTGTTGAAGCACCTTTGAGGTATCTTAAAATCCTTTTCACAGTGATTAAGTGAGACATCTTAGGATTGGCTTGATATCTTGCACAAATACATGTAGCAAACATGATATCAGGCCTGCTAGCTGTAAGATACATAAGAGACCCAATCATAGCCCTGTATAAGTGCTCATCTACACACTCCCCCTCAAGATCTGGACCAAGGAGTGGTTTCTGGCTATGGGTGTCTTAGCAGTCTTACAATCAGTCATGTTGAACCTCTTGAGTATATCTTGAACATACTTTGACTGACTTATGAAAATGCCATCTTCAACCTGCTTCACTTGAATTCCCAGAAAGAAATTAAGTTCTCCCATTGAACTCATTTCAAATCTATCTTTCATCAGCTTTTCAAAGTCTTTGCAGAGCCTTGAATTGGTTGAGCCAAAGATGATGTCATCCACATATACTTGAACTAGCAGAATGTCGTTTCCTTGTCCTTTGATGAAGAGAGTTCCATCTATAGTACCTCTCCTGTAACCATGTTTACAGAGATACTCAGACAGTGTCTCATACCACTTCCTGGGTGCCTGATGCAGCCCATAGAGAGCTTTGTCAAGCTTGCAGACATAATCAGGATGATCAGGATCTACAAAACCAGGTGGTTGTTTGACATAAACCTCCTCATCAATCACTCCATATAAGAAAGCACACTTTACATCAAGTTGGTAGACCTTGAAGTTCTTGGATGCAGCAAATGCCAGGAATATCCTAACAGCTTCTAGTCTAGCTACAGGAGCAAAGACATCAGTGTAGTCAATCCCTTCTTCTTTGTGTATCCTTGAACAACTAGTCTTGCCTTGTTCTTGATGATGATTCCTCTATCATCCTTTTTATTCCTAAAAACCCATTTGGTTCCAATGGTAGTCTTCCATGAGGAAGAGGACAAAGGTTCCAAACTTTCTGCTTTTGAATTGAAGCAGCTCTTGTTGCATAGCTTCAACCCAACTTCCATCCTTTAGAGCCTCCTCAACTTTCTTTGGCTCTAACTGGGATAGAAAACAAGAGTGAAGACAAACATTTGCTTCATGGGTTTGCCCTCTTGTCTTTACCCCGGAGATAACATCTCCAATGATGTTTGTGGTAGGATGAGACTTGTGGATCCTTAGCTGAGGGATCACAGCAAGTTGCTGAGATAGATCCAAATTTGAGAAATTTAGATCTGGTCTTGAAGATTGATCCTCCACATTATCACACTTATCAAGATTAACTTGATCCAATGAGTGTGTGACATCATTGATGTTATCATCTATGGTATGGTTATTAGCATCAAGAGATTCTTGATCACTTTCACCATCACCATTGTTATCTCTGCAATTGAGATGTCTTTATCTGGTTGAGAAGCCTCTGAACTGGAATTTGAAGGCATGCCAGATGTATCAGCTGGATTTGTCATTGTTGTGCTGATAGAAACCTCATTTGCTGAAGTAGTTTCAACTGGAGCTGAAGGTCTTCTAGCTCAAATCTTGGATCAGGATCACCTGTATTTAAATTTTCTGCAGATCCTGAAACATGCTCACAAGATTTATTAAAACAGTTGGTAACTAAATCAAGATCAAATAGCCAATCCGGACCAGAACCAGCCACACTGGGAGTGTGCTCATTGAAAGTCACATTGGCTGACTCCTCAATGATTCTAGTTCTGAGATTGTATACTCTATAAGCTTTAGCTTGAGAAGAGTATCCAATGAAGTGTCCATCGTCTGATTTCTCAGCAAACTTGGCAACTTGATCTTTGGTATTCAAGATGGTGCAGGGACATCCAAATGACCTGAGAAAACCAATGAAAGGTTTCCTCTTGTGCCAAAGTTCATAAGGAGTCTTACCATGTGTCTTAACTACTAAGACTCTGTTTTGCACATAGCAAGCAGTATTAACTGCCTCTGCCCAGAAGGTGATAGGCAGTTTAGAGTCAGACAACATAGTTCTTGCAGCTTCAATAAGTGTCCTGTTTCTCCTCTCAGCAACTCCGTTTTGCTGAGGAGTCCTGGGAGCACTGTATTGTCTTGTAATACCCTTTTCATCACAAAATGTATCAAGGATTTGGTTCTTGAATTCAGTTCCTTGATCACATCTTATGGTTTTGACCTTGTGATCACATTGATTCTCAATCTTTAAGATGAAATTCTTTAGAATCTCAGGAGTCTCATCTTTAGTTCTAAGAAAGAAAACCCAAGTGAATCTTGTAAAATCATCTGTGATCACTAGACAGTATAAGGTCCTTCCTAAACTCATTACACTGGTGGGGCCAAAGAGATCCATATGTAATAAGTGTAGGGGAGTAGTGATGGAGTTCTTTTCCTTAGGCTTGTGAGATACCTTGTGTTGCTTCCCTTTCAGGCATGCAACACAATGATCATCACTTGTAAACTCTTTCTTTGGCATTCCAGTTACCAGATCATGTTTGATTAATTTATTCATATTCTTAAAGTTTACATGGCACATTCTTTTATGCCATAGGAAAGACTCATCACTATTTGCTTTAGATAGAAAGCATGAAACTTCTCCAGAGGGAGATGTTTCTTGCAAATCCATCTTGTACATGTTCCCTTTCCTGGGGGCTCTGAGCAGAATATGCTCATGAGGAATGACCACTCCAGGCTTGAGAACAATGCACTCATGCTCAGTGAAGAGCATGTTATGACTCTGATCACAAAATTGAGATACACTCAGAAGATTGTACCCAAGCTCCTTAACAAAGTTTACCTTCTCAATGCTGAGCTTACCATTTGTGACCTTGCCCCTTCCATAAATGTAACCACCTTCATTTCCTCCAAAAGCAACTGGTCCTCCATCAATTCTCTCAAATTATGAAGTAAAGACCTATCGCCTGTCATGTGCCTGGAACAGCCACTGTCAATTATCCAGACATTCTTGTTTGTCTTGAGCTGTTCCTGCACAAAGAAAATGATTAGTTACATTTGGAAACCCAAGCCTTACTTGTCTTGGGTTCAGTAAGTGTAATAGAAGGTAATGCAACAGTAATAGATCCTATGGTTGTACAGAGGGATCTTCAGCTGTTGTTGATGGAGAAACCTCAGTCATTTGGTCTTTCTTAGACTTCCACACCACCTTTGGAGTCTTGGACTTGACCTTCAAAACCTTAGAAGCTTTTGGAGCTTCACAAGTTTTAATGACTGACTTCGGAAGAATCTACAGTCACTGCAGTAGACTTTAGTACTTCGGAAGAACTCCTTTCTTCCGAGACCAACTTTGCTTCCGAAGGTAATTTTCCATTTACCTTCTTCTTTGATTTGGAGCTTCCGAAGGAAACAGACTTTCCTTCCGAAGCTTGAGACTTCTTGAGATTCTTTGAAGTCTTTGTATTGGTCATGTGGATAGTACTTTTAGGATTGTATGGACAATCCTTGGCAATATGAGAAGTACTTTCACACATAACACACAACATTTTCTTCTTCAAAGAAATCTCCTTTTGAGAGCAAGACTGGCCTTGGTCACATCCCTTTTTCACCTTCATCTTGGTAGATGCAGATACAGTTCCCTTGGGCTGTGAACTGTTCTTGGAATTTGATGGTCCAGGCTGTGCAGCAGTGGTACACAGCAGCTCAGTCTTCTTCTTGTACTGAGATGATTTGAACATGAACCAGAACTCTTGGCTAAGAAGCTTTGGTGGATGTCTTCAGTCCTTATTGCTTTGAAACCTGCAGAGATGAACACTTGTTTCTGCTTAGCATCAAAGGTAGCCTTGATTTCTTGAGCCTTCTTTGCTTTCCTTTTGCTCTTCCTGATCAAGTTCTTTCTCTTGGACTTGGTCATCACAGTTAATTTCTTCTCCTCAGAAGGATAGTGGCCCTTGGAGGAATCCTCTTCTTCACTCTTCTCAGAGGGATTCCTCACTATCACTTCTTCATCATCCTCACTTATTGGATCTATGAGAGGAAGCTCATCTTCACAAGTTCCACACCTAGGAGATCTTACAGACAAGATTGTGTGTGGAGGAGCTATCTCATTTGATCCCAGTCCCTGTCTATTTTGATAACAAACCTTATTGTGTAGGGATGAGGATATCATGTTCTTGAAGGTCTCTTCTTCAAGAACACTTTTCTCTGCCAGGGCTTTGCTGATCACAAGCTCAGCCTGGCACTTAGTCAACTTAGTGATGAGATCTTGGATCTGAGTTCTAAAATCTGTATGTTCATGTTTTAGTACTGAAATGGTTTTCTCCAAGTCTTCTATCTTTAACTTGTAATCATTTTCAGACTTTCTAAAATCAGATTTTAATATGTTTAATGACTCAAGATCAGATCTCATCTCTAGGTTGTAGGACCTGTATCTATTTACTTTAGCAATGCATTCAGGGGAGCAAAGATGTTCTAATACCTTGGCTTCATCATGATCAGCCATCAATGCTTGGTTTGGAGAAGCATCCTCCACCTGAAAACTCCAGTCAAATCCTCCCTCTTCAACAGCAACCGCAGCATGTTGCTTTGTCTTCTCAGCCTGAGGGGTATTGTTGGTGTAGTTTGGTCTGAGTTGTGTTTGACCCCCATTTGCTCTAGGTGCCTTACACTCCCTGGCGAAGTGACCCATAAGGTTACAATTGTAACACTTAACTTTGCTTTTATCCAGCCCGAACTTACCACTGGTAGCATTGCTTGGAAATTTTCTTCCTGTCCTCTTGTAGAACTTCTTGGCTCTGTGAGAGAGAAGAGCCATCTGCTGAACTATCTCCATGTATTCCAGGTCATCTGGATGGATACAGTCTAGGTCTTCAAGAGTGAAGAGATAATTTCCACAGCTTTCATCTGCAGACACAAAGGCTTGAGAAGAACTTGTCTCTTGGAATGGGCTTCCTTGAGTAAAGTTCTCCCTTGGTGTCTCCGGGAAGGTGATGAAAGGACCCTTTTGTGAGTTGTCAGGGTAGCATAGGAGATGATGTTGGGGTTCTATGCTGTCCCTTTCAACCACATGAAGGGCTGAACCCATTTGATTGTTAGAGTTGCCAGATGAACCTTGTAAGTTCATCTCCATCTGGTATCCACTGAGAATCCCATATAACTCTGTCAGAGTAAGAGTTTTAAGGTTCTCAGTCCTCTTGATTACCACACAATAGTGTGTCCATTGCCTAGGAAGTGAGGACATGAACTTCCTTACAATGTCTCTGTTCTCAAGAGGAACTCCTCCATCCACAAGGTATCCACAATCAACATACCTGAAGTATTGTTGGGTCATGGTTTCACCTGTTTTAAAGGTGAAATTTTCAAACTGCTGCTTCAGAAGATCTTTCTTGTTCTCCTTGGCTTCAGAGGAGCCTTCATACATCAGCAGCTTCAGTGCATCCCACAGCTGTTTAGCTGTCTTGCACTTCTTAAAACCTCTGTACACAGAGTTTGGGATAGCAGTCTGAAGAGCAGTCATGGCCTTCCTGTCAATCTCTACTCTTTTCCTATCTTCATCTGAGTAGTTGGCCACATCTTTAGGAATCATACCAGCACGGTAGCAGAGGGGGTGCTAGGTATGAAAGGTCCATATTCAACAGATTCCCACATTCTTGAGTCAAGAGACCTGATGAAGCCTTCCATCCTCATGCACCAGGTGTCGAAGTCATCAAGAGTGATCAATGGGGATTTGTTCATGGTTCCAGTCTCCATATCAGTCTTTGAGATGGAAGCCATTTGAAAAGTTTAGTTTTTGTGTGTGTGAGGGATCTTAAGATGGTTAGATCTTATATCACGAGCCTGAAGCTCTGATACCAATTGCAGGATCGTTCAAGGGCTTGAACACAATTACAACACAACACACAATGAGAAGATTAACTAAACGTTAATCAAACAGTGAACTAGGTAACCAAAGGTGATGCAGAGAACACAAGTAAAGCAAGAGACAGAACAAGAGAGTATAGTTTTCAAGGGAGCAGTATATTGCTTTCTCAAGTTCTTTTACAAGTGTTACAAAGCATAAAGAAAAAGATACAAGAACTTGGAATACTTATACTACAACCTACAGCCGGCTATACTATGAAAGCCAGCTGGATACAATTGACTAGACACTAACAAAATCAATTGTAGGATCAAAAGGCATATCTGCCTTTTGACCTTGTGACTATGACATGCCATAGCTCACATCCTTATACATTACAAAAAGGATAAAGTACATAAAGTGGAAAGTTTCAGACTCAAGACCTCAATGTACAGTTACCAAAAGCATGGACCTTTTCACCAACTCTTGTAAGTTGGTGACTTATCAGAGACGCAGCGGAAAAGGTGCTTTATGGAACAGTACATCAGATAAAGCATGTGTACTAAAAGTCTTCGGAAGAAATCTGTCTTCATAGGTTGAAGCTTCGGAAGACTTTGTCTCTTCAAGCTTCGGAAGACTTCATGTTAGGCTTCGGAAGATATTGGTCTTGGCTTCGGAAGATATTACACTTAGAGTATTTTCTAATGCTTTGTGTAATTCTTCCGAAGCATTCTTCACTTCAGTACTTAGTGCATGTTGCTGAAACACTTAGGCAGTTTTGGGTTGCATCAGACTTCAGGAATCCTTACAACAGTGCTTCAAATGGTTCTAGATACTCCAAGTTGGGGGGTGTACGTCTGGTTGGTGGAGCAATTAATAACCGTTTTTTCCAGGACGTTGACCACTAAGACGCGATTGAGAGTGTAGCATGCATTAGTCATTGCCTCGTTCTAGATTGAATAGCAGTTAGGTCGGCTAACATGTCCTTCTGTCTCTATCAGCTCTGATCTTTCGTTCGCAAACCCATTCGACTATGGAGGTGAGGCAAAGTTAAATGATGAACAATGCTTGCTCTCGATAGAATGCCTCCATCACTGATTCGTGAACTCTATTGCATTGTCTGATTGAATCTTCTACTTCAGCTTGTAGAGTGATTACCATATTAGTGACTAGATGCTTGAATGATTCAAATGCTTTGACTTGGACTATGAGAAACATCACCCAGAGAATTTTGAGTAATCATCAGTCACTACAAAGAGTTACCAATCTCACAATGCTCTTTGTGTTGACTGGGCCAAAAAGATCCAGTGTAGAAGATCGAGAGAAGTCAATAGGACTATCTTATTGCTTTGTGAGACTTTTGGTATGTTTCCCATTCTACAGCTACGCAAAAATTGGGAGCTGGAAATTCTTGACAATAACTCCATTCACCAAATCATTCTGAACCAGATGATTCATCTTCCTGGATTATGTGTCCTATTCTCCTATGCCAGGAGACTGAATCCTCTTATTGCCTTTAACAAGAAGCACTGGGTAGTAGACTCAATTCTAGAGGCTTTTGATAGATCCAAGACATACATATTGTTATTCTTGAAGCTCACTAGAATTTTATCCTCCTCGATAACATACTCCTTCAACATGTAGCACTTCTGTTGTTAAACACAACCTTGAATCTCTTATCACAGATTAGGAGACAGAAAGCAAGTTGTTTGCAGTTGCTAAACGTAGTTGACCTTGTCAAACTTCACTTTCTCGTTTCCCACTTCGCCTTGAGTGGTGATGTACCCTCCTTTATTCCCAGCGAATGATATGTGTCCCCCTTTAATTTGCTTGATGTTGAAAAGGAGAGACGAATTCCTGGTCATGTGTCTGGAAGCCCCACTATCAATAATCCAGGTATTGTGATGCATTTTGTGGACCCTGTGCATACAAAGGAATTGATTAGTTCAGGTTAGGGACCCAGCCTTAACTGGCTGGGTGTCCCAGAGGTATCACACTCATGAAACTTAGCCCACTGTCCGTCAGAGGATGAAGGCACATCTTTCTTCTTCTTGTTTCACTAACAGACACATTACTTGGTTTTTTCTTCATGAACCAGTTTGTGTAATGCCTGTTTGTGGTAAACAGACGACTCGCTTATGGTTTGAACTTTAATCACTATAATCTTAGGTGTAACCTAGTGACACATCTCGTTTTGAGCTAATAATCTGTGTGGCCTTTGGTATCGGAGGAGTATTAGATCTAATTTTAGAAAATCTTGTTTTTTTCATCAAAAGTTCAATTTTCTTTTTAGGTGTCTGATAATAAGGACAATTTGGAGAGATATGTTCTCGGTTTCCATAACTGTAGCAGGATCTCCTTTTGACAGTTTGAGGAAAGTTTTGATGTGGGGTTGAGTTTGGTCGGGGTTTGAGATATGTCCGGGGGTTGTTTCTCTTCCTTTAGATGTTTCACCTTCTTTAACAAACTTAATTGTTTTGACATTTTGAACATCTTTCACTTTCATTTTATTAGGATTTTGATGATTAACACATTTAAGGTTCATTGGATTAAACCTTTTAGGTTATGAAATAGATATTTGTGAACCTGACCCTAATTTAACATTTTCAAATTTATCACCCAAATCCTCAACAAGTATCTTATCTTTCGATCCCAAAGTAGAATTCTTCTGTTTAGTGACATATTTCACAGGTTTACCCGTAGAATCTGGATCACTGACCAGAGGAGTAGACACCACATGATCCTTTACTGGGTTATTATTAGTTGGTCTACATTTAGTGTTAAAAAGGATTGCATGTGGTGGTGGTACTACCTTATAACCCAGACTTTCCCAATCATTCCGTTCTTTCACTAGATTCTGAACTATGTGAGAAGAACTTGCCAAACTGTGCAGTTTTTGTTTTAATGATTCAACTTCGACATGAAAAACTACTTTTTCCTTTTTAGTTTCCTCAAAAGAATTTAAATATAACTTGAGGTCACTTGATTGATTTAAGGAAACAACTTCGGTTTCCCTTAGTTGTTTTTCCAACAGTTCTATCTTTTCTTTGAAGCTGCACTCAATTTGTTTTAAAACACGATTTGCTTCAGTGGAGAGTTGTAAATCATTTACTAGATTGTCATTATATTCTAATAATCTAGCAAATTTTAAATCAATTTTTTCCATAAAATTTATCACATTCAATACACGCATGTTTTTCAAATAGTTTTTCTTTAGAATATACCTGTGTAGAACTAGACAAATCAGCCATCAAAGCAGTGTCAGACACTTCGGTGACTAGAGATTCTGAGTTTGTAGCACTAAGCTCTTCTTCAACCAATGATCAATGACATCATAGCTTCTTCAATATCTAAAAGTGTTTGCTCAGCTATGATGTCTCCTTCACTTGTAGATCCATCATCCAATGTATCAACTAAAGCAATGTCACCCTCATAAACGAATAAGAAGGACCACGTTGTCCTTCATCACCTTGAGCAACCAAAGCCTTAGACTTTTTACTTGAAGGTGAAGCTCTAACTTATCCTTGTCTTGTCGGTGAATGTAGGAAAAGGATTTCCATTCCAGTCTTCTTGGCTTTACGCACTCACGTTTGAAATGCGCTTTTTCACCACAATTGAAACACGTGAATTTGGTTTTGTCAAATCCAAATGTCGTATCTTAGTGGAAACCAAATTTTAACCCTGTTTTTTAACAAACTTCTTAGCTCATCTAACAGCACTAGCCAAGGCCCCATAATATCCATGCGTTCTAGCTCAATTTCATCAACTTGCTTGTAGTCCTCGTCAGCAAGATGACAGTTTCCAATCTTACCAGCAACTAATCCATCATAAGATTGAAGAACAAGCTAGAAGGTCCATGTGCTCTTTAGCAACTTCCATTGGGATTTCTGAGATTCTCGGTCTCAACTTGGTAGTATGTGCCTTAGGAACTATGTATTGGGTTCTAGATGACCTTGACGTTACGGTTCCTGATGCACTGCTTTGGGAAGGAGCAGAAGAGCTAGACACACACGCTGTTTGTAACGGTGCGCTGAAGCAGCCGGAGTTGGAATTGAATTGTATAGTGCAGGATTCCAAGCATAGGATCCTTTCTTTGACTTGTATTTTGTACGTAGTTCTTCCTCCTAACTTCAAAATGAAATCATTCATGTCTAAAGTAGCAAGAGTGTCATTTTGTCTAGATTAGACACAATGGATCACATTTGTCTAGCAGACCATCAACTAAACTAGAGACTTTATCTTCCCTGGATATGGTCATGCCATGAGTGTGCAACTCACTCATCAGATGATAGAATTGATCAATGATATCATCCAATCTCTCATTCCCAATCGAAGAGAAATTGTCAAATTCCTTCTAAGAGATTTTGACTTCAGTGCTTTTAGTTGTATTTCCTTCGTATCTCTTTCCAAGGCCTCCCATAATTTCATAGACTACTTCTTCTCAGAGAACTGATGAAATATGTCCTTAGGTATAGACTGAGTCAACAAGGCATAGCTTTCTTTTCAGCATTATCTAGAGTCTTCTGGGATTCACTTATTCCTCCCAAAGTCAATTTAACACCATTAGCACTGACTGGTACCATATACAAGTCTCAATGGATGTCCAAAGGTTTGGGTCAACTCCATTCAAGAAATTTCAAACCGATGTTTCAACTGTGGGGTATTCATCCAAAGTTAATAGCTTTGGCGGTTTGTTATGGTTTCCAATCTCATTCTCCAGAAGTAGAAGGTTCTGGATACACAAGTCCTTTCCAGCAATGAATGCAGCAAACTGGTCTTCCATTGCTTTAAACTTGGTAAACTTAGAACAACACAGATTCACTCGTGCGAATGAGCTATGCGAATGGGTCACTCGTGCGAATGAAAGATACGAATGAATTCAATCGGGTGATTGGATTCAGTCGTGCGAGTTGAGCAGGGCGATGGATCAACCGACTAGAGTTTCTTAACCATGCGAATGAGAGATACGACTGAGTTCACTCATACGAATGAGAGTATATGAATGGTCCAATCGTGTGACTGAAGGCTACTGTGTTTGAAAAATCAAATATTTGAACACTTTGATAGAAAATACGAATTTTCTAGAAACCCTAATCTGCCGTTTGATGAAAAATTTAAACTTTAACACATGCAATTGTCAAAAACACTTTTGAAGCAAAAAGGTGATTGTTTTGATTGAAAACGTTGGTTTTAACACCAAAACCCATTGAATCCACGCAAAATCACGAACCTGGCTCTGATACCACTTGTTAGGACCGTTTTCGTACGGAGTACTAACGGATTCTACATGAGACCAGATCCAATAGTGCAGAATCATATTTGATAGGCAATCCAATTAGTGACTACGACAACCTAATCGATCTAACAATGAACCAAACATTAAGAATTGAGTAGAAATTGATTAGGAACGAGCTATGAAGTTGGATAGGCTGCTTAGGGTGCTCTGGACGGATAGGTTTTCTGAACATTCGAACTCTACCTTTTTTTCACGAAATATGTGGTATTTATAGGTTTTCGGTTTCATTCGTATGAATGAACCATTAGCATGGTTTAGTCGGGCGACTGACTCATGCGGTTGATTCATACGCACGATTGAAGATTCAGTCGTGCGACTGAATCAACCTTATGTCTTAGTCATACGACTGATCCAGTCTCCTGGTTTATTCGTGTGACTGGTTCATAAGTATGATTCATTCATGCGTATGGTCCGTAAGTATGGTCCATTGGCATAAATAAGCATCCGACTAAGTTGAACACATTTCTCAATCATTATTAACTTAAAACTATGTACAACAACCTCAAACCTATATATGATATTCATACATATGAATTATACTAAATAAAATAATAATATGAAATACTCAAAGACAAATAAACATCAAGATGCATATCATATTTCATTAAGTAGTCACATTACATATGTGTAAGAATGAAAGACTTTTACATTTAAGAACATAAACTAGGAACATGGTGTATCAACAAGAAGACAAGATGTATTTTTCTTCATTAAAGAAAAAAAGAAAAGAAAGGCGATACAAGTACTTCGATAGAGGAAGATTACTTTGAAGCATTTGGTGATAAGTACTTTGACAAAATGACTAATCTAGGATTCAAAGTGATAGATGGTGCTCAAACTTCCAAACCAATCCTGAGATGGTTCTATGAGTCCACAAATTTTCACTCGAAGTTGGTTAGAAATGAAGATGATTGGGATAATGATATGATTAGTTTATTTGGAGTATTTGAGTTGAATATCCTTCATCCAAGTTATATATCTTTTTTATCAAATCAAAAGTTTAAACAAGTGCGTTCTACTGAAGCTGAGCATGATAGAAAGTATTTCATGACTATCATTAAAGTCATGAATGCTGCAATGGAAAGGATTTGGTTGAGAAAGGCAATGGCATATGCAAATATAATGAAGAAAATATAGAGTTCATGAGAATCTAAAGCAAAGAAGTGCTAGAGATATATACAAAGGATAATGCAACACCAATTGAGATGTATGCAAATATGGATATAGCTGGTTTATCCAAAGAAACTCTTTTGGTGATGAAGACAATGGAGATAAAGGCTAACAATTCAAAGCCCGGGTAAGGGATTCTGGTAGAAAAGTTTAGATCTTCGATAAAGAAGGCTTTTCGGGAACTGGAGCTGTATAAAGAGAAGCCAATTTCAAGATCAAGGAAGAACCAGAAGATGTCTTTTGTTGAAGACCAATGTAAATCTTAAGGGGAGTATTGTTGGAACCCTAGAAAATTAGCATTTTAGTCTTTAGATTAGTTTTTGTCATAGTGTAGGGACTTATTATGTAAATATATGTTCTTTTGTTTCTTGTTATTAGTATAAATAGAATTGCTTGTTTTTGTGTAGGGTAAACTTTTGATAGACTTTGGAATAGACTTTTGTTCATATTCTCTCAATTACATATTGTAATCCATACTAATATCAATAGAAACTCCATGAATTTTTCTAATATTTGTTTGTGTTGATTACATAGTTCATATAGTTGTCAATTGTTTGATAACAAACACAGATCGATCCATTTGAACCTATCAATATGATGTTTACTTAATCACGATAGGAAAACTAATGTTATTAATGAATAAAGTTGAATATAAAGTTGATTCAAAGTCATTGAAAACATTTATGGTTACTTTAATCTGTTATAAAATGTGTAGGATGATAATGATGTGCTATGCAATATGCAAGAGGATACGGATACGTTAGACGCCTGCATGACTGTCATTAAAATTCTAAAATAAGGAAGATAATGATTGTAGTGTAACACTTTGGTACACCTCATTTCAATTCATTAAAAGGTTTGTAATCTAATTATTAACTTTAAGATGTTACTTATGTTTGCATGTTAATTTGTATTTTAGTTTACCATATTACTTATGTAACTATGTTAGCTCTTGACTATGCTTTTCTATATAAATAAGCATGCAGGTTGCGTCACTTGAATGTGCTTAGTTCTTATAAAGCTGTTCTTTGCTTACTTCATAAAGGAACTTTCGATGCCATTGGACTGGATCTTAATGATCCTATTAAAAGACAAGCTCTTATATCAGTGTTTGATTTTGTAGTTTTCCAAATTTCAAATCACAAGTTTATTTATTGTTTAACAATTAAAGCATTATGAGTCTATCTTAAGACTTATGATGTATCTCATGTTGTACTATTAGTCATTACCGAGATAGTATTCGTAACAACATATTACATATCTAGCAGTAATGGTGAAATAAGATGTTTTAATTTTTTTTAACGGAAAATGTGCGATATTACTTAGGATGAAGATGTTATCTTAATCGAGCCTTCCTATTCGTTTCTAAGCTGAGACTGCACTCCCAACCTCGTTAGGAGGAAACACATTGCTAAGAAAACCCCCTTGCTTAACTTTGAGAATTTTGCTTAGAGCGAGACTTGAACCCATGACCCTCCCCATATTTACATGTCATGGGTATCTCACCTTAACCAGTTGTGCTAAGCATCAATGGTAAATAAGATGTTGTAATAATGACATGTTGCAAGGGAATCGCATATCCTAATGGTTGCCACCATACTCTACTATATTGTTTTTGTACATATATATTGGCTATAACACTTTTTATCTTTACATTCCAAGCTCCAATATTTTAAGTCACCACCGCCACGCATGTTCATTCTGTCACGCATGGGCTGTGTTTTGCTTCAAATCTTAGTTAGAGAGTAAAAATCCATCACGTTGCAGGGGTAAAAAAACTTGTTAATTTGGAATTGTTAAGTGTAGACCATTAGAGTATTCTCTAATGATTTTTTTTTCAAGTTTTTAAAGAAATTATAATGGCCTAACAAACATGAGATGAGACCCGTGAAGAAAAGACCTATTTCAATATCACAGTCGCAATTGAAAAGACAACACATGAAAATTTAAAGGAGGGTACTTTTTAAGGTGAAGACAATTAAAGGAGGAAAATACAAAAGGTGAAGACAATTAAAGGGGGAAAATACAAAAGAAATCTTACAGTGTGGGGTGAAGACTTATTTTATAGATTAGCATGTATACGTATTAACGGGCTTGGTTTCTTTTGTTTTTCTTTGGTTTCAAAAGATATTTGCAACTAATTTTTGTTGAATCTACTTTACTTTTCTTTGGTTTCAAATAATTTCAAGTTTTAAAGAGAAACTATGATGGCCTAATAAACATGAGATGAGACCCATGAAGAAAAGAGCTATTTCAATATTACAGTCGCAATTAAAAAGACAACACATGAAAATTTAAAGGAGGGTACTTTTTAAGGTGTCGATAATTAAAGGGGGAAAATACAAAAGAAATCTTACAATGTGGGGTGAAGACTTATTTTCTAGATTAGCGTGTATACGTATTAGCGAGCTTAGTTTCTTTTGTTTTTCTTTGGTTTCATAAGATATTTGCAACTAAGTTTTGTTGAATCTACTTGAATTAAATTATCTTGACTTGAATTTGCTTAGTACAATTATATGTTTTAGGAAAATAACTAGTCCCTCGTTAGAGATGATACTTAGTTAAGCAAATACTTAAAGCTCCAATAGACAGGTGTATTGAAGTGAGCCTTGGTGCTTTATTATTTATATAACTAACATGTAAATTAGATCCTACTAGTATGCTAAAATGTGTAATAAAACATTAAGCTAAAACTCGTACAATATAAGGACTCCAACTATGCAAGTGAACTTGACACACAAAGATCAAATAGGACATTGTACAGTTCACTGGTACAACAAAATACAACCTATTGGACCCTAAATGGATTATACATGCCAATTCAATTAGTGGGTTGATGGTTGTTCTGCTAGTAATCCCACAAGTCCAAGTATTAATGCGGATGACGAATCTGCATAGAAGACAAGTGTTGGCTAACCGTATTTGTATATGTGAAAGACATATGCTGACAAGTGTTTGTTCTTCCGCATTAACAAATGCGGATAGCCTAAAAGAAATGCTGGAAAGTTTTTACATTCACATTAACTAATGCGGATGCCCGGCAAAAAATACGCATAAGTGTTTGTTCATCCGCATTTGTTAATGATGATGACCAAACACTAATGTTGAAGACAAAAGAAGAAATGTTGATCAAGTTCAACTCATCCGCATTAGTCAATGCGGATGAACAAAGAAATGTTAATGAGGACTTAGACGTTCTCTGATTTATAGGTTAGGGATAGTTTAGTCATTTTGTAAAAGGCATCTTGTCAGCCTATAAATAGAATAGAAAACCTTGTATGTGAGGTGACTGTTGATAGACAATCATAATATTTTTGTTTAGTCTTATGTTCTCATAGTGTATTGTTACTGAATGCTCAAACCCCAGCATTCATTGTAATCAATCACCTTCATTAATACAAAGTGCATGTATGAGTATTTCTTTTATTTAATGTTTATTGATTATTTGTTTTTGACATACAATCATTAACTCAATAATCATATTCTATCCTTGTGAGAATATCAATCTCACACCCAGTCAATTGGTATTAGAGCTTTGGCTCTAGGTTCTTTGTCAGATCTGCCTAGATCTAAACAGAATTCGATTGATTTGGTGATTGAGTTGCTAATAGAGTGTTGTATTACCTCTGCTTAGTAAATTGCAGAAATCTCTTCAACGGTCACTATTCATTTGTACTGAAAGTCAAGAACAAACCCGTGAATAGTCATTACAATGAAAAACATATAAACAACTTTAGATCTGGTTACACATAAATTGTTTGGATTATTGGGACTAAGTTAAACTTAACAATCAAACTAAGTATATTCAAAAAGGTTAAACAACAGCTAGTTAAATGGATTCACATAGTTTCTCTGAACTTGGTCATACTCCAAAACCACCCATTCTTAAACATAAATCTAAGTTTAAACAATGGAAAATCATATTCATGAACTATAATACAGGTGTAGATCCGGACTACTGGATTTCAATATGCAAAGGCCCTCACATTCCAGTGACTCTTTCTGCTGATCAAGTTGCATTTACAAAACTACAAGAATTCCTATTGAGGATCTCACACTTGATGATCATGAATACAAAAAGATAAAAGTTGATCTCAAAGCTTATTTTATAGTCACTCAAGCACTGAAAATGGATGTGCTAAAAAGATTAGAAAAGTATGGAACTGCTAAAGCTGTTTGGGATGCACTGCTGATAATGTGTGAAGGCAGTAGTGAAGTTGTGGAAATTAACAAAGATAAGCTTGTTAAACAATATGAAACCTTTCATCACTCCAAGGGGGATTCAATCTCTAAACAGTTACATAGATTTGTGCAGCTGGTAAATGACTTAGAGATCATGGGGTAACTTATAAAGTAAAAGAACTTAACAAGAAGATGCTTCACATTCTTCTAAAAAGTTGGAAACAAAATGTGACAATGCTAAAAAACACTCTTGATCTAGAGAGTAGGACCTTGGATATCATGATTGTAAAGATAGAAGCTCTTGAACTTGATGAGAGAAGTAGATATCTTGGTGGACCCAGAGTTATTGAAGCTTATAAAATCCCTACAGATACCTACTTTGTAGAAAATGCTTTCATTACTAAGGATGATGACTTTCTTTCCTCAAGAGATCAAGTGAAGACAACAGGTTCATTGCAGCTCCACCAACCAACAAGCCATCAAAGCCATTACAACCAACAGGGTTCCTTCTAACTCCCTCAACTACTCCTGATGATCCAAGATTAGAATAACAAAAGGCAACTTACAATGTCTTTGTTGTTAGCTTTGAAGCTTATCTGGGAGGCAGACTCACTTCTACTCATCTGATCTAGGAAGACTTGGAAGAAATGGATCCAGATGATGTGGATGAAATGGATTTGCAGTGGTCAATGGCTATAATTGCAATGAGATCAAAGAAGTTTTTCTGAAAAAGAAGAAAGCTTAGCCTGAATGAAAACACCAAACTTGGATATGACAAATCCAAGGTGAAGTGCTTCAACTGTGGCATGACAGGCCACTTCTTTAGAGAATGTAATACTCCAAGAAGAAACAACAACTTTCAAATGAATTCTCAAGGTTAGTCATCTCCACAACCAAGCACAAGCTTTCCCTCCAACAATCATCAACAACATTATCATCATCAACAACATCAACAACCTTATTAGAATCTGCCACAACTAACTAATCAAGGTCATGCAAGCAGTGAGTCATCTTCAAATCTTCTTGTTATGAAGCAAGATGGAGTATGTGATTGGAGTCTGTATACGGAGGAAGTGAAGCCTTAATTTCAGAATCATCCACTTATGGCTCACATCAATGATGGTCCATCTCCCATGCCATCTGAGGTAAAATCTAACCTTTGTAGTGATAAATGCATTACTGAACTGCAACGTTATCAAGAGCACAATCATAAACTGACTGACAAAATAAAAGAAGAAAAGGTCAAATCAAAGATGCTTAAGAGAGAATAAAAGGCTAATAAAAATTAAATCTCTCATTTATAATATTGAAAACTTGCATGGTGAGTACACTCTTGCAGCTGAGAATGAGCAATTAACTGAAA
Organism: Flaveria trinervia; assembly: GCA_025506515.1. Lineage (NCBI taxonomy): Eukaryota > Viridiplantae > Streptophyta > Magnoliopsida > Asterales > Asteraceae > Flaveria > Flaveria trinervia. The sequence continues at coordinate 26,774,314 of CM046441.1, forward strand.
AGTTAGCTCAATCAAAAGCTAAATAAACACCCACTGAAGTGAAATTTGAAAAGTTTCAATTGTCGTCAAGCTGCAAGAGATGCTTGACTCATAAAAAGATCCCAGAGATATGTCTGGGATTGGGTATAACTCTTGTCCTCCACCCTACAATAACAACTACACTGTCATGCCTGAATCTGTTACACTCAAAGAGCAAATTGAACCTAATACTATTAAACCAAAATCAATAGTAAAACAAGTCACAAATACTCAAATAAACCAAATGTTTACATTGAAACAATTGAGGAGAAAATCAAATTAGGTCACCCAAATAAAATCAAGAAGTGTTCAGAAATGTCATTAAACCATCAAGCCCAATCAAGGAAATTGTCCCATTTGTGAATATATACCTGCTGTTTCAAAAGGAAAGAAGAAAGTCGTGAAGTCAGTAACACCTTCTGCTGAAAGCAGTTCTGATAATGAAATTAAATCTCCAAAAAATTCAAGCAAATTAGACAAGGTTTCACTACAAAAAGAAACACAAGAGCTCACTGATTTGAAAACTAAAATTAAGTCAAAGCCCCAATCTTCATAATAAAAAAGGAGTAGGTTTTGACATATGCAATAAGGAGCATGTTGATCAGTTTGAGCAAGAAGTCAAGAATGGGTTAAGAAAACAAAAACAACCTAATATAGTTAACAAAAGTTGTGTTATGAAGCAAACTACTAAAAAGGATGCTTTTGTTTCCTCCCCTAAACCAAAGATTATGACTCAATTAAGAACGAGTAAATGAACTAAGTTTGCTAAAGCAAAAACAGATTCAAGAAACAAACATATGTATTGTGTCATATGTGAAATATTTAATCACAAAACATAAGAGTGCTTTTTAAATCAATACTGCTTAATCTGTGACATGAACAATCATTCCATTAAAAACTGCTATTTCAATAAATATTGTTCAGTCTGTGATATGAACAATCACAATACATCTGATTGCTACTTCAATCAAATGGGATTGAGAATTCCCCAAAACAAACCCACCTCAACAAAATCATCTATGAAACCCACAGTCAGAAGTCATTTTCATAATAATCAATCCAGGATGTCAAGATCAAATAATGACATGAGTAAGATGAAAGAATTATGGAAGAGTCAAAGAAACAAACATCATAACATCAAGCAAACGTATGATCTTCTCAAACCAAAAATGATGTTTGATGATAAAAAAGGGTCAAATTTCTTCAAAGAAATAGGGACCAAAGGTTTCATTATTCCTCTGACTCATCAGTTGATGTTGATGACATTACATAATCAAAATATCATCAGAAATCTCCGAGAATACTTATCTCTAAATCACAGTTTAGAGGGAAGTATCAAGAGGTCACCATCATGGATAGGAATGGGAAACCCAAGACCATTATGGCTTGGGTTCCATATTCTAATTAGTTTTTTGTGCTTACACGGTCATCTATATAGGTCCAATCGCTTATGGTACATGGACAGTGGATGCTCCCAACACATGACTGGAGATCGTTCCTTCCTTCATGACTTCAAGCATATACAAGAAACTACTATGGCATTTGAAGGAGATTCACAAGGTGGAAGAATTACTAGTGAAGGATTTGTGACAAATGGGATGCTAAGCTTTGATAAAGTGAACTACTGTGAATAATTGAACTTCAATCTTCTAAGTGTGTCTCAGATTTGTGACAAGAAATATTCAACACTTTTTGCTACATTCTGAAACCAGGATTTCAGATTTCCTGAAGAATGGGTTGTCCTAAAGAATCTGAGGAAGAATAACATCTATATCTTAAACATCAATTCTACTAAACCAATAGAAGAGACGTGTCTTCTGTCTAAAGCATCATCTGAAGAGTCTCAGCTTTGGCACAGATGCTTGGGGCACACAAACTTTAAAAACACGAATAGATTGGTCAAAGGAACCATGTCATTGGTCTTCCCCAAAAAGAATTTTATTTTGTTAATCACTGTTTAGCGTGCCTTAAAGGAAAGCAACATAAATCTTCTCACAACCAAAGCTGGTGAACACAAACAATACTCCATTGATGCTACTTCATATGGATCTGTTTGGACCAACTTATGTTATGAGTATTGGAAGGAAATAGTATTGTTTGGTGATTTTTGATGACTTTTCAAGATTTAGAAGGGTTTTCTTCTTACTTCATAAAAATGAGGCATCCCAAATAATAAAAGGCTTTATCACAAAAATCAAAAACCAACTTGATCATAAGGTCAAAACAATAAGAAGTGATAATGGAACTGAGTTTAAAAATGACGACATGAGTTCCTTTTGTGCAACCAAAGGCATCGCTCATCTATTTAGTGCAGCTAGAACTCTATAACAAAATGGGATAGCTGAAAGGAGAAATAGAACACTGATTGAAGCAGCAAAAACAATGCTAGCCAATGCTAAACTGCCAATTACCTTTTAGGCAGAGGCAGTGTACACATCATGTTTTGTGCAAAGTCAAACTCTGATTTTAAAAGAAAGCAACATGACTCTATATGAACTATTGTTTCACTATAATACATTTATTGGATTTTGCAAGTCATTTGGTAGTCTTGTTTCAATATTAAACATCCTAGACTATTTGGGAAAATTTTCATCTAAGTGTGATGAAGGATTCTTTGTAGGTTATTTTTCTGTTTTAAAGGCTTACAGATTGTTTAATCCTAGATTAAATATTATAATGAATCAACAAATGTTCAATTCAAGGAACACTCATTTCCCAAATCTACAAATGGTCCCGACTGGTTGTTTGACATTGACTCATTTACAAAATATTTTGATCAACTTGACTTGTCTGATGCAGGAAACAACATGTAGCTAAACCTTCATCAGGTGTAGAAAGAAGAGATGACTTTCCATTGATTCCTCCTACCTCTACTAAGCAACTGAATGAAGATTTCCCACTCCAAGTTGATCCTGTTAGACAACCACCTCAAAATCAAAGTGTTTCAAGTAAAGCTGGTCCCAACTTGCTACCATCATATTTAAAAGACCTATCAACTGGTACCAAAAATCAAAAGAAAGCTACTCTTCCATTGAAACAGAAAGAACATAAAATGATGAAAGAAATCAAAGTGCTGCTAATGCTGAAACAGTCATTGAAACATAGTCTGATTATCTTCAAAACTACCTAATAGTACAAGATGAAGGTGCATCTCACCATAATGAACTGAATGTCTCCAATCTTGACGTAACCATTGCCGTTGACTCAATTCCAACCACCAGAATACACAAGAATCATTCGGTAGAAAGCATTATTAGTGAACTTAGTGAAAGGGTAACAAGAAGCAAGTCAAGTATTGCAAACATCTCCTTATTCTCATGCTTTCTTTGTCAAATAGTACCCAAAAACATCAAAGAGGCTTTTCAAGACAATAGCTGGATTGAAGCAATAGACGAAGAATTGCTGCAGTTCAAGAAGCAAGAAGTATGGCAACTGGTAGATCTTCCTAAAAGACAATACCCTATCAGTGCAAATGGCTGTAAAGAACAAAACTGATGATAAAGGGATTGTCATCAGAAATAAAGCGAGACTAGTGGCACAGGGGTATACACAAGAACAAGGAAATCATTATGATTAAGTGTTTGCACCTGTTTCCAGATTATAAGTAATAATAATCTTTCTTGTATGTTCCACATCCATGAAGTTTATTGTTTATCAAATGGATGTGACATGTGTTTTCTTGTATGTCAAGATTGTTGAAGAAGTCTATATCGGTCAACCACCTAGCTTTGAAAATCCTGATTTCCCTCACAGGGTGTACAAGCTTGACAAAGCTCTATATGGTCTTCATCAAGCTCCAAAAAAGTCATATGAGACTCTATCATCTTTCCTTCTTAAACATGGATATCAAAGAGAAAATATTGATCAGACTCTCTTCAGAAAGAGAAGAGTGAGAGACATGTTGCAGGTCCAGATATATGTTGAAGATATCATTTTAGGCTCAACAAACAAACAACTCTGTAAAGACTTTAGAGACCTTATGCATTCAAAATTTCAAATGAGTGCAATGGGGGAACTCACCCTCTTTTTATGAGTGCAAGTCCAACAAACAACAGATGGAATTTTCATTAATCAATCAAATATATGGAAACAATGTTGAAGAAAATTCACTTTGCTAACTGTTAGTCTATCAGAACACCTGCTGATACTAAAGGGAAGATAGGACCTGATCCAGAAGGCAACCCAGTGGATCAGACTCACTATCGACCTATGATCGGTTCACTTATGTATCTAATAGCCGGTAGGTCTGACATTATGTTTGGTGTTTGTGTGTGTGCCAGATATGAAGCTAATCCTAAGGAATCTCTTGTGAATGCTATCAAGAGGATATTCAGATATCTTAAGGGCAAGCTAGCTCTTGGTTTATGGTATCCAAAGGAAGGAGACTTCAATCTCTATGCCTTCACTGACATTGATTATGGGGGATGCAACTTCAATAGGAAGTCCACTTCTGGCGGTTGTCAATTTCTTGATCCCAGACTGGTCTCCTGGTAGTGCAAGAAGCAGATAAATGTATACGTTTCAACCGTAGAAGCTAAGTATATTGCAGCATTAACTTGTTGCTCCCAAGTCGAGGGACCAAACTCGCCAGCGAGGGAAAGTTGGAAATATGGTAATATGTGTAGGGGGAGGGCAGCCATACTCTCCCTACAAAATCACAATTTCAGCCCAAAAGGAAGAGAAGAGATGAAGAAGAGAAAAAGAGAGAAAAAGTTGGTTCGGGTTGGTTTGAGCGGGCAAAATCGTTGAGAAACGGCTCAAATCAAAGCCTGTCTCGTTGTGGTCATTTGTGTGAGTTGTTGGAACCCACTTTTACACATTTTTGAATGATTTGGGGCGGGAACACATCTGAAAATCGGGTTTTTGAGTGTATGCATGTTTGACCCGTTTATGTATGTGTATGTGTGTGTGTGTATGATTCATTTGAGCCTTGCTTGTGAGCTTGTGTGTGCTTAAATCATGTTGTGGCATGCATTCCTAAGGTTTAGGATGGTTGATTGGGCTTAGAATGGGTTTAGATGAGTTTGGAGGTTGAAAATGGCAGATTAGGTTCGGGATGAACTACATTCTGCATCAGCTAGCGCTAGGCGACCGAATGGAGGCCATACGGACGATTGAGGTGCGATTGGGGTTCATTCGCATGATTGTGGTCCATTTGCACGATTGAGAGTTCATTCGCACGATTGGAAGCCCAGTCGCATAAGTGCTCATCCGCATTAGTTCCATGCGCATGAGGACCATCTGCAAAAAGTTCATTCGCACGATCGGGTGTTCATTCGCATGACTGTTCATCCTTATTGGTTCAGTCGCATGATGTTTGGTTGCATGGAGGCCATGCGACTAAAGGGTGTCCATACGCCCGAATAGGGCTGTTGCACCCAAGGAGAAGTGTAGTTTAACTTTTGACTGTCGGGGGAAAGTGCAGATGTAAGTTTGGATGTAAAGGTTCCAGTAAGTTCATGTAAGATGACTATTGAGGCCTTAGAGAGCTTGTTGGGAATTATGATGATGATGATGCATGATTATGCATGTTATGTATGTATGATGTTGATGACTGTGTATGTTATGTTCCTTATTATGATGTATGTTATCTTTCTTATGGCTTTATGTTGAATGTGAATGAATGAAATGAAGTATTATGTAATGTAAGTGAAAGATAATGAAAGAAGAGCATGAAGTAAGAATGCATGCATTAATGAATGATGAAGTAATGAAAGTCTTGCAAGCACTGTATGTCAGGACACGCCATTATGGTTTTAGCCCATGGTGAGCGGGTTTGCTACCCCGGGAGGATGCGCATCGGGGTCTTTCTTTGTGATGACCATATGTATGAACCATTGTTGCGTGCCTTAGGTACTATGACCATTTGGTGCCGAGCACCACCGATGAAGGTCTTTTATAGGCTTAGGTCTAGTACCCTGACACTGAATGCAATAGCATATGACAGTGGTATACCTGAACTTTACGTTAGTGCCTGTGACCACTTGGTGCCGAGCACCACCGATGAGGTCTTTTATAGGCTTAGGTCCGTACCACGTGAATGAAGGGTAAAGTTCATGGTGATGACAAAAGGAAAAGATGTAATGATGAATGAACGAATGAAAGTATGATGAATGATTAAATGGAAGTTAATGAATGATGAAGATAATAATTATTATCTATGTGTACGTATGATGTATGATCGCATGAAGGAAAAGAACGGTTTTAATGAAAGAAAAGTATGTTTTATTTAATAAAACTAGAACTCACTTAGCAACGCTGACTTTGATGTGTTTCTAGTTGGCAGGTAATGATTGCTGAGGATGGCATGAGGTGGCTACTCAGCTCTTTTGGTATGGCATCCATTTATATAACGCTTTTGTGATGTAATGCGACAATGTACTTTGAACTGGTTAACAATGTATTATTTTGCAAAAGCTACTATATTGAAATGAATGTTATTGTTATTGTTTCTGCTGCGATGCTTTATGAAATGCAATGTAATTATAGTGTTTATGTGCGATAAGGATCCAGCTGTAAGCGTCCTGGGAACGGGGCCTTACAAGTTGGTATCAGAGCCAAAGTTTAAGTGAAATGGGTAAATTTTCAAATAACCTTAACTTAAACTGAGAATGGGACGGGAAGGGAAGGGATGCCAATCTGGGTAGTTGCGTGCCATCAAGTATTTTTGTAAAGTTAACCGGTTTTATGTGCGCATGTTTGTGGTTATGTGTTGTTTATGGATTTAAATACTGATGTAGTCAGAATAGGTAATGCTCGGGGTGTGAAGAGTAAAGTAAGTGGCTAATCACAACTGGTCATTGTAATTAGGGACTTACTATACTTGACATAAACAGAGTTGTTCCCTTGAATGACCGTGTTGGTGTTTGAATCTTTTAGTGTGCTTGTGAATGGCTGGTGGTAGATCTTCGAAAGCCTCTCATGGTGGAGGTCATGATGCTGAACCATGACCCAAGAGAGGGAGACCTAGAGTTCAGAAGGTGGTTCGTAAAGAACCAGAGACCCCTCATCTGGAGGGTGGTGACGAGAGCGCCAATCTGAGAGCCTCGGTAAAGGAGGATGTGGTGGAAGAAGTTCATCAGGTCATGCAGACAATCTTATCGTCTGTGGTGACCAAAGTGATTAAGGCAATACGAGAAGGGGAAAGAAAGGAGAGGAACAGGTCCTCGGGAGGACGTGAGCAACCGGAGCCTGAAAGGATTCTATCGGATGATGAAGAAGAGGAGGAAGAAGAAGAGCCTGTGCAGGAGGCGGCACGAGGCTGTAACTACGGGGCATTTATGAGATGCAAGCCCCCAACTTTTGATGGTAATGGCACTGTTGCTGCCACTCACTGGTGGGTGAGGGAAATGGAGGTTGTTCTTGATATTAGCGAGTGCCGGGAGGACCAGAAGGTGAAGTTTGCTACCCGCTCATTTGTAGAATTGACACTGTGCTGGTGGGACAATATAGTCCAAGCCGAGGGTAGCAGGGCCATTGGGAGAATGAGATGGTCTAAACTGAAGAAGTTGGTGATTAGGAGTTCTGTCCTCACAGAGAAATGGATAAGGTTGAGAGAGAGCTCCTGCAGCTGGAAGCGGGAATGATGACGCACCAACAGTATACCACTAAGTTCAACGAGATGGCACGTCTGGTGTCGGATCAGGTATATTCAGGGTTTGCCAGCGGATATTCGCAGGCACATGATCGCTGCCCGGTCGAGCACGTTTAGGTCGACGGGGGAATTGGCAGGCAAGCTGTATGATGAGAGAATGGTGTTGGTGATTGAAGGTGGAAAGAAGAGCGGTGGTGATCGAAACTGGCAGGGGAAGAGGTTTGGTCGGGGTGATGCCTCGACGGGTAATAAGAAGGCACGGGTGGATGATCGTCGTGTGGTCACACCAAGTGCGGGGTCGAAAAGGTGTGGAAAGTGTGGAAGGGAGCACAGTGGGGAATGCAGGTTTGGGTCGAACTTGTGCTTCAAATGTGGGAAGGCGGGGCACATGGCAAAGGACTGTCGTATGGTTCGGTGCTATAACTGTGGTGAAGATGGTCACATGAGCAGGGATTGTAAGAAGCCGACGGCTGAGGGTGCAGGGGCAAAGAAGACGGGAGGTGAAGGACCGAGGGCGAGTGCCAGGGCATTCACTATGACACAGGAGGAAGCTAGGACGGACCATGATGTCATGTTCGGTACGTTTCTAGTGAACCAAACTTTAGCTTCGGTGTTATTTGATTCGGATGCCAGTAAAAGTTTTATTTCTGTTGCTTTCTGTGCTAAGCTGCCTATTAGTAGTAGACGTGTTGATGCGCCCTTTGATGTAGAAACTACCATAGGTAAGTCTACCAGGATTTCTGAAATGATAGAAGTCTGTGATATGGAGCTAGAAGGTCATAAGTTTCTGTTAGACCATTCGTAATGACCTTAGGTGGTTTTGATTTGGTTCTTGGAATGCCTTGGCGGACTCCAAGGCAAACATTGTGTGTCGTAAGAAGATGATTCGTTTGATAGCACATGATGGGAGTTAGGTGACGATTTATGGGGATCAAGTCACGAAGATCCCGAAAGTGATCTCAATGATGGTGGCGGGAAGGTGTATGAGACGTCGATGTAGCACCTATTTGGCCTATGTAAAGGATGTGGATACGCCAGCACCACAACTATCCGGTGTACCGATTGTGTGTGACTTTCCAGACGTGTTCCCAGAAGACTTATCAGGAGTGCCACCTGACCGTGAGATCGAGTTCCAGATAGACCTGATACCAGGTGCCCAACATATTGCAAAGGCATCGTATCGATTAGCCCCGACAGAGATGAAGGAGGTGATGGATTTACTCAAGCTCCTGTTCTGTTATTACCCGATGGAAGCGAAGATCTGGTCGATTATTCTCATGCTTTCCACTCGGGGTGGGGTGCGTGTTAATGCAAAGAGGGAAGTTTATAGCATATGCATCCCAACAGTTGAAGGTTCATGAGGTCAATTATCCTACCCATGACTTGGAGCTAGCAACCATGGTCTTTGCACTAAAGATTTGGAGGCACTATCTCTACGGGACGAAGTGCACCATATTCACTGACCACAAAAGCTTGAAGTACTTCTTTGAGCAGAAGATCTGAACATGAGGCACGGAAGATGGTTGGAACTTATAAAGGATTATGATTGTGAGATCCACTACCATCCGGCAAAGCCAACGTGGTGGCTGATGCCCTTAGCCGAAAGGAGAGACCCGAGCTGATTCAGGTGAAAGCGTATCAGCTGATCACGACCTCTGATGTGATGAAGCAAGTCAAAGAGTTTCAAGATGAGGCATTGAAAGAAGATCATCTTAACTCTGAGAGGATGAGAGGTCTAGTCGCGGAATTGGGTGAAAACACGCTTGGTGTTAGAACTCAATTAAGGAGAACGTGGATTCCTTGTTTTGGGGATCTACGGAGGAAGATTTTAGATGAAGCTCACAAGACTCAATACTCCATTCATCCAGGTGCCACAAAGATGTATTAAGACATGAAGAAAGATTATTGGTGGTCGGGTATGAAGCGTGATGTGTTGGAGTATGTGAGTAAGTACCTTACTTGTCTATAGGTGAGGCTGAGCATCAGAAGCCGTATGGAAATATCCAACCTTTGGATATACTAGAATAGAAGTGGGAGCACATCACCATGGATTTCATTACGACGCTGCGCGTACTCCGAAAGGGTACCATGCCATATGGGTGATTGTTGACCGTTTGACGAAGAGTGCTCACTTCCTACCGATCCGCGAGACATATTCATCTGAGAGGTTGGTTGATCTATTCATCTAGGAAATTGTAACTCGTCATGGTGTGCCAATGTCTATTGTATCTGATCGTGACACCATGTTTACCTCCAAATTTTGGAAGAAATTCCATGACGCCATGGGGACAGGTTACATATTAGCACGGCTTACATCCCCAAACTGATGGTCAGTCAGAAAGGACCATTCAGACATTGGAAGACATGCTTCGGGCATGTGTGATTGATTTTGGGGGAAGTTGGGATGACCACCTAGCGTCAGCCAAATTCTTATACAACAACAGCTTTCATGCCAGCATTGGTGTACCACCATATGAGATGCTATACGGTAGGATATGCAGAACACCCATTTGTTGGGGTGATATTGGTCAGAAGGAGTTGGGGAGCGTCAAAGTAATCGAGGCTACGACTAAGAAGCTTGAGAAGATCAAAGCTTCATGAAGGCAGCCAAAGATAGACAGAAGTCGTATGCCGAATAAACGACGCAGACCGATTGAGTTCCAGGTGGGTGACCAGGTTATGTTGAAGGTCTCACCTAAGGTCCTTTTTGAATCATCGCTCAAGTAGGAGAGGTGGCCTAAAGACTGGAGTTACCAGAAGAGTTAAGTGGAATTCACCCGACATTCCATATATCCTATCTGAGAAAGTACTTAGCCGATGAAGACATGATTGTTCCACTGGAGGATATCAAAGTAGACGAACAACTCAATTACGTGGAGCAACCAGTGGCAATCATCGATCGAAAGGAAAAGAGGCTAAGAAATAAAGTGGTTCCTCTTGTGCGTGTATGATGGAAGCACAGGAAGGGATCCGAGTCAGCGTGGGAGACTGAGGAAGAAATGAGACATCATTACCCACGTTTGTTTGAGGAATAACAGGTTCAGGGACGAAACCTATATAAGGGGGGGGGACTTGTAACACCCAGATATTTATTTGAAGTCGACGAATGAAGAAACAAATATCCAAAGTCGAGGGACCAAACTCGCCAGCGAGGGAAAGTTGGAAATATGGTGATATGTGTAGGGAGAGGACAGCCATACTCTCCCCACACACTCACAATTTCAGCCAAAAAGGAAGAGAAGAGAGGAAGAAGAGAAAAAGAGAGAAAAAGTTGGTTCGGGTTGGTTCGAGCGGGCAAAATCATTGAGAAACAGGTCAAATCGAAGCTCGTCTTGTTGTGGTCATTTGTGAGTTCTAGGACCCCTCTTTTACACGTCTTTGAATGATATGCGTCTGGAACACATCTGAAAATCGGGTTTTTGAGTGTATGCTTGTTTGACCCATTTGTGTATGTGTATGTGTGTGTATGATTCGTTTGAGCCTGGCTTGTGAGTTTGTGTGTGCTTGAATGGTGTTGTGGTATGCGTTCCTAAGGTTTAGGATGGTTGACTTGGGCTTAGAATGGGTTTGGATGAGCTTGGAGGTCGAAAATGGCAGATTAGGTTCGGGATGAACTGCATTCTGCATCAGCTAGGGCTAGGTGACCGAATGGAGGCCATACGGCCAATTGAGGTCCGATTGGGGTTCATTCGCATGATTCAGAGTTCATTCGCATGATTGGGAGCCCAGTCGCATAAGTGCTCATCCGCATTAGTTCCATCCGCATGAGGTCCATCCGCAATAAGTTCATTCGCACGATTGGTGTTCATTCGCATGAGTGTTCATCCGCATTGGTTCAATCGCATGATGTTCAGTCGCATGGAAGCCATGCGACTGAATGGTGTCCATACGCCCGAATAGGGCTGTTGCACCCAAGGAGAAGTGTAGTTTAACTTCTGACTTTCAGGGGAAAGTGCAGATGTAAGTTTGGATGTAAAGGTTCCCGTAAGTTCATGTAAGATGACTATTGAGGCCTTAGAGAGCATGTTGGGCATGATGATGATGATGAGTTGCATGATTATGCATGTTATGTATGTATGATGTTGCCCTGTATGATGCTGATGATTGTGTATGTTATGTTCCTTATTATGATGTATGTTATCTTTCTTATGGCTTTACGTTGAATATGAATGAATGAAATGAAGTATTAAGTATCATAAGTGAACGATAATGAAAGACGAGCATGAACTAAGAATGCATGCATTAATGAACGATGAAGTAATGAAAGTCTTGCAAGCACTGTATGTCGGGACATGCCGTTAAGGTGTTAGCCGAACAGTGTGCGGGTTCACTACCCCTGGAGGATGCACATCGGGGTCTTCCTTTGTGAGTGACCATATGTATGAACCATTGTTGCGTGCCTTAGGTACTGTGATCATTTGGTGTCGAGCACCATCGATAAAGGTCTTTTATAAGCTTAGGTCCAGTACCACGAGACTGAAGGGCATAGCATATGACAGTGGTATACCTGAACTTTACCTTAGGTACTGTGACCACTTGGTGCCAAGCACCACCGATAAAGGTCTTTTATAGGCTTAGGTCCAGTACCACGTGAATGAAGGGTAAAGTTCAGGGTGATAACGAAAGGAAAATATGTAATGATGAACGAACGAATGAAAGTAAGATGAATGAATGAACGGAAGTTAATGAACGATGAAGATAATAACTATTATCTATGTGTACTTATGATGTATGATCGCATGAAGAAAATAACGGTTTTAACGAAAGAAAAGTATGTTTTATTTTATAAAACTAGAACTCACTCAGCAACGCTAACTTTGATGTGTTTCAATTGGCAGGTAATGATTGCTGAGGATGGCATGAGGTGGCTACTCAGCTCTTTTGGGATGGCATCCATTTATATAACGCTTTTGTGATGTAATGCAAAAATGTATTTTGACCTGATCAATGATGTATATTTTGCAAAAGCTACTATATTGAAATGAAATGTCATTTTTAAATGTTTTCGCTGTGATGCTTTATGAAATACAATGTAATTATATGTTTTATGTGTGATGAGGATCTAGTTGTAAGCATCCCGGGAATGGGGCCTTACACAAATACATCAAAAATAATTCAAAAATGTTAGAAAATCACAAAAAGAAGTGAATTTTGATGAAGAAAAGGATATATATGGGAAATGATATAATTACAGTCGTTATATCATTTACTGTGCTTAATTTAAAAAAATTTGAAAGACTATCATGACTTACCTGTTATGTTGGTAGGCTCAACTTGGAAAAGAAGATATATGTTGTGATTAATTAAAATCTTATTCAATGGTGAAACTTCATCTCAAAATATAGGTATGTATTGGCTTATCTAAGTGTATGTGTGTGTAGTAACCTAAACATACCAGGTAATGATACTTTATGAATCTCTTTCACCTACATCAAGTTTCATCTCTGTTTTGCTAAGCAAAGACCTGAAGAAACTAGCACGTAGTGCAAATGTATTGATCCAAAAGATTGCCAATGAGGAACACATCCAAATTGGATGAATCTACAATAACAATACATTCCATATGAATGAACAAAAGAATCCAATCATGGTTCACCTTCCAAAGTGAAGTGAAAAGAATCCCAATGTGGGTCATCATGAAAAGGATCAAAGTAAAAGAATCCCATTGAGGATCAGTGTTAGGATCTAGTATTTGAATGAAACACCAATTGATTAACGTGTTAAACCAAACCAAATAGTGCGGAATCCTATTTGATTGGCGATCCAATCAGTGAGAACGCACGTAGACACAATAATGTATTGAATCTAACATCAAGAATCGATTAGGAATCGATCTACAGCGTTCTATGAACTTGGAGTACGAACTTAGAGGCTTCTGGATGGCTAGGGTACATTTGCAGTCGAAGTGTATTCAATGCTATGTTTTTCACGAATTAAGTGGTATTTATAGGTTAGGGTTGCACATTCGGGTGACTGAACCATTTGCATGGTTCAGTCGTGCGATTGATTTATAAAGTTGATCCATTCGCACGACTGAGTGTTCAGTCGTGCGACTAAGTCAGTCGCATAAAGTTGTTCAGGCGTATGGACTATTTAGGCGCATGGACACTCAGTCGCAAGGCCATTTGGATGCATGACCCCTGTTTGGGCGCATGGTCCAGTCGGACGCATGAGAACTTCACTTAACCAAGTTTGAATGTATTCATTATTATAACCTTATGTATATCAATTCAAACAATCACAAGCCTATGTAATCTAGTCAATATGCGTTACCCAACTCATTAATGAAATATTAAACATTATAAATCACAACCAAAACATTCTTATTTCATTAAGTACCCAATATTACATCAGTGTAAGACATTCAAGACATATTACATTAAAATCAGGATCTAGGTACATATATGTATCAACAAACTCCCCCTTGACCTAGATCTATCTATTGTCTAACATCTTTCATAATTTCCTCATACTTCTTGTACTTAGCTTCTTTGGTGACTCCTGTATTTATCTCGAAAGCAAAACAGAGTCGTATTACATTTTGAAATTGTAAAGCTTGTAATATATCTCTTAGTCATAGAACAGTGGCCACTTGTATAATATAGAAACATCATTTGCTGACAAGTTGGTGAGGCACATTGGGTCAAACACCCTTATGGTTTCCATTGTACCATTTTTGTTCAAGACTATCATGGCCTCGCCCGTTCTTCAATCGTAGTACCACCATTTGAAGTGTGGAGTGAAGTCCTATGGCATATCACATAGTGGGATCTTTGACATTGTACGTGGTGGACTCCACTTCAACACTACTTTTGGTTTGCCAGTTATAGCATCAACCTCAGATCGTCTGATGTACATCGTTAGTTGTTGAGGTTTGAAGTTGACCCATCTGGTGTGGTACTCCCTCTTTAGAGATACTTCAAACTAGCCTGACATCTTATGAGGGTCAACGTATAGCAATTTTAACTTTGCTAACTGGTTAAGCTCAAAACCTGGAAGAGTCTTCAGATCATGTGGGAATCTGAAGTACTCAATTCCCTTCTCATATTTAATAGCGTAAACATTAAGGTCTTCAAAAGGTGCCCATGCTATGATCCTGCCTGCCACCTTTTGATGTTTCTTGACTTTATACAGCTTGGTGTAGATAGTGACTTTGTAGCATTGCGTTAGGTTCTTAGGTTGTCAAAGCAAGAAACCCACTCTGCCTTTTTGGTATTGACTTTAGCATCTGTGGCTTGGCTGTATCTTCTTTCTTGTCTGACGCTTCTTCATTTTATCTAGAGTCTTGAAGGTTTCACTGACAAGGTTGTCACCTAGATTGGGTACCACATTTCCTTCAATGTCATTGTACTCTGGATAATGTTGATCAATGACATCTTCTATATCGATCTCATCAATATCATTGAGTTCGTCGTCATAATCACCTTGGACTGTTGGAGCATTTTTCACGATCTCGTCGGCATTTAGTTTGAACATTTCGGCCAACTGCTCGTCAGTAAAGTCGTGAATTATCTTCCCCTCTTATGGGGTGTAACTCACAAGTCTCCTTACGATCCCTTGTAGATCAAGAATCACGGTTAATTGAGTCTTGACCTGCTGAAGGGGATCTACATCATATTCATCCCTGTTGGACCAAAAGAATCAATGAGCCAGATTAGAAAAACCTTTAAGTCCCACAGACTTCAAAACAACTCAAGTGGTCTACAACAGCTGAAGACAAAGTCTGAAGACAAAGTCTGAAGACAATTGCTGAAGACAAAGTCTGAAGACAAAGTCTGAAGACAAGTCTGAAGACAATGTCTGAAGACAATGTCTGAAGACACTGCTGAAGACAATGTCTGAAGACAACTGCTGAAGACAAAGTCTGAAGACCAAGTTCTCAGAAGTTGTCACAACAGCTGAAGTAGTTCTCTTTAGTAGTTGTGATGGTTTACTTTTCAGTAGTTTGTAATCAGTAGTTTTATATTATGTAAAACATCTGAAGTTCTTACACTTCAGATGTTATAACTTCAGTAGTTGTAATGTTAGCTTGTACTTAGCTTTTTGTGAAGGTGTCCTCAGTTGTTGTGGACATCTTCAGTAGTTTAGTTTACTTTCAGTTTTTGTATAAATCAATTAGTTGCCACTATCAAGTGACGTCAGCTGATGTCACATTCCTTTATAAAAGGAATGTTGACCTAATTTCCTTGTAACCGAAGCGTGTGCATGAATGAAAACATTCTCTTTGCAGAAAACTTTCTCTCTCTATAACCGTTACTGTTTGATTGAATATTCATATTATTCTTTCTTAAATTTCATCTAATTCTTGTGCTATTCCGCTGCAAATCTTAATCTAATTGATCAAACTAGATCCCGATCCTTTCAAATGGTATCAGAGCAGGTTAATCATTGATTGATTTAACAATTGATCATTGAAACCGCTCTTTTGATATCTAAGTTTGATCGAATTAGCAAATTTGCAAGAATTGGTTATAGAGTTTGATTTTCTGTTGCTTCCAGTGAATTAATTTGAGATTCGTCTTGTTTAAAACTATGTTGTTGAGTTTTTGAGCTTGATCTGTTAAAATCTCATTGAACCTGTTTGAATTGGTGAAAATGGCTACATCAATCAATGATCCTCACAATACTGGCTCCTCAACAAAGCCTCCGATGCTTGTTAGGAGTGAGTATAACATATGGCAATGCCGATTGCTACATCACATGTCTGTCAACAGTTCAGGTTGTTGGAAATATGTGGTTCATGGACCATATAAGCCTATGGTGAGTAATCCGGAAACCAATGAGATGGTTCCGAAGAAGAAAGAGCAATACTCAGATGAAGATCTGAAACTATTTGAAATTGATGCTAAAGTCCATGGAATTCTGGCCATGGCACTGCCAATGAAATCTATTATGGACTTATGCATCATGAAACTGCTCATGACCTCTGGGTTGCTCGGAAAGAACAATTTGGAGGAATGATGAGGTCTTGGCAAACAATAGAGAGATCCTTGCCCAGCAATATGAGACATTCTCTCATAGAAAGGGTGAGTCACTAACTCAACAGTTTGAGCGATTTTCCTGTTTGATATCTGAGCTAAAAATGGTTAAACAAGAATATACAAACAGTCAGATGAACAACATATTTCTCAGATCCCTGCCTGAGAGATGGGACACATATACTATTGTCCTACGCTCTAGTGCAAATCTGGACAATCTATCTCTCACCCAACTTCATGGGAAACTGTTAACATTTGAAAGAGAGATAGAACATAAAAGGAAACTGGCTTCATCTGAGAAGCTCACTGATGATTTTGTACCAGGGAATACTGCTTTGGTCGGTCATGAGTCAGAATATGCTACATCAGAAAGTTCTTATGATGAGCATATTGATTTCTCTTCAAACAGTGGAGATCCTACTTTTGTTGGTATTGATAGTAATTCAGGGTGTAGTAGTGATAATTTGTGCTTTTTGATGGATGATTTGAAAGGAATTGTTGATGATGATCTGGAAGAGATGGATATTTTGAGCCAAATGGCATTAATCAATATCAGATCTCAAAAATTTTACAAAAGGACAGGTAGAAAATTTCCTAGTCTCTCTGGAAAAACCAAAGTTGGTTTTGACAAGAGTAAACTGAGGTGTCACAAGTGCCATAGACTTGGACATTTTGCAAGAGAGTGTAGATCATCTTGATCTAACTCTTCTGCACCCTTTGTGACCTTTCCATGCAATAGCTCACAAAACAAAGGGCAACATTCTACCAGTTCTGGTCATCATTCACAAATTCAATCATCTCCGCATATTTGGTCCCTCAAGGTCAAATGCCATATCCTTATCCCTGTTTTACATGCCTTAGTCCAATCAGGTTCCAATACCCATAGCTCAACAACCACATGCCCTACCTGTGTCTCAACCATCTCAATCAAATGAACAATCTCAATCTCAATCACATCAAACCTTTTTCACACCTGGAGTTGTTGACTGGAGTAGCTTACCAGATGATCTTTCTGGTTATTCTGAAGAAGTCTTTTCTGGTGCTGGTCAACATGGTGGTGAAAATCCTTTTGGAAATCTTGTTGTTATGGCCCTGGAGTCTACTGATGGTTCATGCTCAAATGCTTCATCATCACAGGTACCACAGGTATCTTCTGAGGCTAAGGCCAAGTTGTGTTCTGAGTCATGCATAGCTGCTTTTGTCTCAATTAGAGAAGCAAATGTAGCTTTAATTAATCAAAATCTTGACCTAGAGAAAGTGATTTCCAAAAGAAAAGCTGAGTTTGAGTTTGTTTTAAAAGAAAAAGATGATGAGATTTACAAACTAAAATGCCAAATCACTGATGAAAAGGCAAAGGAGAGTCTAGAGAATCATAAGAATCTCAAAGAAACACTTGCAGCTACTCAAGTAGAGTGTGAACGCTGGGTAACATCCTACAAGGGGTTTGAAATGCTTCTCAGTAAGCAAACAGCTTTAAATGTGAAGTTTGGGATTGGGTATAATCACACTGTACCTCCTACAGATTTTACTCCCAAGACAGAAGTAAAATTTGAAGGTGAAAGCAATTCCCAAACCACATCATCATGTGTCTCAACCTCAAGTGATAATGCAAAATCAGAGGATGAAGTTAGTAATAGTACCTCAGCTAATCAATCTGCTGATGGTCTCACTGCTAATAACACATGATCAAAGAAAAGCTGAGCACTTCAGGTGTTGCCTCACAAAGTATTCAAAGTATTGAAGAGCAAGTAACAACACCTGAAGAACATTTCAAACCAAATGAAAACAAACATGGTTTGACAACTACTGAAGAGTCTATCAGGAATTCCAAAATACTGATAGAAAACTTCTAAAGAACAAGTCTTCAGTTGTTACAAATCCTTCAGTACTTAACATAAGTACTGAGAGGAAGAAAGTACTGAAGAACACACCTTCAGTATTTTCATCTTCTTCAGCAGTTGAACAACAGAAGATGAAGAAAAAGCCATGTGAAATATGTGGTCTATTCAATCATCTCACTGATGAATGTTAGTACAGAAAAGGTTCAAAATTCAACAAAGATAAAATCATTAAAAAGAAAATTAATAAAATGAAAGATGAATTTGAAACCAAGTTTGTGCCACAAACATCTCAAACTGATGACCCAGAGTTCTTACAAAAATGTAAAAAGAAGGAAGGGGTTTATCATAAAACAGCTGAAAGTATTCCTCATGGAATATCAAAACACCAGACTAAGTTTGTGTCTTTCAAGAAGGAGGACATGGTGAGTCACAGGAACCAACCAAAAACAAGTACTAATGTGTCTGCTGAACTGAAGGCTTTAACAACCAATCAGACACAACTGTTATGATGGTTCAACATCTGTTGGGCAGAGTTAACCAAATAGATGTACCTGTGATTAAACTACTGAAAAGAAAACTAAGCCAAAATCAAAGGTATCCTTTTCAGCACCATCTCCACCTTCAAAGGCTATTAATCATGACAAATCAGTTAGTATAAATCTGTTGATAAGAACAGACCCAAAACCAAAATGGTTTGGGTCTCAAAAGCTAACTAGTTTGTTGTGACAAATGCAGGGTTCTTCAGCATGCCATAGAAGCATCTAGTTGTGGACAGTGGAGGATCTATGCATATGACAGGGAGTAGTTCTCTTCTTCATGACTACTCTCAAGGAAAGAAGGGATTTGTATCTTTTGGTAATGATGCTAAGGGTTACATCACCGGAAAAGGCTTTGTGTCAAATGGTGAGATAAGATTTGATGATGTTAACCATGTAGAGAATCTCAAGTACAACTTGTTGAGTGTCAGTCAAATGTGTGATAAAGGGCATGTTGCACTTTTCACCAGTCAAAACTGTAGGATTCTGTCTTCCAATGTTTTGAGAATGATTGACAAGATATTGGATGAATATACTCTCCTGAAGGCCAACAGGATTGGAAGAGTATATGCTTTAGACTTATCAAAGAAAATTGATCTAAAAGGCCATCCATGTCTGTTCTCCAAGGCCTCTCCTCAAGAATCTGAACTATGGCACAGAAGGCTTGGTCATGTGAATCTTAAAAACATGAACCAGCTTATCCATCATGGTTTAGTGAGAGGTCTGCCATTAAAGGAGTTCAAATATGATGACAGCTACTCTGCTTGTTTAAAAGGAAAGCAACACAAAGTATCATTCCCTCCATAGAAGAACCAAAGTCCACTGCCTGCTTGCAATTACTGCATATGGATCTTTTTGGTCCAGTAGGAGTGATGAGCATGGCAAAGAAAAAATACTGTCTGGTAATTATGGATGATTATTCTTGATTTGTATGGACCTTCTTCTTACATTCAAAAGATGAGGCTGGTCAAATCATCATCTACTTTGTGTTGCATGTGGAAAAGCAGTACTCCTTTCTATCAAGTGTGTGAGGAGTGATAATGGCACAGAATTTAGAAACCACACACTTGATGAATTCTATTTCTCTAAGGGAATCAAGAAGCAGTATAGCATTCCAAGAAATCCTGAACAAAATGAAGTGGTGGTGAGAAAGAACAGGACCTTATTGAAGCCGCAAGGTCAATGTTGGTTGATTCTGGTTTGCCACTAACCTTTTGGGATGAATCTGTCAACACAGCTTGCTATATGCAAAATAGAGTGTTAGTAAATCAGAGGTTGATGAAGACTCCTTATGAAGTGTTACATCATTTGGTTCCTTTGATTTCCTTCTTTAGAGCATTTGGGTGTCCCTATTATATTTTTAACACAAAGGATCCACTTCAGAAGTTTGAATCAAAGGTGGATGCAGGGTACTTTGTTGGGTATTCATCTACTTGCAAGGCATATAGAGTTTTTAATTGCAGAACAAAGATAGTTGAAGAAACCTTGCATGTAATGTTTAATGAATCTCCAAAGGAGAAAATCCCACAAAACCCTGTGGAGTTATTTGATTTGGACATACTGCAATGTGTTCCATATCAGCCTCCAGCTATTGCAGATTTTGTGAATCTATCATCTCCTGCAACTAGTCATTCATCTGGTGATACAAATAAAAGGTTTAGTGATCACCTGCCTAAGTCTACTAACCTTGATGTTCCTGTAGCTTTAGTAGTTCCATCCACAACAAATGCTAATGAGATCTCTGATTCCTCTACTTCATTGGAATTGCCATCTCATTCTAGGTTTTAAGAGTTTGGATCAACATCTGTTGTTGCTGAATCACCTACAAACACTTGCACAGATCTTATTGAGTATCAAGAACTGAAGAATCACCCCATGTCTTAGATCATTGGTGACATCAATGCTAGTGTTTCAACTATAAGTCAATTGTCCAATTTCTGTTTTTATGCTTTCTTCATCGGTCAGCAAGAGCCAAAGAACTATCATATTGCATTAAGAGACAATGGATGGGTTAAGCCATGCAACTTAAGCTTCTTCAGTTTCAAAAGCAGCAAGTGTGGGAACTGGTTCCTCTACCCCAAGGTAAGTGTGCAATAGGCACTAAATGGGTGTTTAGGAATAAAACTAATGAAAAAGGTCAAATTGTCAAGAACAAGGCTAGACTGGTTGTACAGGGGTTTTCACAAGAAGAAGGTATTGATTGGATGAAACCTTTGCTCCTGTAGCCAAACTGTAGGCAATCAGATTGTTCTTAGCTTATGTTGGTTTCCATAATCTTAAAGTTTTTCAAATGGATGTCAAAAGTGCATTCTTATAGTAAAATAAAAGAGAAGTTTATGTGTGTCAACTACCAGGTTTTGAAGATCATAAACATCCAGATTGGGTGTATAAGCTTGATAAGGCTCTTTATGGGTTAAAGCAAGCTCCCAGAGCCTGGTATGAAACACTGTCTAACTTTCTTCTTCAAAATAATTTTACTAGAGGCTCCATAGATAAAATTTGTTCATTAAGAAAGTAGGCATGCATAAGCTCCTTGTTCAAATTTATGTAGATGATATTATTTTTGCATCCTCTGATCCACAGTTGTATGATGCCTTTACTAAGTTAATGCAACAAAAGTTTGAAATGAGTGACATGGGAGAATTACAATTCTTTCTGGGTTTGCAAATCAAACAGATGGCTGATGGAACTTTCATTCATCAGTCAAAATATACAAAGGATTTGTTGGAAAAGTTTGATTTACAAAACTGTAAGCTCTGTTCTACTCCCATGTGTAGCACCACACAACTGGATGCTGATCAGAAAGGTAAAGCAGTTGATGAAACTCTTTACAAATGTATGATTGGTTCCTTGATATACCTTACAGCTTCTAGACCAGACATTATGTTTGCAATGTGTGTCTGTGCTAGATTTCAGGTTGCACCTAAAGTATCCCATATGATTGCAGTCAAAAGGATCTTTAGATATTTGCAAGGAACTCAATCTCTAGGACTTTGGTATTCCACTGGGCACTCTTGCAAATTAGTTGCTTTCTCTGATAGTGACTATGCAGGGTAAAATTAACTAGAAAATCAACCTCTAGTGGATGCCAATTTCTAGGCAATTGTTTAGTTTCTTGGCAGTGTAAGAAACAAACTTCAGTTGCTATATCCACTGCTGAAGCAGAGTTCATTGCTGCTGCAAGTTGTACATCTCATGTACTCTGGCTTCAGAATCAATTACTGGATTATGACATTACAGAGACTAAGACTCCTTTATTGATGGACAGTGCCTCAGCTCTTTGTATTGTTAAGAATCCTGTCCAGCATTCTAGGACCAAACATATTGAGATCAGACATCATTTTATTAGGGATTGTTATGAAAAAGGTCTGATTGATCCAAAGTTTGTTTCTAGTGCTGATGAGCTTGCAGATATATTTACTAAGCCTTTGGCCAGTGCATCTTTCCAAAATCTAGTGCTAAGGCTTGGTATGCTGCAGCTTGAATGATTTGACAACTACTGATGATCTCAGTTCACAAGTACTGATGAGTATAGTATACAGTTGTCAAAAATAAGTACTGATAAGTTATTTTATCTTCAGCAGTTTTCATAACTACTAAAGACTAAATTACTTAAAAGTACTGAAGTACTTTATTTGTTGAAAAGTACTGATGTGGTTACAACTACTGACGCCTGTTCTAACAGATAAGTACTGATGACCAATGAAACATTTGAAAAACAGATAATCTGCTGAGTAAGTGTTAAGGTCAAATGAAACAACTGAGATCTGTGAATTGACGACAACAGATGAGCAATTTTACTCTTCAATTGTTTCAAACAACTATTGTTTCATTTCAAAATAACTGAAGCCAAAACCAAGTCTTCAGTAGTTTCAAACTACTAATGACTAACACCAAGTCTTTAGTTGTTTATAACATCTGAAAGTTAAAACCATGTCTTCAGTAGTTTTCTAACAACTGATGACTAACACCAAAACTTTTAGTTGTTTTCTTTCAGCCGTTTCATAACATATAAATACCTAACCCTAACTTCAAACTTTTCATAAGTCGTTTTATGAACGTTCATCTTCCATTAATGGCGACCATGCAAATCAAGCCACGACACAACTGTGTTGCCTACTTCACAAAATTGGCCTTTTGGACTAAGTTTGATGCTGCCATTGATCTAATGGTTGATTCCCCGTATCAAACTGCTTTTCTTCTAAATCCAACCATCTATCCCGATACCTTTCGCCAATTCTGGACAAATGTCACTGTCCATACTGGTGAGAATGATGTCGCGATCACTCTCCAGTCATTTGTAAACCAGAAGAAGGTGGTAGTCACTCCTGCTATCATTAGCCAAACCCTAGATCTGAATTATGCCACCTTTGTCACCAAATACCCGTAGGGCACTACTGATCTATCATTCATCAACCATGGATATGAGGGAGACCTAAGTGCTACAACCATTCTGAAGAAGCACTTCCATGATGTTAAACACCTAATCTTTCACATGATCAATGTCTGCCTTGCCCTCAATTCCTCTTCATGGGATCAAATGTCATCCAGGTGGCAACAGGGATTGTATTCTATCCTTGAACGCCAAAGCTTAAATTTTTCTGAAATTATATTTTGGAATTAAAAGATCTGGCAATGAAACCTGTGGCTAACAGATGGATATTATATCCAAGGTTTCTTATGGCCATAATCATAAATCAATTAAAATATGATGGCCTTGTTGGCCTTGGAGTCCCTGCTGTGGTAGTTTTGCCAGAGGTATACTCCAGGCACAACTCTGACCCACACCTCAAAGAGGCTGCCAAACTGCTAAAACCCAAGCAGAAGGAACCCACAGCCTCATCCTCCAGATCCAAAGTCCCCTCCAAACCATAATCCAAACAAACCAAAAAGGCTACTCAGGGAGTTGAGTCCCCTGATGATGCCCCTGCCACACAAAGGCAGGATGAAACTATGGGTAGTAATCCCCCTGTAGTTTCCATGACTCTACCAACTGAAACCGCTCAGGTATCCTCTCAACAAGATCTTGATACAACCAAAAATGGAGAAACCACATTACTGGAATCTCTCTCACCTAAGAAGATTGCCATTGAAGAGCACCATTCACCCCGGGTGCAATTATCTTCACACCTATCTCCCACTGAAGCCACCCCTACAAGCCCAACTGTGGTTATTGCACAAGTGCTGACTCAACTACATTCCTCTAACCCTCCCCAGAAAACTATTACCACTAGGAAGACCTCAACATTGAGGAGAGGATTATAATGTGGCTGATGACCCATAGCACAGGGATTACAGAGTTCAATCTCTCTGTGTAGAGGAGGAGATTCAAACATCTGGTGAGGCTGCATCTTCTCCTGTTTCAGCACATGACCAGGATGAAGATGGTATCATTTCTAAGACCTCACCAGAGGCAACTGCCAGTGACGTACATAATCCTGAGGTAGGAAGTTCCCAGTTCCAAGAAATAGGGGCACATGTGAATACTGATCTATAGTCAGCACATGTTCATCCTGATTTAATCAGGAGGTCAGATGATTCAGCAAAGACTGATGATAACTTGGGCTTTTTCTTTGATGTTCTAGCCCACAATACCATTCTAGAGACTGAGGTATGCAGACTACAAGAACTGCTTGCCAAAATGTCACAAGAATCAAGTCCATCTACCCCAATTCACCCACAGATGGCAGTTTCTTCTGAAGCTCTCCCAAACACTGAGCCACTCCCAAAAACTATGTCACCAGCCTCTGATTCAGGCACCATTTCTCAAGGACAGAACCCCTCTGAGCAAATGGTTGCTGCCTTTCAATCATCCTTACCTCTCATCACTTCCATAATCACAAACACTATGCATCAAGCCATTGATGAGAGGCTTTCCTCAAATTTTCAAACCTTAGTTGATGTTGCTGTTTCTAAGAGACTTTCTGACATTCAAACCCCTGAACCCAATGCAACCAAAAAGGGGAGTCTAAGTTAGTGAAAGTAGACAAAAGAAAGAGAGTTGAAGAGGAAGAAGAAAAAAGAGAGAAAGAAAAGGAGATGATCACCTACAAGAGAAAGAAGAGCTCTGAACAGACTGAAGGTGAGAAAAAGTTAGAAGAACTTATCGAAGAAGCTGATGAGCAACATAGCAGATCTATGGATAAGATCATTGATCAACTCTTCAAACAAGGTTTTGACACAGCCAAACTTGACTCTAAAATCAGAAGGCTAGAGATTTAAGAGATTGAACATAGATGGGCAAGTTGGAGTGAGAAAGAAGGGAAAGGCTAGAAGCTATGACAAGATTCATATCAAAGCATCTGGGAAGATCAATCATTGAAGTGAAGTCATGGTCTAGAGACAGTATTTTGGAGATAACCACCAGAATCTGTTCTTCTAAAGTATTCAACAAAGGATTGATCGTAGAAGCTCTTGATGAAGCTGGTGCTGGGAAAAGGTCTGATATGGCAAAGTTATCCAAGCTTCACTCACAACCAAGATGCTAGAGCAGCCTGCACAATCTCCTACACCAAAACAACCAACTTCACAACCCTCAAAACCAACTCCTTTACCCAAGAAACCTACTCAACCACTACCAATGATGCACCCAGAGGAAGAGAAGGGTGTTGAGGATGGAAGAAGAAGAAGAAGATGATGATAAGGATGATAGTCTGCCAATCTCTGTTGTTCTTAAAATAAAGATGTCTGAGCCTAGAAGTCGACCAACAACAATCACACCTGACATCCAAAGGCAAATGGTAAAAGTCAAACTTGAAGAAGAAGAACAGCACAAACAACATGATGAGCAGCTGTTAAGGATGATTGATAAAGAGTTTCCTAAGTCTTCATCCATACAAGCTATGAAGAAACATGCTCAAAAGTTGTATGCTCTCAGATTCACATTTCAATATCAAAAAGAGAGAGTGAGAATTTGGCCTGACCCCAGAGTAAGTGACAGAATTCATAAAAAGAAGATTCCAAGTAGATACAGTGGCCAAGTAAAGAAGATTGTAGATGCTGTGATAATGCTGGCCATTGTAGTGTCACCCTGGGAAATCCTTGATGACTTCAAGAGAGCTTACAAGTCTAAGATGACTCCAAAAACTTTACTACAAAACAAAATGGTAAAGAAGGGGTTGATCTACAAGAAGCTTGAAGAAATAAGAAGAAATGAGCTCCAGTTGTTGCTTGAAGGCACTCATCCTGATGAGTTTGCATACAGAGAAATAACTACTGTGGAGCTGAAGAATGGAAAGAATGTTAAGTACTTATCAGAGTACTATGGGCCTGAGTTCTTCTTTGAAAGTGAAGCTGAAGAACTCACAATGGAAGAACAAGTTGTTTTCCTTGAGGCCTATGTCAGAGAGTCTTACAGACTCATCATTGGGAAGTAGGTCTCATGGATGGGGTAACAGCTCTGTGTCCAATTCACCAAGACAGAGTTCCCATTCATCCTTTTCCAATCAAACTTTTTGAAACCTCTTCCCTGGCCTAAGCTTAATTTGAAGATTTCTGAGCTGATCCAGAAAATGTTTCTGCCAATAAGTGGGACTTTAATAATCTTAAAGGTTTTGGCTGCATTGGTTCAGGGGGAGTTTGTTGGACCAAAAGAACCAATGAGCCAGATCAGAAACACCTTTAAGTCCCACATACATCAAAACAACTAAAGTGGTCTACAACAGCTGAAGACAAAGTCTAAAGACAAAGTCTGAAGACAACTGCTAAAGACAAAGTCTGAAGACAACTACCAAGACAAAGTCTGAAGACCAAGTCTCAGAAGTTGTCACAACAGCTGAAGTAGTTCTCTTCAGTAGTTGTGATGGTTTACTTTTTAGTAGTTTGTAATTAGTAGTTTTATATTATGTAAAACATCTAAAGTTCTTACACTTCATATGTTATAACTTCAGTAGTTGTAATGTTAGCTTGTACTTAGCTTTTTGTGAAGGTGTCCTCCGTTGTTGTGGACATCTTCAATAGTTTAGTTTACTTTCAGTTTTTGTATAAATCAGTTAGCTGTCACTATCAAGTGACGTCAGCTGATGTCACATTCCTTTATAAAAGGAATGTTGACCTAATTTCCTTGTAACCGAAGCGTGTGCGTGAATGAAAACATTCTCTTTGCAGAAAACTTTCTCTCTCTATAACCGTTACTGTTTGATTGAATATTCATATTATTCTTGCTTAAATTTCGTCTAATTCTTGTGCTATTCCGCTGCAAATCTTAATCTAATTGATCAAACTAGATCCCGATCCTTTCAATCCCTCTGAAAGTTTGGATCTGTTTGATTTGCACATTCAACACAAGAATCATTAGTTCACAATCAAAACAAAAACATTGACATTAAATATAAAGGTTCATTACATTAGCTTGATACATGATTCAAATACATATGATTTAAATAACAAAAACAGCTAAGTATTACTCTTGTCCTGGATCATGTCCTCTTCTGCTGATGGGGCAGATGTGGAGGTACCTTGATCTTGTGCTCTCTTTGTCTTCCTTTCACTGGCATGTGTGGCACCCACAGCAGGTGAGCCGTCATCATCATCATCAACCTCATCATCTCCAGCATCACCAGCAACATCAGTATCATCATCACCATCCTCATCCTCATCATCACCGTCAGCATCACTGTCATCTCCATCCCTTTCCTTGATGTTTAGGGGCTCTTCCTTGGATCCCTTGAGATGCAGCATGATGGTCTTGTTAGTGGTCTCTAACTGGTCAATCCTCTTTGCTGATTGGACATGCTGCTCCCGGAGTTGGGACATCTTTGCACGCTAAGCATCCCTCAGCTGGGCCTGCTGAGATATCTGCAGAGCTTGGGCAGCAATAAGGTCTACTAGCTATCATAACTGAGCAGTCTTCTCTTTGTTTGCAACCAACAACCTCAGCACCATACGGTTGAGTGCCGAGAGCTGTTCCTCTACCCCACTGGGAGGCAGAGGTGATCCTGATGTATAGGAAGGGTATGATGGTGGTACATCATGGTGGCTAGTGGTGGTGGTGGTGGTAGTGGTGTAGATTAGGGGTGGTATTGGTATAACAAGTGGAGCTATGGCAGTAGTAGTGGAGGGTGGAGGTGTGGTAGCGATGGTTGGTGGTATGGTAATGGTGGTAGAGGGTGTGGTAGAAGCGGTGGTAGCTGTGGTGGTGGCTGAGGTGGTAGGTGGAGTGGTGGTGGTAGGTGTAGTGGTGGTAGTGGTAGTGATGAAGGTGACTCGTCTCTTCTTCTTCTTCATGCCGTGGGGCTAAGCCATCCTTTTCTTCCTTGATCCTGTCGAGGAGGATGCTCCCCCTAGAAAACGGCTTGGCTAATCAGGAGCATATGTTGGATCAGTGTCAGCTTCTCCCGACCCGCCAGGGCGTTCACCAACCGCCCAGAGCCCTCGTTCTGGGGCAACGACTTTACTGCCCACAGTCCGAGTCAAAGGCTCCTCATCTGACTCCTCCTCCTCACCCGGTATGAAATCCTGGTGAAATCAAGTAGTCTCTGCTCCATCACGAGCAGATGCCGGAGATGCTATATTAGCAGTTGGGGCCCTTGGTTGGGTAGGCCCTGCATCTCCAGCATCACACTGTCATCATCATCGAAGTCGTTCATCGGGAGCTGTAACTGCTCATCATCTGAGTCACTGTCTACGTGTCGCCACGTAGTTCTCCTTGGCTAGATGTCCTATAAGTCTCTTTACCGGGGGCTTGACCTGCTTTCCCCAGTAAACTCTCATATGACCCAATGTAATATCATCAATAATCTCTAAGGCCACCGTGTCGTGGCTCTCCTTTAAAAGCGAGGGCAGCTTCTCGTCAAAAATCATCTGTAAGAATCTAGGGTACATCCAGAAACCCTATTTGCCCTTCGTCACCAAGTTCTCTATAAGGTAGGAGAAGATCATGCTCAAAAAGCTGAAGGGGTGGTTCAGCACCAGTGCCACGTAGGCATTTTGTATCTGGTCTGAGAGGTCGTCGAACCCACCCCTTCTGGAAGCTATGCACTTCAGGATGACATATGCCAAGTACTTAAACTGGGGGCACAGGTTGCTCTTTTTGAGCACACCTGAATTTATGTCCCCAGAGTACTTAATCCTTATAAAACAACCTCTCACCATCAATGGGTGAAGTGTGATGGGGTGGCCAACATCATTTCCCAACCCAAGTACACGTTGAATGTCTTCGGCTGTAATCTCTATGTCCATACCAAAGATGGAGCTCCAAATGTTGTATGGCTCTCGTGATCTATCAACAGATGCATTCGCCTAGAAGACCTGTTGTATAAATAGCCTTGTGGATCCTTGATCGCTTGAGAAAAGCGATGATCTCTGCAAACTCGGAACCATTACGAATTGTGTGGTCTAAATGAGCACATATATTGTGCTTGGGATTGATAGACCATCTGTCAACCATAGATCTGCAACACAAGAGTCATAGACATTAGATAGTCACACAATACAAGTCAGTCTTAATTAACTTGGTTGAATTCATCCTAGTACATTCATGCGATGAACTATGTGACTGTGTTCAGTCGGATGTCCTATCATGCGACTGGACTCATTCGGGTGAATGAATAGATGACTGAGTTCAATTGGTTTGCTGAGCCTACTATTGGTTTAGTCGACCGACTGAGCTCATTCGTATGATACATTCGGCCGATTGAGCTATTCGGCCAGCTCAATCGTGCGATTGGAGTTCATCCGGATGACCAGTCGCATGACCCACTATTCGGTCGACTTAGGTTTGAATCTTGACCAATTCATGAAATTAAACGTTGTGTAATAGCTCTGTTGACTCACAATCACATATCTAATAACCTAAAACCTTCAATTTTAGTATTTTACTGGTTTAAGTAGGTAATTATCCCATTTAGTGGTTCGGTTCTTGTTTCATTCGAAAATCACAAATTAGGGCACCATTTCTCCTGATTTCTGTGAGATTTCATCGTATTATACCTGTATAATCACACACAATCGTCAGAAAGTCAATGGAAGTATGAATCTTGGTCTGATGAAAATTTGGCAGAGTAACGGTAGGCTATGAGAAATAAGAGCAATTAGGGGGTGATGAGTTGAATGCGATCGACTGGGCCCTATTTATACTGAATCTGAGTTCAATCCGCCGACTGGACTCATTCGCTCGGTTCATTCGGGCGAATGGACCTTATTCGGGCAATTGGCTCAGTCGATCATTTTCAGGTGGCCGACTGGAGTTCAGTCGTGCGACTGACTCATTTGCATACTCTTATTTGGTCGAATGGATCATTCTGATAAGCCATTCGGGTGAATGGTTCATACTCATGTCCATTTGGCTGTTTAATGCATGAGTATGGTCCATTCGTATGATTGGTCCATACTCATGATCCATTTGTGCAAATGGGTTAGACTCATGAATTTGACTTTATAATCATTTCACTTTTTCTCTGTTTAACTTATGAATAAATGTTATGAGCATTTGATCATCTCTAATATGATCAATTTATCTTGAAAAACCTTTTATCACCTCAGACGTGATCTTTTAAAACATTTTGTCACCTCAGACGTGACCTAATTTTTTTTGTTTGAAATCACGTGTGGTCACCTCAGACGTGACTTTTTAGATGATAAGGTCCCTTATCAACTTCCATGACACGATACTCAACAAATTGAAATAGACTAACTTTGTACATAAATAAAAGAAATACTACTAAAAACTTAAAAACTAAGACATGTTTTGTGTTTTTGTGAGGGTAAACATAATTTTTCTGAGAGAGCTGCTTCAATCATTTAAACTATACATGGACCAATTCAATTTGGAATCATACAGGATACTCAAATCATTCAGGACATGTTATTTAAAAAAACTTTGATGCTCTATTCTTGTTTTTCATCTGGAGTCATTTAGCAAATTTGGGAAATCATACTAGTACTCTTAGGTCCCCAAACTGATTTGAACATTCAAAAATTGTAGCCATAATGATTGTCAGTATACTTGTTCTCTTAAATCCATACACAGACTTTCAACACAGATTGGTGATACTTTAAGGTTTGTTTATTTCAACAAGCATTTGTGGATCCCACACTTATATGGTAATAAACATTCCACATGAGATTTTGAGCGGTCTCAGGGTAGTATTTCAAGAAGAAACTATTCATAGACCTTTCAAAGGGAAGCCAAGCCTCAGGTCAGTGCCACGCACAGCAGAGAGGCGGCAAAGAACGATGAATACTAGAATATATAGGTTATGCTTATCCTCAGGTCAGTGCCATCGTATAGCAGAGAGGCACATTACCTATCTTCTTGTTTGAGAAATTTCAATCTTTTTGCACAGATCTCACCAACAACATAAGTTATTAGTTTGATTTTATTTGTATTTTTATGTGCTTTTGCTCATGCTTTGGTCTTATGCACACATTCACGACGTTTATTTTGCTCGTCACCCCTTGTTGGAATCTTGTTGATTGTGTTAACCAAGGATAAGGTGTTAGCCATAGCTAGTGAAACATTTAGTTTAATCTTGAGATCACCAAAAAGGTCTAGTCATCTATTGCGTTGAATCTACCAACATATCATCTGTGGTCTAGCAACCTCTAGGCCTACTTTCTTTGTGTTACCTTAGTAGTAGTTAGCTTATCTATCATATTTCCTTTTATATTGCTCAGACTACACAGACTTATACTTGAGCTTTGCATCTATTTCAATTTTTATTTTTAAAGTCCCAAATGTTTTATTCCTGTGTACTATCATATTCCTAAGATTGAATCAGTATCACACATACGATCTTATTTTTATTCAGCTTGCCTCTCCTTCTCCCTCGTTTTTTTATTACTGCCTAAACCTATTCTCCCCCTAAAATTATAAAAAGCGTTTTAGGATTTGAATAGGCAAGAAAATTAACTAATAGTAATTAAACTACTTAAAATTAAGCAAATAAAATATAATAAAAGAAAATAAAACTAAAGAAATTGAAAAAAGTAAAAGGAACTAGGCACGACGCATCGGACTATACATGGTCATCTTCAGGAATGACCTCACTTTTCTTTTAACTCTGTTGACCTCTAACAAATATAAAAAACATGGTTTGTCAAATGCCTTTGTATAGAGGTCAGCGCGTTGAAAATCTGTATTTATTTTTACCACATCGATTAAGTTTTTTTCAAAGCAATCACGTATAAAGTGATATTTAATACCGATAATTTTGTTTTAGGATGTTGGACCGGGTTTTAGTGACTGCAATTGCAGCAGAGTTATCAAAAAAGATAGAAGTAGAAGAGAAATTCAAACTGTAATCCCGCATTTGCTGTTGAATCCATATGATTTGAGAACAGCAGCTTGCAGCATCAACGTATTCAGCTTAACAGGTTGACAATGCAATCGAGGTCTGCTTCTTACACTGCTAGGTTACTAATCTTCTCCCAAAGAACTGACACCCTGCTAATGTGGACTTGTAGTTCATCTTGCAGCCGCCTAATCCGAGTCGGTATACACTGTAAGTTCAAACTCATCATCATGAGGATACCACAATCCAAGTGTGGGTGTACCCTTCAGATAAGGAAAAATCCATTTGACCCCAATCAGATGGTTAACTTTATGCTTTGCCTGATATCATGAACATAGACATTTAGCATACATGATATCAGGTCGAGAGGCAGTGAGATACATGAGAGATCCAATCATCCCTCGGTACATAGTGGCATCTACCAGATCCCCATTCTTGTTGAGTGCTACATCATGGTTTGTAGCAAGTGGGGTTCCAACTGGAGAAGCATTCTCCATGTCAAACCGACTAAGAATATCACCTTCATACTTGGTCTAATAGGAAAACACCATTTGGTGTCTGATCCACCTATAAACCGAGAAAGAATTTCATTTCTCCCATTGCACTCATCTCAAATTCCGTCTTCATTACTGCTCCAAACTCTTTACATAATTCTTTGTTCTTAGAACCAAAAATTATATCATCGACATAGATTTGTACTAGCAGTAAGTCTCCATCCTTTTCATTGATAAACAATGTATAGTCAATGACTCCCCTGTGAAAACCGTGTTTCATAAGATGAGTCGAGAGTCTCTCGTACCAGGCCCTCTGAGCATGATGAAGCCCATATAACGCCTGTCGAGTTTGTAAACTCTGTCCCGGTGATATGGATCCTCAAATCCCTCAGGTTGACTCATGTACACTGTCTCTCTAATCTCACCATGAAGGAACGAGCTCTTCACATCTAGTTGATAAACTTGATTTTCATATAAGATGCATAGGCAAGGAAGATGCAGATGGCTTCCTCCTTGCCACGGGTGCAAACACTTCATTGTAGTCAATACCCTCAACTTGTCAAAAACCCTGAACAACAAGCGGAGTCTTGTTTCTGATGATCACTCCCTGATCATCTTTCTTGCATTTCAAGACCCATTTGGTGCCAATGACCTTAGCACCTTAGGTCAATCCACTAGAGTCCATACAACCAACTTCTTAAACTAAAGAAGTTCTTCTTGCATGGCACTCACCCAAGCCTCATCATTCAGTGCTTCACTAACATACTTGGGCTCAAACTGAGACACAAAGTAGCGGCAGGCACCGTCGTGAAGGTATCCCTTTTCCATCATAGAGGCATGCTGAGTACTACTGATTTCAAGTCTGAACCCTGATCTCACATCTCCTATACATTATCCAAAGGATGATAGACATTTAGATGAGAGCCGGGAGTTGTTGGAACAACTACCTCAGAATCAAGATTATGAACAGTTGGTTCTGGATATAAGGCAATAGGAGTCTAAGGTTCCGAAGGTTCAAAAGCATCACTATCAGATGCTGTGGGACTTGTGGTAGGCGAAACCTATACATCCTGGTTGTTCTCATCATTTTCCACAATTTCTTCATCAGGAGAAGAGTCACTCACATCAAGTGCTCCCCCTGAGTTGGTAGATGATTGACTTTGTGAACTGGATGGTGTTGAATCTTGAGATGGTGTGGTCAAGACATCATACATCATCTTATTTGCCTACTCGTCTTCTGAAGCAGAAAGAGGTTATCTTTAAGGACTTGAAGAATCCATCATAGTCGAAGAAGTAAGCAGGCCCTTTTTCCAGCAGGTGGTGTGATGTATCTCTAAACATCAACGTTACACCATACCTCACTTGACTGTTAGTTGTTATAAACTCTCTTGTTCGGTATGTTTTTATCCTAGAGAGATCCCTTCATCAACCTTCTCACTAAATTTTCCCTCCGGGTCTTCTTCAGCAGGGTGCACGAAGCGCCAAACGGCTCGAGATACTCTAAGTTAGGTTTACATCGTTGTAATAATCGTAGCACATTTTTCCATGGTGTTTCACTACCAGAACTCGATTAAGCTTATAGCACGCATTTGCCACTGCTTCATTCTAGAATTGAATAGGCAGTTACGAGTCTGCTAGGATAGTCGAGCCGTCTCTATCAAGCTGCGATTCTTCCGTTCAGCAACCCCGTTCATCACAGGAGTGTAGGCAGAAGTAAATTGATGCACAATTCCTTATTCCTTGCAATAGGCCTCCATTCACTGATTCTTGAACTCGGTTCCGTTGTTTGAGCGCAACTGTCGTACCTTCAGCTTGTATAGGGATTCCAGTGTAGTTACCAATTCCTTGAAGGAGTCAAATGTCTGATTTGGATTTCAGAAACATTGCCAAGAAATCGTTGAGTAGTCATCAGTAACTACATAGCAATACAAGTCGCTTGCGATGCTTCTTGTACTGACTGGACCAATCAGATCCATGTGAAGGAGTTCAAGAGGAAGTTCTATCGAATGAACTTTGTTTTCCTTATGAGACTTCTTCGTCTGTTTGCCCTTTTTGCATGCAACACAGAAATCCAGGAATTGGAAGTTTTGACATTTACTCCTCTCACAAGATCATTCTGGATCAAGTTTATCATTTTCCTTGGATTTATGTGTTCATTCTCCTATGCCGGAGATAGTCCTTCTCAGTAGCTTTGTAAAAGAAGCACTGACTTCACGCTCCGTTGTGGAGGCCTTTGAGAGATCCAAAACATAAAGATCATTATATCTTGAAGCTGACATTAGGATTGTCCTCCGGGTCACATAGTCTTTCTTCAGAACGTAGCACTTTGTTGTCAAAGACTACTTTGAATCCTTATCACATATTTGAGAAAACTGAAAGTAAGTTATTTTGTAATTGTTGTTTAAGACATAGTTTACCTATCAAACTAACTTCTCATTTCCCACTTCCCCTTGGGCTGTGATGTACCGCTTTCTTTCTAGCAAATGAAGCATGCCCTCCTTGATGTTGATGGTGATAAGAGAGCTATTTTCCCTGTCATGTGCCTGGATGCTTCGCTATTACAATCCACATGTAGTCAGCACTATAGTGAACACCTGACATTTATGAAAACATTAGGTTATTATAAGGATTCCTGAAGTCTGATGCAACCCAAAACTGCCTAAGCGTTTCAGCAACATGCACTAAGTACTGAAGTGAAGAATGCTTCGGAAGAATTACACAAAGCATTAGAAAATACTCTAAGTGTAATCTTCCGAAGCCAAGACCAATATCTTCCGAAGCCAAACATGAAGTCTTCCGAAGCTTCAGAGACAAAGTCTTCCGAAGCTTCACCCTATGAAGACAGATTTCTTCCGAAGACTTTTAGTACACATGCTTTATCTGATGTACTGTTCATAAAGCACCTTTTTCCGCTGCGTCTCTGATAAGTCACCAACTTACAAGAGTTGGTGAAAAGGTCCATGCTTTTGGTAACTGTACATTGAGGTCTTGAGTCTGAAACTTTCCACTTTATGTACTTTATCCTTTTTGTAATGTATAAGGATGTGAGCTATGGCATGTCATAGTCACAAGGTCAAAAGGCAGATATGCCTTTTGATTCTACAATTGATTTTGTTAGTGTCTAGTCAATTGTATCCAGCTGGCTTTCATAGTATAGCCGGCTGTAGGTTGTAGTATAAGTATTCCAAGTTTCTTGTATCTTTCTTCAGCTTTGTAACACTTGTAAAAGAACTTGAGAAAGCAATATACTGCTCCCTTGAAAACTATACTCTCTTGTTCTGTCTCTTGCTTTACTTGTGTTCTTTGTATCACCTTTGGTTACCTAGTTCACTGTTTGATTAAAGTTTAGTTAATCTTCTCATTGGTTGTTGTGTTGTAATGTGTTCAAGCCCTGAACGATCCTGCAATTGGTATCAGAGCGCTCAGGCTCGTGATATAAGATCTAACCATCTTAAGATCCCTCACACACACAAAAAACTAAACTTTTCAAATGGCTTCCATCTCAAAGACTGATATGGAGACTGGAACCATGAACAAATCCCCATGATCACTCTTGATGACTTTGACACCTGGTGCATGAGGATGGAAGGCTTCATCAGGTCTCTTGACTCAAGAATGTGGGAATCTGTTGAATATGGACCTTCATACCCAGCACCCCCTCTACTACCGGTGCTGGTATGATTCCTAAAGATGTGGCCAACTACTCAGATGAAGATAGAAAAGAGTAGAGATTGACAGGAAGGCCATGACTGCTCTTCAGACTGCTATCCCAAATTCTATGTACAGAGGTTTTAAGAAGTGCAAGACAGCTAAACAGCTGTGGGATGCACTGAAGCTGATGTATGAAGGCTCCTCTGAAGCCAAGGAGAACAAGAAAGATCTT
The DNA here is from genome assembly GCA_025506515.1 of Flaveria trinervia. Lineage (NCBI taxonomy): Eukaryota > Viridiplantae > Streptophyta > Magnoliopsida > Asterales > Asteraceae > Flaveria > Flaveria trinervia. The sequence continues at coordinate 26,810,890 of CM046441.1, forward strand.
CTGAAGCAGCAGTTTGAAAATTTCACCTTTAAAGCAGGTGAAACCATGACCCAACAATACTTCAGGTATGTTGAGATTGTGGATACCCTTGTGGATGGAGGAGTTCCTCTTGAGAACAGAGACATTGTAAGGAAGTTCATGTGTCTCACTTCCTAGGCAATGGACACACTATTGTGTGGTAATCAAGAGGACGAGAACCTTAAAACTCTTACTCTGACAGAGTATATGGGATTCTCAGTGGATACCAGATGGAGATGAACTTACAAGGTTCATCTGCAACTCTAACAATCAAATGGGTTAGCCCTCATGTGGTTGAAAGGGACAGCATAGAACCCCAACATCATCTCCTATGCTACCCTGACAACTCACAAAAGGGTCCTTTCATCACCTTCCCGGAGACACCAAGGGAGAACTTTACTCAAGGAAGCCCTCCAAGAGACAAGTTTTCTCAAGCCTTTGTGTCTGCAGATGAAAGCTGTGAAAATATCTCTTCACTCTTGAAGACTAGACTGTTCCATCCAGGACCTGGAATACATGGAGATAGTTCAGCAAATGGCTCTTCTCATCACAGAGCCAAGAAGTTCTACAAGAGGACAGGAAGAAGATTTCCAAGCAATGTTACCAGTGGTAAGTTTGGGCTGGATAAAAGCAAAGTTAAGTGTTACAGTTGTAACCTTATGGGTCACTTTGCTAGGGAGTGTAAGGCACCTAGAGCAATGGGGGTCAAACACAACTCAGACCAAAACTACACTAACCATACCCCTCAGGCTGAGAAGACAAAGCAACATGCTGCGGTTGCTGTTGAAGAGGGAGGATTTGACTGGAGTTTTCAGGTGGAGGATGCTTCTCCAAACCAAGCATTGATGGCTGACCATGATGAAGCCAAGGTATTAGAACATCTTTGCTCCCCTGAATGCATTGCTAAAGTAAATAGATACAGGTCCTACAACCTAGAGATGAGATCTGATCTTGAGTCATTAAACATATTAAAATCTGATTTTAGAAAGTCTGAAAATGATTACAAGTTAAAGATAGAAGACTTGGAGAAAACCATTTCAGTACTAAAACATGAACATATAGATTTTAGAACTCAGATCCAAGATCTCATCACTAAGTTGACTAAGTGCCAGGCTGAGCTTGTGATCAGCAAAGCCCTGGCAGAGAAAAGTGTTCTTGAAGAAGAGACCTTCAAGAACATGATATCCTCATCCTACACAATAAGGTTTGTTATCAAAATAGACAGGGACTGGGATCAAATGAGATAGCTCCTCCACACACAATCTTGTCTGTAAGATCTCCTAGGTGTGGAACTTGTGAAGACGAGCTTCCTCTCATAGATCCAATAAGTGAGGATGATGAAGAAGTGATAGTGAGGAATCCCTCTGAGAAGAGTGAAGAAGAGGCTCCAAGGCCACTATCTTCTGAAGAGAAGAAATTAACTGTGATGACCAAGTCCAAGAGAAAGAACTTGATCAGGAAGAGCAAAAGGAAAGCAAGAAGGCTCAAGAAATCAAGGCTACCTTTGATGCTAAGCAGAAACAAGTGTTATCTCTGCAGGTTTCAAAGCAGTAAGGACTGAAGACATCCACCAAAGCTTCTAGCTAAGAGTTCTGGTTCATGTTCAAATCATCTCAGTACAAAGAAGAAGACTGTGCTGCTGTGTACCACTGCTGCACAGCCTGGACCATCAAATTCCAAGAACAGTTCACAGCCCAAGGAATGTATCTGCATCTACCAAGATGAAGGTGAAAAAGGGATGTGACCAAAGCCAGTCTGCTCTCAAAAGGAGATTTCTTTGAAGAAGAAAATGTTGTGTGTTATGTGTGAAAGTACTTCTCATATTGCCAAGGATTGTCCATACAATCCTAAAAGTACTATCCACATGACCATACAAAGACTTCAAAGAATCTCAAGAAGTCTAAAGCTTCGGAGGAAAGTCTGTTTCCTTCGGAAGCTCCAAATCAAAGAAGAAGGTAAATGGAAAATTACCTTCGGAAGCAAAGTTGGTCTCGGAAGAATGGAGTTCTTCCGAAGCACTAAAGTCTGCTGCAGTGACTGTAGATTCTTCCGAAGAGTACAGTCATTTAACTTGTGAAGCTCCAAAAGCTTCTAAGGTTTTGAAGGTCAAGTCCAAGACTCCAAAGGTGGTGTGGAAGTCTAAGAAAGACCAAATGACTGAGGCTCTCCATCAACAACAGCTGAAGATCCCTCTGTACAACCATAGGATCTATTACTGTTGCATTACCTTCTATTACATTTACTGAACCCAAGACAAGTAAGGCTGGGTTTCCAAATGTAACTAATCATTTTCCTTGTGCAGGAACAGCTCAAGACAAACAAGAATGTCTGGATAATTGACAGTGGCTGTTCCAGGCACATGACAGGCAATAGGTCTTACTCATAATTTTGAGAGAATTGATGGAGGACCAGTTGCTTTTGGAGGAGATGAAGGTGGTTACATTTATGGAAGGGGCAAGGACAAATGGTAAGCTCAGCATTGAGAAGTAAACTAAATTGTTAAGGAGCTTGGGTACAATCTTCTGAGTGTATCCCAATTTTGTGATCAGAGTCATAACATGCTCTTCACTGAGCATGAGTGCATTGTTCTCAAGCCTGGAGTGGTCATTCCTCATGAGCATACCTGCTCAGAGCCCCCAGGAAGGGAACATGTACAAGATGGATTTGCAAGAAACATCTCCCTCTGGAGAAGTTTCATGCTTTCTATCTAAAGCAAATAGTGATGAGTCTTTCCTATGGCATAAAAGAATGTGCCATGTAAACTTTAAGAATATGAATAAATTAATCAGACATGATCTGGTAACTGGAATGCCAAAGAAAGAGTTTACAAGTGATGATCATTGTGTTGCATGCCTGAAAGGGAAGCAACACAAGGTATCTCACAAGCCTAAGGAAAAGAACTCCATCACTACTCCCCTACACTTATTACATATGGATCTCTTTGCCCCACCAGTGTAATGAGTTTAGGAAGGACCTTATACTGTCTAGTGATCACAGATGATTTACAAGATTCACTGGGTTTTCTTCTTAGAACTAAAGATGAGACTCCTGAGATTCTAAAGAATTTCATCTTAAAGATTGAGAATCAATGTGATCACAAGGTCAAAACCATAAGCTGTGATCAAGAACTGAATTCAAGAACCAAATCCTTGATACATTTTGTGATGAAAAAGGTATTACAAGACAATACAGTGCTCCCAGGACTCCTCAGCAAAACGGAGTTGCTGAGAGGAGAAACAGGACACTTATTGAAGCTGCAAGAACTATGTTGTCTGACTCTAAATGCCTATCACCTTCTGGGCAGAGGCAGTTAATACTGCTTGCTATGTGCAAAACAGAGTTTTAGTAGTTAAGACACATGGTAAGACTCCTTATAACTTTGGCACAAGAGGAAACCTTTCATTGGTTTCTCAGGTCATTTGGATGTCCCTGCACCATCTTGAATACCAAAGATCAAGTTGCCAAGTTTGCTGAAAAATCAGACGATGGAGACTTCATTGGATACTCTTCTCATGCTAAAGCTTATAGAGTATACAATCTCAGAACTAGAATCATTGAGGAGTCAGCCAATGTGACTTTCAATGAGCACACTCCCAGTGTGGCTGGTTCTGGTCCGGATTGGCTATTTGATCTTGATTTAGTTACAACTGTTTTAATAAATCTTGTGAGCATGTTTCAGGATCTGCAGAAAATTTAAATACAGGTGATCCTGATCCAAGATTTGAGCTAGGAAGACTTCAGCTCCAGTTGAAACTACTTCAGCAAATGAGGTTTCTATCAGCACAAACAATGACAAATCCAGCTGATACATCTGGCATGCCTTCAAATTCCAGCTCAGAGGCTTCTCAACCAGATAAAGACATCTCAATTGCAGAAGACAACAATGGTGATGGTGATAGTGATCAAGAATCTTGATGCTAATAACCATACCATAGATGACAACTCAATGATGTCACACACTCATTGGATCAAGTTAATCTTGATAGGTGTGATAATGTGGAGGATCAATCTTCAAGACCAGATTTAAATTTCTCAAATTTGGATCTATCTCAGCAACTTGCTGTGATCCTCAGCTAAGGATCCACAAGTCTCATCCTACCACAACATCATTGGAGATGTTATCTCGGGGTAAAGACAAGAGGGCAAACCATGAAGCAAATGGTCTTCACTCTTGTTTTTTATCCCAATCAGAGCCAAAGAAAGTTGAGGAGGCTCTAAAGGATGGAAGTTGGGTTGAAGCTATGCAACAAGAGCTGCTTCAATTCAAAAGGCAGAAAGTTTGGAACCTTTGTCCTCTTCCTCATGGGAAGACTACCATTGGAACCAAATGGGTTTTTAGGAATAAAAAGGATGATAGAGGAATCATCATCAAGAACAAGGCAAGACTAGTTGTTCAAGGATACACACAGAAGAAGGGATTGACTACACTGATGTCTTTGCTCCTGTAGCTAGACTAGAAGCTGTTAGGATATTCCTGGCATTTGCTGCATCCAAGAACTTCAAGGTCTACCAACTTGATGTAAAGTGTGTTTTATATGGAGTGATTGATGAGGAGGTTTATGTCAAACAACCACCTGTTTTGTAGATCCTGATCATCCTGATTATGTCTGCAAGCTTGACAAAGCTCTCTATGGGCTGCATCAGGCACCCAGAAAGTGGTATGAGACACTGTCTGAGTATCTCTGTAAACATGGTTACAGGAGAGGTACTATAGATGGAACTCTCTTCATCAAAGGACAAGGAAACGACATTCTGCTAGTTCAAGTATATGTGGATGACATCATCTTTGGCTCAACCAATTCAAGGCTCTGCAAAGACTTTGAAAAGCTGATGAAAGATAGATTTGAAATGAGTTCAATGGGAGACTTAATTTCTTTTGGGAATTCAAGTGAAGCAGGTTGAAGATGGCATTTTCATAAGTCAGTCAAAGTATGTTCAAGATATACTCAAGAGGTTCAACATGACTGATTGTAAGACTGCTAAGACACCCATAGCCAGAAACCACTCCCTTGGTCCAGATCTTGAGGGGGAGTGTGTAGATGAGCACTTATATAGGGCTATGATGGGTCTCTTATGTATCTTACAGCTAGCAGGCCTGATATCAGTTTGCTACATGTATTTGTGCAAGATATCAAGCCAATCCTAAGATGTCTCACTTAATCACTGTGAAAAGGATTTTAGATACCTCAAAGGTGCTTCAACACTTGGTTTATGGTATCCAAAGAATTCTAATTTCAATCTGTATGCCTATATAGACAGTGATTATGGTGGCTGCAACATGACTGCAAAGTCTAATCTGGGGGATGTCAATTCCTTGGCGGAAGGGTTGTCTCATGGCATGCAAGAAGCAAACCGTGTGTCTGCATCAACTGCCGAGGCTGAATACATTGCTGCTGCAAGCTGCTGTGCTCAAGTGCTTGGATTCAAAATCAGATGCTAGATTACGGATTTAACTTCAAAGAGATCATCACATAGACAACAACAGTGCTATCTCTATCACTGAGAACCCTGTGCAGCACCAAGGACCAAACACATCAACATCAGGTATCATTTTAAGAGATAACTATGAAAGGGGTAATAAAATAGTCAAAGTTCACACAGATGAACAATATGCTGATTTTCACAAAAGCTTTTGATGACAGAGATTTAAGTATCTGATATCAGCTATTGGGATGATTAACTTTGAGTAGATTTTTTTTTCTTAAAACTAATTCTAATTATTTCTTCTTAAAATATGTGTGTCCTAAGTTGTCTAGTTCATCACTTTCATAAGCTCATGTTTTCTTTGAATGAAAAAAACTCTTTGAAGACTTTCCTTAGATTCTTGAAAATTTTCTGATACTTCGGAAGATAACGTTTTACCTTCGGAAGAAAAATATGTCTTCAAAATAAATGACTGTCTAAGAAATTTTACCTTCGGAAGAAGTCAAAATTTATCTTCCGAAGCTTAAAATTCTTAACTTAGACACTTATTCATTTTTAAGGATTTTTCCTTCCGAAGCAAAAAATTACTTTCGAAAGCTTTGTTCATTCTTATACAAAGCATCCAAAGTTTATTTCTTTCCGAAGCATAAATCTTTAGACGCTCAGGAAAATTCTTCCGAAGCACTTTAGCTTCGGAAGCTTTTTCAATCACAACTTCCGAAGACAAATTACTTCGGAAGCTTTTTGAATTCCAAGAAAACTACTTTTTGAGCAAAAGGTAAACTACTTTTTCAGAGGTGGGACCGACATACGGATTTCAAAGTTTATCCTCTTTCATTAAACTTATCTAAAATCCTTCTCTCTCATATAAACCCAACGGTTCCCCCCTCTTCTATCATCTGCTTTTCTTCCATACCTAAAACCCAAAGCTTTCTCTCTAAAATTTCCTTCCTATTCTTTTCTCTTCATCTCTGAGCTACCTCACAATGGCTGACCTTACACACAGAAATGATCCTCACTTTGCCATGCAGCTACACAGACAACACAATCAGGTTGCTCTGTTATGCTCTGACAAAGATCCTCATTTCTCAGAGGTTTGCCGTTTCTTGTCTTTGTCTCACTACTTCACCTCCCTAACCATTGATCCTCCTCTATATGAGGATCATTTGCTTGAATTCTGGAAGACCTGCCAAGAGGTCATTATGGATGGGGAGAAGGCACTGTCTGCCACAGTGCAGGGGAGAACAATTTCATCACTCCAGCCATCATCAACCGACATCTTCAGCGGATGATATAAAGCAGGTGAAGTGTTCTTCCCAAAAGAAGCGGTTAATCATTCCTTCGAGCAGATGGGATATGAAGGAGATTTCTCTGTAAAGACCTTCAGGAAAGGGAAGGTCTCATCCCAGTGGAATACCTGCTCCATGTGGTTATCCACACTTATCAAACAAGCATGGTGGATGGGACCAGATTCCTGAGGATCTCTCCTTTATAGTTCATGGGATGGTTCAGGGGGTCAAGTTCAGGTATTCACAATTTGTTTATACTAATTTACTTGCAAACTTAGACTCCTTAGAGTATTACATGTTTCCTAGATATGTTCAACACATTCTCAACTGTGAACTGGGCTCACAGTTGAGGGAAACAGGCAATATTCTTAAACTGGGACAGATGAAGCCCGCATCTTTAAAATTATGAAGAAGCAACTGTAGGCTTCTCAGGGGTAGAAACAGCCCTAGTCCCAAAAATGTTAGAGCTCATTGCTCAAGGTGACAACATAGCAGTCCAAGCTAGTGTTGAACCCACACCTACTGCTCTCCTACCCTCTTCACAACCTCCAATATTCATCACCTACAAAGAAAATCCCAACGAACCCCTGCTCAGGCTATTGAGTCTGTGCAGGCCCCCAAATACTCAACCTTACAGGAAGAAGTGGACTCCAGAGCTCCCACTTCTCCTGAGGAGCAAACCACTCCCATTACTTTACCTATCAGGGCTGAGGTTCCTCAAGCTCAACCTGATGAGTCATTAGCCCAACAACCGTAAGCTTTCACTCTGAGTCTCAACACTCAAGTGAACAACCTTCAGGGGACAGCTACCATACCCCAGCCTTTGGATCTAAACCAACCAATTCCCAACCTATCCTTTTACACTGATGAAGACTTAGGATTCAGTGAGTACCATGAGTCTCTCTTCTTCTCCCCTACTCAAAGAGAGATGAGTACCTCTGACTCTCCTCAGTCTATCCCTCATCAGTCACCTATTACTGAGGTGGACACATCTGAACTGTTCAGGATGTCCATATGGAAGAGGCTCTCACTTTTGAAAGTGATTACATCATTAAGACCTCAACCATGGCAACTCAGCCATTGGCATCTTAATTGAGGTTGCCAGTGAGCAGAGGAAAACCAGCAGCCAAGAAACTCAAGCTGGTGGTGAGAGAGAGGACTTTGGTCCAATCCTCTCATCCCCCAGTGATTCTTCTGATGAAGATGAGGGGAATTTGAGACTAAAGGTACACAAATTGTCACAAACATGCACCTATCTAGTCTCTAAGGTTAGTCACTTAGAATCTCAGGTGACTACCCTGCAAAACAGGGTCAATGATCAGCAACTTCAGATTTCATATCTGAAGGAAAAACTAGCTGAGAGACCTTTAGGGAGAGCTCAACCAGGAACACAAGAACCTGTGGAAGTGACTGATTTATCCTCCAGCTCACCTATGCAAGTGGGTGATGCTACCAAAAAGGGGGAAAGTTATCAAACCACAGAACCTGGGAGTTCTTCAAGAGAATGGACATAGAGGATTCACCATCCTCACTTGCTGTTGTGCATTCTCAGCAACTTCCTCAACTCACATTAATGTGGACTCTATAGATTCTATCATCAGAGTCTCTTTGAGGAAGGTATACCAGGGCTGTCTCATCTCCACCACATGGAACTGGCAACTACATCATCAGATGGAGGTATGATGATGACAGAAGAGCCCTCATACTTCACAGAGTTCAAGGCCAACAAGAAGTCTTTCAGTTCCAAAGCCTGAGCTTCTATGAAGGACTGGATTTAGTCAACATGCCACTTGTCAATCCAAGCAAATCTAGACAAGCTGACAGGCTGGCTCAAAGAATCCAAGACAGGATCCTTGCAGAGTTCTCTCTAAGAAGGAGACTTAGGCAATCAGGCAATGTCATCGGTCAACTGGATGTTGAGTGGACCCTAGATTAGTTTCATAGGGGAAACCTTGGCTGAAGGCCCAGTGGCAGAACCTGAGACCCTTGTCTCACCATCAACACTGCTGCAGAGGTCCAAACTCCATCTGAGACACTGCTGGTGAAGGTGTTTTCAGCCTCTCTCTGGCCAGAGCATGAAGCTACACCAAGCAATGAAGGCCAAGCCTCAATCCACCCTGAGTCACAAAGGTCTGTTGGTGACAAAGGGAAAAGGATAATGACTCCTGAGGAAATTGAGGAGGAAGAGAGAGAGAGGAAAAGGAGGCTAAGGGGAGAAAGTTCTTCTGGGTCATCTAAATTCATGCAAGCTGCAATCAGGGCTGCCCCCAGACCAATACTCAAAATGATGAACAAAGGGCAGTCAGGATTACTTATTTACAGACCAGGAACTATGATGTTGATGAAATCATCTCCCTCCCCTTAGAAGAGTTGAATGAACTGGCTGACATGGAAGTGTCAAGAGAGATAAAGGAGAAAGAGGATGCAAGGTTACTTCTCCAATTCAAAGAGGAGAGGAGACAGAAAAGACTTCACAAGCATACTCCCACTCTCTCTCCAGTTCAAGAAAGTCCTGCACAGGAAGATGTGGCTCCACAAGAACCTCAGGTAGATAAAGAAGAGGATAGAATCAAAATGATAACTACCTGAGTGCCACAGGCTTCTATCAGGCAAATACTTCTTCCCCTGTCCTATGACTTCATTGAGTTCGAGTACTTAAAGCAACTTGAGCTTGAGCTAGTCAAAGAAAGAAAAACAACCAAAAGAAGCTAAGGGAAGAAGCTGCAAAGTCAAGAGCCATCATTCAAAAGAATGCAAAGAAGTCTGCTGACAGACAAAGAATGATGAGCTTCTTGAAGACATATGGATTCTCCGGAAGGAGACTTGGTCCCATGTCTCTATCTACAATGGATGAGCATATAAGGGTGATCAAGCAGAAGATTAAAAGTGGTGAATTGATTGACTTGCACTCTCTTTCAAGTCAAGTCCCACCTGAAGTGGAGGTCAAGTTTGAACAACCAGAGACACCTGAACCAAAACCTCCAGCTGAGCCTCAGCAAACTTCATCTTCTGATCCAAGACAGGGTCAAACTCCCTCTCCTTCTGAACCTGTGAGGGAGGAACACCCAACTGAGAAAGACACTGATGATCAACATGGTGCTGCAGACCAGTCTTCTCAGTTAAAGACATTAAAGAGGAAGAAGAAAATGGCTTCTAAACCAAAGACTAAAAAGAAGAAGCCAAAGTCATCTACCTCTACACCCCAGGCTGAATCAGATCAACCTGAGGAAGTGCATGATGAGGCAGCCCAATCAACTCCTATGCAAGTGGCTCCTCTAGCAACTGAGACACCCATCTTATCCTGGACTTACTCTACCAATCCAGAAAGATGGAATGTTATCAGAGATCAAGGTGTTGAAAATGTCTACTCATGGCAAGACATAATCAACTTACCTCTGCATGATCTCTTTGAAATGAGAAGATACTATGAGAGTTGATGATCCTGACCATCAAATGAAGAAAGGAATGGTCTTGATTGTACTGAAGACTACAAACATTTAAAGATCTTCTAAGTGTTTTGGTAGCATCAGCCTAGGGGGAGTTTGTAAGGATTCCTGAAGTCTGATGCAACCCAAAACTGCCTAAGCGTTTCAGCAACATGCACTAAGTACTGAAGTGAAGAATGCTTCGGAAGAATTACACAAAGCATTAGAAAATACTCTAAGTGTAATATCTTCCGAAGCCAAGACCAATATCTTCCGAAGCCAAACATGAAGTCTTCCGAAGCTTCAAGAGACAAAGTCTTCCGAAGCTTCACCCTATGAAGACAGATTTCTTCCGAAGACTTTTAGTACACATGCTTTATCTGATGTACTGTTCCATAAAGCACCTTTTTCCGCTGCGTCTCTGATAAGTCACCAACTTACAAGAGTTGGTGAAAAGGTCCATGCTTTTGGTAACTGTACATTGAGGTCTTGAGTCTGAAACTTTCCACTTTATGTACTTTATCCTTTTTGTAATGTATAAGGATGTGAGCTATGGCATGTCATAGTCACAAGGTCAAAAGGCAGATATGCCTTTTGATTCTACAATTGATTTTGTTAGTGTCTAGTCAATTGTATCCAGCTGGCTTTCATAGTATAGCCGGTTGTAGGTTGTAGTATAAGTATTCCAAGTTCTTGTATCTTTCTTCATGCTTTGTAACACTTGTAAAAGAACTTGAGAAAGCAATATACTGCTCCCTTGAAAACTATACTCTCTTGTTCTGTCTCTTGCTTTACTTGTGTTCTTTGTATCACCTTTGGTTACCTAGTTCACTGTTTGATTAAGTTTAGTTAATCTTCTCATTGTGTTGTTGTGTTGTAATTGTGTTCAAGCCCTTGAACGATCCTGCAGTTATGTTAGGAAGCCAAGCCTTCACTGGCTTGGGTTTCCCCAGGCATCACACATCATAAACTCAACCCATACCATTGAATTTATGGGAAGCTCAGATATCTATTTGTTCTCATTTTCAGACGCCGAGGTGGATTTTTCTTTCCATTGACTAGCTTTGTGTAAGGCCTGTTTGTGATAAACAGACGACTGACTGATGGGTTGAACTTTGGACTCACTATCTCTTTTAGGAGGCATCACGGAGTTCCTCTTAAAAGATCTAGTTTTAGATGCAGGAAGTTCAACTTTCCTCCTCGGTGTCTGATAATAAGGACAATGAGACGCAATGTGACCGTACTCTCTACAAATATAGTAGGATCTGCTTTCAACTTTACGGTTTATATGTTTGGTGGAGATGTCAATGTTCACGGTCGACCTTATTTTGTTTAGATTGAGACACTTCTTTGTTAGATGTATGATGGGTTTTACAAACTTATTGCTTTACCTGGTTTTACATTGTTATTTCTTGTTTACCAGACTTTGACATGATGCTTGTGATTGATTAGGTTTTATAGTCCTTTTGGTTCTAATTTTACTTTGTTTGACCCAAACTTTAAATTAACCCTTTCAAACTCAATTTCTTGGTTAACACAAGGCATCTTTCCTTTTGCTTTTGAAGTGGCCTCCTTTTGTTTAGCGTCAGACTCATTGGATTTACTTACGGAATCTGGATCACTAACAAGAGGAGTTGACACCACATGATCCTTGAGGGGTTATTGTTAATCGGTTTACTTTTGGTGTTCATCAAGGTCTCAAGTGGTGGTGGAACCACTTTGTATCCAATCCCTCCCCATTGTTTCTCTCTTCACTAAGTGTTGGACAATGTGAGATGAGCTTGTCCAACTATGTAGTTTTTCTTTTAAGGAGTTGACTTCTACTTCTAAAACTGCTTTCTACTTCTTAGTGCCCTCTAAGGAGTTCAGATAGTACCTAATGTCATTTGCTTGGTTAAAGGCAACTACCTCTGGTTCCCTAAGCTGTTTATTCAATAGGTCTATCTTGTTGTTATAACTGTGCTCGTTTTGTTCTAATACTCTATTAGCCTCAGTGCACGGTTCCAGATCCTTTACTAAGATATCATTATGATCTAATAACCTAGCAAATTTTAAATCTATACTTTCTCAAAATTTATTGCAATCTAAACAAGCATGATTATTAAACAACTGGTCAGTAGTACTTACCTGAGATGTTGAAGAGGAATCACCCATGAGCGCAGAATCTGTTGTCTCTGGTTCTGGTGATTCTGACGTTGAAGTAGATTTTTCTTCTTCAGGAAGGTGGTTGACCACATGTGCAGTGTCTTCAGAATTTGACATGGCGAGCTCTACTGCTATATCTCCCTCACTAGCTGAATCGTCATCAATGTCCTCCACACTAGCTATGTTGCACTCTCCCAGTGAGACGAACCCGAAGCTCCAGTCCTATCCTTCATCCTCATTAGTAGTAAAGGCTTTGGGGTCCTTGCTTGATGAAGTAGGATTGCTAGATGTGGCCTTGTCCTGACGATTAAAGGACGAGAAGGGATTGCCATTCCCAGTCTTCCTTGGCTTCACACACTCCCGCTTAAAGTGACCCTTCTCACCACAGTTGAAACAAGTTACCTTTGACTTGTCGAAGCCAAAGGTTGTATCATTGGTAGCAACCATGTTCTGTCTGGTCTTTTTGACAAACTTTTTAGCTCGTCAGGCAGCACTTGCCAAAGCCCACACTATATCCATTCGTTCCAACTCCATTTCGTCCACCTATTCATAATCCTCATCTACCAGGTGACAATTTCCTATCTTTCCAGCAACTAGTCCATTATAGGAGTGGACTACTGCAGCTAAGAGATCCATGTGTTCTTTGGCCACCTCAACAGTCACATTACCGAAGTTATCGGTTTTCAGTTTTGCTGCATTAGCTTCAGGTATAATATACTGGGTGCCAGATGACCCTGACGTTTCGGACCCTGAACTTTACGGTTGTGCTGGAATTGCTGCGCTTCAGACGAAGGCAGTCTGCAGTGGTGCTCTAGATGTCTTGGCCTGAGGAGTTGCATTGTAGAGTGTAGGATTCTAATCGTAGTTGGCCTTTTGAGCTCTGTACTTCATCCTGAGCTCCTCTTCCCTCAGTTTTAGAATGAAGTTATTTATATCTAACTTTGAGAGCATCCAATTCTGTCTGAGATTTAAAATGAAAGAAGCCCATTTTTCCGGTAGTCCATCAGCAAAGTTGGATACCTTATCCTTTATCGATGTAGTTACTCCATAAGTGTGCATCTCACTCTTCAGTGGCAGAATCTGTCGATCACATCATTCGGGCCTTCCTTTCCCATTGAAGAGAAGTTGTCGAACTCCTTCTTCAAAGCTTTGCCTTAATGGCTTGAGTTAGGCATTTCCGTCATATCGCTTCTCCAACGCATCCCATAATTTCTTTGCTCGAGTATACTCTGAATACTAATGGAAGATGTCCTTCGGAATAGACTGAGTGAGCAAAGCATAGACTTTCTTCTCAGCGTGTGTTTTACTTTCTGTGCATCCGACATGCCACTTAATGTAAGCTGACTCCATCAGCTCCTACTACCATGTTGTACCCCGACTCTATTACCTCCCACAAATTTGTATCTACTCCATTTAAGAAGATTTCAAAACATTGCTTCCATTGAGGGTAGTCATCTAACGTGATAAGCTTCAGGGGTTTATTGTGAATTCTCACCTCGTTCTCCAACAACAGTAGATTTTGAATACGTGTATCTATACTTGCTGTGTATGCTAAAAATTGGTCCACCATCTCACTTAACTTTACTATTTAACAAACTGTTGATTTATGCGAATGAAGGTATGCGATTGGGCTTATTCGGGCGATTGAACAAATGCAGATGGTTCAATCGTGCGACTAAACAAATGCGGAATAGTCAGTCGACCGAATGAACTAATGCGGTTGAGCAGTCTGAATGAGGTTCTCAGTCATACGAATGAGGGTACGAATGAGTCCAATCGTGCGGTTGGAGAATGCGAATAAACTCAGTCGTGTGATTGAGCCAATCGTGCGACTGAACTTGCTGACGTTTGATAATTCGTAGGTTAAAATGTTTTGGCCGTAAAAACTCGAATTTTAACAAACCCTAATCGCCGTATGTCGGAAAAACTAAACTTTTAGGTCAAGAAACGTCTAAGACTCCGTTAGACTCAAAAAGATTGCGTTTTTTTATGAAAAAACACAATTTTTGTATCAAAACTATTGAATCAACACGTAATCAAGAGCCAACACTCTGATACCACTTGTTAGGATCTGGTATTTGAACGAAACACCAACTGATTAATGTGTTAAGCCAAACCAAATAGTGCGGAATTCTATTTGATTAATGATCCAATCAGTGAGAACGCAGGTAGACACAATAATGTATTGAATCTAACGTCAAGAATCGATTAGGAATCGATCTACATCGTTCTATGAAGTTGGAGTACGAACTTAGAGGCTTCTGGAAAGCTAGGGTACGTCTGGAGTCGAAGTGTATTCAATGCTTACGTTTTTTGTAAGGCCCCGTTCCCGGGACGCTTACAGCTGGTAATTCATCACACATAAAACATATACTTTGCATTTAATCATCAAATCATTGCAGCGGAAACATAGAACGAATGGCATTTCATTTCATCATAAAACTTTTGCAAAATAGTGCATTGTTTGTCGGTTACAAAATTTCATTGTTGTATTACATCACAAAAGCCTTAAATAAATGGATGCCATCCAAAAGAGCTGAGCAGCCGCCTCGTGCCATCCTCAGCAATGCTCACCTGCCAACTGGAAATGCATAAAAGTCAGCGTTGCTGAGTGAGTTCTAGTTTATAATAAAACTTACTTTTCTTTCATAAAACCATCTTTTCTCAGAAAAACATATTATACTTTACATTCGTTTGTGATCATACATCGTACATACATACAGATAATATATTCATTATCTTCTTTAATCTTTCACGCCTCATTCTTTATTTATATTTCCTGTCATCCATAAACCCTACCCTTCTGTTCATGGTACTGAACCTAGGCCCATCATAGACCTTCTATAATGGTGCATCGCACCTCATGATCACAGTACCTAGGGTAAAGTTTAGGTTTACTATGCAATACCTTTCTGTTCATGGTTCTGGACCTAGGCCTCTCATAGACCTTCTATAACGGTGCATCACACCTCGTGGTCACAGTACCTAAGGTATGAATGTAAATGTACCATTTCCATAAGCAATACCTTTCTGTTCATGGTTCTGGACCTAGGCCTCTCATAGACCTTCTCTAACGGTGCATCACACCTCGTGGTCACAGTACCTAAGGTATGAATGTACATGTACCATTGCCATAAGCAATACCTTTCTGTTCATGGTTCTGGACCTAGGCCTCTCATAGACCTTCTCTAACGGTGATCACACCTCATGGTCACAATACCTAAGGTATGCAGCACTAGTTCTATGCAAATGGTCAATCACAAGGAAAAACCTCGATGTGCATGTCATGCCTACAAGGCTATCATTACTTTCATTACCTATTAATGCATGCACTCATACTTCATGTTCCTCTTTCATTATCTTTCACTTTACATACATAATACTTCGTTCATTCATTATCATAACACGTAAAGTCATGGGAAAGATATACATACCTCATCATAAGGAACATAGACATATCATTCATACATCATCATGCAGGGCATCATACATACATAAAATACATCATGCATAACCATGCAACATCATCATCATCATGCATAAGCATCAATCACGATACATTACATGCCCAACATACCATTTTTGATCTCAAAAGTCAACTTTCATAATCCCCGGGAACCCCCTAGGTCAAAGCCTACATTACTCCTTTTTCTCCCAAAAGTCAGAATTTTTCTAAGTGTTCATCCGCATTTCCTACAGTTCATCCGCATTTGCTATAGTTCATCCGCATTGACTTACATTGCTCATTCGCATTTTCATACTTAGTCAAAGCTCATCCGCATTGACTTACTTTCTCATCCGCATTCCATACACAGTCAAATGCTCATCCGCATTTCCTACACTTAGCCAATGCTCATCCGCATTTCCATACATAGCCAAATGCTTATCCGTATTTCCTGCACTTCGCCAATGCTCATCCGCATTTTCATACATAGGCAAATGCTCATCCGCATTGACTTCATCCACATTGACCTACCCATTGGTTATTGCTCATCCGCATTAACCCTTTTCATCCGCATTTACTTCCACACACTTAGGCAGATTTAAAAACTTATCAAGTGGGTCTAAAACATCAGATTCAATTTCCATGCACCATTCATCATATTCTAAGCTTAATTCTTACCCTCTAAGCCTTAGGAACATAATCATACATCATCAAGCATGAACATAGTCACACATCACATCATAACATCATCATACACATATTTGAGCCTACGGGTCCGAAACCCAGTTCAATGAAAACATACATTCATGCATTTCCAGCCCCAAAATCAGTTAAAAACCAGTAAAAATGGGTCCTAGAACTCACCTTTGCAGAATTTGAGTATGGCATCCTCCAAAATCGTTTGCAAATTGAATTCAACTGCTTAGAAACCCACTAAAAACATACCCGAACACATACAAACACACATAAGCATAAACTCGAGGATAAGACCAGTTAAGAAGACCATAAAAGCATGAATTCTTACCTTAAGTTCGAATTATTTCTTCTTGTTCTTCTTCAAAGCCGAGAATTTGCTGCTCCCAGCTACTCTCTCTCTATAAAACCCGAAAATCAGTGTGTAGGTGACATATGGGCGGTCATACCACCTTTTACACCCACTTTTCAAACATTTTGTCCTTTTGGACACTTTTTACCCCTAGACTTGGGTTTTATTTCTTTTCCTTCTTTTCTTTACTTATTTTTCTTTCTTTGACTTAAAAAAATAACCGGTGTTACATTTTTCCACGAATTAAGTGGTATTTATAGGTTAGGGTTGCTCATTCGGGCGACTGAACCATTTGCTGGTTTAGTCATGCGATTGAGTTATACGGTTGATCCATTCGCACGACTGAGTGTTCAGTCATGCGACTAAGTCAGTTGCATGAAGTTGTTCAGGCGTATGGACTATTTAGGCGCATGGACACTCAGTCGCATGGCCATTCGGACGCATGACCACTGTTTGGGCGCATGGTCCAGTCGGACGCATGAGAACTTCACTTAACCAAGTTTGAATGTATTCATTATTATATCATTATGTATATCAATTCAAACAATCACAAACCTATATAATCTAGTCATATG
Organism: Flaveria trinervia; assembly: GCA_025506515.1. Classification (NCBI taxonomy): domain Eukaryota; kingdom Viridiplantae; phylum Streptophyta; class Magnoliopsida; order Asterales; family Asteraceae; genus Flaveria; species Flaveria trinervia. The sequence goes on from CM046441.1 coordinate 26,828,256, forward strand.
TGTTACCCAACTCATTAATGAAATATTAAACATTATAAATCACAACCAAAACATTCTCATTTCATTAAGTACCAAGATTACATTAGTGTAAGACATTCAAGACATATTACATTAAGATCAGGATCTAGGTACATATATGTATCAACAATTAGTGAAAATGAGATATCATAACTTAAGTAACCTGGTCAAGAAAGTTGTGAAAAAGTTCTACCATGCATTACATGAGGATGGTTGATCATTCCATGCTTTTGTGTGTGAGGTACATGTTGAATAATCAAGTCAACCAAAACATGATAAATATCACATGCATTAAAATATCAACCAGGTATGAGTTTAAGAGGACAAACATACCTTCAATCAATAAGCTCATATACATGTCCAATATATCATAAAAGAATACACATGTGTAATGTAAGATTGACATGATCCTAACAAAAGGTATACTTATCTTTATTCTTAAATTAAATAAACAAAATATCAAAATTAACTCATATTCAAAAGTTATAAATCTTTATAGAAATTTCAAAAGCCATTATTTGACTATTTAAAGAAATTTCAAAAGGTCATTTAATACTTTTCAAATTTGAGAGACTTTAAAGTGCGATGAGCAAAACTCAATGTTCTTCATCAATCATCATCAACATTAACAACCTATGTTCTACAATTCATTTCATCTAATGAGTCCTCAGTTTTGATTCTCTACAACATTAGTATCAAACAAAAGGTAAAAATTTTAAATTTTGTCACCTAAAATGTCAGACTTTTGAACTGATAATGGACATAGAACTCTAGGTCAATAAAGAAAACTCAAAATCAGACTTGATTAAGGAATGATGATCATTTTCGACTACAATGAAAATCTCAACTAAGAAGAATAACAATCAACAAGTGAACTTCAAAATCATGTTGATCGTATGAACAATGCCTAACAAAAGATGAAAATGATGAAATCAAATCTTAAATCTAAAAGTTGAAAAGTGGTTAAACAAACAAATATGATCTCTCCAAACACGATAAACAAAATAAAAGTGATTACTCATGATAACATCAAGTTTGGAATGGTTCCCATGGAACAGTACCTCAAAACAATCAATTTTAACCATCAAAAGTCAAACTAATGAAACTGGCTTGATGTATGCTTTACAATCTGATAGTATTTTCAAAAATCTAACTCATATTCCTCTAATGCAGGGTACATGGCAAATCTCACCTAGAACAAGCTCCACAATGTTAGTGGTTATCTTGACCCTGATGTACACAGTTAGACATGATCAGATTTATTTCTACTACCAGAGTGGCTTATGCAATCACAGTTAGACCTGTCATTTATGAGAGATTCATAAGATTTTTCTGGAGCACTACTGTAGTGACAGAGATAGATGGTGAGAGAACCCTGTCTGGAAGGATCAATGATGATCGTACTCTAACTATCACCGAACAAACTGTAAGATAGTGTCTACGGTTTGGTGATGATGCCAACACCCTTCTAGAGCTTGAAAATGATGAAATCACTATCTTTTTTGCCAACATTGGTTATGAGGGAGGATATGAAGGAAACCAGATTGTGAAAGGGCTAGTTGACTTACAATGGAAGTTCCTCATTCATCTCTACCAACATTGTCTATCAAAGAGGAAGACAGGATGGAATGATATTCCAGTAATCACATCATTTCCCATATGTGCTTTATGCACCAACAAGCCATTTAACATGTCTGCCAATGTGTTCAATGGTCAAGTCTCAAACATTCAGGAAGGGAGAAGACACATGTTTCTAATGTATCCAAGATTCTTACAATGTCTTATTAATCAAGCATTCCTTGACATTATACCTGAAGGTCCTGTGATGGATATCCCTCATTATGATGCTATATCTTACAAGTACATCAAAAAGAGAGATCCCAGGAACTTTTATAGTGAAACCCATTCTCATTGTTTCCCTGGATGCTTCAACAGATTAATCTAGAAGAACATGTTGAAGAACAAGAGACTGCTGCTGATGAGCCTAATCAAGATGAAGAACCAGCTTCTCATGATCAGCACAATGCTAATGAGCAAAGTGATGAAGGACAAAGGATAGTGTCACCCCAGGTTGATGTAGGGGGTGATCTTCACATTGGTCCATCTGTTCATGAAACTATTATAGCCTCACCCCTCATGCCCTCACCTATACCGTCACCTCAAAGGCTACCAATCCCATCACCACCGATACAATTTATCATCACTCCACATACCTCACCCATACAATCACCACATACATCACCAATACATCACTCTCCTAAATCTCATGTTCAATCATCCCCTACTTCTACTCAGCCTGTTGAGTATGGTGACTCTGGCAGCTCTTCAGATGAATCTAAATCATCATCTAATGACGTGGATCATAATAGGCAAATTCCTGTTAGGCAAGCTATTTTGTCGCAGTTCCTTCTGAAAGTGTTACTGAATTAGAAATGAATAGACCTGATGAGAAGGATGAGATTATTTCTGAGTTGATAAGGAAAGTTGCAAAGATGAAGAAATTATTGAACAAAAGATCTAGTATCATTGAAGATAGACTTTTGGAGTTGGATGAAAAAGAGAAGGAGATAAATGATCTAAAAGAAAAAATATGAGGCTGAAAAGAAAGAGAAAGAAAATGAGATAGAAAGATTAAAGGCTGCTCTCCAACAATCAAGGGATGAAATAAGTGGTCATGTTGACACTTTAGCCATCCAGACCATTGCAATGGAGGAACAAGAAGGATTATTTGAAGAGCAAGCTAACATTATCATTGACTTGCAGAACCAGATAGAAAGTCTAAACAAGAGAGTATCTAAGCTGGAACTGCTTGTTGTAATCAAAAGAGAAGTTGAAGCTGAAATAGAGAAAGATGATGTGATTGAGACAAGAGTGGAGAAAAGAAAAAGAGATAGTGATAAAGAAAGTATTGTTGAAAGCTTATTAAGAGAGAGTAGTGATGACACACCTCCTGCTAAAAAGATGAGATTCTCTAAGAGTGAAAAGGCAGAAGAAACAAGTGAATCAAAACAAGATGAATCAAACATGGAATTGGTGATTTATATAGAGAAATCAGCTGAAACTCATACTGAAGAGGCAGAATTCAGTGACATGATTAAAGCTCTTGATAGCTTTATTGCGGAAGAGTTCATCATAGATGATGACTTTTGGGATTTTATAGTTGATCAGAGGACTATTGCTGAACCCATTGTAGTGATTCCTCAATCTCCTGTTCCCATTGAGAAGGAATTGAGTATGCCATTAGTGCCTGCTATATCACTGACTAATGAAAAAAGGAAATTATTAGAAGATTATGTGAAGAACAAAAGAGAGAGAAGAATCAGTTGCTGCTATTGATGAAACAGAACAATCAAATGCTGAAAAAGTGCCTCAAGAAGTTGAAAAGCCTGAAAGCTCCTCTGGTCCAAGAATGCAAACATATATAAGGAGGAGAAAGTACTTATCAGAGAAGGCTAAAGGGAAAACACCAATGGTGAAATATGAACAAAGTCAAAAAAAACAAAAAGATGACCCTAGAAGCCTTGCAGCCATTGCTAAATTTCTAGTAGAGCATGAAAAGACTGAAGCTCAATTGAATAAGAATGAGTTTGTAGATCTAGAAGAAGGAGAAATTAAGGGTGGTTATGTGGTTGATGAAGAAATAGCTGTTGACAGCCCTATGAAAGAGGAGAAATCAGTACAAGAGATGGTTGAAAAGACCCAAACTATGACCTGATGGTGAAAACCATGTTTTTAATTAATCATGGATATGACCCTGATGAAGTATTTGGGATGACTTATGAGGGAATGAAGGCGGAGGAAGAAAAACTAAACAAGTCGTTGGACCCCACTTATGAGACTAAGTATGAAAAGACTCTTTCTCCTAAAGCTCCATTGTTTAAATCATCCTCCAAGAAAAAGCAGACCTCCACTCCTCATTCATTATATCCTGATCCCTACAACATGACTGATCGGGAAATGAAGGAATATCTTTCTGGTCAAGGATTTACAAGGAGAAAGCTAGGCAATATGAAGACTAATTCCCTAAGGGCTACTATACTTAGGTTGAATAATGAGAACAAAGAGAGGCTAAAGAAACTGGAAGAGGAGATTACCAGCAAAAAGCCAAGGAGCCGAGTATGAGCACAAGACATGTAGCTCACACATAGAGACCATGACTCTTTGGCACATGTTTTGCACAGATATCCTGAGTGGTTTGAGCCTTCACAATTGAAACTTCAAGAAGGACAAACCACTGCAAAAATGATTAAAGGTGTGTCTACTCCCAAAGGCAAGACTGATTAGTAGATTATTGCTTGGATGTATGATAGTGACTGGAACATGTTTATGGTGAAAAGGATTTTAGGGTTGGTGCAATTCTTCACAGAGTACTCTGCTGTTGTGAATGCCCTGGAGATCATGATCCGAAGGAACTAGCCATCTGGAGCTAATAAATCATAAGGCTATGTTTAGGGGATATGAGTTTGAAGATATTCTAAGACTCTTAAAAAGAACAAACAACTTCAAATCTCTTAAGGCTATCTGTATGAGGAAAGATAGGTCCTTTATAAACCCCTTGAGAAGAACAGAACTAAACCAGCAAAAGAAGTTGTGTTACTAGAGCTGAAAATGAAACCAACTGAATCATTAAAAAGAAAGATGGTGGTTGGAACTCATTCCACCACACCAATCTCTTATGTCTATTATGATGAAAAGACATATGAGTTGGTAGTTGAGCAAAGATGGGGAGGAAAAGAAGGTGCATAGATTAGATTATTTAGTGGATATGAGGTGAGATTGCAAGATGAATCCTATATCCACTACATATACACCATACACTTTAGTGAATTAACCAATAAGCTGGAAAAAGAAGACATTCACTTCTTCTTAAAGTGCATTAAAATTCTAAAAATGGCATATGACCAAATTATTGCCAAAAGAAAACAAAGCAAGAAGAAGAAGACTCCTCTTCAATTAGGGAATATTGTGAAGCTATAGGTTGATGTGGATGAGGCTTTATTGATTCATAGAGATGGGCTATCTACTGTATCTATACGGGAACCAATTTCTCTCAAGAAACTACCCATAGAAGCCATCTACACTATGAGTCTGATGAAGAGTCATATGTTGAACAGAGAGAAGATGTCTGATGCAAATGACTATGTCAACATGATAAAGGCCATTTTGGATCCATCTCAAGCAGAATCTCCTATTCCTCCACAAGACCCAACAGAATCGTCATAACCTCAAACCCCATCAAACCATTGAAGAAACGTAGGTTGTATAATCCTTAGGGGGAGTATTATTGGACCCTGAAAGGATTATACATGCCAATTCAATAGGTGGGTTTATGGTTGTTCTGCTGGTAATCCCACAAGTCCAAGTATTAATGCGGATGAACAATCTACATAAAAGACAAGTGTTGGCTAACCGCATTTGTATATGCGGAAGACATAGAACATATGCTAACAAGTGTTTGTTCTTCGCATTATCAAATACGGATAGCCTAAAAGAAATGCTAACAACTTTTTACATCCGCATTAACTAATGTGGATGCCCGACAACACATGCTCATAAGTGTTTGTTCATCCGTATTTGTCATTGTTGATGACCAAACACTAATGCTGAAGAAAAAAGAAGAAATGTTGATCAAGTTCAACTCATCCTCATTAGTTAATGCGAATGAACAAATAAATGTTGATGAAGACTTATACGTTTTCTGATGTATAGGTCAGGGGTAGTTTAGTCATTTTTTAAAAGGTATCGTGTCAGCCTATAAATAGAATAGAAAACCTCCTATGTGAGGTGACTATTGATAGACAATTAGAATATTTTGTTTAGTCTTATGTTCTCACGGTATATTGTTACTGTTTAATTCTCAAACCCCAGCATTTATTGTAATCAATTACCTTCATTAATACAAAGTGCATTTATGAGAATTTCTACATTTAATGTTTAATGATTGTTTAATATCAATCTCACACCCAGTCACAACCTACGGCCTCGCTACCCATGATCGATTATGAATATAGGACTACTACAACGGAAGGTCAATAACTTATATGGTTAGGACTAATATTAAAGGAACTAAATCAAGAATTGGCAAAGTAAAAGGTGGTGGTAATTATATTATGGTAACATGTTGTATATTCAGTTGGCCAATAATCTACCTTCTATGCTAGAACAAATACATAAAAAACATTACTATTTTATGAGGAAAAAGGTACTTAAAGAAGAAGTAGACTCGAATGTGTCTCTACACCATAATCAAATAGTCACTTCAATCACAAAGTGTTTATTGGGCCAATTGCTAGAGCTCTTTGAAGATTAGCATTAGTCTTTATAATTTTGTTTTTTGCCATAGTATAGGGTCTTATTGTGTAAATATATGTTCCTAGTTTCTTTGTTAGTATAAGTAGGATATGTATGCATTTTTACAGGGTTGAATATTGTTAGAACTTTTATATTATTCACTCTCAGTACATTGTATCCAATTGCAATTTGCTATCAATGAAAGCTCTATGAACTTTTGAGATATTTTGCATTTGTTTGATTACTTTGTGCTTATAATTGATTTGCATTACAAAATCAAATCGATCCATTTGAACCTATCCAATGGTATCAGAGCCTTTAGTTTAATCGCCTTTTGAGCTCTGAGAATCACTTCAATCCATGTTTGATAGCAATTAGATCAATTAATTGTTGTATTTAGTTGTGTTTCATCATCAAAAACCTGAATTGAATCTCATTTTATGTTTAACACATTCAGATCTGAGTTCTTTATCAAATTTGTGTACGAAAGTGTTCTTCATATTCAGACTTAAATCAATCCAAAAGTCATACTTATTGTTGTTAGTTGAGAGAATTGATGTATTAGGATTGATTATTGACCTGAATACTACCTTATTGGAAGTTTTCAAATCAATTAATCAAGTTTTAAAGAATTTGATAAGATTAGGTTCTTATGAAGATGATGAATTAGACGCTTGGAGTGTTAAAATCATCTAAAAATTGCTCAAGTGTTTAGACGCATAACAACTATTTAGGTGCATCAACACTGTTTGGGCGTTTCAAATTTAGATGTTTTGACACTGTTTGGGAGCATTACCACTATTTGAACGTTTTTTAACCTAATTGTAGGCTTTTGAAGACTGTTTGGGCACTTCAGTTGAATATTCAGAAAATTTGACTAAGTACCCAGACGTTTGACAACTATTCAGATGCGTCTTCAGTTGAGAGTTTTAGAATTCCACTAAGGCATTCCCTTAGGTGTTGAAGCTCAAAGTAGGCATTTCACAAGTATTAGGCGCATTAGAAACCAGACATTTCAATCACCACCTAGAAAATTTTCTTAAAAACTAAAATCCAAATATATTGTCATTTATTTATTTTATTTCAAACTTTAAAAAACAAAATAGTTTATTTTCTTAAATTCGAATATAAAATGTCTAAGTCCGAAGATTCTGAGAACAAAGTTCCTAACTTGAAAAATAGAGCTGATTTCAAAAACTGGTCTCTCAAAATGAAACAACGTCTAAACTTTATTGATACCGATCCTTGGAAGTAAATAGAGAATGAACCACATATTTCTATTACATGAGATGGTCCTTATAGAGGATTTGTTTACACCAAAGACTCTCAAGAACCTTATCTAGAAGATGGTCTACATGGTGATAATATAAGAAAGTAAAGAATAATATTAAGGCTTATTCATTGAATCATGTGTATTGTAATGATTTATCGACTTCTAATGTTCAATAAAAATGATATTTAATATTATTCTAACTTATTTAGTTCCATGTGCTATGAACAATCATTTCACATTCGTCTGCCTCGATAATTCCGTCGTCGATCAGGGTGTGACGTCAAGTGCCTTCTTCTGTGCTTGAAAATGATAGAAATTCTTTCATGACGATCATCAAAGTAATGAATGCTACTATGGAGCGTATTTCCTTGCGGAAAACTCTAGCATATACGAACATTGTAAAGAAAGATATAAAGAACATAGAGTTCATGAGGATTTCTTGTAAAGAAGTATTGGAGATACATTCAAAGGATTATCAAAATCCAATAGAATTCTGTACTAACATCGACATTGTTGGTCTTTCAAAAGATACTTTAAAAGTGATGGATTCTATGGAGATATAGATGAATGAATCAAAACCTAAACAAGGAATTTTGGTTGGAAAATTCAAGTCTGCAATAAAGAAGGCATTAAAAGAATTTAAGCTATATAAAGAAAAACCAATGTTCAAGATCAAGGAAGAACCAGAAGATTTTTTTAGTGAAGACGACATGAAAATATTAGGGGGACTATTGTTGGAGCTCTTTGAATATTAACATTAGTCTTCGTAATTTTTTTGTCATAGTATATGGACTTATTGTGTAAATATATGTTCTGTTGGACCAAAAGAACTAATGAGTCGGATCAGAAAAACCTCTAAGTCCCACAGACATCACAACAACTGCTGAAGACTTGATCAGTTGTTTTATAAAGTCTGAAGAGCAACAGCTGAAGTACAAGTACTGAAGACTTCAGCAGCTGAAGATCAAAGTCTGAAGATCAACAGCTGAAGAACTAAAGTACTGAAGATCAACAACTGAAGACCAAAGTCTGAAGAACAACAACTGAAGTCTAAAGTACTGAAGAACAACTGTTGAAGTACAAAAACTGAAGACATCAGCTGAAGACAACAGCGGAAGACATCAGCTGAAGACAACAGCTGAAGACATCAGCTGATGACAACAGCTGAAGACATCAGCTGATGACAACAGCTGAAGTTCAAGTACAAGTACTGAAGCCTTTAGAGTTTGTTACAACAGCTGAAGAAGCATTCTTCAGTTGTTATGATGGTTTCCTTTCAGTAGTTTTGTTTTTATTTCAGTATTTGTAAAACGACTGAAGACCATGTTCTTCAGTCGTTGTAGTTTCAGTAGTTTCTTTTCAGTAGTTGTAGTGATAGTTAACACTTAGTATTTTTGTAAGGAGATGTCAGCTGTTTGACATTTTCAGTAATTGTGTTAACTATCATTAGTTTGAATAATTCTGTTAGATGTCACTATCAAGTGACATCAACAGACGTCACATCTCCTATATAAGAGATTTTGACCTAATTGTATGTGTGACATTCTGTTACCACGAAAGCGAATATTGAATGAAATATATTTTGCAGAATTCTCTTTGTCTATAACCGTTTGTTTTTACTTCGAATATCTTTTGTGTTCTTGTGAATTTGCTAATTCATTGTTTGTTCTCCGCTGCTATACTCTCAAATCAATCAAACGTAGATCACTGATCCTAACAAATGGTATCAGAGCAGGTTAATCATTGATCGATCTAACAGTTGATCATTGAAACTGCTATTTGATGTCTATGTTTGATTGAATTAGCTTATTTGCAAAAACTGGTTATAGATTATTGAATTTCTGCCGCTTTCGTTTATTCATTTTGAGATCTCTCTTGGTTAAATTTGGTTTGTTGTGTTTTGTTCTAAATCTGTTATAGCATAATTGAATTTGGTTGAATCTGAGATGACTACTCCTTCTAATGACCCTGACAATACCGGTTCTTCAACCAAGCCTCCGATGCTGGTTAGGACTGAGTATAACATATGGCAACGAAGGATGCTTCATCACCTGTCTGTTAACAGTTCTGGTTGTTGGACATCTGTGGGACATGGACCACATAAGCCTATGGTGAACAATCCGGAAACCAATCAAATGGTTCCGAAGAAGAAGGAACAATACTCAGATGAAGATCGGAAACTGTTTGAGATTGATGCTAAACCCCATGGAATTCTGGCCATGGCACTGCCGAATGAAATCTATTCAGGGCTTATGCATCATGAAACTGCTCATGACCTCTGGAATGCACTGAAGGAACAATTCGGTGGAACTGATGAGGTCTTAGCAAACAACAAAGAAATCCTCGCCCAATAATATGAGACATTCTCTCATAGAAAGGGTGAGACACTGACTCAGCAGTTTGAGCGTTTTTCCTGTTTGGTCTCTGAGCTAAAAATGGTGAAACAGGAGTACACCAACAGCCAGATGAATAACAGATTCCTCAGATCACTGCCTGAGTGATGGGACACATACACTATTGTCCTACGCTCCAGTGCAAATTTGGATAGCCTATCTCTCACCCAACTTCATGGGAAATTGCTTACATTCGAAAGAGAGATAGAGCAGAAAAGGAAACTGTCATCATCAGGAAAGCTCACTGATGACTTTGTACCAGGGAACACTGCCTTGGTTGGTCATGAGTCAGAATATGCTGCATCTGAAAGTAATTATGATGAGCATATGATTTCTCTTCAACCAATTCCGATCATGCATTTGTTGGTATTGATAGTCATTCTGGCAGTAATAGTGACAATCTATGCTTCATCATGGATGATCTGAAGGGAATTGCTGATGATGATTTAGAAGACATGGATATTCTAAGCCAAATGGCCTTAGTTAATATCAGATCTCAAAAGTTCTACAAGAGAACTGGCAGGAAATTTCCTGGACTCTCTGGCAAAACCAAAGTTGGTTTTGACAAGAGTAAGTTGAGGTGTCACAAATGCCAAAGGCTTGGACACTTTGCAAGAGAATGTAGATCAACTGGATCTAACTCTTCTGCACCCTTTGTGACTTTTCCTAGCACTAGTCTACAAAACAGAGGGCAACATCCTGCTAGTTCTGGTCATCAATCACACCCTGTATCTCCTGCATACTTGTCCCCCAGGGTCCAATGTCATATCCTTTTCCCTGTTATTACTTGCCTCAGTCAAATCCGGTTCAAGCTCCAATTGCACAACAACCAAATGCATTACCTGAACCTCAACCTTCCCAATCTCATCAACAAACTCAACCTCAACAACATAGCTTTTTCACCCTAGGAGTTTTTGACTGGAGCAGTTTACCAGATGATTTGTCTGGTCATGAACAACTGTTCTCTGGTGCTGGTCAACATGGTGGTGACAGTCCTTTTGGAAATCTAGCTCTTATGGATTTGGAGTCTACTGATACTTCATCCTCTAACGCATCTACACCACAGGTATCACAGGTATCCTCTAAGGCAAAAGCCAAGTTATGTTCTGAAACATGCATAGCGTATTTGCATCTATTAGAGAAGCAAATGTAGCTTTAATTAACAAGAACATTGAGCTAGAACAAACAATTTCCAAAAGAAAAGCTGAATTTGAGTCTGTGCTTAATGATAAGAATGATGAGATTTACAAACTTAAATGCCAAATCACAGATGACAAGGCTAGGGAAGAGGTACTTCTAGAGAAGTACAGAGACCTCAAAGTAACACTTGCAACTACCCAGGTAGAGTGTGATCGATGGGTAAATTCTTGCAAGGGTTTTGAAATGCTTCTTAGTAAGCAATATGCTTCCAATGTGAAGTTTGGCATTGGTTATAATCACACTGCTCCTCCTACAGATTTTACTCCCAGAGCAGGGGTAGAATCTGATGGAGAAAGCAATAACCAATCCTTTTCATCATGTGATCTACTATCTGATACAGCACCATTAGAGGTTGAAGTCAGCATTAAGTCCTCTCAAAACCTATCAGCTAATGTTGATGGTTCAAATGCTGACACTCACATGATCAAAAAGTTGATCACTCCAGGTGGTATTTCACAAAGTACTAAAAGTACTAAAGTGAATGTCATAACACCTAGAAGACAAACCCAAACTATTGCATGTACTAAAGAGAAGAAAACTGCAAGTAGTAAGGGTGGGAAAACTACTGAAGAAGATATCAAGAAAGCAGGTACTAAAAGGAAGAAAACTGCTAGTACTGATAGCAAATTGCTGAAGAACAAGTCTTCAGTAGTTTCATCTTCTTCAGCAGATGATCAACTTAAGATGAAGAAAAAGCCATGTGAAATATGTGGCTTATTCAATCATCTTACTGATGATTGCTGGCATAAAAAGGGCTCCAAACTCAAACATAATGAAAACATTAAAGAAAAAATGGATAAAATGAAAACTGAGTTTGAAATCAAATTTGTACCAGCAACATCAAAACCTGTAACCCCAAAATCCAAAGAGAAATCCACAAAGAAAGGGGTTAAACAGGCAACAGCTGAGGTTGCTCAAAGAGAGATGGTACAACACAGGAACCCATCTAACTCAAGCACTAAGTGTGTGATGAGCTGAAGGTCTTATCACAAAACAACACAACTTGTTATGATGGTTCAACATCTATTGGGGAGAGTCAACCAATTAGATGCTCTGTGTTGAAACCATGGATAAGAAAATCCATGCCAAAGGAATCTTCTTCTCACCATCTCCATCCCTCAGGCTTGGTATTCATAGCAAGTCTGTTATTTACCATCTGTTGAGTGAATAGACCACCCAAAACCAAAAAGGTTTGGGTCTCAAAAACTAACTATTGTTTAGATGCAGGGTTCTTCAACATGCCAAAGTAGCATCTGGTATGTAGACAGTGGGGGATCTATGCATATGACTGGGAACAGCTCTCTTCTCATGATACTCTCAAGGAAAGAAGGGGTTTTGTTCTTTTGGCAATGATGCTCGGGGTTACATCATTGGAAAAGGCTTTGTCTCCAAGAAGAAATAAAGTTGATGATGTTAACCATGTGGAAAATTCAAGTACAATCTCTGAGTGTCAGTCAAATTGTGATAAAGGCCATGTTGCTCTTTTCACGGTCAGAAACTGCCGGATTCTGTCATCCAAAGTTCTGAATTTGATTGATAAGGTGTTGATGATCACACTCTCCTGAGGGCCAACAGGACAGGAAGAGGTATGCCTGGACTTCCAAGAAAATAACTATCAGAGGCCATCCTTGCCTATTTTCCAAAGCCTTCTCCTCAGGAATCTAAACTGTGGCACAGAAGGCTGGGTCAGTTAATTCAAAAACATGAATCAGCTGATCACAATAGTTTATGAGAGGCTTACCAATAAAGGAGTTCCACTGTGATGAAACCTGTACTGCTTGTTTAAAAGGAAAACAGCACAAAGTCTATTCCCCCTATTGAAGAGCCTAAGTCACTGCCTGCTGCAATTACTGCATATGGATCTTTTGGTCCTGTGAGAGTGATGAGCATGGCAAGAAGAAATACTGTCGGGTAATTGTGGAGATTTATCCAGATTTGTATGGAATTTGTTCTGCAGGATCGTTCAAGGGCTTGAACACAATTACAACACAACAACACAATGAGGAGATTAACTAAACGTTAATCAAACAGTGAACTAGGTAACCAAAGGTGATGCAGAGAACACAAGTAAAGCAAGAGACAGAACAAGAGAGTATAGTTTTCAAGGTAGCAGTATTGCTTTCTCAAGTTCTTTACAAGTGTTACAAAGCATTAAGAAAGATACAAGAACTTGGAATACTTATACTACAACCTACAGCCGGCTATACTATGAAAGCCAGCTGGATACAATTGACTAGACACTAACAAAATCAATTGTAGGATCAAAAGGCATATCTGCCTTTTGACCTTGTGACTATGACATGCCATAGCTCACATCCTTATACATTACAAAAAGGATAAAGTACATAAAGTGGAAAGTTTCAGACTCAAGACCTCAATGTACAGTTACCAAAAGCATGGACCTTTTCACCAACTCTTGTAAGTTGGTGACTTATCAGAGACGCAGCGGAAAAGGTGCTTTATGGAACAGTACATCAGATAAAGCATGTGTACTAAAAGTCTTCGGAAGAAATCTGTCTTCATAGGTTGAAGCTTCGGAAGACTTTGTCTCTTCAAGCTTCGGAAGACTTCATGTTAGGCTTCGGAAGATATTGGTCTTGGCTTCGGAAGATATTACACTTAGAGTATTTTCTAATGCTTTGTGTAATTCTTCCGAAGCATTCTTCACTTCAGTACTTAGTGCATGTTGCTGAAACACTTAGGCAGTTTTGGGTTGCATCAGACTTCAGGAATCCTTACAAACTCCCCTAGGCTGATGCTACCAAAACACTTAGAAGATCTTTAAATGTTTGTAGTCTTCAGAATAATCAAGACCATCCCTTTCTTCATTTGATGGTCAGGATCATCAAGACTCTCATAGTATCTTCTCATTTCAAAGAGATCATGCAGAGGTAAGTTGATTATGTCTTGCCATGAGTAGACATTTTCAACACCTTGATCTCTGATAACATTCCATCTTTCTGGATTGGTAGAGTAAGTCCAGGATAAGATGGGTGTCTCGGTTGCTAGAGGAGCCACTTGCATAGGAGTTGATTGGGCTGCCTCATCATGCACTTCCTCAGGTTGATCTGATTCAGCCTGGGGTGTAGAGGTAGATGACTTTGGCTTCTTCTTTTAGTCTTTGGTTTAGAGGCCATTTTCTTCTTCCTCTTTAATGTCTTTAACTGAGAAGACTGGTCTGCAGCACCATGTTGATCATCAGTGTCTTTCTCAGTTGGGTGTTCCTCCCTCACAGGTTCAGAAGGAGAGGGAGTTTGACCCTGTCTTGGATCAGAAGATGAAGTTTGCTGAGGCTCAGCTGGAGGTTCTGGTTCAGGTGTCTCTGGTTGTTCAAACTTGACCTCCACTTCAGGTGGGACTTGACTTGGAAGAGAGTGCAAGTCAATGAGTTCACCACTTTTAATCTTCTGCTTGATTACCCTTATATGCTCATCCATTGTAGATAGAGACATGGGACCAAGTCTCCTTCCGGAGAATCCATATGACTTCAAGAAGCTCATCATTCTTTGTCTGTCAGCAGACTTCTTTGCATTCTTTTGAATGATGGCTCTTGACTTTGCAGCTTCTTCCCTTAGCTTCCTTTTGGTTGTTTTTCTTTCTTTGACTAACTCAAGCTCAAGTTGCTTTAAGTACTCGAACTCAATGAAGTCATAGGACAGGGAAGAAGTGTATTTGCCTGATAGAAGCCTGTGGCACTCAGGTAGTTTATCATTTTGATTCTATCCTCTTCTTTATCTACCTGAGGTTCTTGTGGAGCCACATCTTCCTGTGCAGGACTTTCTTGAACTGGAGAGAGAGTGGGAGTATGCTTGTGAAGTCTTTTCTGTCTCCTCTCCTCTTTGAATTGGAGAAGTAACCTTGCATCTCTTTCTCCTTTATCTCTCTTGACACTTCCATGTCAGCCAGTTCATTCAACTCTTCTAAGGGGAGGGAGATGATTTCATCAACATCATAGTTCCTGGTCTGTAAATAATTAATCCTGACTGCCCTTTGTTCATCATTTTGAGTATTTGGTCTGGGGGCAGCCCTGATTGCAGCTTGCATGAATTTTGATGACCAGAAGAACTTTCTCCCCTTAGCCTCCTTTCCTCTCTCTCTCTTCCTCCTCAATTCCTCAGGAGTCATTATCCTTTTCCCTTTGTCACCAACAGACCTTTGTGACTCAGGGTGGATTGAGGCTTGGCCTTCATTGCTTGGTGTAGCTTCCATGCTGGCCAGAGAGAGGCTGAGAGAAACCTTCACCAGCAGGTGTCTCAGATGGAGTTTGGACCTCTGCAGCAGTTGTTGATGGTGAGACAAGGGTCTCAGGTTCTGCCACTGGGCCTTCAGCCAAGGTTTCCCCTATGAAACTAATCTTAGGGTCCACCTCAGCATCCAGTTGACCGATGACATTGCCTGATTGCCTAAGTCTCCTTCTTAGAGAGAACTCTGCAAGGATCCTGTCTTGGATTCTTTGAGCCAGCCTGTCAGCTTGTCTAGATTTGCTTGGATTGACAAGTGGCATGTTGACTAAATCCAGTCCTTCATAGAAGCTCAGGCTTTGGAACTGAAAGACTTCTTGTTGACCTTGAACTCTGTGAAGTATGAGGGCTCTTCTGTCATCATCATACCTCCATCTGATATGTAGTTGCCAGTTCCATGTGGTGGAGATGAGACAGCCCTTGGTATACCTTCCTCAAAGAGACTCCTGATGAGAGAGTCTATAGAGTCCACATTAATGTGAACTTGAGGAAGTTGCTGAGAATGCACAACAGCAAGTGAGGATGGTGAGTCCTCTATGTCCATTCTCTTTGAAGAACTCCCAGGTTCTGTGGTGTGATAACTTTCTCCCCTTTTTGGTAGCATCACCCACTTGCATAGGTGAGCTGGAGGATAAATCAGTCACTTCCACAGGTTCTTGTGTTCCTGGTTGAGCTCTCCTTAAAGGTCTCTCAGCTAGTTTTTCCTGCAGATATGAAATCTGGAGTTGCTGATCATTGACCCTGTTTTGCAGGGTAGTCACCTGAGATTCCAAGTGACTAACCTTAGAGACTAGATAGGTGCATGTTTGTGACAATTGTTGTACCTTTAGTCTCAAATTCCCTCATCTTCATCAGAAGAATCACTGGGGGATGAGAGGATTGGACCAAAGTCCCTTCTCTCACCACCAGCTTGAGTTTCTTGGCTGCTGGGTTTCCTCTGCTCACTGGCAACCTCAGTTAAGATGCCAATGGGCTGAGTTGCCATGGTTGAGGTCTTAATGATGTAATCACTTTCAAAAGTGAGAGCCTCTTCCATATGGACATCCTGAACAGGTTCAGATGTGTCCACCTCAGTAATAGGTGACTGATGAGGGATAGACTGAGGAGAGTCAGAGGTACTCATCTCTCTTTGAGTAGGGGAGGAGAAGAGAGACTCATGGTACTCACTGAATCCTAAGTCTTCATCAGTGTAAAAGGATAGGTTGGGAATTGGTTGGTTTAGATCCAAAGGCTGGGGATGGTAGCTGTCCCCTGAAGGTTGTTCACTTGAGTGTTGAGACTCAGAGTGAAGGCTTACAGTTGTTGGGCTAATGAGCTCATCAGGTTGAGCTTGAGGAACCTCAGCCCTGATAGGTAAAGTAATGGGAGTGGTTTGCTCCTCAGGAGAAGTGGGAGCTCTGGAGTCCACTTCTTCCTGTAAGGTTGAGTATTTGGGGGCCTGCACAGACTCAATAGCCTGAGCAGGGGTTCGTTGATTTTCTTTTGTAGGTGATGAATATTGGAGGTTGTGAAGAGGGTAGGAGAGCAGTAGGTGTGGGTTCAACACTAGCTTGGACTGCTATGTTGTCACCTTGAGCAATGAGCTCTAACATTTTGGGACTAGGGCTGTTTCTACCCCTGAGAAGCCTACAGTTGGCTTCTTCATAATTTTAAAGATGCCGGGCTTCATCTGTCCCAGTTTAAGAATATTGCCTGTTTCCCTCACTGTGAGCCCAGTTCACAGTTAAGAATGTGTTGAACATATCTAGGAAACATGTAATATTCTAAGGAGTCTAAGTTTGCAAGTAAATTAGTAAACAAATTGTGAATACCTGAACTTGACCCCCTGAACCATCCCATGAACTATAAAGGAGAGATCCTCAGGAATCTGGTCCCATCCACCATGCTTGTTTGATAAGCTGTGGATAACCACATGGAGCAGGTATTTCCACTGGGATGAGACCTTCCCTTTCCTGAAGGTCTTTACAGAGAAATCTCCTTCATAGCCCATCTGCTCGAAGGAATGATTAACCGCTTCTTTTGGAAAGAACACTTCACCTGCTTCATCATCCAGCTGAAGATGTCGGTTGATGATGGCCGGAGTGATGAAAATTGTTCTCCCCTGCACTGTGGCAGACAGTGCCTTCTCCCCATCCATAATGACCTCTTGGCAGGTCTTCCAGAATTCAAGCAAATGATCCTCATATAGAGGAGGATCAATGGTTAGGGAGGTGAAGTAGTGAGACAAAGACAAGAAACGGCAAACCTCTGAGAAATGAGGATCTTTGTCAGAGCATAACAGAGCAACCTGATTGTGTTGTCTGTGTAGCTGCATGGCAAAGTGAGGATCATTCTGTGTGTAAGGTCAGCCATTGTGAGGTAGCTCAGAGATGAAGAGAAAAGAATGGGAAGGAAATTTCAGAGAGAAAGCTTTGGGTTTTAGGTATGGAAGAAAAGCAGATGATAGAAGAGGGGGGAAACCGTTGGGTTTATATGAGAGAGAAGGATTTCAGATAAAGTTTAATGAAAGAGGATAAACTTTGAAATCCGTATGTCGGTCCCACCTCTGAAAAAGTAGTTTACCTTTTTGCTCAAAAAGTAGTTTTCTTGGAATTCGAAAAGCTTCCGAAAGTAATTTGTCTTCGGAAGTTTGATTGAAAAAGCTTCCGAAGCTAAAGTGACTTCGGAAGAATTTTCCTGAGAGTCTTAAAGATTTATGCTTCGGAAGAGAAATAAACTTTTGGATGCTTTGTATAAGAATGAACAAAGCTTCCGAAAGTAATTTTGCTTCGGAAGGAAAAAGTCCTTAAAAATGAATAAGTGTCTAAGTTGAGAATTTAAGCTTCGGAAGATAAATTTGACTTCTTCCGAAGGTAAAATTTCTTAGACAGTCATTTATTTTGAAGACATATTTTTCTTCCGAAGGTAAAATGTTATCTTCCGAAGTATCAGAAAATTTTCAAGAATCAAGGAAAGTCTTCAAAAAGAGTTTTTCATTCAAAGAAAACATGAGCTTATGAAAGTGATGAACTAGACAACTTAGGACACACATTTTTAAGAAGAAATAATTAGAATTAGTTTTTTAAAAAAATCTACTCAAAGTTAATCATCCCAATAGCTGATATCAGATACTTAAATCTCTGTTCATCAAAAGCTTTTGTGAACAGATCAGCATATTGTCATCTGTGTGAACTTTGACTAGTTTAATTAACCCCTTTTCATAGTTATCTTATTAAATGATACCTGATGTTGATGTGTTTGGTCCTTGAGTGCTGCACAGGGTTCTCAGTGATAGAGATAGCACTGTTGTTGTCTATGTGGATAGGAGTCTCTTTGAAGTTAAATCCGTAGTCTAGCATCTGATTTTGAATCCAAAGCACTTGAGCACAGCAGCTTGCAGCAGCAATGTATTCAGCCTCAGCAGTTGATGCAGACACACAGGTTTGTTTCTTGCATTGCCATGAGACAACCCTTCCACCAAGGAATTGACATCCCCCAGATGTAGACTTTGCAGTCATGTTGCAACCACCATAATCACTGTCTGTATAGGCATACAGATTGAAATTAGAATTCTTTGGATACCATAAACCAAGTGTTGAAGCACCTTTGAGGTATCTTAAAATCCTTTTCACAGTGATTAAGTGAGACATCTTAGGATTAGCTTGATATCTTGCACAAATACATGTAGCAAACATGATATCAGGCCTGCTAGCTGTAAGATACATAAGAGACCCAATCATAGCCCTGTATAAGTGCTCATCTACACACTCCCCCTCAAGATCTGGACCAAGAGAGTGGTTTCTGGCTATGGGTGTCTTAGCAGTCTTACAATCAGTCATGTTGAACCTCTTGAGTATATCTTGAATATACTTTGACTGACTTATGAAAATGCCATCTTCAACCTGCTTCACTTGAATTCCCAGAAAGAAATTAAGTTCTCCCATTGAACTCATTTCAAATCTATCTTTCATCAGCTTTTCAAAGTCTTTGCAGAGCCTTGAATTGGTTGAGCCAAAGATGATGTCATCCACATATACTTGAACTAGCAGAATGTCGTTTCCTTGTCCTTTGATGAAGAGAGTTCCATCTATAGTACCTCTCCTGTAACCATGTTTACAGAGATACTCAGACAGTGTCTCATACCACTTCCTGGGTGCCTGATGCAGCCCATAGAGAGCTTTGTCAAGCTTGCAGACATAATCAGGATGATCAGGATCTACAAAACCAGGTGGTTGTTTGACATAAACCTCTCCTCATCAATCACTCCATATAAGAAAGCACACTTTACATCAAGTTGGTAGACCTTGAAGTTCTTGGATGCAGCAAATGCCAGGAATATCCTAACAGCTTCTAGTCTAGCTACAGGAGCAAAGACATCAGTGTAGTCAATCCCTTCTTCTTGTGTGTATCCTTGAACAACTAGTCTAGCCTTGTTCTTGATGATGATTCCTCTATCATCCTTTTTATTCCTAAAAACCCATTTGGTTCCAATGGTAGTCTTCCCATGAGGAAGAGGACAAAGGTTCCAAACTTTCTGTCTTTTGAATTGAAGCAGCTCTTGTTGCATAGCTTCAACCCAACTTCCATCCTTTAGAGCCTCCTCAACTTTCTTTGGCTCTAACTGGGATAGAAAACAAGAGTGAAGACAAACATTTGCTTCATGGGTTTGCCCTCTTGTCTTTACCCCGGAGATAACATCTCCATGATGTTTGTAGTAGGATGAGACTTGTGGATCCTTAGCTGAGGGATCACAGCAAGTTGCTGAGATAGATCCAAATTTGAGAAATTTAGATCTGGTCTTGAAGATTGATCCTCCACATTATCACACTTATCAAGATTAACTTGATCCAATGAGTGTGTGACATCATTGATGTTATCATCTATGGTATGGTTATTAGCATCAAGAGATTCTTGATCACTTTCACCATCACCATTGTTATCTTCTGCAATTGAGATGTCTTTATCTGGTTGAGAGGCCTCTGAACTGGAATTTGAAGGCATGCCAGATGTATCAGCTGGATTTGTCATTGTTGTGCTGATAGAAACCTCATTTGCTGAAGTAGTTCCAACTGGAGCTGAAGGTCTTCCAAGCTCAAATCTTGGATCAGGATCACCTGTATTTAAATTTTCTGCAGATCCTGAAACATGCTCACAAGATTTATTAAAACAGTTGGTAACTAAATCAAGATCAAATAGCCAATCCGGACCAGAACCAGCCACACTGGGAGTGTGCTCATTGAAAGTCACATTGGCTGACTCCTCAATGATTCTAGTTCTGAGATTGTATACTCTATAAGCTTTAGCTTGAGAAGAGTATCCAATGAAGTGTCCATCGTCTGATTTCTCAGCAAACTTGGCAACTTGATCTTTGGTATTCAAGATGGTGCAGGGACATCCAAATGACCTGAGAAAACCAATGAAAGGTTTCCTTTGTGCCAAAGTTCATAAGGAGTCTTACCATGTGTCTTAACTACTAAGACTCTGTTTTGCACATAGCAGGCAGTATTAACTGCCTCTGCCCAGAAGGTGATAGGCAGTTTAGAGTCAGACAACATAGTTCTTGCAGCTTCAATAAGTGTCCTGTTTCTCCTCTCAGCAACTCCGTTTTGCTGAGGAGTCCTGGGAGCACTGTATTGTCTTGTAATACCCTTTTCATCACAAAATGTATCAAGGATTTGGTTCTTGAATTCAGTTCCTTGATCACATCTTATGGTTTTGACCTTGTGATCACATTGATTCTCAATCTTTAAGATGAAATTCTTTAGAATCTCAGGAGTCTCATCTTTAGTTCTAAGAAAGAAAACCCAAGTGAATCTTGTAAAATCATCTGTGATCACTAGACAGTATAAGGTCCTTCCTAAACTCATTACACTGGTGGGGCCAAAGAGATCCATATGTAATAAGTGTAGGGGAGTAGTGATGGAGTTCTTTTCCTTAGGCTTGTGAGATACCTTGTGTTGCTTCCCTTTCAGGCATGCAACACAATGATCATCACTTGTAAACTCTTTCTTTGGCATTCCAGTTACCAGATCATGTTTGATTAATTATTCATATTCTTAAAGTTTACATGGCACATTCTTTTATGCCATAGGAAAGACTCATCACTATTTGCTTTAGATAGAAAGCATGAAACTTCTCCAGAGGGAGATGTTTCTTGCAAATCCATCTTGTACATGTTCCCTTTCCTGGGGGCTCTGAGCAGAATATGCTCATGAGGAATGACCACTCCAGGTTTGAGAACAATGCACTCATGCTCAGTGAAGAGCATGTTATGACTCTGATCACAAAATTGAGATACACTCAGAAGATTGTACCCAAGCTCCTTAACAAAAGTTACCTTCTCAATGCTGAGCTTACCATTTGTGACCTTGCCCCTTCCATAAATGTAACCACCTTCATTTCCTCCAAAAGCAACTGGTCCTCCATCAATTCTCTCAAAATTATGAAGTAAAGACCTATCGCCTGTCATGTGCCTGGAACAGCCACTGTCAATTATCCAGACATTCTTGTTTGTCTTGAGCTGTTCCTGCACAAAGAAAATGATTAGTTACATTTGGAAACCCAAGCCTTACTTGTCTTGGGTTCAGTAAGTGTAATAGAAGGTAATGCAACAGTAATAGATCCTATGGTTGTACAGAGGGGATCTTCGGCTGTTGTGATGAGAGAAACCTCAGTCATTTGGTCTTTCTTAGACTTCCACACCACCTTTGGAGTCTTGGACTTGACCTTCAAAACCTTAGAAGCTTTTGGAGCTTCACAAGTTTTAATGACTGATACTTCGGAAGAATCTACAGTCACTGCAGTAGACTTTAGTACTTCGGAAGAACTCCTTTCTTCCGAGACCAACTTTGCTTCCGAAGGTAATTTCCATTTACCTTCTTCTTTGATTTGGAGCTTCCGAAGGAAACAGACTTTCCTTCCGAAGCTTGAGACTTCTTGAGATTCTTTGAAGTCTTTGTATTGGTCATGTGGATAGTACTTTAGGATTGTATGGACAATCCTTGGCAATATGAGAAGTACTTTCACACATAACACACACATTTTCTTCTTCAAAGAAATCTCCTTTTGAGAGCAAGACTGGCCTTGGTCACATCCCTTTTTCACCTTCATCTTGGTAGATTCAGATACAGTTCCCTTGGGCTGTGAACTGTTCTTGGAATTTGATGGTCCAGGCTGTGCAGCAGTGGTACACACAGCAGCTCAGTCTTCTTCTTTGTACTGAGATGATTTGAACATGAACCAGAACTCTTGGATAAGAGGCTTTGGTGGATGTCTTCAGTCCTTATTGCTTTGAAACCTGCAGAGATAAACACTTGTTTCTGCTTAGCATCAAAGGTAGCCTTGATTTCTTGAGCCTTCTTTGCTTTCCTTTTGCTCTTCCTGATCAAGTTCTTTCTCTTGGACTTGGTCATCACAGTTAATTTCTTCTCCTCAGAAGGATAGTGGCCCTTGGAGGAATCCTCTTCTTCACTCTTCTCAGAGGGATTCCTCACTATCACTTCTTCATCATCCTCACTTACTGGATCTATGAGGGAGTCATCTTCACAAGTTCCACACCTAGGAGATCTTACAGACAAGATTGTGTGTGGAGGAGCTATCTCATTTGATCCCAGTCCCTGTCTATTTTGATAACAAACCTTATTGTGTAGGGATGAGGATATCATGTTCTTGAAGGTCTTCTTCAAGAACACTTTTCTCTGCCAGGGCTTTGCTGATCACAAGCTCAGCCTGGCACTTAGTCAACTTAGTGATGAGATCTTGGATCTGAGTTCTAAAATCTGTATGTTCATGTTTTAGTACTGAAATAGTTTTCTCCAAGTCTTCTATCTTTAACTTGTAATCATTTTCAGACTTTCTAAAGTCAGATTTTAATATGTTTAATGACTCAAGATCAGATCTCATCTCTAGGTTGTAGGACCTGTATCTATTTACTTTAGCAATGCATTCAGGGGAGCAAAGATGTTCTAATACCTTGGCTTCATCATGATCAGCCATCAATGCTTGGTTTGGAGAAGCATCCTCCACCTGAAAACTCCAGTCAAATCCTCCCTCTTCAACAGCAACGCAGCATGTTGCTTTGTCTTCTCAGCCTGAGGGGTATTGTTGGTGTAGTTTGGTCTGAGTTGTGTTTGACCCCCATTTGCTCTGGGTGCCTTACACTCCCTGGCGAAGTGACCCATAAGGTTACAATTGTAACACTTAACTTTGCTTTTATCCAGCCCAAACTTACCACTGGTAGCATTGCTTGGAAATTTTCTTCCTGTCCTCTTGTAGAACTTCTTGGCTCTGTGAGTGAGAAGAGCCATCTGCTGAACTATCTCCATGTATTCCAGGTCATCTGGATGGATACAGTCTAGATCTTCAAGAGTGAAGAGATAATTCCACAGCTTTCATCTGCAGACACAAAGGCTTGAGAAGAACTTGTCTCTTGGAATGGGCTTCCTTGAGTAAAGTTCTCCCTTGGTGTCTCCGGGAAGGTGATGAAAGGACCCTTTTGTGAGTTGTCAGGGTAGCTAGGAGATGATGTTGGGGTTCTATGCTGTCCCTTTCAACCACATGAAGGGCTGAACCCATTTGATTGTTAGAGTTGCCAGATGAACCTTGTAAGTTCATCTCCATCTGGTATCCACTGAGAATCCCATATAACTCTGTCAGAGTAAGAGTTTTAAGGTTCTCAGTCCTCTTGATTACCACACAATAGTGTGTCCATTGCCTAGGAAGTGAGGACATGAACTTCCTTACAATGTCTCTGTTCTCAAGAGGAACTCCTCCATCCACAAGGGTATCCACAATCTCAACATACCTGAAGTATTGTTGGGTCATGGTTTCACCTGTTTAAAGGTGAAATTTTCAAACTGCTGCTTCAGAAGATCTTTCTTGTTCTCCTTGGCTTCAGAGGAGCCTTCATACATCAGCTTCAGTGCATCCCACAGCTGTTTAGCTGTTTTGCACTTCTTAAAACCTCTGTACACAGAGTTTGGGATAGCAGTCTGAAGAGCAGTCATGGCCTTCCTGTCAATCTCTACTCTTTTCCTATCTTCATCTGAGTAGTTGGCCACATCTTTAGGAATCATACCAGCACCGGTAGCAGAGGGGGTGCTAGGTATGAAAGGTCCATATTCAACAGATTCCCACATTCTTGAGTCAAGAGACCTGATGAAGCCTTCCATCCTCATGCACCAGGTGTCGAAGTCATCAAGAGTGATCAATGGGGATTTGTTCATGGTTCCAGTCTCCATATCAGTCTTTGAGATGGAAGCCATTTGAAAAGTTTAGTTTTGTGTGTGTGAGGGATCTTAAGATGGTTAGATCTTATATCACGAGCCTGAATGCTCTGATACCAATTGCAGGATCGTTCAAGGGCTTGAACACAATTACAACACAACAACACAATGAGGAGATTAACTAAACGTTAATCAAACAGTGAACTAGGTAACCAAAGGTGATGCAGAGAACACAAGTAAAGCAAGAGACAGAACAAGAGAGTATAGTTTTCAAGGGAGCAGTATATTGCTTTCTCAAGTTCTTTTACAAGTGTTACAAAGCATAAGAAAGATACAAGAACTTGGAATACTTATACTACAACCTACAGCCGGCTATACTATGAAAGCCAGCTGGATACAATTGACTAGACACTAACAAAATCAATTGTAGGATCAAAAGGCATATCTGCCTTTTGACCTTGTGACTATGACATGCCATAGCTCACATCCTTATACATTACAAAAAGGATAAAGTACATAAAGTGGAAAGTTTCAGACTCAAGACCTCAATGTACAGTTACCAAAAGCATGGACCTTTTCACCAACTCTTGTAAGTTGGTGACTTATCAGAGACGCAGCGGAAAAGGTGCTTTATGGAACAGTACATCAGATAAAGCATGTGTACTAAAAGTCTTCGGAAGAAATCTGTCTTCATAGGTTGAAGCTTCGGAAGACTTTGTCTCTTCAAGCTTCGGAAGACTTCATGTTAGGCTTCGGAAGATATTGGTCTTGGCTTCGGAAGATATTACACTTAGAGTATTTTCTAATGCTTTGTGTAATTCTTCCGAAGCATTCTTCACTTCAGTACTTAGTGCATGTTGCTGAAACACTTAGGCAGTTTGGGTTGCATCAGACTTCAGGAATCCTTACAATTGGGTTCTGGATTCAAAGGATGAGTTGTCGAAGATTATCAACTTTGTGTGTTTTGGTTGAGAAGCAGTATTCCCTTTCAGTCAAGGGTATAGGAGTGACAATGAACTGAATTCAGAAACCATAACGTCCATGAATTTTATCTTTCAAAGGGAATTCAAAAGCAGTTGTTTTAGCATCCCAAGGGACTTCAAAACAAACTGGAGGTATGGAGAGAAGAAACAGGACCCTATGAAGCTGCAAAGGTCTATGTTGGAGGACTCTGGTTGCCACTGACCTGTTGGGCTTCGAAGCTGTTAACATAGCTTGCTATTGCAGAATAGAGCCTAGTAAATCAAAGTTGTGCTGAAGACTCCACTGAAGTTATACATCACTTGGCTCCTCTATTTCATTTTTCAGAGCATTTGGTGTGTCCCTTTTTATCTCACACAAAGACTCAACTCAACAAATTTGATCATAAGGTGGATGGCAGGGTATTTTGTTTGGTTATCATCTACTTGCAAAGCATACAAGAGTAGTAACTGCAAAACCAAGATGGTGAAGAGACCTTGCATGTGAAGTTTTAATGAATCTCCAAGGACAAGATTCAAAACCCGATGGAGTTGTTTGATTGGACACCATACGCAATTATGTTTGCTTCTCAACCTCCAGTTGTTGTAGACCATGTGGATAAATCATCTTCTGAAAGCATGTCTTCCACTGGTGTATTGATGATGATGCTGATAATATCAATACTCAACTATTCAAGTTAGTGACCATAGCCGTGGCTGCTAAAAAATTGATGGTTTCCTGTAGCTTAGCAGTCTAGCCACAACAAATGTGATGAGATCTCTGATTCCTATACATCTTTTGAGATTACCATCAAATCTTGGCTTTCAAGAGTTCTGTATAAACATTGCTGATGCTGAAGGTTCTACAAGGACACTTGCACATATATCATGTTTATCAAGAGCTGAAGAATCACCAAATGTCTCAAAGCATTGGTATATCAATGACGGAGTTTCAACAAAGTCAATGTCAACTTTGTACCTTCTATGCCTCTTCATCAGTCACAGCTAGAGCCAAAGAACTATCATCACATATGCTTTAAGAGACAATGGATGAGGTTGAAGCCATGCAGCTTGAGCTACTTCAGTTCAAGAAAACAACAAGTGTGGAAACTGGTTCCTTCTACCCCCCAGGTAAGTGGCAATGGCACTAAATGGGGTTTAGAATAAAACTGATGAAAATGGCTTATTGTAAGAACAAGGCTAGACTGGAGGTATCGCGGTTCTCACAAGAAGAACTAGGTATTTGTAGGATTCATGAAGTCTGATGCAAACCAAAAAACTGCCTAAGTGTTTCAGCAA
Source organism: Flaveria trinervia (assembly GCA_025506515.1). Taxonomy (NCBI): domain Eukaryota; kingdom Viridiplantae; phylum Streptophyta; class Magnoliopsida; order Asterales; family Asteraceae; genus Flaveria; species Flaveria trinervia. The sequence continues at coordinate 26,855,133 of CM046441.1, forward strand.
CATGCACTAAGTATGAAGTGAAGAATGCTTCGGAAGAATTTAACAAAGCATTAGAAAAATACTCTAAGTGTAATATCTTCCGAAGCCAAGACCAATATCTTCCGAAAGCCTAAACATGAAGTCTCCGAAGCTGAAGAGACAAAGTCTTCCGAGCTTAACCTATGATAGACAGATTTCTCCGAAGACTTTTAGTACAAATGATTTTATTTCTGGATGTACTGTTCATAAAGCACCTTTTCCGCTGCGTCTCTATAAGTCACCAACTTACAAGATGGTGAAAAGGTCATGCTTTTGGTTAATGTACATTGAGGCTTGAGTCTGAAACTTTCCACTTTATGTACTTTATCCTTTTTGTAATGTATAAGGATGTGAGATATGGCATCTCATAGTCACAAGGTCAAAAGGAGATGCCTTTTGATCTACAATTGATTTGTTAGTGTCTAGTCAATTGTATCCAGCTGGCTTTCATATATAGCCGCTGTAGGTTGTTAGTGTATAAGTATTCAAGTCTTAGTATATTTCTATATACTTTGGTAACACTTGTAAAAGAACTTGAGAAAGCATATTATGCGCCCCTTGAAAACTAATCTCTTGTTCTGTCTCTTGCTTTTACTTGTGTTCTCTTTGTATCACCTTTGGTTACCTAGTTCACTGTTTGATTAACGTGTAGTTAATCTTCTCATTGTGTGTTGGTTGTAATTGTGTTCAAGCCCTTGAACGATCCTGCAATTGGTATCAGAGCTTCAAGGCTCGTGATATAAGATCTAACCATCTTAAGATCCCTCACACACACAAAAACTAAACTTTTCAAATGGCTTCCATCTCAAAGATGAATGGAGACTGGAACCATGAACAAATCCCATTGATCACTCTTGATGACTTTGACACCTGGGCATGAGGATGGAAGGCTTCATCAGGTCTCTTGACTCAAGAATGTGGGAATCTGTGGTTTAATATGGACCTTTCATACCCATCACCCCCTCTGCTACCGGTGCTGGTATGATTCCTAAAGATGTGGCCAACTCCAGATGAAGATAGAAAGAGTAGAGATTAGAGATTGAAAGGAAGGCCATGACTGCTCTTCAGACTGCAATCCCAAACTCTGTGTACAGAGGTTTTAAGAAGTGCAAGACAGCTAAACAGCTGTGGGATGCATGAAGATGATGTAGAAGGCTCCTTGAAGCCAAGGAGAACAAGAAAGATCTTCTGAAGCAGAGCAGTTTGAAAATTTACCTTTAAAGCAGGTGAAACCAGGACCCAACAATACTTCAGGTATGTTGAGATTGTGGATACCTTGTGGATGGAGGAGTCCTCTGAGAACAGAGACATTGTAAGGAATTTCATGTCCTCACTTCTAGGCAATGGACACGCTATTGTGTGGTAATCAAGAGGACTGAGAACCTTAAAACTCTTACTCTGACGGAGTATATGGGATTCTCAGTGGATACCAGATGGAGATGAACTACAAGGTTCATTCTGGCAACTCTAACAATCAAATGTGGTTCAGCCATTCATGTGGTGAAAGGGACAGCATAGAACCCCAACATCATTTCCTATGCTACCCTGACAACTCACAAAAGGGTCCTTTCATCACCTTCCCGGAGACACCAAGGGAGAGAACTTACTCAAGGAAGCCCATTCCAAGAGACAATTCTTCTCAAGCCTGTGTCTGCAGATGAAAGCTGTGGAAATTATCTCACTCTTGAAGACCTAGACTGTATCCATCCAGATGACCTGGAATACATGGAGATAGTCAGCAGATGGCTCTTCTCACTCACAGAGCCAAGAAGTTCTATCAAGAGGACAGGGAGAAAATTTCCAAGCAATGCACCAGTGGTAAGTTTGGGCTGGATATAAAGCAAAGTTAAGTGTTACAATTGTAACCTTATGGGTCACTTTGCTAGGGAGTGTAAGGCACCTAGAGCAAATAGGGGTCAAAAACAACCAGACCAAATACACCAACAATACCCCTCAGGCTGAGAAGACAAAGAAACATTCTGCGGTTGCTGTTGAAGAGGGGAGGATTTGACTGGAGTTTTCAGGTGGAAGATGCTTCTCCAAAACAAGCATTGATGGCTGACCATGATGAAGCCAAGGTATTAGAACATCTTGCTCCCCTGAATGCATTGCTAAAAAAAAGATACAGGTCCTACAACTAGAGATGAGATCTGAGCTTGAGTCATGTAAACTATTCAAATTGATTTTGAAAGTTGAAAATGATTACAAAGTTTAAAGATAAAGATTGGAGAAAAACATTTCAGTACTAAAACATGAACATACAGATTTTAGAACTCAGATCCAAGATCTCATCACTAAGTTGACTAAGTGCCAAGCTGAGCGTGTGATCAGCAAAGCCCTGGCAGAGAAAAGTGTTCTTGAAGAAGAGACCTTCAAGAACATGATATCCTCATCCCTACACAATAAGGTTTGTTATCAAAATAGACAGGGACCGGGATCAAATGAGATAGCTCCTCCACACACAATCTTGTCTGTAAGATCTCCTAGGTGTGGAACTTGTGAAGATGAGCTTCCTCTCATAGATCCAATAAGTGAGATGATGAAAAAGTGATAGTGAGGAATCCCTCTGAGAAGAGTGAAGAAGAGGATTCCTCCAAGGGCCACTATCCTTCTGAGGAGAAAAATTAACTGTGATGACCAAGTCCAAGAGAAAGAACTTGATCAGGAAGAGCAAAAGGAAAGCAAAGAAGGCTCAAGAAATCAAGGCTACGTTTGATGCTAAGTAGAAACAAGTGTTCACTCTGCAGGTTTCAAAGCAATAAGGACTGAAGACATCCACCAATGCTTCTTAGCCAAGAGTTCTGGTTCATGTTCAAATCATCTCAGTACATATAAGAAGACTGAGCTGCTGTGTACCACTGCTACACAGCCTGGACCATCAAATTCCAAGAACAGTTCACAGCCCAGGGAACTGTATCTGCATCTACCAAGATGAAGGTGAAAAAGGGATGTGACCAAGGCCAGTCTTGCTCTCAAAAGGAGATTTCTTTGAAGAAGAAAATGCTGTGTGTTATGTGTGAAAGTACTTCTTGTAGGATTCTATGTGCCCAAGACACTTAGAATATTGATGTGGTTAGTACGTTATGATCCAAGTCGGGTTATACCCATAACAAGCTTAGCAAACACCAAATAATATTATTGATGATATGATCATGCAATTAAATATTAACACCAATTTAGAAAATGGTTTTAAACAAGTTGCATATGAGATGGAACAATTTATTAGGATATTGTGTCAATGATATTATTTGTAATTTATTTAGATGACATTACAAATTAATAATGGCATTATACATGTAGTACAATTAATGGTTAATTGTATACATCTACTAAGAGATTAAATCACAAGACCATTTAACTTGTGTAATGTTTTAAAAAAAAAAAAAAGGGGGGGAACCCAAATTTTCGGCCACCCCTCCCCTTTTTCCTATTGGACCAATTCTTTGAAAACACAATACACATTAAAGGGTATTGTAGCTCTCTTGGACCAGCCATTCATTATTCATTGTATGCAAAAGACACAAACTCTCTCTCTCTCTCTCTCTCTATTTTCGGAACAAGGCAGCAGCTTTAGAGGGTTTAGAAGATCAAATTTGTGCTTCTTTTGTTGGTGATTCATCCTAACAAGAAGGGTTTTGCTTAGAGCTTTGGGTATACTAGCTTGAGGGGACCTCCCTTGGAACCTTGGCCGAATTTTAGCATCCAAACACTCCCATCTTTGGTCGAAATTCTGTTGGAGAAAGGTAGCAAATCACAGCTCTTTGTGGCTGTGATTTTATGTAGTTTTACATTAGGTTATTGCTTGTTCATTCACATATTAAAGATCCTTTTGTTTGGGTTTGCTTTTCTACATTAAATGGACACTAAGAACATGAAATATTCAGCTTATAAATGGGTTTTAAAGCTATATATGTCCGCTGCGTTTTTCTGAAAGTTTAAATGGTTAAACTTGTGTTTTGTGTTCTTGCAAACCCCTCAATGGCATCTAGAGCCGGTTATGTGGATGACTTGCTTGTGTTGTTCTTTAAAATTGGTTTTAAAGGATGTTTATAGACATTTTTTAGGCTGTTTTTGGGCTGTTATTGTTTGGTTGTATGATTCCCCAACTTTCAAGGTCATATCACACATGCTAGTGATTAGATCTTGAAAGATACATATCTTGATGTGTTGATTGTTTGGACAATATTTAAAACCAAAAATTTCAGTTTATGTTGGCTGAAATTTGGTGGTTTAAAAAGGGTTTCATTAGATTTTTTGATGTTATGATCATTGGATGATAAAGTGCATAACCTAGCCATTGACCTTGAGATGTTTGGATGCTTGTGTTGGTTGTATTCATTCATTCAATTGGTTGTAATTTTGTTTCATTATTTGGGTTGTAATTATTCATTCATTTGGGTTTGTAATAGATTAGGTGCATTTCTTTTATTAGAAAAATGTATTAGGATACATTTTGTAAAAGGAAGATGCACAAGTTCAAGACCCGAAGATGGACATCAAAGACATGGAACTTGAAGCATATGGATGCAAGTTCAAGTGGGGTCCAAGATGACCTGCATTTTGTGATTGTTTTCAACCTTAGAAAAGACCTTATGACAACACTTGTGATGGCAAACAAGTGTTGTCAACTTAGTAGCTATGGTTATGCACTCATGTTTGTATATATATGCTTGTTTGATTGTTGTTGTTTGATTGTTTGGTTTGTATTTGAATATTCATAACAAACTCATTAACAAACTTAACAAGCTGAAAATGTTGGTTCTTTAAAGTTAATAAAAGTTATTAAAATGGTTAATGATTTTAAAGATTAAAATGGTTTTAATCTAAGAACCATAGGGTACTTGTATTTGAAAGCATACAAATACAAGTACATAGAGTTTTCTAAACTAGAATTAAGAAGAAATCTCTAAAATTTTAAAAACGAGATCAACACCGTCCTTTTACACAACACTTGAGTCACTTGGGAACTCTTAGTGGGATAAAGGTCACCTAACCATTTTGAGGGAACTTGTGATTTGAGGTGAGAATGCCTTACTTATGGGATAAAGGTCACCTAACCATTTGTTTTGGCAAACTCACACGTGGGTGTAAGTAGGATGTCTTGATTTGCAAACCATGTTAAATGGATCACCTACAATGTGGTTTCCAAATGGTGTTGATGGGATTTACATGCCGACTTTACATATGATGTTCAAGGGTCGATCCCATACCTCTAGAAGTTGCAAATGGTTGCAACCGTCAATCGTTGACCACCTTATTAATTTAATCGTGGGATAAAGGTCACCTAACCACAATTTAAATGTAATGTTGGGTTCTAGATTTTAATATATAATTGACCTTAATAGGCATTAATTATTAAAATTGATAATATCGAAAATACTAAATAAAACTTTGTTAAATTTTGTAGATGGCCTCTAATAATGATAATTCCGATAACTCATCCGCGTCCAACCAATCTTTACGAGCGATCCTCCAAAAGGAACGTCTAAATCACAACAACTTCATCGATTGGTATCGAAACTTGAGAATCGTTCTCAAGCAAGAGAGAAGATCGTACGTTTTAGACGACCCTATCCCTGATCAACCTAGCGAGGATGATGAGGAGGCCTTCAATAATTGGCTAAAGTACACTGAGGACTCCGTCCAAGTGTCTTGTCTCATGCTAGCGAGCATGACTCCGGATTTCCAAAAGGAGTATGAACACCATGGGGCTTATGACATGATAACCCAGCTGAAGGAAACATTCCAACAGCAAGCGAGGGTTGAGCGTTTCGAAACGGTTCGAGCACTCCATGCATGTCGTATGGACGACAACCAATCTGTTTCATCTTATGTACTTAAGATGAAAAGTCATATTGACCGCCTCGAGAGGCTTAATTGTCCCGTCTCGAAGGAATTGGCCACGGATTTGATCCTCAATGGCCTTACCAAAAGGTTCGAGACATTCGTGTTGAACTACAACATGAATGCTTGGGATAAAAGCATTGGTGAGCTTCACTCAATGCTCAAAACGGCCGAGGCGGCCATGGGTAAAAGGGTTTTACCCGTTCTCACCAATAATGAAGGTGGGAACAACAAAAGGCCTCGTCCCGCACCCAAGGCAAAGGTTGCCAAGGGTAAGGGACCCGCTTGGGGAAAAGGGAAAGGGGTGGCAAGGGTGCCACCCAAACCACAAGAGAAGAAGCAAAAGGTTGCTACAAATGACCCATGCTTCAAGTGTGGGGAGATTGGACATTGGGCAAGGAATTGTCCTGTCCATCTCCAAGAGTTGAAAGCCAAGAGGGATGCCGGGCAGACCTCAGGTACAATATACATGATTCATATTGATCTTAATGTTACATCTTCTAACACATGGGTATTGGATACCGGATGTGGAACTCACATTTGCAATTTGTTGCAGGGGTTCACAAGAAGTAGGGACTTCAAACAGGGGATGTTAGCCTCTTCATGGGAAATAGAACTAAAGTCTTAGTTGAAGCTCGTGGAGACTACATCCTAAGACTTCCAAGTGGTTTGGAAGTTATTTTGAAGAATGTTTTGTATGCTCCTAGTTTGACTAGGAACATTATTTCTGTATCCCAATTAAGACATTATGATTATGTATATCTTTTATGAAAATGATATTCATTTTCTTTAAATGGTATGTTCTATTTTAAAGCTATTCCAATTAATGGTATTATGAATTGGTTCATGAAAATACTTTAAATAGTTCATTGTACCAAACTAACACCAAGAAACTCAAGTTGGACTTAAGTGATACCTATCTTTGGCATTGTCGTCTTGGTCATATAAACAAGAAACGTTTACAAACACTTCAAAAGAATTGTCTTTTAAAAACAAATGAATGTGATTCATTTGAGTTTGTGAGTCTTGTTTACAAGGTAAGATGACTAAGGCACCCTTTAGTGGAACTACCGAAAGGGCAAAAGATTTATTAGGAATCATACATTCGGATGTATGTGGTCCTTTTAAGCCAATGACTAGGAATGGTGAAAGATACTTCATTACCTTTACCGACGATTATAGTCGCTATGGGTAGTGTACTTGTTAAGGCACAAAGACGAAGCTTTTGAAATGTTCAAAATCTTCAAAAATGGAAGTAGAAAATCAACTCAACAAGTCAATTAAAATTCTTCGTACCGATAGAGGAGGTGAATACCTAAGTGATGCCTTTCAAAATCATCTTAGGAGTTGTGGGATTGTCTCACAACTCACTCCACCTGGAACACCACAACATAATGGTGTGTCTGAGAGGAGGAATCGAACCTTATTGGATATGGTCGATCTATGATGGCTAGAAGCACATTACCTCTATCATTTTGGGGTTTCGCTCTGCTCTCCGCGGCCCGTATTCTAAATATGGCCCCAACCAAAAGGTGGAAAGGACACCTTTTGAGATATGGCATGGAAGAGTTCCATCCCTATCGTACTTAAGGGTTTGGGGATGTGAGGCTTATGTTAAGACTCCCACCCAAACAAATTGGATGTCCGATCCACCAAGTGTATCTTTATTGGATATCCTAGAGATTCTATGGGATATTATTTCTATGATCCAATGGAACAAAAGGTGTTTGTTGCCAGAAAGGGTGAGTTCTTAGAAGCAAAGTTCCTTATGGAAGGAGCTAGCAGTAGAACAGTGGATCTTGAGGAAGATCAAGAACCACAGCCCGATGCCGTTTGGTTGAAACTAGCACTCAACATAAGGATGTTGAGGATGATCAAGGGGTGATCAATACACACAACACGTTCGCAGAAGTGGTAGAACTAGTAATCCACCCAAAGATATGGATTTTTCATGGATGGATGCTATGTGATAGATTCTGATGAACCAACCACATACCATGATGCAAGTCCAACACGGATTGTGACAAATGGCTTGAAGCCATGAACGTTGAGATGCAATCCATGTATGACAATCAAGTATGGGACTTGTTTGTACCACCTCTTAACTCCAAGATAGTTGGAAGTAAGTGGGTTTTCAAGAAGAAAAACGATATGCATGGAAACTTGGATACTTATAAGCTAGACTTGTAGCAAAAGGTTTCACTCAAACTCAAGGGGTTGATTATGATGAAACCTTCTCACCTGTTGCGATGCTAAGTCATAAGGATATGTTTGCCATAGCTGCTCATTATGATATGAGATTTGGCAAATGGATGTCAAAACCGCTTTCCTAAATGGATATCTTGAGGAAGATGTCTATATGGTTCAGCCTGAAGGTTTTGTCGATCCAATACATCCTAATAAAGTATGCAAGTTAAGAAATCAATCTATGGATTAAAACAAGCATCGAGAAGCTGGAATCACCGTTGATGAGGAAGTAAAGAAATTTGGTTCATCAAAAACGCTGATGAGGCTTGTGTGTATAAGAAGGCTAGTGGGAGCACAATAACTTTCCTAGTTGTGTTGATGACATACTACTATTTGGAAATGACATTCCAACCTTGGAAGGTGTAAAAACCTAGCTTGGAAGTTGTTTTCCATTAAGGATCTTGGTGAAGCCGCTATATTCTGGAATAAAGATCTATAGGGATAGATCAAGGCGGTTGATTGGTTTGAATCAAAGTGCATATATTGATAAAATCTTGAAAAGGTTCAAGATGGAGAATTCTAAGAAAGGTACCGTACCTATTCAAAGAGGAACGATATTGAGTACGGCTCAATGTCCAAGCTCAAAGGAGAGCAAGAGAAAATGAAGGCATCCCATACGCATCTGCTATAGGATCCATCATGTATGCAATGATATGCACTCGACCGGACGTGTCATGCGCCTTAAGCATGACAAGCCGTTACCAGCAGAATCCTGGAAACAGTCATGGATGGCTGTTAAGAACATACTTAGTACCTAAGGAGGACAAGAGATATGTTCCTGATCTATGGATCTGGTGACGAGGAACTCGTTGTAAAAGGTTACACGGATGCAAGTTTCCAAACCGATCGTGACGATTCACGATCACAATCGGGATACATTTTCATTCTGAATGGAGGAGCGTCTCTTGGAAGATCTCCAAGAAGGATGTGGTGGCTCTATCAACTACAGAATCAGAATATGTCGCCGCCTCATTGGCAGCTCAAGAAGCTGCATGGTTGAAGAAATTCATTGCCGATCTAGGGGTTGTCCCTTCCATTCAGGACCCCCTAGAGATTTTTTGTGACAACGAGGGTGCGATTGCTCAAATCAAGGAACCCCGTGCTCATCAAAAGACTAGGCACATTGAGCGGAGATTCAACTACATACGAGATGAAGTTGAAAAGGGAAAGATATGTATTCGCAAAGTTCACACGGATCAAAACGTTGCTGATCCTCTCACGAAGCTCCTTGAAAAGGCAAAGCATGAAGGTCATACTTGTGCCATGGGACTTCGATATTCTAGTGATTGGATAGATCTGTAAATTTAGCATTTGGATAATGGAATTTTCTATTATTTGAATAAAATTATTTGGTTATAATGTTTCAAATAATATTCCATTTAGCATGTTTAATCCATGAGTAAAATGTTTACTCTAAATGTCCGTAGTCGTTCATACTTGTGGGAACAAGTTTGAAGGTAAGACTATTATGAACTTGGATTGGTTGATATTCATAAGGATGAATATAGAATGGGTTGCTACCAAGTACATAGATATTTGGTGGGTTACAAATATTGGACTAACCCGCATCTCAAATTTACAACATGGAATCTTATGTGATATAAATAAATTTGAGTAAAGGCGAATATCATTTGGTATCCTCCGACCTGGATACATATTGGGTTTTGTGATGTTCACAAGTATTATACCTTGAGCATATTCTTCACTGTCCTGAAATAGTGGACAGTACATAAGGATATGTCCAGGTATAACACGAGGTGTTTGTGAGAAACGTATGTAGTCAAGATGGAATTTGTTCCTCTTATTCGTTGAGAGTTAGATTCTAAGGCCTGATAAGTTAAATCAACAAGGATGATCATTCTGTGTCCTTGGATTTAACATGACATCTGTAACAAAAGGATAGATGATAATTCACCTAAATCATTCAAGTAGGTACTTGAAAGGGATGATGTTATTGAATGGCTATAAGTCATGCGTATTAAGGGTAGTAAACCGTTGTTAGGCGGTATTTACTGCTTGCATCAATCTTCTATGAATCTTGGGCAAGTGGGAGATTGTAGGATTCTATGTGCCCAAGACACTTAGAATATTGATGTGGTTAGTACGTTATGATCCAAGTCGGGTTATACCAATAACAGCTTAGCAAACACCAAATAATATTTATTGATGATATGATCATGCAATTAAATATTAACCACAATTAGAAAATGGGTTTTCTAAACAGTTGCATATGAGATGGAACAATTATTAGGATATTTTGTTCAATGATATTATTTGTAATGTATTTAGATGACATTACAAATTAATAATGGCATTATACATGTAGTACAATTAAATGGTTAATTGTATACATCTACTAAGAGATTAATCACAAGACCATTTAACTTGTGTAAGTGTTTAAAAAAAAAAAAAAGGGGGAACAAATTTCGGCCACCCCTCCCTTTTCCTATTGGACCATTTCTTTCAAACCAATACACATTAAGGTATGTAGCTGTCTTGGACCAGCCATTCATATTCATTGTATGCAAAAGACACAAACTCTCTCTCTCTCTCTCTCTATTTCGGAACAAGGCAGCAGCTTAGAGGTTAGAAGATCAAATTTGTGCTTTTTGTTGGTGATTCTCCTACAAGAAGGGTTTTGCTTAGAGCTTGGGTATACTAGCTGAGGGGACCTCCCTTGAACCTTGGCCGAATTTTAGCATCCAACACTCCATCTTGGTCTAAATTCTGTTGGAAGAAAGGTAGCAAATCACAGCTCTTTGTGGCTGTGATTTATGTAGTTTTACATAGGTTATTGCTTGTTCATTCACATATTAAGATCCTTTTGTTGGGTTTGCTTTTCTACATTAAATGGACACTAAGAACATGAAATATTCAGCTATAAATGGGTTTTAAAGCTTTATGTCCGCTGGTTTTTCTGAAAGTTTAAATGGTTAAACTTGTGTTTTGTGTCTTGCAAACCCTCACTTCTCATATTGCCAAGGATTGTCCATACAATCCTAAAAGTACTATCCACATGACCAATACAAAGACTTCAAAGAATCTCAAGAAGTCTCAAGCTTCGGAAGGAAAGTCTGTTTCCTTCGGAAGTAGCTCCAAATCAAAGAAGAAGGTAAATGGAAAATTACCTTCGGAAGCAAAGTTGGTCTCGGAAGAAAGGAGTCTTTCGAAGTACTAAAGTCTACTGCAGTGACTGTAGATTCTTCCGAAGTGTCAGTCATTAAAACTTGTGAAGCTCCAAAAGCTTCTAAGGTTTTGAAGGTTAGTCCAAGACTCCAAAGGTGGTGTGGAAGTCTAAGAAAGACCAAATGACTGAGGTTTCTCCATCAACAACAGCTGAAGATCCCCTCTGTACAACCATAGGATCTATTACTGTTGCATTACTTCTATTACACTTACTGAACCCAAGACAAGTAAGGCTTGGGTTTCCAAATGTAACTAATCATTTTCTTGTGCAGGAACAACTCAAGACAAACAAGAATGTCTGGATAATGACAGTGGCTGTTCCAGGCACATGACAGGCGATAGGTCTTTACTTCATAATTTTGAGAGAATTGATGGAGGACCAGTTGCTTTTGGAGGAATGAAGGTGGTTACATTTATGGAAGGGGCAAGGTCACAAATGGTAAGCTCAGCATTGAGAAGGTAAACTTTGTTAAGGAGCTTGGGTACAATCTTCTGAGTGTATCTCAATTTTGTGATCAGAGTCATAACATGCTCTTCACTGAGCATGAGTGCATTGTTCTCAAGCCTGGAGTGGTCATTCCTCATGAGCATATTCTGCTCAGAGCCCCCAGGAAAGGGAACATGTACAAGATGGATTTGCAAGAAACATCTCCCTCTGGAGAAGTTTCATGCTTTCTATCTAAAGCAAATAGTGATGAGTCTTTCCTATGGCATAAAAGAATGTGCCATGTAAACTTTAAGAATATGAATAAATTAATCAAACATGATCTGGTAACTGGAATGCCAAAGAAAGAGTTTACAAGTGATGATCATTGTGTTGCATGCCTGAAAGGGAAGCAACACAAGGTATCTCACAAGCCTAAGGAAAAGAACTCCATCACTACTCCCCTACACTTATTACATATGGATCTCTTTGGCCCACCAGTGTAATGAGTTTAGGAAGGACCTTATACTGTCTAGTGATCACAGATGATTTTACAAGATTCACTTGGGTTTTCTTTCTTAGAACTAAAGATGAGACTCCTGAGATTCTAAAGATTTCATCTTAAAGGTTGAGAATCAATGTGATCACAAGGTCAAAACCATAAGATGTGATCAAGGAACTGAATTCAAGAACCAAATCCTTGATACATTTTGTGATGAAAAAGATATTACATGACAATACAGTGCTCCCAGGACTCCTCAGCAAAACGGAGTTGCTGAGAGGAGAAACAGGACACTTATTGAAGCTGCAAGAACTATGTTGTCTGACTCTAAACTGCCTATCACCTTCTGGGCAGAGGCAGTTAATACTGCTTGCTATGTGCAAAACAGAGTCTTAGTAGTTAAGACACATGGTAAGACTCCTTATGAACTTTGGCACAAGAGGAAACCTTTCATTGGTTTTCTCAGGTCATTTGGATGTCCCTGCACCATCTTGAATACCAAAGATCAAGTTGCCAAGTTTGCTGAGAAATCAGACGATGGACACTTCATTGGATACTCTTCTCAAGCTAAAGTTATAGAGTATACAATCTCAGAACTAGAATCATTGAGGAGTCAGCCGATGTGACTTTCAATGAGCACACTCCCAGTGTGGCTGGTTCTGGTCCGGATTGGCTATTTGATCTTGATTTAGTTACCACTGTTTTAATAAATCTTGTGAGCATGTTTCAGGATCTGCAGAAAATTTAAATACAGGTGATCCTGATCCAAGATTTGAGCTAGGAAGACCTTCAGCTCCAGTTGAAACTACTTCAGCAAATGAGGTTTCTATCAGCACAACAATGACAAATCCAGCTGATACATCTGGCATGCCTTCAAATTCCAGTTCAGAGGCTTCTCAACCAGATAAAGACATCTCAATTGCAGAAGATAACAATGGTGATGGTGAAAGTGATCAAGAATCTCTTGATGCTAATAACCATACCATAGATGATAACATCAATGATGTCACACACTCATTGGATCAAGTTAATCTTGATAAGTGTGATAATGTGGAGGATCAATCTTCAAGACCAGATCTAAATTTCTCAAATTTGGATCTATCTCAGCAACTTGCTGTGATCCCTCAGCTAAGGATCCACAAGTCTCATCCTACCACAAACATCATTGGAGATGTTATCTCGGGGTAAAGACAAGAGGGCAAACCCATGAAGCAAATGTTTGTCTTCACTCTTGTTTTCTATCCCAGTTAGAGCCAAAGAAAGTTGAGGAGGCTCTAAAGGATGGAAGTTGGGTTGAAGCTATGCAACAAGAGCTGCTTCAATTCAAAAGGCAGAAAGTTTGGAACCTTTGTCCTCTTCCTCATGGGAAGACTACCATTGGAACCAAATGGGTTTTTAGGAATAAAAAGGATGATAGAGGAATCATCATCAAGAACAAGGCAAGACTAGTTGTTCAAGGATACACACAAGAAGAAGGGATTGACTACACTGATGTCTTTGCTCCTGTAGCTAGACTAGAAGCTGTTAGGATATTCCTGGCATTTGCTGCATCCAAGAACTTCAAGGTCTACCAACTTGATGTAAAGTGTGCTTTCTTATATGGAGTGATTGATGAGGAGGTTTATGTCAAACAACCACCTGGTTTTGTAGATCCTGATCATCCTGATTATGTCTGCAAGCTTGACAAAGCTCTCTATGGGCTGCATCAGGCACCCAGGAAGTGGTATGAGACACTGTCTGAGTATCTCTGTAAACATGGTTACAGGAGGGTACTATAGATGGAACTCTCTTCATCAAAGGACAAGGAAACGACATTCTGCTAGTTCAAGTATATGTGGATGACATCATCTTTGGCTCAAACCAATTCAAGGCTCTGCAAAGACTTTGAAAAGCTGATGAAAGATAGATTTGAAATGAGTTCAATGGGAGAACTTAATTTCTTTCTGGGAATTCAAGTGAAGCAGGTTGAAGATGGCATTTTCATAAGTCAGTCAAAGTATGTTCAAGATATACTCAAGAGGTTCAACATGACTGATTGTAAGACTGCTAAGACACCCATAGCCAGAAACCACTCCCTTGGTCCAGATCTTGAGGGGGAGTGTGTAGATGAGCACTTATACAGGGCTATGATTGGGTCTCTATGTATCTTACAGCTAGCAGGCCTGATATCATGTTTGCTACATGTATTTGTGCAAGATATCAAGCCAATCCTAAGATGTCTCACTTAATCACTGTGAAAAGGATTTTAAGATACCTCAAAGGTGCTTCAACACTTGGTTTATGGTATCCAAAGAATTCTAATTTCAATCTGTATGCCTATACAGACAGTGATTATGGTGGCTGCAACATGACTGCAAAGTCTACATCTGGGGGATGTCAATTCCTTGGTGGAAGGGTTGTCTCATGGCAATGCAAGAAACAAACCTGTGTGTCAACTGCATGCTGAGGCTGAATACATTGCTGCTGCAAGCTGCTGTGCTCAAGTGCTTTGGATTCAAAATCAGATGCTAGACTACGGATTTAACTTCAAAAAGACTCCTATCCACATAGACAACAACAGTGCTATCTCTATCACTGAGAACCCTGTGCAGCACTCAAGGACCAAACACATACATCAGGTATCATTTAATAAGAGATAACTATGAAAGGGGTTAATTAAACTAGTCAAAGTTCACACAGATGAACAATATGCTGATCTGTTCACAAAAGCTTTTGATGAACAGAGATTTAAGTATCTGATATCAGCTATTGGGATGATTAACTTTGAGTAGACTTTTTCTTAAAACTAATTCTAATTATTTCTTCTTAAAAATATGTGTGTCCTAAGTTGTCTAGTTCATCACTTTCATAAGCTCATGTTTTCTTTGAATAAAAAACTTTTTGAAGACTTTCCTTAGATTCTTGAAAATTTCTGATACTTCGGAAGATAACATTTTACCTTCGGAAAAAATATGTCTTCAAAATAAATGACTGTCTAAGAAATTTTACCTTCGGAAGAAGTCAAAATTTATCTTCCGAAGCTTAAAATTCTTAACTTAGACACTTATTCATTTTTAAGGACTTTTCCTTCCGAAGCAAAAATTACTTTCGGAAGCTTTGTTCATTCTTATACAAAGCATCCAAAAGTTTATTTCTCTTCCGAAGCATAAATCTTTAAGACTCTCAGGAAAATTCTTCCGAAGTCACTTTAGCTTCGGAAGCTTTTTCAATCACAACTTCCGAAGACAAATTACTTTCGGAAGCTTTTAGAATTCCAAGAAAACTACTTTTTGAGCAAAAAGGTAAACTACTTTTCAGAGGTGGGACCGACATACGGATTTCAAAGTTTATCCTCTTTCATTAAACTTTATCTGAAATCCTTCTCTCTCATATAAACCCAACGGTTTCCCCCCTCTTCTATCATCTGCTTTTCTTCCATACCTAAAACCCAAAGCTTTCCCTCTGAAATTTCCTTCCCATTCTTTTCTCTTCATCTCTGAGCTACCTCACAATGGCTGACCTTACACAAGAAATGATCCTCACTTTGCCATGCAGCTACACAGACAACACAATCAGGTTGCTCTGTTATGCTCTGACAAAGATCCTCATTTCTCAGAGGTTTGCCGTTTCTTGTCTAAGTCTCACTACTTCACCTCCCTAACCATTGATCCTCCTCTATATGAGGATCATTTGCTTAAATCTGGAAGACCTGCCAAGAGGTCATTATGGATGGGGAGAAGGCACTGTCTGCCACGTGCAGGGGGAGAACAATTTTCATCACTCCGGCCATCATCAACCGACATCTTCAGCTGGATGATGAAGCAGGTGAAGTGTTCTTCCCAAAAGAAGCGGTTAATCATTCCTTCGAGCAGATGGGCTATGAAGGAGATTTCTCTATAAAGACCTTCAGGAAAGGGAAGGTCTCATCCCAGTGGAAATACCTGCTCCATGTGGTTATCCACAGCTTATCAAACAAGCATGGTGGATGGGACCAGATTCCTGAGGATCTCTCCTTTATTGTTCATGGGATGGTTCAGGGGGTCAAGTTCAGGTATTCACAATTTGTTTATACTAATTTACTTGGAAACTTAGACTCCTTAGAGTATTACATGTTTCCTAGATATGTTCAACACATTCTTAACTGTGAACTGGGCTCACAGTTGAGGGAAACAGGCAATATTCTTAAACTGGGACAGATGAAGCCCGGCATCTTTAAAATTATGAAGAAGCCAACTGTAGGCTTCTCAGGGGTAGAAACAGCCTAGTCCCAAAAATGTTAGAGCTCATTGCTCAAGGTGACAACATAGCAGTCGAAGCTAGTGTTGAACCCACACCTACTGCTCTCCTACCCTCTTCACAACCTCCAAATTCATCACCTACAAAAGAAAATCCAACGAACCCTGCTCAGGCTATTGAGTCTGTGCAGGCCCCCAAATACTCAACCTTACAGGAAGAAGTGGACTCCAGAGCTCCCATTCTCCTGAGGAGCAAACCACTCCCATTACTTTACCTATCAGGGCTGAGGTTCCTCAAGCTCAACCTGATGAGCTCATTAGCCCAACAACTGTAAGCCTTCACTCTGAGTCTCAACACTCAAGTGAACAACCTTCAGGGGATAGCTACCATCCCCAGCCTTTGGATCTAAACCAACCAATCCCAACCTATCCTTTTACACTGATGAAGACTTAGGATTCAGTGAGTACCATGAGTCTCTCTTCTCCTCCCCTACTCAAAGAGAGATGAGTACCTCTGACTCTCCTCAGTCTATCCCTCATCAGTCACCTATTACTGAGGTGGACACATCTGAACCTGTTCAGGATGTCCATATGGAAGAGGCTCTCACTTTTGAAAGTGATTACATCATTAAGACCTCAACCATGGCAACTCAGCCCATTGGCATCTTAACTGAGGTTGCCAGTGAGCAGAGGAAAACCAGCAGCAAGAAACTCAAGCTGGTGGTGAGAGAAGGGACTTTGGTCCAATCCCTCATCCCCCAGTGATTCTTCTGATGAAGATGAGGGGAATTGAGACTAAGGTACAAAAATTGTCACAAACATGCACCTATCTAGTCTCTAAGGTTAGTCACTTGGAATCTCAGGTGACTACCCTGCAAAACAGGGTCAATGATCAGCAACTCCAGATTTCATATCTGCAGGAAAAACTAGCTGAGAGACCTTTAAGGAGAGCTCAACCAGGAACACAAGAACCTGTGGAAGTGACTGATTTATCCTCCAGCTCACCTATGCAAGTGGGTGATGCTACCAAAAAGGGGGAGAAAGTTATCACAACCACAGAACCTGGGAGTTCTTCAAAGAGAATGGACATAGAGGACTCACCATCCTCACTTGCTGTTGTGCATTCTCAGCAACTTCCTCAAGTTCACATTAATGTGGACTCTATAGACTCTCTCATCAGGAGTCTCTTTGAGGAAGGTATACCAAGGGTTGTCTCATCTCCACCACATGGAACTGGCAACTACATCATCAGATGGAGGTATGATGATGACAGAAGAGCCCTCATACTTCACAGAGTTCAAGGCCAACAAGAAGTCTTTCAGTTCCAAAGCCTGAGCTTCTATGAAGGACTGGATTAGTCAACATGCCACTTGTCAATCCAAGCAAATCTAGACAAGCTGACAGGCTGGCTCAAAGAATCCAAGACAGGATCCTTGCAGAGTCTCTCTAAGAAGGAGACTTAGGCAATCAGGCAATGTCATCGGTCAACTGGATGCTGAGGTGGACCCTAAGATTAGTTTCATAGGGGAAACCTGGCTGAAGGCCCAGTGGCAGAACCTGAGACCCTTGTCTCACCATCAACAACTGCTGCAGAGGTCCAAACTCCATCTGAGACACCTGCTGGTGAAGGTGTTTCTCAGCCTCTCTCTGGCCAGAGCATGGAAGCTACACCAAGCAATGAAGGCCAAGCCTCAATCCACCCTGAGTCACAAAGGTCTGTTGGTGACAAAGGAAAAGGATAATGACTCCTGAGGAATTGAGGAGGAAGAGAGAGAGAGGAAAAGGAGGCTAAGGGAGAAAGTTCTTCTGGGTCATCAAAATTATGCAAGCTGCAATCAGGGCTGCCCCCAGACCAAATACTCAAAATGATGAACAAAGGGCAGTCAGGATTAATTATTTACAGACCAGGAACTATGATGTTGATGAAATCATCTCCCTCCCCTTAGAAGAGTTGAATGAACTGGCTGACATGGAAGTGTCAAGAGAGATAAAGGAGAAAGAGGATGCAAGGTTACTTCTCCAATTCAAAGAGGAGAGGAGACAGAAAAGACTCACAAGCATACTCCCACTCTCTCTCCAGTTCAAGAAAGTCCTGCACAGGAAGATGTGGCTCCACAAGAACCTCAGGTAGATAAAGAAGAGGATAGAATCAAAATGATAAACTACCTGAGTGCCACAGGCTTCTATCAGGCAAATACACTTCTTCCCCTGTCCTATGACTTCATTGAGTTCGAGTACTTAAAGTAACTTGAGCTTGAGCTAGTCAAAGAAAGAAAAACAACCAAAAGGAAGCTAAGGGAAGAAGCTGCAAAGTCAAGAGCCATCATTCAAAAGAATGCAAAGAAGTCTGCTGACAGACAAAGAATGATGAGCTTCTTGAAGTCATATGGATTCTCCGGAAGGAGACTTGGTCCCATGTCTCTATCTACAATGGATGAGCATATAAGGGTAATCAAGGAGAAGATTAAAAGTGGTGAACTCATTGACTTGCACTCTCTTCCAAGTCAAGTCCCACCTGAAGTGGAGGTCAAGTTTGAACAACCAGAGACACCTGAACCAGAACCTCCAGCTGAGCCTCAGCAAACTTCATCTTCTGATCCAAGACAGGGTCAAACTCCCTCTCCTTCTGAACCTGTGAGGGAGGAACACCCAACTGAGAAAGACACTGATGATCAACATGGTGCTGCAGACCAGTCTTCTCAGTTAAAGACATTAAAGAGGAAGAAGAAAATGGCCTCTAAACAAAAGACTAAAAAGAAGAAGCCAAAGTCATCTACCTCTACACCCCAGGCTGAATCAGATCAACCTGAGGAAGTGCATGATGAGGCTGCCCAATCAACTCCTATGCAAGTGGCTCCTCTAGCAACTGAGACACCCATCTTATCCTGACTTACTCTACCAATCCAGAAAGATGGAATGTTATCAGAGATCAAGGTGTTGAAATGTCTACTCATGGCAAGACATAATCAACTTACCTCTGCATGATCTCTTTGAAATGAGAAGATACTATGAGAGTCTTGATGATCCTGACCATCAAATGAAGAAAGGGATGGTCTTGATTATTCTGAAGACTACAAACATTTAAAGATCTTCTAAGTGTTTTGGTAGCATCAGCCTAGGGGGAGTTTGTAAGGATTCCTGAAGTCTGATGCAACCCAAAACTGCCTAAGTGTTTCAGCAACATGCACTAAGTACTGAAGTGAAGAATGCTTCGGAAGAATTACACAAAGCATTAGAAAAATACTCTAAGTGTAATATCTTCCGAAGCCAAGACCAATATCTTCCGAAGCCTAACATGAAGTCTTCCGAAGCTTGAAGAGACAAAGTCTTCCGAAGCTTCAACCTATGAAGACAGATTTCTTCCGAAGACTTTTAGTACACATGCTTTATCTGATGTACTGTTCCATAAAGCACCTTTTCCGCTGCGTCTCTGATAAGTCACCAACTTACAAGAGTTGGTGAAAAGGTCCATGCTTTTGGTAACTGTACTTGAGGTCTTGAGTCTGAAACTTTCCACTTTATGTACTTTATCCTTTTTGTAATGTATAAGGATGTGAGCTATGGCATGTCATAGTCACAAGGTCAAAAGGCAGATATGCCTTTTGATCCTACAATTGATTTTGTTAGTGTCTAGTCAATTGTATCCGGCTGGCTTTCATAGTATAGCCGGCTGTAGGTTGTAGTATAAGTATTCCAAGTTCTAGTATCTTTCTATATACTTTGTAACACTTGTAAAAGAACTTGAGAAAGCAATATACTGCTCCCTTGAAAACTATACTCTCTTGTTCTGTCTCTTGCTTTACTTGTGTTCTCTGTATCACCTTTGGTTACCTAGTTCACTGTTTGATTAACGTTTAGTTAATCTTCTCATTGTGTTGTTGTGTTGTAATTGTGTTCAAGCCCTTGAACGATCCTACAGTATTGATTATGATGAAACCTTTGCCCCTGTAGCCAGACCAGAGGCAATTAGATTGTTCTTAGCCTATGCTGCATTCCACCATCTCAAAGTTTTTCAATGGATGTCAAAGTGCATTTATATGCAAAATAAAAGAAGAATTTGTGTGTCAACCACCAGGTTTTGAGGATAATAAACATCCTGAATGGGTGTACAAACTTGATAGGCTCTTTAGGTTGAAACAAGATCCTAGGCATGGTATGAGACACTCTCACTTTTCTTCAAGAATAATTTCACTAGAGGCTCCATAGATAAAACTTGTTTATTAAGAAGGTGGATCAGCATAAGCTACTTGTTCAAATTTATGTTGATGATATCATTTTTGCATCCTCTGATCCCCGTTGTGTGATGATTTTACCAAATTAATGAAACAGAGGTTGAAATGAGTGCAATTGGAGAATTACAGTTTTTCTAGGCTTGCAAATTAAAAAAAAGGCTGATGGCACCTTTATTCATCAGTCCAAATATACAAAAGATCTTTTGAATAAGTTTGATTTACAAAATAGTAAGCCCTGTTCTACTCCCATGTGCAACACCACACAACTGGATGCGGATCAGAAAGGTAAAGCTGTTGATGAAACACTTTACAGATGTATGATTGGGTCCTTGATGTACTTAACAGCTTCTAGACCAGATATCAGTTTGCTACTGGTTCTGTGCTAGATTTCAGGCTGCTCCTAAAGAGTCTCATTTGATTGTTGTCAAGAGGATCTTTAGATATTTGCAAGGTACACAATCTCTAGGATTATGGTATTCCACTGGACACTCTTGCAAATTAGTTTCTTTTTCAGATAGTGACTATGCAGGGTGCAAGTTAACTAGAAAGTCAACTTCTGGTGGATGTCAATTCCTAGCAACTGTTTGACTTCTTGGCAGAGTAAGAAACAAACATCTGTTGCTACATCCACTGCTGAAGCAGAGTACATTGCAGCTGGAAGTTGTACTTCCCAGGTACTCTGGCTTCAGAATAAACTTTTGGATTATGGCATTATAGAGACTAAGACTCCATTATTAATGGATAGTGCTTCAGCTCTGTGCATTGTCAAAAATCCAGTCCAGCACTCTAGGACCAAACATATAGAGATTAGACATCATTTTATTCGGGATTGTTTTGAAAAAGGTCTGATTGATCCTAAGTTTGTGCCTAGTGCTGATGAGCTTGCAGATATTTTTACTAAGCCTTGGATAGTTCAACTTTCCAAAACCTTGTGTTAAGGCTTGGTATGCTGCAGCTAGAATAAGTGATAATTAACTAATGATCTCAGTAACTAAGTACTGATAATCATTAGTAAACCATATCACAGATAGTACTGATTCTGTTAAAACAACTGATCAAGTTAAAACTACTGATGTAGTTATAACTACTGATATCAGTAAAAACAGATAAGTACTGATGTCCTATGAAACTACTAAAAACAGCCAAAAAGGCTGATGAGTAAGTGTTGAGGACAGTATGAAACAGCTGAAAGGCTATGAATTGACGAAAACTACTGATGAAACTCTCTCTTCAGTTGTTTCTACAACTGCTGTTTCATCCTAAACAACTGATGACAAAAACATGTCTTCAGTAGTTTCACAACTACTGATGACTAACCCAAGTCATCAGCTGTTTACAAAAACTGATGACAAAACCATGTCTTCAGTAGTTTCACAACTACTGATGACTAACACTAAGTCATCAGCTGTTTACACAACTGATGACAAAAACATGTCTTCAGTAGTTTTATAACTACTGATGACTAAAACCAAGTCTTCAGCTGTTTTCAAACATCTGAAGTCAAAACATGGTTTTCAGTAGGTTTTTATAACTGCTGATGCCTAAAACCAAGACTTCAGTTGTTTTCAACATCTGAAAGGTAGTACCACATCATCAGTCGTTTAAAACTACTGATGATTAACACCCAAACCTTCAGTTTTTTTCTTACCCTTACCCTATAAATACCTCATACCTAATCCTTCAGAGTTTTATCATTTCTAAACCTAACGTTCAAACCTCCAAAACTTCTCTCTCATTAATGGCGATCATGCAGCTCAAACCACGACACAACTGTGTAGCTTACCTCACCAAATCGCCTTTCTGGACAAAGTTCGATAACGCCATTGATCTAATGGTCCAGTCACCCTACAAAACGGCCTTCCTTCTAAATCCCACCATTCATGCCGAATCCCTTCACCAGTTTTGGACGAACGTCACCATTACCACTGGTGAGAACAACTCCGAGTCTCTCTCCAGTCGGTCGTCAACAACCATCAAGTGGTCATCACTCCGGCAATCTTACGCCAAACCCTAAACCTGGATGATGCCATTTTTCCTGCGGTTTCAAGGGCGTCAACAACCATCAAGTGGTCATCACTCCGGCAATCTTACGCCAAACCCTAAACCTGGATGATGCCACTTTTCCTGCTGGGTATCCAAAGGGCACAACTGATTTATCCTTTGCCCACCATGGATATCAGGGAAACCTTAGTGCCTCTACCATTCTGAAGAAACATTTCCATGATGCCGAACGTCTTGTCTTTCACCTGGTAAATGTTTGTTTAGCTCCTATGACATCCTCCTGGGATCAAATGTCTACCAGATGGCAGCAGGTACTATTCTCTATCCTTGAGCAACAAGACTTAAACTTTTCTGAACTCATTTTTCTTGAACTAAGGATATGGCCTCAAAATCTATTTCTAACCGCTGGATATTATATCCTCGGTCATTATGGCCATAATAGAGAATCAGCTGAAAGCTGAGGGACTTGTTGGCCTTGGAGTCCCTGCAATAGCTGTATTGCCTGAAGTATACTCCAGGCACAACTCTGACCACACACTGAAACAGGCTGCCAAACTGCAAAAACCCATGCAGTTGGAACCCACAGCCACCACTCCAGAACCAGAGTCCCCTCCAAGCCAAAATCCAAAAAAGCTTCTCAGGGAGATGAGTCCCCTAAGTATGCCCCTGTACCACAAACGCAGGAAACACATACTGGTATAACCCCCCAGTTGTGTCAAAGACTCAACCAACCACAGCCACACAGGTATCCTCTCAAAAGGATCCTGTTGCAACCAATATTAGGGAACCCACACTACTGGAACCTATCTCACTTGAGAGGGTTACCATTGAAGCGCACCATTCACCCTGGGTGCAATCCGCTTCTACCCAATCACCACATGCAACCGCCCCCCAAAGTCCTACATTAATTGTTGCACAAGTGCTGAGTCAGTTGAACTCCGCACCCCCTCCCCACATACCAATTACAACTGGGCATACCTCTACCATTGAGAGAGAGGATCAAAGTGCATCTAATAACCCACAGCATAGGGGTTACAATGTTCCATTTCCTAGCGTAGAAAGGAGATTGGAATTTCTGGTGAGGCTGCCACTTATCCTGTTCAGCATATGCTCAGGATGTAGTTGGTACCATTACTAAGACCTTACCAGAGGCAACTGCTGATGAAGGACGTAGTCCTGAGGCAGGAAGTCCCCAGTTCCAAGACAAAGGGCACATGCTACAACTGATCTACACTCAGTGCATGTTCATCCTGATTCTATCAGAGGTCAGGTGATTCAGTACCCACTGATGATGACCTGGGCTTCTTTTATGATGTTTTAGCCCAAAACACCATCCTGGAAGAGGAGGTGCGCAGACTCAAAGAGCTGCTTGCCAAAACTTCTGAGGATCAAAGACCATCTGCCTCTCAAACCCCACAGATGGCACCTTCATCTGAAGGTCTCCTAAACACAGAGCCACTCCCAATTCTCAGCCACCTGCCTCTACTTCTAGCACTATTTCTCAGGAACAGAACCCCCTGAGCAAATAGCTGCTATCTTTCAAAACTCCTTACCTCTCATCACACCCATAATCTCTAATATAGTGATCAAAACCCTTGATGAGAGGCTTCCCTCATTATACAACCCTTGATAGAGGAAGTTGTGAGCAAAAAGCTTTCTGACAATCAAACTTGCAACCAATGCAACCAAAAAGGAGAGATTCAGTCAGTGAAAGCAAAAAGGAAGAGGAGTGTAGAGAAGAAAGAGAAAGAAAAAGAGACAGAAGTGGTAACTGACAATCAAACTTGCAACCAATGCAACCAAAAAGGGAGAGATTCAGTCAGTGAAAGCAAAAAGGAAGAGGAGTGTAGAGAAGAAAGAGAAAGAAAAAGAGACAGAAGTGGTAAATGAGGAGTTGGTTGGAGAGACCGAAAAGGAGAAGAGAAGGAAAAGGAAATGCCTTGGAGCTAATGGTGAAAGAGGCTGATGCCGAACACAGCAGATCAATGGATAACATCATTGATCAGTTGTTTAGGCAAGGCCATGACACTGAACAACTTGACTCTGAAATCAAAGATTAGAGATTGAAGAAATCCAATCTAGATGGGAAGTTATGAGGTGTTAGAAAGAGAAAGGCTTGAGATCATGATCAGATTTATAGCGAAGTATCTTGGCAGATCATTAATCGAAATCAAGGCTTGGTCCAGGGACAGCATCTTGGCAATAACCACCAAGATCTGTTCGTCTCAAGTATACACCAAAGGGCTTGTTATTGAAGCTTTGAATGAAGCGGGTGCTGGGAGCAGACTGAACTAGCCAAGCAATCTAAAGCCACACTCACCTCAAAAATGCTAGAACAGCCTGTCAACATTCCCACACCAAAACCACCAAAACAACCACCCACTAAAACAATCCATTTACCCCAAAAACCACCAAACACAACCCACCAAACCAACTCCCTCACCCTCAAACCAATAGGCGATGATGTACCCCAGAAGAAGAAGAGAAGGGTATTGAGGCTAGAAGATGATGAAGAAGATAGGCTGCCACTCTCAACTGTTATACAGTTGCGAAGGCCACAAGTCACTCCCCAACAATTACTCCTGAAACCAAAGGCAAATTGTGAAAGTGAAGCTAGAAGAAGAAGAACTTCACAAACAACACGATGAGGAATTTTGAGGAGGGTTGACAAAGCTTATGCAGCCACATCTTCTATCATCAACATGAAGAAGCAAGCTCTCAGATTATACACTCTTAAGCATACATTTCAATATCAAAAGGAGAGAGTAGGATTTGGCCTGATCCCAGGTGTCTCACAGGATTCACAAGAAAACATTCCACAGAGTTACATTGGCCAGGTGAAAAAGATTGTAGATGAAGTGATCTCCCTGGTCTTTGTAGTATCACCCTGGGAAATCCTAGAGGACTTCAAGAAAGCTTATAAAGCTAACCAAACCCCACAGAAGATGCTTGAAAATAAAATGGTGAAAAAGGGTTAGTTTATAAGAGGCTTAAAGAAGTCAGGAAGAATGAGCTCCAGTTGTTCCTTGAGGGTAATCACCCTGATGAGTTTGCTTATAGAATAATAACAATTGTGGAGCTAAAGAATGGGAAACAGCCAAATACCTATCTGAGTACTATGGGCCAGAATCTTATTTGAAGGAGGTGCTGAAGAGCTGACCATGGAGGAACAAATTACCTTCCTAGAGGCCTATACAAAAGAGTCATATAGACTCATAGTGGGGAAGTAGATCTCATGAATGGGGTAACAGCTCTGTGTCTAGTTCCCCAAGACAGAGTTCCCATTCATACTTTGTCAATCAAATCATTGAGACTACTTCCAGGCCGGAGCTTACAAGGGTCATTTCTGAGCTGATCTAGAAGACAAAAAGACCAATCATTCTGCCATAATAAGTGGGACATTTTCAATAAGTTTAGAGGTTTTGGCTGCATTGGTTCAGGGGAGTTTGTTGGACCAAAAAAACCAATGAGCCGGATCAAAAAACCTCTAAGTCCCATAGACATCACAACAACTGCTGAAGACTTGATCAGTTGTTTCATAAAGTCTGAAGAGCAACAGCTGAAGTACAAGTACTGAAGACTTCAACAGATGAAGATCAAAGTCTGAAGATCAACAGCTGAAGAACTAAAGTACTGAAGATCAACAACTGAAGACCAAAGTCTGAAGATCAACAGCTGAAGTCTAAAGTACTGAAAAAAAACTGCTGAAGTACAAAAACTGAAGACATCAGCCGAAGACAACAGCTGAAGACATCAGCTGAAGACAACAGCTGAAGACATCAGCTGATGACAACAACTAAAGTTCAAGTACAAGTACTGAAGCCTTCAGAGTTTGTTACAACAGCTGAAGAAGCATTCTTCAGTTGTTGTGATGGTTTCCTTTCAGTAGTTTTCTTTTTTATTTCAGTATTTGTAAAACGACTGAAGAGCATGTTCTTCGGTCGTTGTAGTTTCAGTAGTTTCTTTTCAGTAGTTGTAGTGATAGTTAACACTTAGTATTTTTGTAAGGAGATGTCAGCTGTTTGACATTTTTAGTAGTTGTGTTAACTATCAGTAGTTTGAATAATTCTGTTAGATGTCACTATCAAGTGACATCAGCAGACGTCACATCTCCTATATAAGAGATGTTGACCTAATTGTATGTGTGACATTCTGTTACCACGAATGCGAATATTGAATGAAATATATTTTGCAGAATTCTCTTTGTCTATAACCGTTTGTTTTTACTTCGAATATCTTTTGTGTTCTTGTGAATTTGCTAATTCATTGTTTGTTCTCCGCTTCTATACTCTCAAATCAATCAAACGTAGATCACTGATCCTAACATGTTCCTAATTTTCTTTGTTAGTATAAATAGGATATGTATGCATTTTTGCAAGGATGAGTATTGTTAGAACTTTTCTGCTATTCACTCTCTTTACATTGTTTCCAATTGCATTTGCTATCACTGAAAACTCTATGAACTTTTGAAGTATTTTGCATCGTATTACAACATCAACACAGATCGATCCATTTGAACCTATCACCAATAGTTAGTTGTGTTTGGCAAAGAGATGCACATGGAAATCGATGTTAAGAGGGAGTGTTCAATGGATCAACAACGTAAAAGGGTGGCAAGGATGATCTCATGGGGTGGCTAGGATGAGATTTATCAGAATCTCTAATCCTATTTAATTTAATTGAATTTTGATTTAATTGTGTACTTAATAAATCATATGAGTAATTAGGAAGTCAAGACTATGATTGTTAGTTAACTAGTACAATAAATAGTTCGTTTAAGTTTGGTTTAATAGATAACTTTAAGAATTTTCTTATATACATTAAAAGAGTTGAGCACAAGTTTGTTCAAGTTGTTTTATGTTTTTTGCCCTCACCCTATATAGACATAACCCCTTATGCAAGTTTTTAAAAATTTAAATTGTATATTTCTAAATTGTAAAGTAATATATATTGATATGTCTTATAATATAGTGTTAGGTATTCTACCTTTAAAAAAATATAAGATTTCCAATAATTACTAAAGATGAAGACTTAAAAACAAAAGCAACAGAAGTATTAGTCTAGAATTTATTTTGTAAATATTTTAAATGCTAGACTAATATAAATAACAACATATATCATTAGTGTAGCGTGTGTGGATGGTTCATGACCAGGGTGGGAATCACATTCCATCACCAATGTCAAATCATCATCCTTCATGGATGATGAATTCATCATCAAATCATAAACAACAAGCATTAAACACTTTTGTGTTTATCATTATTAAATTTTAGCATCTAATTATCAAATTGTTTTCTTATCAATTTAAATCCTAAGATCCAAGGTCAACGATCCCATTCGAATCGGGAACGCACAATTGGTATTAGAGCCGGAGTTGTTGGATTCATATCGATTTTTATCAGATTTTATGGTTAAATTGCTAAAATTAGTGAAGATTTGAAGAAAACTTGAATAAAAAAGTTAGTGTGTTCTTCATGAGAAATCCAAAGATTTAAGGTGAATCTAATGGATTCAGCTCGAATCTAATGTTGTTTGATCATCATCATGTTCAAATATGTAATTGGAAGCATGGAATCGAAGTTTGAATTAATGAGATTTGGGATTTTGAGATTCATGTTTATCATTTTCACACACTAGTGTTTGTGTTCTTGGTGTTCTTAAGAAATTTTCAGATCTGGATCATGGAAATGGAGTTTGGATTGATTTGGATTCATCAACATGATGCCACAACAATAATTTCATTAACAAATCAGCATCAACATGTTTAGATGAAAATCAAAATCACTAGTAAGTGGGTTTTTGAATGTTGTTCATTAATCTCTAGATTTGGGTGTGGATTTAAGCTCTAATGTCATGTTTAATTGATGAAAAATGATTTACCACATCAATTAAACATGAAAAAATCATAATCATAAGCAAGTTAGAGCCAGAACAAAGAGATTTAGGGGTTTGCGAATTGTTCAGGAGCATGAGCACTATTTAGGTGTATGAGAACTATTCAAGCACATGAGAATTGTTCAGGCGTATGAGGTTAACGTGAAACACCCACATTTAACCATTTTCAGCAACATGACAATTGTTCAGGCACATGAGAACTATTCTGGTGCATGAGGTTGACTTGTAACTCCCATGCTTAACAATTTTCTACAACAAGGCTGAATTTCAGCAGCATGTCAGCTAAAAATCAGCAACTAAACTTTGTTATTCTATATATGATCTACGGAAATATAACATTAACTTTTTGTTCTTCAGTAGAAGACCTGTGGATAGAGCATACAGAACACTTTCTTGTTCCATAGATGAGATAAGGACAAAAACTTAACTTTGTTCTTCTTTAGATTATTTACAGACAAAGAAAAGTTTTGTTCTTCCATAGAAGATTTGCGGATAAAGAACATGCGTAGATTGTTTACCTTAGTCAAATTTCATGGAGCTCACTTCTGCGGATGTTTAATATCTACGGATGTACATTAGTTTATCAATTCTACATATAAGGATCAAAACAAAACATAACACAATTTGCTGTTCTAAAATTTTGAAGACCTAGCTTCCGCAACAACAAATATTCTCAGCTTTGGATAACTATTCAACATATCAAGTTTCATTTTCACATCGGAACTTTACAATTGGAGGAGTATTGTTGGGTATTCTACCTTTGAAGAAATTGAAGATTTCCAATAATTATTGAAAATGAAGACTTAAAGAACAAAAATAACAAAAGTATTAGTTTAGGGTTTATTTTGTAAATATTGTAAATGCAAGACTAGTATAAATAACAACGTATATTACTATTGTAGTGTTTGTGGATAGTTCACCACCAAGGCTAGGAATCACATTTCGTTACCAACATCAAATCATCGTACTTCATGGATGATGAATTAATCATAAAATCAATAAACAACAAACATTAAACATTTTGTTTCATTATTAATAAATTTTAATATCTAATCATCAAATTTTATTCTTAACAATTTGAACCTAAGATCCAAGCACAAAGTTCCTGTTGGAATCAGGAACACACATATACGCATTTAATTTTTGCTAATTTATGTACTTTAGGTGAATTATCATTTAATTAGTTCATATTAGAATATACAAGCCACCTAACTTCAGATGAGTAAATCAAAGAAAAGATGAAAAAAACAAACAAAATGAAAATGAACGAATTGTGTATGAAAAGACACGATCGCGCCTATCACTTGAACACGCCATGGTGACCAAGGACCAAGCACATGCCCAATGAATCGAAAAACACATTCTCATAGAAAGGCATGAACTCTGCCTTCTAATGGCATGAGTGTGCCACTTTTAGTTTGCATACATGTTTATAAATTCATAACTATCAAATCCATCAGATTGATCAATGTAGATTAGCTGGTCTAGGTTTCCACAAAAAAAACACATTGCGAACGATCGTTTGCCACAAATCCCATTGACTACTTGCCACAAATCCCAATGTCTACTAGCTGAGCTTTATACTGTTTAGTTGTTCCATCTGTCTTTTGTTTAATTTTAAAAACCATTTACATGAGATGGTATTAGCATCTTTTGATTTAAGATAACTCCCATGTTTGGTTCTTGGATAACACCTTCATCTTGTTGACCGTGGTTGACCTCAATTTGAGTTTATCATTGCTTGATAGATGGTTTTAGGCTTTTTTTTCTTGGTCTTTGAGTACAACAATATTAGCATATATTTTGTTTGGTTTTCACACCCTTTTAGATAGGCGAATACTATTGTTTTTGTCCCATGTTAGACCTCATTTGTTTGGCCAGATTAACAGGCATTAGAAGAATCAGGCTAGTGAGTATTAGCTTACTTGCTTTGCATGGGCTTCGTATCAGTGATGTTACTTCACCATTGTTAGCAGCTAACACCTTTTCGTCTTCTATAGTGTTGTATTCTAAGCCAAATGTCGCAGTCTTCTAATTCCTTCTTTAGCTTTTTTTGTGTCAAGTGCTACATCATGGTTTGTGGACCACCAAGATGAGTTCTTTCCCAAAATCACATTTCTTGAAACAAAACATTTTTTGGAGGTGGGTTGAAAACAATGCCACATTTTCTCTTCATTATCGTAGCCAACAAATATACAGCTCATAAACATTTTCTCCAATTTATGTCTTAGATGTCTCGGGATAAATACTTAAACCAAACATCCAAACATGAGAAAATGACTAACTCTTGGCTTTTCTTTAAACAGTTGCTCGAAAGAGGACATATAGTTCATTCCTAGTTATGGCAGGCGATTACTAACATAGGTTAGTCTTCATTACTTTGGCCTAAAATATTCCTACAACATTTTTATAGTAGATCATACTCCCATAAAACTTACTTGGATGTTGATTCTGTCACTCAAAAACTCCATTCTATAACAAGGTATTAGCATAAGTAAGTTGACGTTTTATCTTGTGTTCTTTTAGCTCATTGGGACTTTCTTTGAAAGTGAACTTGTCATTATTGTTTGTACTTAAGCATATAATGTTTTGCTTTGCTTCTCATTCGGTACTTGAACTCTTTAGATCTTTCAAGTGATCTTTTTGTTCAAAAAGTACACCCACTAGAAATTTGATTAATGATCCATAAATGTTATTAGATAATGCATGGCGTTGATATATGGTTGTTTCACCCAATAGAACACATTAGTATGAACAAGTTTGAGAATCTTTAATGCATGATGCCACTGCACACAACAACATATCGAACATCTAACTCCAATAGTCTGGTTAACATCTTTTCTTTTTGCAATTAACTGTAGCTTATACCCCACATGACTTGGTCTTTATTGCAGTGGTGTTGATATATGGTTGTTTCACCCAATAGAACACATTAGTATGAACAAGTTTGAGAATCTTTAATGCATGATGCCACTGCACACGACAACATATCGAACATCTAACTCCATTAGTCTGGTTAACATCTTTTCTTTTTGCAATTAACTGTAGCTTATACCCCACATGACTTGGTCTTTGTTGCGATAGTTCTGTGTTTTTGGTTTGCTTTCACCTTCTGACAAACGTGTTCCGGCTGTCAAAACATAAACTAAATCGTCTTCTTTCTTTGAATCACAAATTTTGAATTTGTCTCAAACTAACCAAAGATCTTCACATCCTTTGGTCCTAATAAACATATCACCATGTGTTAGCAGTTAGTGCAACTGATAAATTCTTTCTCATTTCTGGTATGTGAAACACATTTTGAAGAACAAGTTCTTCAACATCGGTTCTAGTTAAGAAACCAACGTCTCCACTAAGGTCTATGTTGTGTCTTGAGTTATTAACGATAACTACGAGCTGCATGTTTCATACTTGACCGAATTCTTCCAACAGTTTCTAGATAAGAAACCAACATCTCCACTATGGGCTATGTTGTGTTATATGATTAAAACAGCTAGAATTAACTACTCAATAGTTCAAAATGTACCTTTTTATTTCATTGTTCTTGTAAGAGCATAATAGTTTCGGAGTTGGAAGAATAAGCTTCTCCATCCAATGATTCTAGCCTTTGTTTGCATTATGGTTAAATTTCCTTCTTATTATTGGTGTAATTCAATAGTCCAAGCATGAAGTGTCATTGTCAGTTGGATTGTACATGCATGGCTGTCATGCATGTTTTATTTAAGTCTTTTATTTGTTTATGAGTTAAAGTAGTGGTCCATGTTTCAAGTTGTAGTAGCAGTTAATGTAGTGGGTCCTTGTTTCCTTTTTTAATGTACTAGTGGTAGAGTGGGTCAGTTATCTTTCAATTCTCCTTATGTCTATCATGTTCAATTAATGAAGGTGTTGAATTTGTGTTTTCATTTGCAGAAAGTGTGTGTGTGTTTAGTTCTGTACCAACAACCGGTATCAAAGCCAGGTTGTGCGAGTTATGGCTAACAATTGAACAGGTGTATCAACTACTCCACTTCCAATATTTAAAGGCGAGGGTATGAGTTTTGGAGCATTCGGATGAAAACAATCTTACTATCTCATGATCTGTGGGACCTAGTATCTACAGGCTATAATCGTAATGATGGTGATCGAGTGCGATATAGAAAAAATAGAAAGAACAATGCTAAAGCTCTATCATTGATCCAACAGGCAGTTCACGATGATGTCTTCTCAAGGATTGCAACAGCCATCTCTTCACGGGAGGCATGGACGTTGTTGGAAACTGAATTTCAAGGAGATTCAAAAGTAAAGACGGTAAAGTTACAAGGTCTTCGTAGAGAATTCGAAACTTTACAAATGAAAGATGGGGAGTCCATTGGTGACTTTCTATCAAAATTCATGAAGATTGTTAATCAAAAACGCTCGTACGGTGAACAAGTCACGGATCAGACAATAGTGGAGAAAGTTTTGAGGAGTGTTCCATTAAAATGGGACCATGTTGTGACAGCAATTGAAGAATCGAAAGATCTTACCAGGATTTCATTTGATCAGTTAATGGGGTCCTTGCAAGCACACGAGGCTCATGTTAATCGAGGAACAGGAGTAGTAAATGAAGAACAGGCACTAGAGGCTGCCGTTAAAGAAGATGATAGATCCAATCTCTCTCGTGTTCGGGGGAGAGGCTCTAATAAAAGCAGAGGCAGATGACGCGGTAGAAGTTATGGACATGGACGAATTCAATGTTAGAATTGTAACAGGTTCGGACATGTTAAAGCAAATTGTTGGAGTGAACCTCAGGCACAAGCCGCAATTGAAGAAGACGATGATGAAGAATATAGGCTATTCATGGCCATTGGAAGTCAAGAGAATAGCAAGGATATATGGTTTCTTGATAGCGGATGTTCAAACCATATGAAAAGTCAGAAAGGATTGTTTAAAGATCTTGATACTACAAGGAAAGTTCAAGTAAAGATGGGAAATGGGAAGAATATACAAGTGGAAGGTAAAGGCAAGATCAAACTTGAAGTTAAGATCGGTAAGCATCGTACTCTTGATGATGTTCAATATGTACCAGACCTAGATTACAATCTATTGAGTGTGGGGCAGATAATGAGAAATGGATATGCACTATTATTTGATGATGATTCATGTACTATAACTTGTAAGCGTACTAACACTGTTGCATGTTTTATTAAAATGACCGAAAACAACACTTTTCCCTTTGATATCTCTAAACAGAAGACAGGTGGTAAAGTGATGACAGCGACAACTAGTGATGAGTCAAGAATATGGCACTTGAGATTCGGACATCTTCACGAAAGGGGTCTCAAGATGTTGTATGAAAAGACTATGGCGCATGGGTTACCACCCATCACAACATGGGATTTTGTGTGAAGGGTGTGTATTGGGAAAACAAACTAGAAAGTCTTTCTCTACTTCAGATTGGAGAGCATCTAAAGTCCTACAATTAGTACATGCTGACTTATGCGGGCCAATGTTAGTAAAATCTTTAGGAGGAAGTTTGTACTTCTTCCTTCTTGTAGATGACTTTAGTAGGATGTCATGGGTGTATTGCATCACATCCAAATCAGAAGCCTTTGAAACGTTTAAGATATTCAAAGCAAAAGTAGAAAATGAAACAGGTGAGAAGGTTGGAACACTCCGAACAGACAGAGGTGGTGAGTTTATGTCTAATGAGTTTAAGTCTTTTTGTGATAAATATGGTATTCATCGAGATCTTCTGCTCCTTACACTCCAAAACAAAATGGGGTTACCGAGCATAAGAATCTAACTATAATAGAGATGGTAAGAAGCATGCTTGAAGAAAAAAAATCTAAGCATAGTGTTCTGGGGAGAAGCAGTTGCCACAGTTGTCTATGTGTTGAATAGATCACCAACAAAGGCTTTAGAAGAAGTTACTCCATACGAGGCTTGGACTGGGCGCAAGCCTTCTATTAGACATTTAAAAGTATTTGGAAGTGTTTCTTATGCCCATCAACCTAAGCAGTTCAGAAAGAAATTAGATCCTCAATCTAAACAATGTATTTTTGTTGGGTACTGCATAAATATCAAAGGGTATAGGCTGTTGGATCCAGTCAAAAGGGACATTATTATAATTCGAGATGTGATATTTGATGAAATGTCCAAGTGGAGAAAGGTAGAAGACAAAGATGAAGGGATTCCTACTGATGTGGTTCATGTAAAAGTGGATAAAGTGAATGAAGAAAATGACACATCTTTTGGAGATAGTACTCATGAAACTGATGGGTCTAGCACCAACATCACTACTTCCAGTAACAATAGTACTCCTACTCAACTACCAACACCTACTCAAGGTACAAATGTAGAATGTTATGGAAGTTCAAGTAAGTCAACTAGTGGGTCCAGCAGCAAGTCATCATCAAATAGCAGTCCATTACGCATGAGAAGTCTTGAAGAACTTTATGAGAATACCGAGGAAGTAGAGACAGTGTATTTAGCATGCCAATTTGCATTATCACTTATTGAACCAATTTCATTCAAAGAAGCAGCTCAACAAGAACAGTGGCTAAAGGCAATGAAGGATGAATTAAGTTCATTTGAAAAACATAAGACATGGACATTAGTTGATCTACCACAAGGTAAAACTCCTATTGGTCTGAAATGGCTTTTTAAATTAAAAACTGATGCTGCAAGAAAAGTAACAAGATACAAAGCTCGGTTGGTAGCTAAAGGGTATGCTCAAGAGCATGGCATTGATTATGAAGAAACATTCGCTCCCGTTGTACGATTTGAAACTATCAGGCTCATTCTATCCATTGCAGCCCTACATGGATGGCCTGTGTATCAACTAGATATCAAATCTGCCTTCCTGAATGGATATCTACAGGAGGAAGTCTATGTAATACAACCACCTGGGTTTAAAGTTAAAGGTGAAGAACACAAAGTATACCGACTACACAAACCTTTGTATGGCTTGAAACAAGCTCCACGTGCATGGTATAGTCGAATGGATGGATTTCTTTCTTCCAATGGGTACAATAGGAGCTTGAATGAACCCTCAATGTATGTAAAGAAAGGAAAAGATAATAACTT
Source organism: Flaveria trinervia (assembly GCA_025506515.1). Lineage (NCBI taxonomy): Eukaryota > Viridiplantae > Streptophyta > Magnoliopsida > Asterales > Asteraceae > Flaveria > Flaveria trinervia. The sequence continues at coordinate 26,890,743 of CM046441.1, forward strand.
TATTGTCATATGTGTGTATGTTGATGACATAATCTACACAGGACCTATTCAAGAATTGTTGAATGAGTTCAAACTTAACATGGTGAAGGAGTTTGAGATGACAGATTTGGGGCTGCTATAATATTTTCTTGGTCTGGAAGTCAACCAAAGAAAAGATGGTATCTTTCTTTCACAAAAGAAATATACAGTTGAATTATTAAAGAGATTTGGAATGAACTCCTGCAAGTTTGCCTTAACACCGATGGGTTCTGGTGATCGTTTTTTATGGAGGATGGTGGAAAAGAAGTAGAAGGGTATCGATTCAGGAGTCTTATTGGCGGTCTAATGTATCTTACACATTCACGACCCGATATTGCATTTGCAATAAGTGTTTTATCACGATTTATGCAGCATCCTTCGGAGTATCACTTTGGAGGTGGAAAGAGAGTACTTCGTTACCTTGCTGGAACATTGAATTTTGGTTTATGGTATGGAAGGGATCGGAAATCAAACTTGCTGGATACACTGACAACGATTGGGCAAGCACCTCTGAAGATATGAAGAGTGTATCAGCTTATGTGTTCAAAGTTGGTTCAGGAGCAGTTTCATGGAGTTCTAAAAAACAACAAGTTGTAGCTCTCTCTACCACGGAAGCTGAGTACATCTCAGCTGCAGCAGGAGCATGTCAAGCTATATGGTTGAGAAAGATGTTAGTTGTGTCATAGTCAAGAAGATGCAACCCAGCTGTTATGTGACAATCGATCAGCAATTTTTCTCACCAAGAACCAAGCTCTTCATAGTCGGACTAAGCATATCAATATAAAGTTCCACTTCATTCGCAATCTAATAGATGACAAAGATATCGAACTTCAATCTTGTGACACAAATGAGCAGATTGCAGATATCCTAACAAAACCATTGAATGTGGAGAAGTTTTGCTACTTTTGTGCAAGAATGGGTGTGAAGACTCTTTGAATTAAAGGGAGGTATTGGTGTAATTCAATAGTCCAAGCATGAAGTGTCATTGTCAGTTGGATTGTACATGCATGGCTGTCATGCATGTTTTATTTAAGTCTTTATTTGTTTATGAGTTAAAGTAGTGGTCCATGTTTCGAGTTGTAGTAGCAGTTAATGTAGTGGGTCGTTGTTTCCTTTTTTAATGTAGTAGTGGTAGAGTGGGACAGTTATCTTTCAATTCTCCTTATGTACTGTTGTCATGTTCAATTAATGAAGGTGTTGAATTTGTGTTGTCACTTGCAGAAAGTGTGTGTGTGTTTAGTTCTGTACCAACACTTATATTGTTTGTAACCAGTAATGGTTGGCTATATGGCCTTGGCGACCGGAATCGTCGCATTTAAAGTGTAGACATTTTCCATGCTAATTGCGTCGAGGGGAGCTTCTTCCTTAGTTTTGTCTCGTTGTTCATTGTCATCATCATGGTGTGGCTTTTGGTTCTTTGGCTAGACACCAGAAAACTTTTTGTTTTGCTTGTTGTTGTATATACTAGACTTTGGTTTGTGTTTGCTTGAATATCAGGCTTCATTTTCTTACTTGGGTGCTGCAGAACTCATCACATTAGACATAGGTTACGCAAGTGCTTCCACACTCACAAGGAGATTCTTGAAATCGACCAAAAATGATTGCGTTAGCCAGCGTGAATGGCTACAACGAAACTTTGAAACACATGTTTAAGCATGTACGATAGTCTGTTTCCTACGCCCTTCACTGTAGTGGGCCTGGGTATCTAAAATGATGATTTCTCTACACAAAGACTTGAGTTTATGAAAATATATGGATATTGATCTTTCATTCGTAGATAATAAATTGTTTTAAAACAACTGAAGTTTCACGTCATTCTTTTTGGATAATAGAGCATTCAAACAGTTCCACACTGCCTTAGGCGTTGCAAGGTCCCTTATGTGCTCCATTAACTCCACTTTAACATATTTTTTAAAATGAACATCTTCTTAACAACTGTTACTCGCAACTTGTTTATTGCACTTTTAGTGTTAATTCTTGGTTCCACTGTGTTGTCACCGTTAACAATTTCGCATAGGCTTATGCCTTGATGATACGAACTCATGCAAGTAGGCCACGTACGTGTTCTCATTAGTGTACTATTCAACTTCTTCAATCTAACAGGGACTTTGAACTCAGCAATGATCACTAATGGATTAGGCTATCATATCCCTTGTTAAATAAATAGCTGTGTCAAATAGTTCCAACAAAGCTACTCAAGGTATTGCTAAATAAATATTTCGAGCAACTCTTTTTTATTTACTAGACTAATTAACATATTACAAAGAACAAAAAAATAAATTAAAACTAGACTCCATTTTATGCTACTCCAATTTGGTAAACAAGATTCTTACCCCTTAAATACACGAGAATCTATAGATAGTAATAAAATAAAGTTTTTTTGCCACTTTTAATCTTTTTAAACCACCTTTTTGGCATTTGTCATTATTTTAAATAATTTTATTTTATTTTTCCAAAAAAAGATATTAAGTAATTTAAACACTTAAACAAATTATTTTTTTTCATAAAAATTAATTTAGTCAATTGATACATTTTTCTTTTTTATCTACATTTTTTTAAATTTTATTAAAAAAAATTAAAATATATATCTTTTCTAAAACATTGAACCTTTTGAAATAAAATATTTTAAATCAATCCTTTTTTAAAATAATTATAAAAATATGAAAATGATTAAAAACAGTTTTACTAAAACAACCAAAATAACTAGAAACTTGAGTTTTTAATAAACAGTAAATTTTTATAAGAAAATCTTAAAACAAATATTTAAAAATGAAACTATTTAAATAAAAGAGTTAAAATTAGTATAATTATTTTATCTATTAAACAAGTATGTATATCTAATTTTATACATATCTTACATTATTATATCGTACTGTAATTTTTGTGTTTATTACTAATTATAATCCGTTTAATAAATAGGTTTCTAGACTATCTCTTTATCTATATATCTATCTATTTATAACATATCTATTGTTTATTTACTTGAAATAACTATTTATATGCAATTATAATCGTATTTTATCTTCAAACATAGTTTTATAATTCATAAATATTTATTTATAGTTATTGTTTTATTTATTCAACTCGTGTAATACACGGAATACTAACCTAGTAAGTAAATAAAACAAACTTTCAAAAACAAACTTTACACAGTGCATACTTGATCGGTCCGTTAAAAACTTCTGTTTTAATATTGGGCTGCTTCGATTCAGGACAGCCTACGCGCTAGAGCTTCACTAACTAGCCCCATGTGTTGTTTTGTAATCCAATACGGTTGTAATTGACAAAATAAATTATTTTAAGTGGTGTTTATCAGTAAATTAGTCTACTATGAAAATCAAATATTTTAAATGGAGTTTATCTGTAAATTTGTTTTCAAATTAACTAATATCATGAACGAATATAGAGGAACATAAAGGAATCTGAACCAACATAATTGATTGAGATTAAACAAATGGATGAATATAAATGCGTGAGAGCTTTTTTTTTCTACAGTTTGTTCGTTTAGTTAAATGAATAACTTTATGTTCATGTTAGTTTGTTTATCAAATAAAAGAACATGAGCTTCTTTCCAAATGCTTCTCGAGTCGTACTATTCGGTCCTTTAAGAGCCCGCTTGTTGTGGTCTCTTTTACCTTTTGGGACTACGTCGTTCATTCGGACTTGCAATCATTGCTGTTTAAGTAATAATATAAGTTATATAACAGGAAACAATTGATTACCAATGTAATTATATAGCTTGTGTAATTGGTTGAGTATTTCATAAGACCTTAAATGATTGTGTAATTGTTTGAGTATTAAAATGTTTTTTTGTATGTATTTTTGTATGTTTTTCTGTGTATTCGATTATATTATTCATAACACCTTAAATGATCATATTATTACGATATATACCGACGATAATATAATGATCAAATGCAAACCCTTTTGAATACAACAAACGTGCTCAAAGTGTTGTTAAGTTCATGTATTGGATCACCATTACATTATTACCTCAAAGTTTGATTCAAAACTCAAAAGTGCTAGTGACAAAGTGCATGCGCCAAAAAATATTAATGATTAATATATTATAAAATTACAGATTTATTAACTTACAATGTTTTTATATTTCGAGTATAAAGTGATATATTTATATATATTAGAAGGGTGTTCGCGTAATACGGCAGGACAACATTTAAATCTGACACGAGTTTCTAATTCTTGTTAATCTTATAGCAATTTTACAAAAGTTTATAATATTTTTTCTAAGCTAAATATAAAACACCAAATAAATGGATTTTGCCTGATAACTTGTACATTTATGCATTAAGTTATTGTACCTTACAAAATACATATCCGTTCAGCAAAAAAATTACATCAAAACGTTTAAAAATACACATTTACAATTGTAGTATCAAAAGGTTTTAAACATAATAGATTGATATAACATGAATCTTAAAAACAAATTAAGTTTTTTGGTTTATGGGTAGATAATGTAAAAAATCATGTAATTTATAGTATTTATAATTAAATAATATTAAAAATACTATCATACCCTTAAAAATGGTTGTAGCTTAGGCATTGAGTGATGTAAATGTTCTTAATTTAATGATATCTTAAAATACCATTCTCATATGCTTTATATATAGTATAGATATCACTAACTAGTAACTTTTTGTATATGATGATAATTTGTATTTTTAATGTGTTATATTATTTTTTTGTTTTTTTAATTCTTACTTTTAACTCTAATACTTTTATATTTTTAATTATTTAAATTTTACAATTTTTTTACTTTCAACTTCGTCCTTAACCCTTTCATCTTTTATCAATTTGTGTTTTACATTTTTGTTTAACTTTTACGAGTTAAGACACCGCAATGTGCACTTGTGTTTTAACGTTTTTACAATTATTTTTTCCCGCTTAATGGCTCATCACTATTCGTGTGTCGTAGATCAACTTAGTTATTGTTTATGTTTTATGTTTTGAATGCATGGTATACTTGTGAAGGTGGCAAAGAGATACAAGATCTCAAAAAATAGAAACTGAAAAGGCAACTTGAGCTGTTTGAGTATCTTTCAAGAGAAACCCTAAACCAAATGATGAATAGATTTGTATAACTTACTACAAAAATATCAACTACAAGCATTAATAATTATCTTAAAGACCTAAATGATGTTCTTCTAAATGCTCTTCCATCTTCATGGAAACAGACAGTGACATTGTTAAAGCATACTGAAAAATGTTTTCAATGGATCATGATCTTCGAATTGCTAAGATTAAGTCAGTAGAAATTGATAAGAGCTCAAGGAACAATGATAAAGTTGCATCCACTTCTCAGTATAAGTATGTTGCTTCTCCTGCAAACACTGTGAAGAATGCATTTCTAGCAAAGGATGAAAGTACTCAAGCAGATGAGGGTGACTTGTTTGTGGGAGTTAGGTTTTTCACAAGTGCTCCTATCTATTCAACTCAACCACACTCTCCTCCTAAATCTCGAATGTCTAAAACTCAAACTAAGACTCCATCTTCTAACTCTAACTCTAGTAAACATAGCAAAGTTAAAGATGTCATAAATATCATGCTATAGGATGAAGAGTTCAAATATGCTTTTACAACCTTTATGGCAAGTTTTCAGGCTTACTAAGGTAGTCATTTCACACAAGTTGATTTGATTTTTCAGGATCTGTTTGAGATGAATTTGGATGATGTAAAAGAAATGGCTTATACGACTCAAACATTCTTATGTGAAGAGAAAGTATAAGCCAAGTGCAAACAAAACAATTGGCTTTGATAAATTAAAGTCAAGGTGTTTCAACTATAATAGCTATGGCCACTTTTCAAGAGAATGCAAAGCTCCAATACCTCCAGGAGGCAATGGTCAAACTAGGTCTAACAATCAAAGATATCATCAATGGTCTCAAAAGACATTTCAGAAGTTATATCAAAGTCTTCTAATGCAAGAACTAAAAGCCGAATCAAAGACAACTAAAGAGCCAAAGAAAGCTCTAGTTGTTAGCATTAAGGATGGTGATTGGAGTGCTTATGCTAAACAGTTTACTTGAAATCTCACTTTTGGCTTAGCACTTATTGCTGAGATTAACAATAAAGACCGATCTAAAGTCAAAGATCCCAAGGCAAATAGTGAATCAGACTATGAGAAAGATTATGACAAGAGTGACAAATCTGATCCAAAGAAAGATTCAGAAGAAGTTGCTCTCATGGTACAGTCAGGATAACCAAAGGTTGAACACTCATAATCTGTTACTACGATTCACCTTCTTATCTAGAATTTCCATTGGAAGTTAGAGAGAAAATATGCATAAAAACAGGTTTTGAACAAGTTGAACACTACAAAACATACTCGTTCAAGATATGTAATAAACTCAAACAAAAAGAATTAATGCACAACAAACTCAAAGTTGATCATAAAATCTTTGAAGATAAAATCATACCTCTTCAAGCATCATGGAACAAACCTCTTAAAGAACTTGAACAAATAAAAAATGCAACTTAAAGAGATGACTAAAACTCTAGATCAAGAGAAATTGGCACATGCTGCAACTCAGGTTGAGCTTGCAAAAGTTAAAAGTTCAAAAACAATTGTTCAACAATTGGTAAATGGTAGAAAGGATAAAGACAAAACAGGCCTAGGTTTTACACATGAGCCTATGCTTGAATTAATCTCAAACACCTTGCCAGAGAACTTTAATACTCATGATCACTTTCATGAAAAGAAAAAGAATGTGCAATATAATAAAGAAAGTGTAATTGAAAAAATAAATGTTGAAATATTTGAGGAACAAGACTAAGAAAAGATAAAAATGATCATCCTATAAAAGTTAAAGCTTATGAGCCTCGACGAAAGAACAAAAAGTTGTTTGTTCCCAAAGGATCAAATAAATGCATTGTTGAACAATGTGTTAGAGAAGCCATTGAAATCAATAACAAGATGAAAGGGAAAAATAAACTAGAATAAATTACAACCAGGTAATCCATATTCTAATGATTCATGTTCATATGAATTAAATCAAGAAGAACAAAAAATTAAAGAATCTGAAAAAGAATCTTCTCAAGATTTGATTCCATCCCAAAGCAACAAAACATCATCAAGAACAAGAAATTAAAGAAGGAGAAAAAAAATGCTAAAACTAAAAATTCTAAAACTCAAAGAACCAATCAATCAAATCAATTTAAACCTGTGAAATTTATGTTAGCAGAAAGTTTTGACATGAACACAATCCCTGAAATGATACCAGGACCAAAGATCAAATCTAACTCTAATCTAAAAACAGGTTCAAGTCCTAAGTCTCCCGCTGTTCATAAAAGATTTGTGTCCAAGGAGTCAAAGAATTATGAAAATGTTCAAAAGCCAAAACCTAAAAATCAAAAGCACAAACTCATAAATAAAAACCAATAGATTAACTTGCCTAATCTTAAATCTAAACAAGGATCAAATGTGGCATCCACATCTAGTGTTAATAATCAGTTGTTTAAATCTCCATAAAGGTACTATGACATATGTGATATGTATAACCATAACACATCTTAATGATACTTTAAAAATTATTGTCACATTTGTGATTTGACAAATCATTTAACTGCTGATTGTTTTTAAACAAATATTGTGTCTCGTGTGATGAAAGGAATCGTAATACTAAAGATTGTTACTTCAGAAAGAAGTCGCCAAGGAATGGATATGTTAATACAAGATTTCAAAGAAATCAAAGTAATGGTTTTCTGTGTCTATCACAACAACCGTCCTTAGGCTTGGAATCTCTCAGAAGAATCGATTCTAATTATGATAATATATGTGAGAACAAACTAGTATAAACTAAAGATATTTCATTTCACGACCTATGAGAATGAACAATGGAACATTAAACAAGCAAAACTTTTATATGAATGTTTCAGTTGATGGTTCAAAATTTCTTGATGATGATCTTGAAAATCATTTCAATGCTTTGAGGATTAAACAAAATAAAGATAATCAAAAATTTATTAGAAGAGGATTGATAATCCTAAATATCATAAGAAACTTGACATAAATAAACTTTAAAGCAATTTACCGATGTTGATAAGTATTGCAAGCCCAAGACCACCTCGGCTTAGGTTGATAACTTAACTTAAATGTCTCTGAAATGCAGGTACAACCAAGAAGACCAACAAAAACGTGGTATGTTGATAATGGGTGTAGCCGACATATGACAGGCAATCATGCCTTACTTAAAGACTTTAAGACAAAAGATGGTACTTATGTTGCATTGGAGGTGGTGTAGGAGGAAAAATTACAGGAGAAGGAACAGTCTCAAATGGGGTTATTAGCTTTGATAAAGTCAACTATTGTGCTCAGTTGAACTTTAATCTTTTAAGTGTTTCTCAAATTTATGATAAATCATATTCTTCTTTATTTAATGATTCTTATTGCTATATTTTAAAGCCAAGTTTTCAAATTAGCAAGGAATGGGTGGTTGTTAAAGATGTTCTTGATCAAGATGTCTACAAGATAGATATGTCTCAAGTTGATCCTTTAACATAAACAACTTGCCTAATTGCTTACACCACAAATGATGAAAGTCAGCTTTCGGATATACGTCTCGGGCATTCCAACTTAAAAAACATGAACAAGATTGCTGCAAGAAATCATGTAGTAGGCATTCCAACAAAGAAGTTTGCTACGTTTGATCTTTGTAAAGCATATTTGAAAGGGAAGCAACATAGAGCATCTTATAAGTGCAAGCTGATAAACTCAAATTCCAAGCCTCTACAGATGTTATACATGGATCTATTCAATCTAGTAAATGTGCAAAGTATTAGAAAGAAATCTTATTATTCAGTTATCATTGATGACTTTACAAGATTTTCTTGGGTTTTCTTTATGCGTGCTAAATCTGAAACGACTAAATTATTAAAAGAGTTTAATATTAAAGTAGAAAATCAACTAGATCAAATAGTAAAAATCATTTGAAGTGATAATGGAATAGAATCTAAAAATGCTAATGTTGACATGTTCTGTGCAAGAAAAGGGATCGCTCATTAGTTCAGTGCTCCTAGAACTCCATAACAAAATGGAGTTACAGAAAGGAAGAATAGAACTTTGATTGAGGCAGCTCATGCAATGTTAGCAGATGCAAAGATTCCGATCCCTTTCTGTGATGAAGCCATATCTACTACGTGTTTTGTATAGAATTGTACACTATTGGTGAAAAATAAACAGAAAACTCCATATGAGTATATGTTTGTCAGGAAACCAAGCATAGATTTTATTAAATCTTTTGGTTGTCAGGTTTTGATTTTGAACTCAAATGATCAACTTGGAAAATTTGAAGCAAAATCTGATGATGGATTTTTTCTTTGATATTCATCAGTTTGAAAATCATTTATAGTTATAAATCTATGACGAATGTTATTATTTGAACTTTCAGTATTAAATTTCTTGAAAATTCATTTCCATTAGTTGCAAATAGTCCAGGTTATTTATTTGTTATAGATTCTTTGTCCAACTCATTTAATTCTAACCCGTTGAATCTTCTTGTGTCAATAAGAAAAGGTAGGAGATCTTGGATCTTTTAGTGATGATTCAGATTCTAATGATATGGATAATTTAAGCCTAGACTATCTATTCTTCTCATTGTTAAAGATCATGTATTCCGTTTCAAATCTCATGATCAACAAGCTCATGAACAACACTTGTTTCTAAAAATTCAAATGTTTCACAACCTATTCCTAATGATGGACCAAAAATTCTACAACCAGAGTCTAGAACCTCATCTGTATCTCGAGATGTAGATGTTAATGATAAACTAGATTATTTTATCAACTCACCGACACAAGTTCTGAATTTCACTCCATATTCTTCAAACCTGTTGCATTAGCTTTCCGACTTGAACCAGACTAATTTTGATGTTAATGTTCAAGAAGATGAGATCCCAACGTCTTGTGTTCATAAGAAATTTTAAAAGCGAAACTATCAAAGTTAACTGTCTGATTCTATATATATATTGTGTGTATGTGTGCTTAATAGAAAAAGCAATACAAAACTAAAAAATTGCAAAATCAAAATAGAAAAATATAAAATGAAAATACAAAAATATAGTTTAGTTGTTTATTCCTTATTTTAGGATTAAATATGCTATTGCAATGTGTGAGAATTGATAGTACATTAGTTTTAATCAGTTGCATACTTCAGTCATTAATAAAGTCTGACATGATCAGATATGTTGTGTAGGTAAACTCATGCAATTATACTGAAAAAGTAGATTTTTGTGATCTAACTAAATCTTTATGTATTTGTGTGTATCCTTCTTAGTACGAATGAATGATGTTGACTTATCTGATTGATTTCCTGACAAGTCACAACCTCACACTTGGTGGTGATATTAAAACCATGAGATCCGTTTATAGCATCTATTAACTTCTTTGTTATGAGTCATCATAGACCTGAAGTTACAAGGTATCCTCTGTTCTAAGTCTTTAAATATATAACACCCGACTATTTCTAGACAAGAAAGAAGAATAAGTAAAGAAAAAGAAGGAAAAGAAATAAAACCCAAGTCTAGGGGTAAAAAGTGTCCAAAAGGACAAAATGTTTGAAAAGTGGGTGTAAAAGGTGGCATGGCCGCCCATCACCCTTTCTACACCCAAATATTTCGGATTTTAGTGAGAGAGGGGAAGAGAGCAGAAATATTCTCGGCTTTGAAGAAGAACAAAAAGAAAGAATTCGAATTCAAGGTAAGAATTCATGCTTTTATGGTGTTCTTGACTGGTCTTATCCTTGGGTTTATGCTTATATGTGTTTGTATGTGTTCGGGTATGTTTTTTTGTGGGTTTCTAGGAGGTTGAATTCAATTTGCGAATGAGTTTGGAAGAAGCCATACTCAAAAGCTGCAAAGGTGAGTTCTAAGACCCCTCTTTTACTGGTTTTTAACTGATTTTGGGGCTGGATATGCATGAATGTATGTTTTCGCTAAATTGGGTTTCGGACCTGTATGCTTGTATGCATGTATAATGATGTTGTGATGTTATGATGTGATTATGTTCATGTTTGCTCATGTACAATGATGTTTCTAAGGCTTAGAGGGTAAGATTTAAGCTTAGAACATGATGAATGGTGAGTTTAAATCAAAGATGATGATGTTAGGCACGCATGTTAAACTTTACATCTGCCTAAGTGTTTGGAAGAGTAATGCGGATGAACGATAAGGGTCGATGCGGATGAGGCCACTAAATGCGGATGAACAATAAGGGTTGATACGGATGAGGCCACTAAATGCGGATGAACAATAAGGGTTAATGTGGATGAGGCCGCTAAGTACGGATGAACAATAAGGGTTAATGCGGATGAACAATAAGGGTCGATGCGGATGAGGCCACTAAATGCGGATGAACAATAAGGGTTAATGCGGATGAGGCTGCTAAATGCGGATGAACAATGAGGGTTAATGCGGATGAGGCCACTAAATGCGGATGCATAATAAGGGTTAATGCGGATGAGGCCGCTAAATGCGGATGAACAATAAGGGTCGATGCGGATGAGGCCACTAAATGCGGATGAACAATAAGGGTTAATGCGGATGAGGCTGCTAAATGCGGATGAACAATGAGGGTTAATGTGGATGAGGCCACTAAAGGCGGATGAATAATAAGGGTTAATGCGGATGAGGCCGCTAAATGCGGATGAACAATTAAAGGTAATGCGGATGAGGCCACTAAATGCGGATGCATAATAAGGTTAATGCGGATGAGGCCGCTAAATGCGGATGAACAATAAGGTCGATGCGGATGAGGCCACTAAATGCGGATGAACAATAAGGGTTAATGCGGATGAGGCTGCTAAATGCGGATGAACAATGAGGGTTAATGTGGATGAGGCCACTAAAGGCGGATGAATAATAAGGTTAATGCGGATGAGGCCGCTAAATGCGGATGAACAATTAAAGGTTAATGCGGATGAGGCCATCAAATGCGGATGACCAAATAAGGGTTAATGCGGTTGAAGCAATTAAATATGGATGAGTAATAGGGTCAATGCGGATGAACACTTAGAAAAATTCTAACTTTTTGGGAGAAAAAGGAGTAATGTAGGCTTTGACCTAGGAGATTCCCGAGGGTTATGTAAGTTGACTTTTGAGGTCATAGATGGTATGATGGCATGTAATGTTATATGCTTGATGTTTATGCATGATGATGATGTTGCATGGTTATACATGATGTATGTTATGTATGTATGATACCCTGCAGGATGATGTATGAATGATATGTTTATGTTCCTTATGATGATGTATGTTTATCTTTCCCCTGACTTTACGTACTATGATAATGAATGAACGGTGTATTATGTAACGTAAAGTGAAAGATAATGAAAAAGGAACATGATGATGAATGCATGCATTAATGAATGAATGAATGTAAGAAAGGCTTGCAAGCAAATGTATGGAGGTGCACACCCTATGTAGGTGTTAGCTCAACGGTGTGCGGGTTAGCTACCCCAAATGATGCACATTGGGGTCCAATATTTGTGATTGACCATATGAATGGGATCCTTTCCGCTTGCTATAGGTACTAGAGTCAGCTTCATGCACATTGTTCGAGGTCTATGAAAGACCTCAGGCCTAGTTACCCGCCTCGTGCACAATGTTCGGGGTATAGCATATGGCATTGATCCGGAATGAAAGAGAAAAGATAAATGGTGAATGTACTTACCCTAAGTACTGGAGTCAGCTTCATGCACATTGTTCGAGGTCTATGAAAGACCTCAGGCCCAGTTACCCGTTTCGTACACAATGTTCGAGGTACTGAACATGTCACTGGAAGTAAGGAATGAATGAAGGAAAGTATAAATGAAAGAATGACGAAGATAATAGTGATATTATCTGTATGTATGTATGTATGACGTATGATCACATGCAATAGAAGCGAACAGTTTTAAATGAAGGAAAAAGTATGTTTTATTATTAAACTAGAACTCACTCAGCAATCCTGACTTTTATGCATTTTTCAGTTGGCAGGTGAGCATTGCTGAGGATGACACGGAGCAGCACCTTGGCATGTTGAATGGCATTCTTTTGTTAATGTTGTTGCATTATAATGCGAACGAATGATGTTCTGAAATGAACGCTTGTATTAACTTGCAAAAGCATTTGTAATGATATGAAAAGTTATTTCTTTAGACTTCCGCTGCAATGATTTATGAATGATTAAATGTAAAGTATATGTTTTATGCGTGATGATTTACCTGCTGTGATAGTCCCGGGAACGGGGCCTTACAAGTTGGTATGAGAGCCATAGTTTAAGTGAAATGGGTAAATTATCAAAATGAACCTTAACTTAAACTGAGAATGGGACGGAAAGGGAATGGGTTGCCAATCTGAGTAGCTACGTGCCATCAGGTATTTTCGTAAAGATAATTGGTTGTATGTGCGCATGGTATGTGGTTATGTGTTGTATGTAGATTGAAATGCTGATGTAGTCAGGACAGGTAATGCTTGGGGTATGAAGAGTAAAGTAAGTGGTTATCACAACTGGCCACTATAATTAGGGACTTACTATACTTGCCATAAACTGAGCCATTTCCTTGAATGACCGTATTAGTGTTTAAATCTTTCAGTGTGAGTTAGAGGATGGACGGTGGTAGATCATCTAAAGCTTCGCGTGATGGTGGACATGGTGCTGAACCACGGGTTACGAGGGGAAGGCCTAGGGCCAAAAAGGTGGTTCATGAAGAACGAGAAACCCCTCATCCGGAGGGCGAAGATGAGAGTGCTAATCTGAGAGCCTCAGTGAAGGAGGCGGTTGTGGAAGAAGTGCATCGAGTCATGTAGACGATCCTACCATCTATGGTGACCGAAGTGATAAAGGCCAATTAGAGAGGGAGAGAGAAGGAAAAGGAGTGGACCTACGGGCAAAAGAAGTGTAAGGCCCCGTTCCCGAGCACCTCACAGCTGGTGGTTCATCGCACTCAAAGCATTAGAAAACATATATTATTTTTTTTTGCAGCGGAATTTAAAACTTTCATTTATAGTTAGAAACATGTCAATTACAACATCTGTTTTCATCTCATAATACATGACATGTCAAAATATAGACGCCGGCCTCAAAATGCTCCCAGTAGCTTATGCATCCATGCCTGCAACTCCTCAGCATCAACATATACCTACCAACTATCATGCATACAAAAGTCAGCGACGCTGAGTGAGTTCTAGTTTTATAATAAAACATACTTTCCTGTGTTAAAACCGTTCTTTACTTTATTTCAAAACATACTATACTTTACATCATTCGTGATCATGCATCATACGTACATACAGATAATATCATTATTATCTTCGTCATTACGTTCATTAGCTTTGTTCATTCAACGTAATACATTATCGCTCACTTCTCTTCCTAGATCCGGTCAGGCTTTACCCTCTTCGTGGCACTCAACCACGATTACCGAGGTCGAATGACAAGGATCTTGTTCAGTACATTATTACGATAATTCATTTACGTTCATTCATATGTTCGTTCTTTCATACATGATCTTTCGTTCATTACTCATTATTACTCGAATCTTGTCTCTTGCAATATCTCAAGTCTGAAGACTAATGCTGTGCCGGGGCCTGCTCACAAACCCCCGACTCATGTCCGAAGACTGACACAACACCGTGATACATGACAAAGATCCCATATGAGTCAATCACAGGGATTGAACTCCATCCGAGTCTGTTGCAACACAAAGTCGCTCACCTCATTATCTCGTCTCATGCAATATCCCTAGCTCATTCTGAAGACTGATACTGTGCCGGGGCCTGCTCACAAACCCCCGACTCATGTCCGAAGACTGACACAGTACCGGGATACGCGACACGGATCTCATCATCCATCACTTTCGTCATATGCAATACTCCCAACTCATGTCCGAAGACTGATACTGTGTCGGGGCCTGCTCACAAACCCCCGACTCATGTCCGAAGACTGACACAGTACCAGAGTATGCAATCTGTATCCTGTCTCATGCAATACCCCCGACTCATGTCCGAAGACTGATACTGTGCCGGGGCCTGACACACAAACCCCCGACTCATGTCTGAAGACTGACACAGTACCGGAGTACACGACAAGGACCTCTTTCGAGTCTGTTACGACACCGAGTCGCTCACCTCATACATATGCTTGCAAGCCTTTCTATACTTTCTCATTAATTCATTCATTTATTCATGCATGCATTCATTACATTCCTCTTTTCATTATCTTCCACTTTACGTTATATAATACTTTCATTACATTCCTTAACGTTCAACGCAAAGCCAAGGGAAGACATACATATGTAATAAGGAACACACATAAACATAAACATACACCATTACCATACAAGCACATCATACATGCATAACACGCATAAGCCATCACATCATAACCAGGCCTATCTTCCCATTTTACCCCTTGAAATCCACATAGAAAACCTCAAGTCCAAAGTGGACGCATGGGTCCTTCCAGGCGCATGAGCATAAAAATTCTAAGTATAAATTAAGCTGGGCACATGAGTACTATTTGGGCCTTTATGCCTTGTTTAGGCACATCAACACTTAACTATAACACTTTGGGCGCATGGCATAACTCAGGCGCATGGCATAACTTAGGCGTATGGCATAACCTAGGCGCATGGGCCATATGCTGGGCGCATGGCCAACAAATTGGACGTATGGCCAACTGCTGGGCGCATGGGCTATCTGCTTTGGGCGTATGGGCCATCTGCTTTGGGGGCATGGGCCATCTGCTTTGGGCGCATGGGCCATCTGCTTTAGGTGCATGGGCCATCTGCTGGGCGCATGGCCAACACTTTGTGTCTGATCTCTCATGCCGGATGCATGGACACTATTTAGGCCCATGAACCACTGTTCATGTTCATCGAAACATTCTGAAATTCTTTCCTAGGCTACCATTTTCACCCGATAATCATTCTAAGCATACCCAAACACAAATCTAACATACTAAGGCCATCTAAGCATGCTAAACATCATCTCTAACCCATAATCATCACTATAACATGCATGCATACATACAACATTCGAACATAAGGTTGTAAACCCACAGTTTCTTTCAAAACGTTTACTTAGTATGCATAATAGCCCTAAATCAATAAAAAATCAGTAAAAGAGGGGTTCTAGAAACTCACTTTAGCAGCTTTTGAGCAACACTCTTCCTGTTCGAGTGCCACCTTCGTTTCAACTCTTTGAATCCCAAAAACAAACTCTAAATAACTGGAACTTCGGTCAAGAACTCAATACCCAACTGAAACCAAGCTCAAACAATAGAAGACTTACCTTTTTCAGCTTCTTCTTCCTCTTTCTCTCTCTAGAACCGGGCTCTCTCTCTCTTCTTCTTTTCAGCCGAGATCAAGCAACTTTCTGCTTGATATGGGCGACCATGCCCTTAAATATCTTAAAATAATAAGATTTGTACTTTGTACACTTTATCCCCTTTCATTTGTGCACAATTTTCATTCTTTCTATTTACTTTTCTTTTCCTTCCGTTTAAGTAGAAATTTCAGGGTGTTACAAGAAGACAGCTCAAGACTGAGACGGTTCCGTCTGATGAAGAAGAAGAAGAAGAAGAAGCAGAGCCTGTGCGGGAGTCAGTACGAGGCTGTAACTACGGGGTATTCATGAGATGCAAGCCCCCTACGTTTGATGGAAACAGCACTGCTGCCGCTGCTCACCGTGGGTGAGGGAAATAGAGGCTGTACTGATATCAGTGAGTGCCGAGAGGACCAAAAAGTTAAGTTCGCTACCTACTCTTTTGTGGACTCAGCTCTATGCTGGTGGGACAATATTGTCCAAGCTGAAGGCAGCAGGGCGTTGGAAGAATGAGATGGTCCGAACTGAAGACGTTGGTGACTGAGGAGTTTTGTCCTCACCGGGAATTGCACAAGGTTGAGAGGGAGTTTTTGCAATTTGAGGCGGGAACGATGACACACCAAGAGTAGACCACAAATTTTAATGAAATGGAACGTCTGGTGCTGGATTAGATGACACCTCTATCTCGTAAGATCAAGAGGTATATTCAGGGTTTGCCGACGGACATTTGTAGACACATGATCGCCGCCCGACCAAGCACGTTTAGGTCAGCGGTGGATCTAGCAGGGAGATTGTATGATGAGAGGACTATGGTGGCGGTGACTGAAGGTGGTCGAAAGGGTGGAGGTGATAGAAACTGGAACGGGAGGAGGTTTGGTCGGGGTGGTGCCTCGACGAGTAACAAGAAGGCTCGAGGGGATCACCGTCGTGTGGTCACATCTAGTGCCAGGTTGAAAATGTGTGGCAAGTGTGGGAAGGAGCATGGTGGTGAGTGTAAATGGGGGTTGAATGTTTGTTTCAAGTGTGGGAAGCCTGGTCATATGGCTAGAGGCTATGGAGGTATGAAGTGTTTCAACTACGGGGGAAGTGGTCATATGAGCAGGGAGTGTAAGAAGCCAAGAGTTGAGGGTTCTAGGGTGAAGAAAACTGGAGGTGAAGGACCAAGGGCAAACGCCAGAGCATTCACAATGACACAGGAGGAAGCTAGAATGGACCCTGATGTCGTGTCCAGTACATTTCTGGTGAAACAAACTTTAACTTCTGTGCTATTTGATTCTGGTGCTAGTAAGAAGTTTTATTTCTACTGCTTTCTGTGCTAAGTTGCCTGTTAGTAGTAGACGTATTGATGCACCCTTCAATATAGAAACTGCCATAGGTAAGTCTACAAGGATTTCTGAGATCTTAGAGGGCTGTGATGTGGAGCTAGAAGGTCATAAGTTTCCTGTTAGACCTTTCGTGATGACCTTGGGTGGTTTTGATTTGGTTCTTGGGATGGATTGGTTGGTGGACTTCGAGGCAAACATTATGTGTCGTAAGAAGATGATTCGTTTGACAAGGCCTGACGTAGTTCGGTGATGGTTTATGGTGATTGGGTGACTACGATTCCGGAGGTAATTTCAATGGCAGTGGCGGGAAAGTGTATGAGGCGTGGATGTAGTGCTTACTTGGCCTATGTAAAGGATGTGGATACACCAACACCACAACTATCTGATGTACCCGTTGTGTGTGACTTTCCAGACGTATTCCCAGAAGACTTATCAGGTGTGCCACCTGACCGTGAGATCGAGTTCCAGATTGACTTGATACCGGGTGCCCAACCCGTTGCCAAGGCACCGTATCGTTTGGTTCTGACAGAGATGAAAGAGTTGATGGACCAGTTGCAAGAGCTACTTGATAAGGGGTTCATTAGGTCGAATATCTCTCCTTGGGGTGCTCTGGTCCTGTTTGTAAAGAAGGACGGTAGTATGAGGATGTGCATTGACTACCGCGAACTGAACAAGTTTACGGTGAAGAACCGATACCCCTTACCGAGAATAGACGATTTGTTCGATCAGCTTTAGGGTGCCAGTTCGTTTTCAAAGATAGATCTTTGATCTGGTTACCATCAGTTGAAGGTGAAGGAGTAAGATATCCCTAAAACAGCTTTTTGCACGCGCTATGGTCACTACGAGTTTCTTGTCATATCTTTTGGTTTGACCCACGCGACGGCTGCTTTTATGGATTTGATGAAACATGTGTGTCGGCCGATGCTAGATAAATCAGTGATTATGTTCATTGATGATATCCTGATTTATTCGATGAGCGAGATTGAGCATGTCGGTCACATTCGGGAGGTTCTGGAGACGCTGAGAAGGGAGAAGTTGTTTGCCAAATTCTCCAAGTGCACATTTTGGTTACGCGAAGTTCAGTTCTTGGGTCATGTGGTGAATCCCGATGGGATCATGGTGGACCCGGCTAAGGTGGAGGCAGTGATGCAATGGAAATCTCCAAAGATGCCATCCGAGATTTGCAGTTTCTTGGGTTTGGCGGGTTACTACAGGAGATTCATTCAAGACTTCTCCAAGATTGCTTCTCCACTAACCAAGTTGACCTGAAAAGATATGAAGTTCGTATTGGGTCAAGCTCAAGAGAAGGTGTTTGAAGAATTGAAGGCGAGATTGACTCAAGCTCCTATTCTGTCATTACCCGATGGGAGCGAAGATCAGGTGGTTTATTCTAATGCTTCCTACTCAGATTTGGGGTGCGTGTTAATGCAGAGAGGGAAGGTTATAGCCTATGTGTCCTGATAGTTGAAGGCTCATGAGGTCAACTACCCTACTCATGACTTGGAGCTAGCAGCCGTGGTCTTTGCACTAAAGATTTGGAGGCACTATCTTTACGGTACAAAGTGCACCATTTTCACTGACCACAAGAGCTTGATGTACTTCTTTGAGAAAAAGGATCTGAACATGAGGCAGAGGAGGTGGTTGGAGCTTATAAAGGATTATGATTATGAGATCCATTACCATCCGGGCAAGGCCAATGTGATGGCGGATGCCCTTAGCCGAAAAGAAAGGCCCGAGCCAATTCAGGTGAAAGCATATCAGCTGATCGTGACCTATGATGTGATGAAGCAAGTCAAGGAGTTTCAAGATGAGGCACTGAAAGAAGATCATCTTAACTCTGAAAGAATGAGAGGTCTGGTTAGGGAATTGGGTGAAAACGCACTCGGTGTTAGAATCCGAATTGGTCGTGTGTGGATTCCTCGTTTTGGGGATCTACGGGTGAAGATAGTGGATGAAGCTCACAAGACTCGATACTCCATTCATCCTGGTGCCACAAAGATGTATCAAGACATGAAGAAGAATTATTGGTGGCCGGGTATGAAGCGCGACGTGGTGGAGTGTGTGAGTAAGTGCCTTGCTTGCAAGTGAAGGCCGAGCATCAAAAGCCGTATGGGAAGATCCAACCTTTGGATATACCGGAATGGAAGTAAGAGCACATCACCATGGATTTCATTACGAAGCTGTCGCATACCCCGAAAGGGTACGATGCCATATGGGTGATAGTTGACCGTCTGACGAAGAGTGCTCACTTCCTACAGATCCGCGAGACATATTCATCTGAGAGGTTGGCTAAACTGTTCATTAAGGAGATTGTAACCTGTCATGGTGTGCCGGTGTCCATTGTGTCTGATCGCGACACCCGGTTTACCTCCAACTTCTGGAAGAAATTCCACGACGCTATGGGGACGAGGTTACATATTAGTACGGCTTATCATCCCCAAACTGATGGTCAGTCAGAAAGGACCATTCAAACGTTGGAAGACATGCTTCGGGCATGTGTGATTGATTTTGGAGGAAGTTGGGATGACCACTTACCATTAGCCGAATTGTCATACAACAACATCTATCATGCCAGCATTGGTATGCCACCATATTAGATGCTATACGGTAGGAGATGCAAAACACCCGTTTGTTGGGTTGACATTGTTCAGAAAGAGTTTGGAAACGTCGAGGTAATCGAGGCTACGACTGAGAAGCTTAAGAAGATCAAAGCATTCATGAAGGCAGCCAAATATAGACAGACGTCGTAAGCCAATAAACAACATAGACCGACTGAGTTCTAGGTGGGTGATCGGGCTATGTTGAAGGTCTCACCTTGGAAGGGTATTATTAGTTTATGAAAGCGGGGCAAGTTGAGCCCGAGGTACATAGGCCCTTTCCGAATCATTGCTCGTGTAGGAGAGGTAGCCTATAGATTAGAGTTACCCGATGAGTTATGTGGAATTCACCCGACATTCCATGTATCTCATTTGAGAAAGTGCTTAACTGATGAAGACATGATTGTTCCATTGGAGGATATTGAAGTAGACGAACGACTCAATTATGTGGAGCAACCAGTGGCAATCATTGATCGAAAGGAAAAGAGGCTGAGAAATAAAGTGGTTCCCCTTGTGCGTGTGTAGTGGAAGCACAGGAAGGGATCCGAGTCTACATGGGGGACTGAAGAAGAGATGAGACATCATTACACATAATTCTTTGAGGAATAACAGGTTTCAAGGACGAAACCTATTTAAGGGGGGTGGACTTGTAACACCCGTCTATTTCTAGACAAGAAAGAAGAATAAGTAAAGAAAAAGAAGGAAAAGAGATAAAACCCAAGTCTAGGGGTAAAAAGTGTCCAAAAGGACAAAATGTTTGAAAAGTGGGTGTAAAAGGTGGCATGGCCGCCTATCACCCATTCTACACCCAAATCTTTTGGATTTTAGTGAGAGAAAGGAAGAGAGCAGAAATATTCTTGGCTTTGAAGAAGAACAAGAAGAAAGAATTCAAATTCAAGGTAAAAATTCATACTTTTATGGTGTCCTTGACTGGTCTTATCCTCGGGTTTATGCTTATGTGTGTTTGTATGTGTTCGGGTATGTATTTTTGTGGGTTTCTAGGAGGTTAAATTCAATTTGCAAACGAGTTTGGAAGAAGCCATACTCAAGAGCTGCAAAGGTGAGTTCTAAGACCCCTCTTTTACTGGTTTTTAACTGATTTTGGGGCTGGATATGCATGAATGTATGTTTTCGCTAATTGGGTTTCAGGCCCGTATGCTTGTATGCATTTATAATGATGTTGTGATATTATAATGTGATTATGTTCATGTTTGCTGATGTACGATGATGTTACTAAGGCTTAGAGGGTAAGATTTAAGCTTAGAACATGATGAATGGTGAGTTGAAATCAAACATGATGATGTTAGGCACGCATGTTAAACTTTACATCTGCCTAAGTGTTTGGAAGAGTAATGCGGATGAACGATAAGGGTCGATGCGGATGAGGCCACTAAATGCGGATGAACAATAAGGGTTGATACGGATGAGGCCACTAAATGCGGATGAATAATAAGGGTTAATGTGGATGAGGCCGCTAAATACGGATGAACAATAAGGGTTAATGCGGATGATGCCACTAAATGCGGGTGCATAATAAGGGTTAATGCGGATGACGCCGCTAAATGCGGATGAACAATAAGGGTCGATGCAGATGAGGCCACTAAATGCGGATGAACAATAAGGGTTAATGCGGATGAGGCTGCTAAATGCGGATGAACAATGAGGGTTAATGCGGATGAGGCCACTAAATGCAGATGAATGATAAGGGTTAATGCGGATGAGGCCGCTAAATGCGGATGACCAATTAAGGGTTAATGCGGATGAGGCCATCAAATGCGGATGACCAAATAAGGGTTAATGCGGTTGAAGCAATTAAATACGGATGAGTAATAGGGTCAATGAGGATGAACACTTAGAAAAATTCTGACTTTTTGGGAGAAAAAGGAGTAATGTAGGCTTTGACCTAGGAGATTCCCAGGGGTTATGTAAGTTGACTTTTGAGGTCAGAGATGGTATGATGGGCATGTAATGTTATGTGCTTGATATTTATGCATGATGATGATGTTGCATGGTTATACATGATGTATGTTATGTATGTATGATACCCTGCAGGATGATGTAAATGATATGTTTATGTTCCTTATGATGATGTATGTTTATCTTTCCCCTGACTTTACGTACTATGACAATGAATGAATGAAGTATTATGTAACGTAAAGTGAAAGATAATGGAAAAGGAACATCATGATGAATGAATGCATTAATGAATGAATGAATGTAAGAAAGGCTTGCAAGCATATGTATGGAGGTGCACACCCTATGTAGGTGTTAGCTCAACGGTGTGCGGGTTAGCTACCCGAAAGGATGCACATTGGGGTCCAATCTTTGTGATTGCCCATATGAATAGGATCCTTGCCGCTTGCCCTAGGTACTGGAGTCAGCTTCGTGCATAATGTTTGAGGTCTATGAAAGACCTCAGGCCCAGTTACCCGCTTCGTGCACAATGTTCAGGGTATAGCATATGGCATTGATCCGGAATGAAAGAGAAAAGATAAATGGTGAATGTACTTATCCTAGGTACTGGAGTCAGCTTCGTGCACAATGTTAGAGGTCTATGAAAGACCTCAGGCCCAGTTACCCGCTGCGTGCATAATGTTCGGGGTAATGAATATGTCACTAGAAGTAATGAATGAATGAAGGAAAGTATGAACGAAAGAATGACGAAGATAATAATGATATTATCTGTATGTATGTATGATGTATGATCACATGCAATAGAAATGAACAATTTTAAATGAAGGAAAAATTATGTTTTATTATAAAACTAGAACTCACTCAGCAACACTGACTTTTATGCATTTTCCAGTTGGCAGGTGAGCATTGCTGAGGATGACACGGAGTAGCTACTTGGCATGTTGAATGGCATTCTTTTGTTAATGTTTTTGCATTATAATGCGAACAAATGATGTTTGAAATGAACTCTTGTATTAACTTGCAAAAGAATTTGTAATGATATGAAAAGTTATTTCTTTAGACTTCCGCTGCAATGTTTTATGAATGATTAAATGTAAAGTATATGTTTTATGCGCGATGATTTACCGCTGTGAGCGTCCCGAGAATGGGGCCTTACAAAATACCTAGATATTATCACCTGATGCGAAAGATGCCAATGTGCACAATCTTTTCAAACATCCAAAATGGATTTCCTTATGAATCATCTCTATCTATTCCTTATGAAATGGATTCGGAGATTATCTAATGGTTCGTCCATGGTGATTTTCTCAGAGATTATCAAATGGTTTAACCATGATGATTCTCTTGTTGACCTAAACATGAGATCTAGTTATACATATATGTCTGGTTTTTAAGTTGAGTAAATGTGATTGCTCTCATACCTTGACGAGGGTCGGAATCTCCAAATCCTAAGTGTGGATTACATAATGTCATATCTAATCAAACCTTAATTAATCCAAGAATTAGAAAAGTAAGGGTGCTGATACTTTTGCCAAAGTACTCATTATTTGTCCTTAGATCTAGTGTCTTCTCTTATGTAGAAATATTGACCTGAAACACACCTGATCAGGATTTAATCACTGTTTATGACTATCCATAATTTTTTATGTTTAATGTGGTAATATTTAACTAATATGATTTTACAACAAGCATGTGATTCATTAAGTATATAGTAGAGTTTTATTATGCTTTGTTTTGATTTTTGCATGATTTTCTGTGTGTAGGCGTGTTGATAATGATAGGTTTGTCTTTATTTTTCATCAATCAAATGAACTTCTAAGTTTGTGAACTTAAAATTTTAGGGGGAGTAAAGATTGAAAAAGAAAATCAAAACAAATGTTTGGATGAAAAGGATGATGCTAAAAGTTTACAAGCATGTGCGTGTCTGATATATGATCTAAAAATGAACCTAAAAAGATTTCAGATTTAGTTAAAAGTGGAAAAGCATCTTGGAAATAAAATAGGAGAATTGAGATATATGTAACTTTTAAAATATTTCAAAATTTGACACTAAAATGAGGGAAAATTATTTGAAAATAAAAAGTAAAATTTTGAGTGAGAAATATATTTTTAAATGTTAAAAGTCAAAAAATAAAATATATTTCATAATCAAGAAGTCAAACTTTGACCAAAGATTGAAATTTCATGATGAATAGTGTTAAGTTTCAGAATTAAGATTTGAATGAATTTCTGAAAAATTTCCAAGTGTTAGACGTATGGAAAGATTCTCATACACCTAAACATTGGTCATAAGTCCATTTTAAGAGTATGATGAATTTTCAGATTTTGGTTCAAGTGTTGGGCGTTTTGGTTCCAACTCATGTGCCTAAACAGTTGTCATAAGTCTGAAAATTTGGTTAAGTGTTGAGTGTTTTATGTTAATCTCATGCGCCTAAACAGTACAAACGTTTCATGTTGAAAATATTCTGTGTAGACACTTTGAAAGTCCATGCGTCTCAACAGGGGTCATGCGTCTTCATAGTGGTCATGCACCTCAGGGTTTTTTTACACTTATATAATTCAACACTTGATAGAATTTCTTTTTCATTAGTTCATTCAAACACTTAAATTCTATGTTGTTCATACGCACCTGACAATCTTCACAGTGGTCATGCACCTAAGGGTTTTTTTACACTTATATAAATTCAACACTTGATAGAATTTCATTTTCATCAGTTCATTCAAACACTTAAATTTTATGTTGTTCATACGCACCTGACAATCTTCATTGTTATTGTTTAAATTGACTTCCTGCAATATTTGTGAAAATTTCAACTTAAATGTGTTAAAATGTTTAAAATTTAATCTAAATTTATTGATAACACATGTTTTTGACCAGATTGACATAATCAAAACCCAATTTGATCATAAAAAACTTCTTGATAATCATGGTGTTCATTAGTCAAATATAATAATAATAAAAATTTAACAATTGAAATGAATAGACAAAATGAATTTCAATAAATTTGGAAGTTGCAAATGACTTTCAAACACTTATAAAATTTTGAATAAAATTGATCAAGTTTTAAAAAAAATTAAAATCTATTAAGTAAAATTAAAAATTGATTAGTGTGCATAATTTGTCACATGTTACTTGATATTAATCTCAAAATATTAATTGATTTTATATCCAATACATTTGAGTGATTGAGTATATAAAACACTTACAATAATTTCTAAGTGATATTGGATAACAAATTGATAAATCCTAATGAGATTTATATATCAATGTTACATTCATTCTTATACTTTGTTTCTTTATAAATGATAGATGTTTGAGCTCAAGTTTGAACCAAAGCATAACATAACAACTTTTCTTGCTAAAGTGTAACACCCAGATATTTATTATTTTGAAGCCGGTGAAGAAAGAAATGAAAATAAAGTCCAAAAGTCGAGGGACCAAACTCGCCAACGAAGAAAAGTTGGGAAATGTGGTGATATTTGTAGGGAGAGGGCAGCCCACTCTCCCCACACACCACACATTTCAGATTTCTTAGAGAGAAGAAGAGAGAAAAGAGGAAAAGTGTTGGTTTGAGTTGGTTCGGGTTGCCAAAATTGTCGTGAAGCAAGCCGAATCGAAGCTCTTGTCGTTGTGCTCGTTTGTGTGAGTTCTAGAACCCCACTTTTACTTGTTTTCAAACGATTTTGGGGCTGGAAAGCATAAAAACCCGTTTTTGTATTTGTATGTGTTTGACCCATTTGGGTGTGATGTGTGTGATGCATTTCGTGTATGTTTCCGGGCGTGCGTGTGCTTGTATGGTGTCGTGGTATGCATTCCTAAGGTTTAGGATGGTCGATTTAGGCTTAAAATGGGTTTAGATGAGTTTGGAGGCCGAAAGCCCTCGGTTGCAGTCGGGATGAACTACATTCTGCATCAGTTAGGGCTAGGCGACTGACTGGAGGGCGAATGGAGGCCATACGGCCGATTAGGGTGCGATTGGGGTCCATTCGCATGACTGAAGGTCCATTCGCACGATTGAAGGTCCATTCGCACGATTGAAATGCCAGTCGCGTGGAGGTCATGCGACTGAAGGTCCAGTCGCATAAGTGCTCATCCGCATTGTCCATTCGCACGACGGGATGTTCATTCGCATAGGTGTTCATCCGTATTAGTTCATTCGCATGATGTTCAGTCGCATGGAGGCCATGCGACTGAAGGGTGTCCATACGCCCGAATAGGGCTGTCACACCCGAGGAAGAGGTAGTTTGACTTCTGACTTTTGGGGAAAAGTGCAGACGTAAGTTTTGACGTAAGGGTTCCTGTAAGAGCATGTAAGATGACGATTGGGGCCTTAGAAAGCATGTTGGGCATGATGATGATGATGGTATTGCAAGTTTATGCACGTTATGTATGTATGGTGTTGCCCTGTATGATAATGATGACTGTGTGTGTTATGTTCCTTAATATGATGTATGTTATCTTTCTTGTGGCCTTATGTGTCATGTTAATGAATAAATGAAGTATTATGTAACGTAAAGTGAAAGATAATGAAAGGGGAACATAAAGTAAGAATGCATGCATTATTGAATGACGAATGAATGAAGGAAAGGCTTGCAAGCATACAATGAGGTGAGCAACGTGTGGTTGCAAAAGACTCGGATCACAGGCAATCATGGAGATTGCCAATGGGGTGAGCAACGTGTGGTTGCAAAAGACTCGGATCATAGGCATCATTAAGATGGCCAGAGAAAGGAGGTGAGCAACTCAGTTGTTGCAACAGACTTGGACAACGCGTTATTGTGAAGTTGCCATGAGGTGAGCAACCCTATGGTTGCAAGAGACTCGGAAAGCATGCTATCGTTAAAATTGGCAATTGGGGTGAGCAACTATATGGTTGCAACAGACTCGGATCGCGCGAAGTCGTTGGGATTGTTAATAAGGTGAGCGACCCTGTTGTCGCAACAGACTCGAAGGAACGAACGTATAAAGGAACAAAAGATTATGTATGAAAGAACGAAGTATGAATGAACGAATGAATGAATGAAGAAGATAATAATGATATTATCTATGTGTACGTACGATGTGTGATCATGTAAAAGTAACGAATGGTTTTATATGAAAGTAAAGTACGTTTTGTAATAAAACTAGAACTCACTCAGCAACGCTGACTTTTTGCATGTTTTCCAGTTGGCAGGTAATGTTTGCTGAGGATGGCACACCGTGAAGCTACTCAGCTCTTTTGGGATGGCATTCTTTTGATTAATGTTTTTTGCATTGTAATGCGAATAAGCTATTTTGTAATGAATGTTGTATTAATTTGCAAAAGCATTTACATGGAAATGAAAGATTGTTTTAGTTTTCCGCTGCGATTTATGAAATACAAATGAAATTATATGTTTTATGTGCGATGAGAACCCAGCTGTAAGCGTCCCGGGAACGGGGCCTTACATGTGAGACTATGAAGAGATGATTAGATTTCTTTTGAGAACAAGATATGTTTATGCAATGTGTGCATGTCCAGCCATATATGCACGAATGATTAAGAGATTTTGGAGAACTGTTCAGATAGAGATACTTGAGGAGTGGAAGAAAGTATTGAGAGGGTTTGTCACTGAAAACAGAATGATTGAAGTGTCTGAGTAGTTAATTAGATATGCTCTTACTTGGTGACAATGATGTTCAAGATTTGTCAGAGTATACTTTCAATGAATGTACAGATACATTCATGATGATGGGTCATCCAGATAATTTCCTTAAGAATCAATTTTTCATGGCAAGAGTATTTACTCACTGGAAGTTTCTATGCTACATTTTCCAACATTGTATGTCGAAGAGAAGTGCTGGTTGGAATTCATTTTCAGTTGATATTGCTTATCCAATAGTTGCGTTGGCCACTAACAGATTCAATATGGCCAAAAGGATCATGAATGGATTCATTTTCAACTTTGAGAAAGGGAAAAGGAATAAGTAGTTGATGTATCCAAGGTTCCTACAGATGATAATTGATGAAGAATATCCAGATTTTCATGTCTATGGTGTAAATGGAGAAAGAATGAATCTAGAACACTTGTTTGAGAATGTGTACAAAAGACTTGCTGTAGTTACAGGAACCCAAAACATTCCTATGTTTGATTATATAGCAAGAGATAAAGTGGATATCAATCCAGAAGAATTTCATTTGCTTGAAGATGAACCAATTGATCCAAATGACTTGATTGAGGATGTGATTCAAGAAGTGATTGACGAAGAAGTAGAAGAGGTCGGTGATAAGGATGAATATGAGCATGATGATCATGAAAGTTCATCAAGTAGTGATGATGATGGTGATAATGATGATCATGATGCTAATGCTAAAGGAAATATTAAAGAACCTAATCAAGAGATGGATAGTGAAAAGACTATGTCTGATGATAGAGAAGGAAAAGTTGGGAATGATAAAACTAAAGAAGAAGTAAACGATCAAGTAGGAGATGAGGATAATAATGGTAATGATGATATTGATAAGAATGTTGATGAAAGTTTGGAGCAAAATCAGACTTTTGATATTGATTACATTGATGCAATCTTATTAGAACCTATTACATAAAATGTACCTTCTGGTGTACAATCTCCTATCCAAGAGCAACAGATTGTGATTGTGAATAAAACTATGTTGAAACAAAATCAAGATGCATGTCTACAAACTAAAGATGATAATGATGAAGTATTGATTGGTGAGTTAAAAGTCAATGATATTGAACAAGAAAAAGTTATAAAGAAATTACAAGAAGATAATGCTTTGTTGAAATCTGAGTCAGAAAAGCAAGATTTGTTAGTGATTGAGCTTGAAGAAAAGATGAAGAGATTGACGAAGAAGTTAAAAAGCTAAGAGAAGATTTAAAAGAAAAAGAAAAAGAACTTATGGTAATCACAGAAAAAGAGACTGGCTTAGAATCACAAGTGGAGGTGATAGAAAAGATATCTAAGATGGATGAAGGAAAAAACAAAGATTGATGAAGTTGATATAGAATCATCTACTGAACCTTCAAAGATTCAGAAAACTATAGAAGAAACAGTATATGTTGATGTAAAAGATGTCGATATTCAAAAGCAGATTGAGGCTTTAGATGATCTAGATACTAGATTTTCTGATGATTGGTATGACGAAGTGCTTGAGGATGAAGATGTGTGTGAGATTTCTGATTCTAACTAGGTTAGTAAGATTGAGATTCTTACTATGAATTGAATATGGTAATCAAGTCAATGATTGAATGGAGGAAACCAACAATCAAAAAACATTCAATGCAAGAATTATACTCATAAACGCTTTTGTATGTGTTGATGAAAGTGATTGATTATAGAGAATAAAAAGACAACAAAATATTCTCTATATCTATTAGCTGTCACCTCGTGTATGAGGTTTTCTATTCTATTTATAGGCAGACAAGATGCCTTTTTACAAAATGACTAAACTGCCCCTGACCTATTACATCAGAACTAGTCTAAGTCTTGATTCACATCTTTGCTTGTTCATCCGTATTGACAAATGCAGATGAGTTAACTTGATCAGCATTTTTTCACTTGATCATCCGCATTAGTATGTTGGTCATTCGCATTGGTTAATGCGGATGAACAAATACTTCTGCGCATTTGTTCGGTCATCCGCATTTGTCAAATGCAGATGAGCAAAGTCTTGTCCGCATTAATTCTTGGTCTTCCGCATTTGTCAATGCGGAAGAACAAATACTTGTCCGTATTTGTTTTATGTCTTCCGCATCGACAAATGTGGAAGACTATACTTGGTTTTTCTTGAGCAGGATCTTCATCCGCATTTCTTCTTGGACTTATGGGATTCCAGCAAAGCAATCATCAAATTGTAAGGCCCCGTTCCCGGTACGCTTACAGTTCGATTCTCATCACACACAAAACATATGTTTACATTTGTATTTCATAAACATCACTGCGGAACACAAAAATAATCTTTCATTTTCATATAAATGCTTTTGCAAATTAATAAAACATTCATTACAAAACAGTTTATTTTCATTAAAATGCAAAAACATTAATCAAAAGAATGCCATCCAAAATGCGCTGAGTAGCCGCCTCGTGCCATCCTCAGCAACATACCTGCCAACTGGAAACACATCAAAGTCAGCATTGTTGAGTGAGTTTTAGTTTTATAATAAAACATACTTTACTTTCAAAATTATATTATACATTACATTTGTTCGTGACCATACATCATACGTACATACAGATAATATCATTATTATCTTTATCATTATGTTCATTAACTTCGTTCGTTCAACGTATTACGTTATCCTTCATTTCTCTTTCTAGATTCGGTCAGACTTTACCCTCTTCATGGCACTCAGCCACGATTACTGAGGTTGAATGACAAGGATCCTGTATCGTACATTATTACAATAATTCATTAACGTTCATTTCATACGTTCGTTCCTTCCAGCATTATCTTATCGTTCATTACTCTTCATTACCCGAATCTTGTCTCATGCAATATCCTCGACTCATGCTCGAAAGCTGATGCTGTGCCGGGCCTGTACACAAACCCCCGACTCATGTCCGAAGACTGACACAACACCGGGATACGCGACAAAGATCCCATACGAGTCAATCACATGCATTGAACTCTATCCAAGTCTATTGCAACACAGAGTCGCTCACCTCATAGGAAATCTTAACGATTCCACGTTATTCGAGTCTGTTGCAACCATAGGGTTGCTCACCCTAATTACCAATTTCAATCATAGCACGCTATCCGAGTCTGTTGCAACACAAATTCGCTCACCTCATTCATATGCTTGCTTGATGCCACACCCCCGAAGTATACGTAACTTGGGTAACCATCATATATTTCACCCCTAACATTATGGGTAACAACATCCCCATCAAATGGGTAACAACACCCCCATTGAAATAGGTAACAACACCCCCACCGAAATGGGTAACACACCCCCATCGAAATGGGTATCAACACCCCCATCGAAATGGGTATCAACACCCCCATCGAAATGGGTAACAACACCCCCATCGAAATGGGTATCAACACCCCCATCGAAATAGGTAACAACACCCTCATCGAAATGGGTAACACCACTGAAGGTCAGTCACAAAGACTGGGACCCCTGCGTGCACACTTTAAGATTTGTTAAACCTCACGCAGTACAGCTTAAGGCATTTAGAGCCGTGCACTCTGTACATATTGCTTGCAAGCCTTTCATTTGTTCATTCATTTATTCATGCATGCATTCATTCATTACGTTCCTCTTTTTATTATCTTCCACTTTACGTTATATAATACTTCATTACATTCATTAACGTTCAACGCAAAGCCAAGGGAAGACATACATACATTATAAGGAACAGAAAACATACAACATCAAACACATAGGGCAACATCGCATGCCCATAACATACGTCATGCATAGCATACAACATGCACAAGCACACGACAACATCATCAGATGAATCACGCACATCACATCACATAACCATACATCATCGCACATCATCATGCGTCACATCGTCATCATCATCAGCTCATCATCATACATCATTATACCGTCAATGCCCATCACACCATTGAGGAAATCCATCTCGACCATTACCTCTCTAAGTCCCTCAAAACTCTTGGGCGCATAAACCCTATTCGGCGCACCAACACTTAGGCGTATGGAGCTCCAGCCACATGACCTCCATGCGTATGAACACTCCAGTCGCATGACTTCAGGTGTATGAGGACTGTTTAGGCGCATCACCTCCAATCGTATACATTCATGCGTATGGACCTTAATCGCATGACTTCCAGGCGTATGGACTCTAGTCGCATGACCTTCATGTGAATGGCCCTCAGTCGCACACCTTTCATGTGAATGTACCTCAGTCGCACGACTCACAGGCTTATGGGCTCCAGTCACATGGCCTTCAGTCGCATGACCATTATCCGCATTTCCTTCAGTCGCATGACTCTCATCCGCATTTTCATCAGTAGCATAGCCCTCATGCGTATGACCCTCAATCGCACGAATGAGCCTGAGTCGCACCTTTTTCATACATATGGCCCCCAGTCACATGCCATTCGGTTGCATGGACCTTCAGTCGCATTACCCTAGCTATGCGCAGAATGCAGTTCATCCCGAACTGCAGCCGCACCTTTCGGCCTCCAAAATCTTCCAAACCTCCTTTGAGCTCAAATCAACCCTTCTAAACCTTAGGGAAACATACTACGACATCATTCAAGTATCCCTAAGCCCGAAATCAAGCCTCAAACGAACCATATACGTACATAAACGGGTATTCACCAAAAACCTGAAAAGAAAAATTTTCAGATGTGTTCCAGCCCTAAAATCATTCAAAAATGTATAAAAGAGGGGTCCTAGAACTCACCTTAACGATCCCATCAAGTAGAGCCTCGATTTGACACGCTACACGTCCATTTTGGCCGCTCGAACCAACCCAAACCAACACTTCTTCCTTTTGTCCTCCCCTTCTCCTCTCCTCTTTTCTTGGCTGAAAAATGGTAAGAATGGGGTGTCTTCCCCTTTTTATATTCCTGACTATCAAAGTTTCTCTCGTTGGTGAGTTTGTTTCTCGACTTTGGACTTTATTTATTTTTCTTCTTTCGTCGGCTTCAAAGAAAATTTCCAGGCGTTACACAAAATCTCCCATTGAATTGGCATGTAAGATCCTTTCAGGGTGCAACAATACTCCCCCTAAGGATTATATAGCCCATCTTCTTTAATGTTAGGGAGGTGATTGATGTTGTGAGGATTCTGTTGGGTCTTGTGATGGTAAAGAAGGTGTTGCATGTGCTGGATTCAAAATTGCGTTGATCATGTTAACAAAATCTTGAGCATCTGACATTTTATCTCTGCTTAGTGCATGAATCTTCATTCTGCTCATGTTGTGAATGGCTTGAAGTGGTAGTTTCTTGAGTGAGATTGGTTCCCAAATTGACACCGTAGAAAGCCCATCCCTATGAATTAGAAGAGCACCATCTACATCAACTTCAAGTTAACAATGTTGCCTAACTGCAGTGGAGTCCTTCTTCTTTCTTTGTCTCTTTTGGCAATGATACGATCATAAGCCATTTTCAGCAACTTGATGCACTTTAGGAAGAAGTACATATCTTGCTCTCCCAGTTTATTGTTTATTTCCCTGAAGTGTCTGGTATAGATATAGTGAATGTAGGATTCATCAAGCAACCTTACTTCATATCCACTAAATAGCCTTATTTCAGCACCCTCCTTTCCTCCCCACTTTCTTTCAATCACCATCTCATAGATATTTTCATCATAGTACACATTTGAGATGGGTGTAGAGGAATGAGTACTAGACACCATTTTTCTCTTTGAAGATTCTGTTAGTTTAACTTTCAACTCAGGAAACACAACTTCTTCTGCTTGCTTTGTCTTCTTCTTATCAAGGGGATTAATAAATGATCTATCTTTCCTCATGCATATTGCCTTTAATGATTTCAAATTGTCAATTCTTTTGAACATTCTGAGTATGTTTTCAAATTCATATCCCCTAAACATAGCAGAGTGATTGATCAATTCTAGTTGAGCTCTTTTAGGTCATGGATCTCCAGGACATTTACAAGAGCAGAGTACTCTGTAAAGAATTGACCAGCCTGGAAATCTTTTTAACCATAAACATATTCCAAGTGCTGTGATACTTTCATGCAGTTATTTTCGATCTACTTTGCCTTTTGGAGTTGACACACCTCTAATTAACTCAGCGGTAGTTAACCCTTCTTGTAGTTTTAATTGTGAGGGTTCTGCAAAACATTCAGGGTATTTGTGGAGTATAGGAGCTAACAATTCTTGATCTGTTTGTTTTAGCAGCATGTCTTGAGCAGTTACTCTTGATCTTGGCTTTTTGCTTATGATTTCTTCTTCCAGCTGTTTGAGTCTATCTTTCTTTTCATTAATCATTGGAGAGTTGCAGCCTTAATGAGTTTGTTTTCATATTTCCAAGCTTTATTCTTATGAAGCCTTGGCTTGAGAGATAATCCTTCATTTCCTATTTGACATGCTATCAGGATCAAGAAATAATGGTTTAGGTGTTGAGGTTGATTTCTTCATAGCAGAAAATTTTGGCACATGAACCTTTCTGGTGAATGATCTTTCATACTTAATTTCAAAGGTTGGATCTAGTAGTTTATTCACCTTTTCCTCTTCTTCTTCTTCCTTCATTCCTTCATATATCATACCAAAGACTACATCTGGATCATACTCGTGATTGATCAAAAACATTGCTTTTATCACCACGTCATCAGTTTGAGCTTTTAACACCATTTCCTCTACTGGTTGTTCTGTTTTCATAGGACTGTCCATATGAACATCATTTTCAGCATCATAACCTCCAGCTATCTCTCCTTCTTCCAGATCAATACTAACAGCTTCTTTCTTTAATTGAGCCTCAGCCTGTTCATGTTCTTCAAGAAATTCAGCTATTGCTGCCAAGCTTCTAGGGTCATCTTTCTTATTTTTCTTCACACTCTCTCTTAACCATTGTCTTTTGCCCTTAGCCTTTTCAGCTAGATCTTTCCTCTTCCTGGAGTATGTTTGAAGTTGTGGACTAGTAGAGGATTTAGTCTTTTCAATCTCTTAAGGTAATTTTTCAGCCATGGTTTGTTCTTGATCATCAATTCTATTTCCTCCTTTTCTGTTCTTTTTCTTCCTTATCTTTTTCTTTTTCACAAAATTCTCTCATCATTTCTTTTTGTTCCTCAGATAGTGCCATAGCAGGTACTATTTGCATACTTAACTCTTTCTCCAAGGGAATTGGAGATTGAGGGATGATTACAATAGGTTCAGTGTCAGTCCTCTGATTATTCACAAACTCCCAAAATTCATCATCTATACTGAATTCTTCAGAGGTAAAGCTATCTAGAGAACTGATTAGTTCTTCAAATTCTGCATTCTCAGCTTGAGTAGCCCCTGATTGCCCAGAATAAATCACAATTTCTAAACTTGGTTCCTGATTCTTTGTTTGGTTTGCATCTTCTCGTTGTTCATCATTTTCAGAGGAAGATTGTTTCTCATCATCAATAACTCTGTCTTCATCATTTTTGTTTTCTCTAGCCACAACACTTCTTTGAATTTCAATTAACATTTCAATTCAGAGATCCTTTTATTTTGACTTTCAACTTGACTTTGAATATTGGAGATGATCTCTGCTTATTCTTCAATAATATCTTCTTGCTCTTCCATTGCTATAGTTTGAATGGCAAGAGTATCAACATGGCCACTTACTTCTTCTCTAGAATTGTTAAGAGCTGCTCTTAAGTATTCAATCTCTTTCTCTTTCTCTTTCTTTTCAACTTCATATTTTTCTTTTAACTCTTTTAGCGCATGCTCCTTTTCATCCAATTCTAGAATTCTATCATCAATAATTCTGGCCCTCCTATTCAGTATTCTCTCCATTCTTTCAACCTTTTGCAAAAGTTCAGATACCAACTCATCTTTTTCATCAGGCCTATTTACATTTGATTCAGCAAAGCTCTCTAAGGGAGCAGTCTCAAAAGTTGCTCTCTTTATAGGCATTTGAACATATTGATCCTCCTTATCTAAAGATGATTTGGATGCTTTAGATGTGCTAGTTGAGTCTCCAAACTCAGTTGGGTAATCATGGGTAGGCAATGGTTGATGTGATGAAGTTGGTGAGTGAAGTTGGTGAGTGATGAGGTGAGTAATGAGGTGGTGAAATTAGTTGTGGTGTTGGTTCTGGTGTTGGTTGTGAGGATGGTTGTGGAGTTAGTTGTGGATTTGGTTGTGGTGTTGATTATGGTGTTGGTTGAGGTGTTGGTTGTGGTGTTGGTTGTGAAGATGGTTGAGGTGTTGGTTGTGGTGTGGTTGTGGAGTTGGTTGTGGAGTTGGTTATGGATTTGGTTGTGGAGTTAGTTATGGAGTTGATACAACTGGTGATGCATAATCATGAATTTTAGGTCCAGTGTGAGAATCACCCCCTGCATCATCCTGGGGTGACCCTGACCTTTGTCTATCAGCACCATCAGCTTGCTCATCATCAGCTTGTTCATCATTGTGATCTTTAGCATCTTGTTCTTCTCCTTGTTCTTCTTGATTGATCTGTTGAAGCATCCAAGGAAGAAGAGGTGAGTGAGCTCCACTATAAAAGTTTCTTGGATCATTCTTCTTAATGTACTTGTATGATCTTGCATCATAATGAGGAATATCAAGCACTGGTCCCTCAGTAGCAAGATCTGGAAATGCTTCATTTATCAGGCATTGAATGAATCTCGGATACATCAAGAACTTGTATCTTCTCCCCCTTGTATGTTTGAAATTAGGCCATTAAATACATAGGCAGACATGTTGAATGGTCTGTTTGTACAGAGAGCACAAATTGCTGAGGAAGTGGAGATTGGAATATCATTAATCCTGTTTTTCTCTTGGACAAGCAGTGCTGAAACATGTGGATTAGAAATCACCACGGCAAATCAACTAATCCTTTTACAATTTGTTTAGCTTTAAATCCTCCTTCATAACCAATCTTAGCAAAGAATGTGGTTATTTCATCATCATCCAGCTCTAGTGGTGCATTAGCATTATCACCAAAATGCAAGAATCTTCTTACAAAATCTTCAGAGATGCTCAGAGTATGATCATTGTCAATTCTTCCAGATAAAGTTCTAACACCATCTGCTTCAATTAGTTCAACTGAATTTTAGAAATACCTTATGAGGTTCTCATAGATGGTGGGTCTAACTGTGATAGCATAAGTTACCCTTGTTGTAAAGATGAATATGATAATATCTCTGAGTCCCTCAGCTTCTGACACATCAGGGTTTAAACAACCGCTGACATTATGGAGCTTGCTCCATGAAAGGTTTTCCATATAATCTGCATAAGAGACATGTGTGTCAGTTTTGATGAGAACTCATGTGTACCGTTTATCAGTTTGACTTTTAGTGGTCAAAGATGAAAGTTTGACATTACTGTATCATTGTTGTCACATCAAATGGTGAATTTGTTGTTCAACAATCATAGTTTCTATGTTTGAACTATTTATTAGATGTTATTTCATTGATTTGTTACACATTTTCATTTTTCATGATACTCTGTTCTTACGACAATCATCACGATAAAGGTTTTCATGATGAGTAGAATTCCGATTAGTTCACATGTTCATTGAAGTCGAAAATGTATATTATATCACATCAATAAATCGGATTTTGGTGTTCTTCATTATCATTTGGTTCTTTGTTTGATTTAGGTTTAACAGTTCGAAAGTTAGGTCTTGATGAAATTTTTGGAAATTTCACCTTGTTTTCCATGTAACTGTAGTTTCAGAATCGATAACAAGAACAGATTGAGTAGAATCACACAAAAATCTTTGGTTGTTTATGATGAAGATGATCGAAGAGGGGGTATTGTGTATTTGCGCTCGTCTGACTATAAAGTCTCTCAGATTTGAAAAGTATTAAATGACCCGTTTAAATTCCTTTAAATAGTCAAATAATGGCTTTTACAAGATTTTACAAGCTTTTAAGCAAATGCGGTCACCACTGTAGCAAATGCGGAGGTGTAAATTTTCAATCTTTAGGTCACCCGCATTTGTGTACTGTTGCAAATGCGGAAGTTAAAATTTGATAAAATTGACTGTCTGCATTTGTGTACTGTTACAAATGCGGAAGTTAAAATTTGAGTAACTTTAACCATTCGCATTTGACTACTGTAGTAAATACGGAAGTATAACCACATTTGTGATTTAATTCATCTGCATTAGCACACTGTCGCAAATACGGTAGTGTTGTACTTTAGTTTCATTCTATCCGCATTTGTGCACTGTGGCAAATGCGAAAGAACAAAGTCAATCAGCATTTGTGTAACTGAACCAAATGCGGTTGACAACACTTTTTTAGCATTGCACTGTAGCAAATGCGAAGGGAGATGTTCATCAGCATTTCTCTAATGTAGCAAATGTGGTTCACAAAACTTGTTCAGCTTTGCTCACTGTAGTAAATGCGAACGAACGAAGTTCATTAACATTTGTCTACTATAGCAAATGCGGCTGATCAAATTTAGTTAGCACTTGCTCACTGTAGCAAACGCGGTAGAATAAAATCCACATTTACTTCTTAACATACTAATGCGGTAGAGTACAATCTTTGTCCGTATAGTTTCACTTTGAAATAAAGAGTTACTTGCATTAGTTATATGCATGGGTTACCTTCACCCGCATTAACTAATGCACTTACCTGCATTAGCTTTGAACTTAATCAAAAGTTAATGTGTCTGACTTGGTTTTTCATATTATGAAGAAATGTCCTTGATTTTTCTTATGAAGTTGTTGACTGTTGAGATTGTTAATTCTTGCTTGGATTGAATTGTATGTCATAAGTGATACAAGCTTCCTAATTTTGACTGATTTTGGACTTTTTATGCTTCTAAGAATCTACATAGACTGAGATACTATGGTATAACTTTTGCAACAACACCAGTATTTTCTTTCTGTTTTCTTTTTATTATTAAGAGAATACTTTAATCAAGAAAAGAGAATTTATACAAACTTACTCAAAAATTTTAAATTACTCCCCCTAAAGTTTATATCCACATGTGGAAAGAAACTTTAAAGATTTAAAACCTTTGAATATTTTGATTTTTGACAATGAAGATAACTATACCTTTTGTTGGGATCATATCAATCTTGCATTACACATGTGCATTCTTTATGATAAATTTGACATGTTTATGAACTTGAAGATTGAAGGTATGTTTGTCCTCTTAAACTCTGACCTTGTTGATATTTTGATGCAAATGATATTTATCATGGTTTTGGTTGATATAATTATTCAATGTGTATCTCAGACACAAGCATGGAATGATCAACCATCCTTATACAATGCATGGTAGAACTTTTTCACAGCTTTTCTTACCAAGTCAGTTAAGTTATGAGATTTTATTTTCACTGATCCTCAATGGGATTCTTTTACTTTGATCCTTTTCATGATGATCGACATTAGGATTCTTTTCACTTCACTTTGGAAGCTGATCCATGATAGGATTCTTTTGTTCATTCACTTGGAATGTATTGTTTTTGTTGATTCATCCAATTTTGGATGTGTTCCTCATTGGGAATATTTTGGATCATAACATCTGCACTATGTGCATGTTTCATCAGGTCTTTGCTCAGCAAAACAAAGATGAGACATGATGTGGTGAAAGAGATTCATAAAGTATCATTACCTGGTGTGTTTAGGTTACTACACACACATGCATTCACATAAGCCAATACATACTTGTACTTTGTGATGAGTGTTTCACAATTGAATAAGTCTTTAATTCATCACTGCATGTATCTTTTCTTCCAAGTTGAGCCTACCAACATATCTGGTAAGTCATTTCAGTCTTTCACATTTTGAAATTAAGCATAGTGAATGATATAACGACTGTAATTATATCATTTCCCAAAGATTCTATTCTTCATCAAAATTGATTTCTTTTTGGGGTTTTCCAATGTTTTTAATATTTTTGATTTTTTATGGTTTTACTCAAGGTTAATCATGCCAATTGACTGAACCCGGAATTCAAACCTACTAGTTTCAAATGAATTGGTAAATAAATCAGCTACTTGATTTTTAGTTGGTACTTGAATCAATTTGATTAACCACTTTTCAGCACAATCTCTCAAAAAGTGATATCTAATTTCAATATTTTTGTTTGTGTGCTGAACTGGATTATTTTTTATGAAAACAACTGTTGTGTTGTCAATGTAAATTGGTGTGTGTAAGAAGTGAAAACCATAATCAAGCATCTGGTTTTGAATCCAAAGTACTTGAGAGCAACAAGCTGATGCTGCAATATACTCAACTTTTGCTGTGGACACATATACATTTGTTTGCTTCTTGTATTGCCAAGATACTAGTCTGGTACCAAGAAATTGACAACTGCTAGAGGTGGATTTTCTGTTGAAGTTGCATCCTCCATAATCACTGTCTGTGAAGGCATAGAGATTACATTCTCCTTCCTTTGGATACCATAACCCAAGAGCTGGTTTGCCCTTCAGATATCTAAATATCCTCTTGACTGCATTCACATATGATTCTTTTGGACCAGCTTGATATCTGGCACACACACAAACACCAAACATAATGTCAGGCCTACTAGCTGTTAGATACATAAGTGAACTATCATTGATCGATAGTGAGTCTGGTCCACCGGTTTGCCTTCAGGATCAGGTCCAATCTTCACTTTAGTATCCATAGGAGTTTTGATGGACTGACAGTTAGCAAAGTGGAATTTCTTCAACATGGTTTCCACAAATTTTGATTGATTGATGAAGATTCCATCTGTTGTCTGTTGGACTTGCACCCCTAGAAAGAAGGTAAGTTCCCCCATAGCACTCATTTGAAATTTGAATGCATAAGGTCTTCAATTCTTTGCAGAGCTACTTGTTTGTTGAGCCAAAAATGATATCTTCCATATAGATCTGGACTAACACATTCTTTTCCTTTCCTCTATTCTTCTGAAGAGATCTGATTGATCTTTCCTCTTTCATATCCATGTTCAAGAAGAAAATATGATAGTGTCTCATACCACTTTCTTGGGGCTTGGTGAAGACCGTACAAAGCTTTGTCATGCTTGTAAACTCTATGAGGGAAATCTGGATCTTCAAAGCCAGGTGGTTGACTCATATAGACCTCCTCAGCAATCTTTCCATACAAGAAGGCACACTTTACATCCATTTGATAAATAGTAAATTTCATGGATGTAGAATATGCAAGAAAGATTCTGATTGCTTTTAGTCTGGCAACAGGTGCAAACAAATCGTCATAGTCAATTTCTTCTTCTTCTGAGTGTATCCCTATGCCACTAGTCTTGCTTTGTTTCAGATGACGATCCCTCTATCATCAGTCTTATTCCTGTAAAGCCATCTGGTATCGATAGGGTATTGTCCTTCGGGAAGATCTACCAGTTGCCATACTTCTTGCTTCTTGAATTAGAGCAATTCTTCGTTCATTGCTTGAATCCAGCTATTGTCTTGAAGTGCCTCTTTGATGTTCTTAGGTACTGTTTGACACAAAAAGCATGAGAACATACAGATGTTTGCAATACTAGACTTGCTTCTTGTCACCCTCTCACTAAGATCACCAATAATAGTTTCAACTGGATGATTCTTAGGTATTCTGATGGTTGGAATGGACTCACCAGCATAGTTACATCAAGATTGGAGACATTCAGTTCATTATGGTCAAAGGCACCTTCATCTTGTACTGTTGTGGAATTGAAGATAGCCAGACTCCATTTCAGTTCCTGCTTCAGCTTCAGCAGCACTGTGATTACTTTCATCATTTGAAGTTCTTTGTGTTTTAGCTCGAGGAGTTACTTGTTTTTTATTTCTGATCTTAGTTTTTTATTTCTGATCTTAGTTGATAGATCATCTGAGTGTGATGGTAACAGGCTTGGTCCTCCTTTAATTGAAACACTCTGATTTTGTGATGATTGTCTGATGGGATCAGCTTGAAGAGGAACATCTTCATCAGAAGTAGGAGGAATCAATGGAAAATCATTTCTTCTTTCTACAGCTGAAGAAGTGTCACCTGAATGGAGATTTCTTGCATTGGACAAGTGAAATTGATCAAATTATTTTGTAAAAAGTCAATATCAAACAACCAATCAGGACCATTTGTAGATTTGAGAAATGAATGTTCCTTGAATTGAACATTTGTTGATTCATCAATAATGTTTATCTACTAGGATTAAACACTCTGTAAGCCTTTAAAACAACTGAAAACCTACAAAGAATCCTTCATCAGACTTGGATGAAAACTTTCCAAATAGTCTCGGGTGTTTAATATTGAGACAGGACTACCAATGATTTGAGGAATCCAATAAATGATTTCCTATAAAAGACTGGTTCATAAGGAGTCATGTTACTTTCTTTAACATTTAGAGTTTGATTTTTTACAAAGCATGTTGTATTAACTACTTCTGCCCAGAAGGTGATAGGCAGTTTAGCATCGGCTAGCATTGTTCTTGCTGCTTCAATAAGTGTTCTATTCCTTCTTTCAGCTACCCCATTTTATTAAGGAGTTCTAGCTGCACTAAATTGATGAGCAATGCCTTTGGTTGCACAAAAAGAACTCATTCCTTCATTTTTGAATTCAGTACCATTATCACTTTTGATTGTTTTGACCTTATGATCAATTGATTTTCAATTTTTGTAATATTGTATTATTTGGGATACCTCGTTTTTATGAAGTAAGAAGAAGACCCAAGTAAATCGTGAAAAGTCATCAATGATCACCAGACAATACTGCTTCTTTCCAATACTCATGACATGAGTTGGTCCAAACAGACCCATATGAAGTAACTTCAACGGAGTATTGTTTGTGTTCACTAGCTTGGTTTTGTGAGAAGATTTGTGTTGTTTTCCTTTGAGGCACGCTGAATAGTGATCAACAAAATAAAATTCTTTCTGAGGAAGACCAATGACATGGTTTCCTTTGACCAATCTGTTCATGTTTTTAAAGTTTGTGTGCCCAACCGTCTGTGCCAAAGCTGTGACTCATCAAATGATGCTTTTGATAAAAGACAAGTTTCTTCTTTAGGTGATGCAGAACACAGGTTTAACACATAAGTATTATTCTTCCTTGTGTCTTTAGGATAACCCATTCTTCACGGATCTGAAATCCAGGTTTCAGAATGTAGCAATGAGTGTCTATAAAATGAGTAAAATATTTCTTGTCACAGATCTGAGATACGCTTAGCAGATTGAAGTTCAGTTGTTCACAGTAGTTCACTTTGTCGAAGCTTAGCATCCCATTTGTCACAGATCCTTCACCTGTGAGTCTACCACCTTTTGAATCTCCACCAAATGCCATCGTAGTTCCTTGTATGTGCTTGAAGTCATGAAGGAGGGAACGATATCCAGTCATGTGTCAGGAGCATCCACTGTCCATACACCATATGTTGTTGGACCTATATGGATGAGCCTGCAAGCATAAAGGAACTCATTAGAATGTGGAACCCAAGCCATGATGGTCTTGGGTTTCCTGTTCCTATATATCATGGTGACTTCTTGATACTCTCCTCTAATTGGTGATTTATTTAGAGTGAACTGGGAGATTGCTTATGATATCTTGCTGAGGTTTTCTCATAAGCATCAACAGAGGAGTTAGACGAATAGTGAAATCTGTGATCTTTATTCTTTTGAAGAAATTTAAACCGTTTCTAATTTTCAAAGATCATTTTGGATTTTGAAAAGTCTTGTTTTTGATTGATGAACTGGTTACCTCTTTGACTTTTCCTTATTTTTTTGGTTTTACTCATGTCATTGAGTGATCTTGATGTTCAAGATTGATTGTTCTGCAAGTGACTCTTGACTTGAGTTTTGTCTAATGATGCTGTTGAGATTGGTTTGTTTTGGGAATCCTCAATCCTTTCTGATTAAAGTAGCAATCAGATGAATTGTGATTGTTCATATCACAGACTGAATAATATTTGTTGAAATAAGAATTTTTGGTTGAGTGGTTGTTCATGTCATAGATAGAACATTATTGATTGAAAAAGCATTTTTCTATTTTATGATTGAACATATCACAAATGTCACAACACATTTGTTTGTTGCTTGAGTCATATTTTGGTTTGTGTGACTCAGCTGATTTTCCTTTTTGTTGCTGAGCCACTTTCTTTTCTTTAGGGGATGAATCAAAATCAACCTTTTTTGCAAGTTCTTTCACAACACTACATCTAATTGATTGTTTGGTTGTTTTCGTTTTTTTTGGGTAAAGGGTTACCCTCGTGATTTGTATATATCA
This sequence comes from Flaveria trinervia, assembly GCA_025506515.1. Classification (NCBI taxonomy): domain Eukaryota; kingdom Viridiplantae; phylum Streptophyta; class Magnoliopsida; order Asterales; family Asteraceae; genus Flaveria; species Flaveria trinervia. The sequence continues at coordinate 26,934,680 of CM046441.1, forward strand.
ATAAAACCAAATACACACAAGTAGCATAAAGGAATTCTATGCTAGTTCATAAATAGGGCATACCCCATTATGAAGAAAACCAAAACCATTACATAGAAACAAGATTACTAAAATAATCAATCTACTTAGGTAAAATTAGGTTGTTTCAATATCTTCAATCTTCCAATCCTTAAGAATCCTCATAACCCCCACTGTTTTGCGAACCTTTAACTCATAAGGCGACACCGTATAGTATCCATAATAATGCCAATTAATAAATCAGGCGGTCGTGCATTGTTTTGAAAAAGCCTATTATTTCTCTCCTACCAAACCATATATGCTGTAGCCACAACCTCTATACGACCTAACACATCCATAAGCCCCCTCGAATTACCTTTAGCAGTAACCCAAGCCATAATATCCAACCAATCTGGCTAGCTTGATGCATTCCTATTTTAGTCTTGATTGCATTCCACACAATAGTGGAATATTTGCACTCAAAAAATAAATGTGAATGAGAATCAAAATCCCCTAAACAAAGCGGGCAAGCCATAACATTCATGGATTTCCTTCGAGATGAAGGCCATTTAAGAATCTTATCTTGAGTTAACAATTTACCCTGGATAATTAACCATGGTAAAAACGCATGACGAGGGATACAATGAGAGAACCATACACTATTATGCCATTGAACTTCCACTCCACGAGCCCTGATCGATTGCCAAACACCTGTTGTTGGAAAAATCCGAGATAATATTGCCCTCCTCCATCGGATAACATCCAACCGATTTACATCAAGAGTGTGCTGCACATTAAGTAAATCCGGATCTTAGCAACCAATTCCATAGGCCAGTCCCATTGACCATTTGAGGACAAATCCGCCACCCTAGCATTTAAATTGAATCCAACCCTTGAAACGTCACGATTCAATAAAATATTAGTCAATGGACTCAAAGAACACCATTGTTATACAATAATGAAGTCTCCATCCCATTACCAATACTAGACCAAAAAACTTCTGAATACATGGATGTAACATCAATATCTTCTACAGCTCCAAGCATAATTGGATGGAACTTTAATGGTCCAAAAATTACGATCTTTTAGCCGATACTTACACACCCAAGCTACCCACAAGGAATCATGATGAGAAGAATACTCCAAATCTAAAATGTCATTAAGGCTTTATTACTCTCCTCAACTCTTCTAAAACCCAGCCCCCCTCATATTTTGCTTTGCACATATTCTTCCAAGAAACTTTAGCTTTACCAATTTGCTTGGGCCTTGACCCAAAGGAACCATTCATCTTAGTTTCTAACTCCATGATGAGCCATTTTGGAAGAACTAAAACCGAGGACCATATACATGTAAAGCCGATAACACCGAGAGAATTAATTGACACCTCCCAGCAAACGATAAGCATTTGTTTCTCCAATCAAGAATTCTACCCTCCATTTTGTCAAGCAGGATCTTACAGTCTTTATAAGTAATCGAGATGAAATAAGAGGGACACCTAAGTACTTCATAGGTAAAGTACCTTCCCAAAAGGCATAACCTCAAGAATTACTAATTTCACAACTCATTTCTCACTTCCTTGTCAAACTGTTCAACATGTTCTTTATTATAATTATCAAACCCAACTCCTTGTCTTAATTTTGAAGACCGTGTCTGATAGAGGTTTATGTGTTGAAGTGGGTGACCATTTTTGTTGTTTTTGCAGTGAAACTTTCCTGATTTGCTTGAATTGTGTTGAGATATAATCTCATTATCTGAACTGCTCTCAGCAGTGGGTTCCACTGACTTAACAAACTTCTTTTTTCTTGTTTCCTTGTAAAACAGATATGAAATTTATAAAAGGGACAATTGCTTTTACAGGGCTTGAGGGTTTCATGACACTCACTGCCTTGTCTGAACACTCATTGATTTTGATTAGGTGACCTAACTTGATTTTCTCCTTATTTGTTTCAATATAACATTAGGTTTGTTTTGAGGATTGTCACTTGTTTTACTATAGATTTAGGTTCCATAGTTTTAGTTTCAATTTCTTCAGTGAGTGAGACAGATTCAGGCATGAGAGTGTAGTTGTCATTGTATGGTGGAGGACATGAATTATACTCAATCCTTAACATATCCTTTGGATCCTATTGAGAGTCAAGCATCTCTTGCAGCTTGACCGAAGGCATTTGAAACTTTTCAAGTTTCACCTCAGTCAGTGAATGTTCAGCCTTAGATTGAGCTAACTTTTCTGTAAGTAGCTCATTCTCAGCTGCAAGAGTGTACTTTTCACCATGCAGTTTTTGTTCTATGTTAGAGATAAGAGATTTGATTTTTTATTTCAAAGCCTTTTATCTCTCTTTTTATCATCTTTGATTTTACCTTTTCTCTTTAATTTTATCAGCCAGTTTATGGTTATGCTCTCTATAACCTTGCACTTTAGAAATACATTTTTCACTACAAAGGTTAGATTCTACCTTAGTAGGCATTAGAGATGGACCATCGTTGATGTGTGCCATAAGTGCATGATTTTGAAATTGAGGGTTGACTTCCTCTGCGTACATGCTCCAGTCATATACCCCATCTTGTTTTATCACGAGAGCACTGGCAGAAGACTGACTGCTTCCGTGAACTTGATTTTTCAGTTGAGGTGGATTTTGATATGATTGGTGTTGTTGAGAATGATGATACTGATGTTGTTGATTGTTAGAGTGAAAGCTTGAGTTAGGCTGTGAGGATGATTTGCCTTGAGAATTCCTTTGATAGTTGTTTCTCTTGGGGGCATTGCATTCTCTGGAGAAGTGGCCAGCCATGCCACAGCTGAAGCATTTCACCTTGGATTTATCATATCCAAGTTTTGTATTTCATTTAGGCTCAGCTTTCTGCCTTTTCTAAAGAATTTCTTATCTCTTATGGCAATCATGGCCATTTGCCATTGTAGATCCATTTCTTCCATATTATCAGGATCCATTTCCTCCAGATCTTCTGGAATTAGATGAGCAGAAGTGAGTCTTCCTCCTAAATATGCTTCAAAGCTTGCAACAAAGGCATTGTAAGTTGCCTTTTGTTCTTCTGATCTTGTGTCTTCAAGAGTGATTTGAGGAGCAGCAGTGACTCTGGATGTTTGAGATGATGTTGATGGATGATTGATTGGTGGAGTTGCAATGAACCCAGAGTTGTTTAGTTGATCTCTTGATGAAATGAATCATCCTCCTCGGTGATGAATGCATTTTCCATAGAATGAGATTCTGATGGAAATTTGTAAGCTTCATTCACTCTTGGTCCACCAAGATTTCTGCTTCTTTCATCAAGTTCCAATGCTTCTATTTTGGCTATCATGTTATCCAAAGTAGTACTCTCGAGATCAAGAGTATTTTTCAGCATTGTTACATTCTGTTTCCAGCTTTTAGGGAGGCTGTGTAGCATTTTCTTGTTTATTCCTTGATCTTGTAATGACCCCAATGATTTCTAAGTCATTTACCAACTATACAAATCTATGCAGTTGTTTTGATATGGACTCTCCCTTGGTGTGATGGAATGTTTCACACTGATTAATAAGCTTATCCTTGTTAATTTCTGCTACCTCACTACTTCCTTCACACATAATTTTCAATACATCCCACACAGCTTTTGTAGTACCATACTTCTCCAATCTTTTCAGCACATCCATATTGAGTGCTTGAGTTAGAATGGAGTAAGCTTTAAGGTCATTCTTGATTTTCTTATAGTCTTCATCATCAAGAGTTAGATCTTTAATAGGTATCTTGCAGTTTTGTAAATTGCAACTTGATCTGCAGATAGAGTGACAGGGATGTGTGGCCCTTTGCATATTGAGATCCAGAATCAGGATCTACACACCTGTGATGTAATTCCTAAACCGATTTCCATGTTTTAAAATCATATTTGTGTTTAAGCATAGGAGGTTTAGGTGTATGACCAAGTTCTGAGTAATCGTTAGAATCCATTTTATAAATATAGATTAAGGTGATTTTTAAGATTGATTAGTCCAACTTGTCCAAATTTCAAACAGATTTTAGAATCAGATCTATGATGGTAGTGAGTTTCTTGTTGTTTGGATTGTTTTGGTGAGAGTGTGTTTGATAGAAGTAGTTTCGGATGAGTGTTCTCTGTTGTTTATTAAGTAGATATGATATATACTCTATTAGCAACTCATTACAAGATCAATCGAGTTCTATTCAGTTCTTGAGTAGATCTGAAAAAGAACCGAGAGCCAAGACTCTGAGATCAATTGACTGCGTTAGTAAGATTGAGATTCTTACTATGAATCGAATATGGTAATCAAGTAATGATTGAATGGCGGAAACAAACAATCAAAGAACATTCAATGCAAGAATTATACTCATAAATGCTTTTGTATGTATTGATGAAAGTGATTGATTACAGAGAATAAAAGACAACAAAATATTCTCTATGTCTACCGGCCGTCACCTCATGTACAAGGTTTTCTATTCTATTTATAGGCAGACAAGATGCCTTTTACAAAATGACTAAACTACCCCTGACCTATTACCTCAGAACTAGTCTAAGTCTTGATCCACATCTTTGCTTGTTCATCCGCATTGACAAATGCGGATGAGTTAACTTGATCAGCATTTCTTCACTTGATCATTCGCATTAGTATGTTGGTCATCCACATTGGTTAATGCGGATGAACAAATACTTCTGCGCATTTTCGGTCATCCGCATTTGTCAAATGCGGATGAGCAAAGTCTTGTCTGCATTAAGTCTTGGTCTTCCGCATTTGTCAATGTGGAAGAACAAATACTTGTCCGTATTTGTTTTTTGTCTTCCACATTGACAATGCGGAAGACTATACTTGGTTTTTCTTGAGCAGGATCTTCATCCGCATTTCTTCTTCGACTTATGGGATTCTAGCCAAGCAATCATCATATCACCCATTGAATTGGCATGTATGATCCTTTCACGGTGCAACAGATTCTCCACTGCAAAATATTCAAGAAGATATACCTTCTGATTTTGAAGACATGTATAATTACTTAGTAAAGAAGAAGTACAATCGAGTAGTTTTAGATGATTGATAGTATCTCAGATTAACAAGGAATATGAAAAGTGTATGTCTGTAGAACTATCAGCCCCGATAGATCCAAATAAAATCAGTTTAGAACATGGACAATGGACACCGAAGAGTAAAAGCATTAATATTGATGATATTCATGTTATCGAATTGCACCATCTTGATCCAGGGGATATGAGCATTACTTCTTTGAGGTTTCGGTTGCAATCGAGTAATTATCCATGAAAGAGATTGAACAGGCTAGAAGGAAAATCATTGAGAAAATTAGTAAGAAAGTTTCAAGAAACAGAGAAAGTATACAACAAGATGATTATTCTTGACATGGATAATCCACAATACTTGGTGATTACAAAGAGAACAAGAATTTTAATGTCTTAGGAGATAAAAAATCAATGGAACTAGTGAAAAGGAGTCATGATAAGAGGAAAGATCTGATAAAGATGTTTCCTGATACTGAGAAGCTAGCTTACAAAGTATCTATAGATCAGAAACAACTTTGGAATAAAGCAAGATCTGCAGGATATATTGTAAGAAATGTTTTACAAACAGGATAATCAATATAAGAGCTATTGAATGCTATGATTGTGTCTGATAAAACAAAAGAATATGAAAAATCATTGCATGGAAATATTATGAGATATTTGATGCATTTTTTATTAAGAGAGTGAATGCTATTTGTGATGTTTATCACTTTTATTAAAGAATCATTACTCTACCATTCCAAGACTCAAAATAATTACACAAGTTACCTCTAATCAATCCTACAAAGGCTTCAAGAGGAGAGAACTTTGTGAAACTTCTAGACCATGGAATTTCTAGAACGCCATTGTTTCTCCAAACAAGATGTGATCAGGAGGACAAGATGTATTTTCAAACGTTGAAAAAGAAAGGAAAAGGATAATCATGTTCGGTAGAAGAAGAAAGCTATTTGGAAACTTATGGTGATAAGTATTTTGACAAGGTCGTAAATCCAGTTGTGAAAGTAACTGATGGTACTCAAATGTCCAAACCAATCCTGAAATGGTTTTATGACTAAAACATTTTAGTTGATACTTGTAAGAATGAAGATGACTGGGATAAAGATTTGATCTATCTTTTTGGATTTTTTGAATTGAATATGTTACATCCAAATTACATCTCATTTCTATTTAATCAAAAGTTTGAGCAAGTGTTACTGGTTGTAGCAAAGAATGACAGAAAATATTTCATGACAATAATCAAAGTGATGAATGTTGCCATGGAGCGTATTTCTTTGAGAAAAGCTCTAGCATATGCAACCATAGTAAAGAAAGATGTAAAAAATATAGAGTTCATGAGGATCTCTAGTAAAGGAGTCTTGGAGATTCATTCAAAAGACTATCAAAATCCAATACAATTTTATGCAAACATCGACATAACTAGTCTTTCAAAGGATAATATGATAGAGATGAAAGCTATGGAGATAAAGATGAATGAATCAAAACTTGAACATGGTATTTTGGAAGGAAATTTCAAGTCTGCGATAAACACGGCATTAAGAGATCTTGAGATGTATAAAGAGAAACTAATGTTCAAGATAAAGGAAGAAGCAGAAGCTTTTTTGATGAAGATGACATGCAAATCTTAGGAGGAGTATTGTCAGATTTCTTGAATATTAGCATTAGTTTTTATATTTTCTTTTTGTCATAGTATAGCGACTTATTTTGTAAATATATGTTCCTAGTTTTCATTGTTTAGTATAAATAGGATATTATGTATTTTGTGCAGGTAGACTTTGGAGAATATTTTTATAACTTTTTTGTTATTCACTCTCCGTAGATTATATCCAATTGCTTTACCATCAATGAAAACTCTACGAATTTTTGAAGTATTTGCAGTTGTTTGATTACTTTGTATAATGATTGTAATAACTCTGATGCAGCCAAAACATTCAAAACATCCAAAGTCTCTTTGTATACATGCACCAAAGAACTGAAGTAGAAATTCATTGGAAGTTTTACACCTTGCACTAAAAATATTTTAAGTATAAAATCTTCCAAAGCCAAGATAAACATCTTCTAAAACCAAGACGAATATCTTCCGAAGCCAAAAGTGAAGTCTTCCGAAGCTTCAAGACTAAGTCTTCCAAAGCCATAGAGTAAAGACAAATTTCTTCCGAAGACTTTTATGAACATGCTTTTATCTGATGTAATTTACCATAAAGCTGGACCACCTATACTACTACAACTCTGATTAGTCACCAACTTACATGATTTGATGAAAAGGTCCATGCTTTTGGTAACTGTACATTGAGGTATTGAGTTTGAGTTTTATACTTTACGTACTTAATCCTTTTTGTAATATATTATGTTGTGAGCTATGTCATGTCATAGTCAGTAGTCAAAAGGCAATCTCCCTTTTGACTCCACATATGATTTTATTGTCTAGTCTTATGTATCCAGCTGGCCTTCAAAGTATGGCCAGTTGTAGGATGTAGTATATGTATCTCAAGTACTTGTAAGTTTCCATTATGCTTTGTAACACTTTGTAATAGAACTTGAGAAGCAATATACAACATTTTTGAAACTCAACTACTTGTGTTGTTTGCTATCTTGTTCTGTCTCTCATTTACTTATGTTCTTAGCATCTTTTATTCTAGTACCAGTTCCCTATTTGATATGTTAGTGTTTTAAAGAACTCTCCACAATTATGTTATTGTGTTGTAAAGTGCATTACCCCTTCTAACGGTCCTGCATTTGGTATCAGAGCATTTTAGGCTCTTGATATAAAATTTCACCATATTAAGATCCTTACACACAGAATACTTAACAACTCAAAGGCAGCTATCACTAAGGCTGATATGGAAAATAACTATGATAAAGTCTCTACTGATCACTCCTGAAGACTTTGATACTTGGTGTCAAAGAATGGAAGGCTTTATCAAGTCTCAAGACTCTAGGATACGGGACTCTATTGTTGAAGGACCTTACATACCAAGCATCTCTTCTGCTGCTAGTGGTAGTATGATTCCAAAGGTTATAGCCGATTTCTCTTATGAAGATAGGAAGAGAGTAGAGATTGATCAAAAGGCCATGACATCCCTTCAAACTGCTCTTTTAAACTCTATCTACAAAGGCTTCAAGAAGTGCAAGACTGTCAAGCAACTATGGGAAGCACTAAAGGTTATGTATGAGGGTTCCAATAAGCAAAGGAGAACAAGAAGGATCTCCTCAAGCAGCAGTTTGAAAACTTCAAGGTAGGTGAAACCATGACTCAACAATACTTCAGGTATGTTGAGATTGTGGAGACTCTAATGGATGTTAGAGTAAGTCTTGAGAATAGGGACATTGTGAGGAAGCTTATGTCCTTTCTTCCTAGACAATGGACACATTATTGTGTTGTTATCAAGAGGACTGAGAGCCGTAAGACTCTTACTCATACATAGTTGTATGGTATTCTTAGTGGATACCAATGGAGATGAACATGCAAAACTCTTCTGGTAACTCTATAAATCAACTGACTTAAGCCCCTCCATATGGTTGAAGAGAAAGCATTGAACCATAACATCATATCATAACTACCCTAACAACTCATAAAAGGGTCCATTCATCACCTTCCTAGAGACTCCAAGAGAAAGCTACACTCAAGGAAGTCTCTTCTAAGAGACAAGTTCCTTTTAGGCTTTTGTTTTCACTCGAGTATATGGAGATAGTTCAGCAAATGGCTCTTCTCACTCATAGAGCCAAGAAGTTCTACAAGAGGACAGGAGGAAGTTTCCTAGCAATGCAGCTAATGGAATGTTTAGGTTGGATAAAAGCAAGGTAAAGTGTTACAGCTGTAACCAGATGGGACACTTTGCTAGAGAGTGTAAGACACCAAGAACAAATGGTGGCCAGACTCAAGCCAGACCAAAGTACACTGAGGGAGCTCCTTAGAATGAGAAGCCAAAGCAGCAAGCTGCAGTTGCTGCTAAAGAATGAGGCTTTGACTGGAGCTTCCAGGTGGAAGATACATCTCTAATCAAGAACTCATGGTTGACCATGATGAAACCAAGGTATTGGAATATATATGCACTCCTGAATGTATTGCTAAAGTTAATAGATACAGGTCTTACAACTTAGAGATGAGATCAGATCTTGAGTACTTGAATCCTTAAAATCTGATTTCAACAAAGCTGAAAATGATTATAAGTTAAAGATAGAGGACTTAGAGAAAACCATTTCAGTTCTTAAACATGAGCACATCAATTATAGGACGCATATCAAAGACCTCATAACTAAGTTAACTGAATGCCATGCTGAGCATGCGATCAGCAAAGCCAGGGTAGAAAAATGTGTTCTTGAAGAAAATGTCTTCAAGAACATGATATCCTCTTCCTTGCATGCAAAAGTTTGTTATCAAAATAAGCTGGGACTAGGATCTTGTGAGATAGCTCCTCCATACACAATCTTGTTTGTAAGATCTCCTAGGTGTGGAACTTGTGAAGATTAGCTTCCCCTCATAGACCCCTTGACTGAAGAGGATGAAGAGGAGATGGTGAAGAATGGCTTTGAGAAGAGTGAAGAAGATAATTATAAGAAGGGTCACCATCCTCTAAGGAGAGTAAAGTTGTTAGGAAGACCATGTCCAAGAGAAAGAACTTGATCAAAAAGACCAAAAGAAAGTCCAAGAAGGCCTAAGAGATCAAGGTCACCTTCAACTCTACATAGAAACAAGTCTTTATTTCTGCAGGATTTGAAGTGGTTAAAGCTGAGGACACAAACTTAAACTCCAACAACAAGAGTTCTAGTTCATATCCAAATTATCCCATCATCAAGAAGAAGGCGAATAAGTTGTGCACCACTGCTGTACAACATGAACCATCAAGATTCAACGGTAGTTCTACCCCATAATAATTCCACATCATCTGAGAAGATGAAGATGGAGAGTGAAAGTGATCAAGTTCAGCCTTGATCACAAAAGAAGACTCCTCGAAGGACTAGGTTATGTGTGGGAGTACCTCTCACTTTGCTAAGGATTGTGTTTACAATCCAAAGTGTACTCTTCATATCACAAAGAAAGAAACTTCTAAGAGTTTGGAGAAGAAGAAGCAAGCTTCAGAAGAAAGATATTTTTCCTTCAGAAGCTCCAAAATGAAGAAGAAGACAAGTGGAAACTTGCCTTCAGAAGAAACTTTGGTATCGGAAGGAAGGAATACTTCCGAAGTACTGAAGCTTGCTGTAGTGAAAGTAAGATTTTCCAAAGGCCCATTCATGAAAACTTGTGATGTCAGTAAAACTTCCAAAGTATTGAAGGTCAAGTCTAAGCTTCCAAAGGTGGTGTGGAAGTCAAAGAAAGACCAAGTGGCTGAGAGTTCTTCATCAACTTCAGCAAATTATCCTTCTAGCATGACTATAGGATCAATTACTGTTGCCTTGTCTTCAACTTCTTTTGATGAGCCCAAGACCAATGAGGGTTGGGTTTCTAAATGTAACTAACCATCTCTTATGTGCAAGAACAGCTCAAGACAAGCAAAATGTATGGATCATTGATAGTGGTTGTTCTAGGCACATGATAGGCAATAGGTCACTACTCCAAAGTTTGAAAAAAAAGATGGAGGACCAGTTGCTTTTGGAGGAGATGCTGGAGGTTACATTACATGAAGGGGCAAGGTCAAAATGGTAAGCTCATCATTGAAAAGAGAAATTTTGTCAAGGAGCTTGGGTACAATCTTTTGAGTGTATCCCAATTTTGTAATTAGAGTCATCACATGCTCTTTACTGAGCATGAGTGCATTGTTCTCAACCATGCGGTGGTTATTCCTTATGAGCATATCCTGCTCAGAGCCCCTAGGAGAGAGAACATGTACAAGATGGATTTGCAAGAAGCATCTCCCTCCGAAGAAGTTTCATGCTTTCTATCTAAAGCAAATAGTGATGAGTCTTTCCTCTAGCATAAAATAATGTGCCATGTAAATTTTAAAAACTTGAATAAACTTATTAAGAATGATTTGGTAACTAGAAGGCCAAAGAACAAGTTTACAAGTGATAACCATTATGTGGCATGCCTGAAAGGGAATTAACACAAGGTATCTCACAAGCCAAAGGAAAGAAACTCCATCACGACCCCCCTACACTTGTTACATATGGATCTCTTTGGCTCCACTAGTGTAATGAGTCTAGGAAGGACCTCTTATTGTTTAGTGATCACATATGACTTTACAAGATTCATATGGGTCTTCTTCCTTAGAACTAAGGGTGAGACTTTTGAGATTCTAAAAAATTTCATCTTAAAGATTGAGAACCAATGTGATCACAAGGTCAAGACCATAAGATGTGATTAAGGAACCGAATTCAAGAACTAAATCCTTGATACATTTTGTGATGGAAAAGGTATTACAAGACAATATAATGCTCCCAAGACTCCTCAACATAATGGTGTTGCTGAGAGGAGAAACAAGACACTTATTGAAGCTTCAAGAACTATGTTGTCAAACTCTAAACTGCCCATTGCCTTCTAAGAAGAGGCAATGAACAGTGCTTGTTATGTGCAAAATAGAGTTTTTATGGTTAATACTAATGGTAAGACTCCTTATGAACTTTGGAACAAGAGGAAACCCTTCATTGGTTTTCTCAAGTCATTTGGATGTCCTTGCACCATCTTGAATATCAATATCAAATTGCCAAGTTTGATAAGAAATCAGATGATGGACACTTCATTGGATACTCTTCTCAAGCTAAGGCTAATTGAGTTACAATCTTAGAACTAGATAGTTAAGGAGTAAGCCAATGTGACTTTCAATGAGCACACTACAAGTGTGAAATGTTCTGGTCTAGATTGGCTATCTGATCTTGATTTAGTTACCAACTATTTTAACATATCTTGTGAACATGTTTTAGGGTCTATAGATATGTTACCTAAAGATGATCTTGATCCAGATTTGAGCTAAGAAGATCTCAAGCTACACATCTTAAGCTCTAGTGGTACCCAATCCTATAAATGAAGCTTCTAACCAGCACATCAATGACAAATCCTAGTGATACTTCTGGGGTGCCTTCAAATTCTAGATTAGAGGCATATAACTCAGAAGAAGGAGCTTCAAATTTGGAGACCATGGTGGTAGTGATAGTGATTAGGATTTTTTGATGCTGATAACCACTCCATTGATGATAACATCAATGATATCACACACTCATTGGATCAAGTTAATCTTGATAAGTGTGCTGATGCGGTGAGTGAATTCTCATTGCCATATCTGAATTTCTCTAATTTAGATCCGTCTAAGCAACTTGCTTTGATCCCTTAGCTAATGATCCACAAGTCTCACCCTTCCACAAACATCATTGGAGATGTTGATATAGGGATAAGAACAAGAGGAAAAAACTATGATGCAAATGTTTGTCTTAACTCTTGTTTCTTGTCCTAGATAGAGCCAAAGATATTTGATAAGGCTCTAAAGGATGGAAGTTGGGTTGAGGCTATGCAAGAGGAGCTGCTTCAATTCAAAAGGCAAAAGTTTTTGAAACCTATGTCCTCTTCCTCAAGGGAGACTATTATAGGGACCAAATTGGTGTTCAAGAATAAGAAGGATGATAGAGGACTTATCATCAAGAACAAGGCAAGACTGGTTGTTCAAGGGTATACTCAAGAGAAAGGAATTGACTACACAGATGTCTTGCTCTTGTAGCAAGACTTGAAGCTGTTAGTATATCCTAGGTTTTTTGTTACATCCAAGAACTTCAAGGTCTACCAGCTCGATGTGAAGTGTGCTTCTCTATATGGGATGATTGATGAAGAGATATACCAGACAACCACCTAGGTTTGTAGATCCTGATCATCTTGATTATGTCTACAGGCTTGATAAAGCTCTTCAGGGTTACACCAAGCACCAAGAAGTGGTATGAGACTCTATCACAGTATCTATGTCAGCATGGCTACAAGAGAGGTACTATTGATGAACTCTCTTCATCATAGGAACAAAAGATGACATTATGCTAGTTCAAGTATATATGGATGACATTATCTTTGGTGTAAACTAATTCAAAGTACTGACAAGACTTTGAAAAGTTGATGAAAGATAGGTTTGAAATGAGTGCCATGGGGGAACTCATTCTTTCTAGAATTCAAGTGAAGCAGTTAACAATGGCATCTTCATAAGTCAGTTAAGTATGTTCAAGACATACTTAAAAGATTCAACATTGACTGATTGTAAGGTTGCTAAGACACCATAGACAAGAACCACTGCCTTGGACCTGATCTTGAGGGGGAGTGTGTGATGAGCATCTCTTCAGGGAGTGATTGGGTCCCATTTATACCTCAACTGCTAGCAGGCCTAAATCATGTTTGCTACATATATTTGTGCAAGATATCAAGGCAACCCCAACATATCACACCTAATCACTATGAAAAGAATTCTATGATATCTCAAAGGTGCTCCATCGCTTAGCCTTTGGATCCAAGAACTCTGATTTCAATCTGTATGCCTATACAGATAGTGACTATGGTGGTTGCAACTGATTAAAGTCTACATCAGGGGGATGTCAATTTCTTGAAGGAAGGATATTCTCATGCAATTTAAGAAACCAATCATGTGTTATCTGCATCAATACTGAGGCTGAATACGTACTGCTACAAGCTGTTGTGCTCAAGTGCTTGGATTTAAATAGATGTTGGCACTATGGATTCAAACTTTAGGAAGACTTCTGTCACATAGACAACAATAGGCTACCTCTTCATAGAGAATCCTGTGCAGCACTCAAGGATTAAAACACATTAATATCAGGTTCATTTGATCAGAGATTAACATTTGAAAATGGATTAATTTTAAAACTAGTCATGGTTAACACAAATGAATGATATGTGATTTGTTCACCAGCCTTTTGATGTAGATATTTAAATTATCTATTCAAACTATTGGGATGATTAACTTTGAGTGTTTTTATTAAAATAATCAATATTATTTCTTAAAATATGTGTGTCCTATTTTGTTTATTTTATCACCTAAACGCTCTTGTTTTCTCTAGATGAAAATCTTTTTTAGAAGACATCTGTAGACTTTTTGAAATATTGATCCTTTTGTCCTGTCGTTGAGATATGGATTTATCTTCGGAAACTTTCTGCCTTTAAAACAAACAACTGTCAAAAGTAAAATTTGGCTTATAAAGAAATTCGGAAGCTTAAATCTTTTCTTAATACCTGTATGTTTTAACTCAATTTTCTTTTGAAGTAATTAACTCGTGGAATCTTTATCCTTAACTGAATACAGCAACAAGTCTAATTCTCTTCGTAAGAAAATTTTCAAAATTCTCGGAATTTGTTGGACCAAAAGAACCAATGAGCCAAGATCAGAAAACCTCTAAGTCCCACATGGTATCACAACAACTGCTGAAAGCCTCATCAGTAGTTTGACAAGTGCTGAAGACTTCAACAGCTGAAGATCAAGTGCTGAAGACCTCAACAGCTGAAGAACTAAAGTGCTGAAGTACAACAGCTGAAGAACACAAGTGCTGAAGCTGAAAGACCAAAGTACTGAAGTACAACAGCTGAAGAGTTTACAAGTGCTGAAGATCAACAACTGATGTACAAAGTCTGAAGACAAAGACTGAAGACATCAGCTGATGATATCTACTGAAGTCATCAGCTGATGAAACACCTGAAGGTCAAAGTCTGAAGATCAAGTACTGAAGCCTCAGTAGTTTGTCACAACTGCTGAAGAGTACTTCTTCAGTAGTTGTGATATCAGTAGTTTTATATTTTTAGTTTCAGTAGTTTTGTAAAACGACTGAAGAGCTTGTTCTTCAGTCGTTGTAGTTTCAGTAGTTTTATATTTTGTACTTAACACCTGATATGTTCTCAGTAGTTGTGAACATTTCAGTAGTTTGTTAAGAATTAGTTATTTTTGTATTAGATCTGCCAGTTGTCACTTTCCGTGATAACAGCAGTGATTGTTGCACTCTATATAAGGAGTGACAACCTATTGTAAAAAACATGAATGAATGGAATGAATGAATGATTGATTAGAAAATTCTACATCTATAAACATTCCTTGAAATCAGAAATATATATTCTCTCCCTATAACCGTATGCGCTCTTAATGCATACAAGTATCGATTGCTTGCTACAATTTGTCTAATTCTGTTTGTATTCCGCTGCTTTGAATCTAATACATCAAACTTGTGATCGCTGATCCTGTCAAATGGTATCAGAGCAGGTTAATCATTGATCGATCTAATAATTGATCATTGAAACTGCTATTCAAGATCTAAGTTTGATTGAATTAGCTTTTGTTTTTGCAAGAAACGGTTATAGAGATTGAATTTTCTGTATTTCTGCTCATTCATCCTGAGATCTTTTCTTGGTTCTCATTGAGTTTGTTGTGGTCTGTCTAAAACTTTTAAAAGCTTGAACTAAATTGTTTTTGAACTGAAAATGACTACTCCCTCCAATGATCCTCACAATACTGGTTTCCTCAACCAAGCCACCAATGCTGGTTAGGAATGAGTATAACATATGGCAAAGACGTATGCTCCATCACCTGTCTGTTAACAGCGCAGGGTGTTGGACATCAGTGGTACATGGTCCACACAAGCCTATGGTGAATAACCCGGAAACCAATCAAATGGTTCCGAAGAGGAGGGAGCAATACTCAGATGAGGATAAGAAGTTGCTTGAAATTGATGCAAAAGCCCATGGAATTCTGGCCATGGCACTGCCAAATGAAATCTATTCTGGGCTAATGCATCATGAAACTGCCCATGACCTCTGGAATGCCTTGAAAGAACAATTTGGAGGACAGATGAGGTCTTGGCAAATAATAGAGAAATTCTTGCCCAACAATATGAGACATTCTCTCATAGAAAGGGTGAGACACTGACTCAACAATATGAGCGGTTCTCTTGTTTGATCTCTGAACTAAAAATGGTCAAACTTGAATACACCAATATTCAGATGATAACAGATTTCTCAGATCACTGCCTGAGAGATGGGACACATATACTATTGTCCTACGCTCCAGTGCAAGTTTGGACAAACTATCTCTCACCCAACTCCATGGGAAACTGCTCACTTTTGAGAGAGAGATAGAACAGAAGAGAAAGCTGTCTTCATCTGGAAAGCTCACTGAAGACTTTGTACCAGGCAACACTGCCTTGGTGGGTCATGAGTCAGAATATGCTTCATCTGAATGCCAGTATGATGAGCATATTAATTTCTCTTCAAGCACTTCTGATTCTGCATTTGTGAGTGTTGATGGTCAGTTTACTGGGTGTAATAATGACAATCTATGTTTCATTATGGATGATCTCAAGGGGATTGCTGATGATGACTTAGAAGAGATGGATATTTTGAGCCAAATGGCCTTGATAAATATCAGATCTCAGAAGTTCTATAAAAGAACTGGAAGAAAATTCCCAGGACTCTCTGGCAAAACCAAAGTTGGTTTTGACAAGAGCAAGTTGAGGTGTCACAAATGCCAAAGGCTTGGACACTTTGCAAGAGAGTGTAGATCAACTGGATCTAACTCCACTGCACCCTTTGTGACTTTTCCTGGCAATAGTCAACAACAGAGGGCAACATCCTGTCACCTCTAGTCATCATCCTCAACAACAATCTCCGGCATATTTTGTTCCTCAGGGTCAAATGCCATATCCGTACCCTTGTTATTACATGCCACAGTCAAATCAAGTTCAAGTTCCTATGGCACCACAACCTCATGCACTACCAGAACCTCAGCCTTCCCAATCTCTCAACAACCTCAACCTCAACAACACAGCTTCTTCACCCCAGGAGTTGTTGACTGGAGCAGTTTACCAGATGACTTGTCTGGTCATGATCAACTGTTCTCAGGTGCTGGTCAACATGGTGGTGACAGTCCTTTGGGAATCTAGCTCTTATGGCTTTGGAGTCTGCTGATACTTCATTTCTAATGCCTCTACACCTCAGGTATCACAGGTATCCTCTGAGGCAAAAGCCAAATTATGTTCTGAACCATGCATAGCAGCATTTGCTTCCATTAGAGAAGCAAATGTAGCTCTAATTAATAAGAACATTGAGCTAGAACAAATAATTTCCAAAAACAAAGCTGAGTTTGAGTTTGTGCTCAAGATAAAAATGATGAGATTTATAAACTGAATTGCCAAATAATTGATGATAAGGCTAGAGAAGAAGTACTTCTAGAGAAGTACAAAGATCTCAAAGAAACCCTTGCAGTTACCCAGGTAGAGTGTGATAGATGGGTACAATCATGCAAAGGTTTTGAAATGCTTCTTAGTAAGCAATCTGCTTCAAATGTGAAGTTTGGAATTGGTTACAATCACACTGCTCCACCTACAGATTTTACCCCACCAGCAGAGAGGTAGAATCTGATGGTGAGAGTGATAACCAATCCATCACATCATGTGATCTACCTTCTGATACAGCACAATCAGAAGTAGCAGTCAGCATCAAGCCCTCTTTGAACCTATCAGCTGATGTTGATGGTTCAAATGCTGACATTCACATGATTAATGAGTTGATCAACTCAGGAGTTAATTCTGAAGGTCCTAAGGACTAGAGAGCAGGATTTAACACAGAAGTTTAACACTTCAACTTACTGCTGTCAGTACTGAAGAGAAGAAAACTGGCAGTAGAAAGAGTTTGAAGACTACTAAAGAGGCTGTCAAGAAAGCAAACAATGCTTCCAAAGCATTGAAGAACAAGTCTTCTGTTGCTTCACCCTCTTTAGTTGATGATCAACCTAAGATGAAGAAGAAACCATGTGAAGTATGTGGTTTGTTCAATCATCTTACAGATGATTGTTGGTACAAAAGAGGTTCCAAACTCAAACAAAAGAAGAAATTAATGAGAAAATGGTAAAAATGAAAACTGAGTTTGAGACCACATTTGTATCAGCAACATCAAATCCTGTAACCCTTAAGTCCTCAAAGAAATCCAAAAAGGAAGGGGTTAAACAGGTGACAGCTGAGGGTGCTCAGAAGAAGAAGGTGCAACATAGGAACTTATCAAACTCCACTAGCAATGTGTCTGATGAGCTGAAAGCTTTATCACAAAATCAGACACAGCTGGTGATGATGGTACAACATCTGTTGGGTAGAGTTAACCAACTAGATCTCCTATGTTGAAACCACAGAAAAGGAGGTCCAAGCCAAAGGACTCCTCTTCTACACCATCTTCTTCCTCTCAGGCTGTTGTTTCAAATAAACTGTTAGTTTACCATCTATTGATGAGACCAGGCCCAAAACCAAAAAGGTTTGGGTCTCTAAAACTAACTGATTGTTTATTTTGCAGGGTTCTTCAACATGCCAAAGTAGCATCTGGTATGTAGACAGTGGGGGATCTATGCACATGACTGGGAACAGCTCTCTTCTTCATGACTACTCTCAAGGAAAGAAGGGATTTGTCTCTTTTGGCAATGATGCTAGGGGTTACATCATCGGTAAGGGCTTTGTCTCCAATGGAGAAATCAAATTTGATGATGTTAATCATGTGGAAAATCTCAAGTACAATCTCTTGAGTGTCAGTCAAATGTGTGATAAGGCCATGTTGCCCTTTTCACCAGTCAAAACTGTAGGATTCTGTCATCCAAAGTTTTGCACTTGATTGACAAGGTGTTGGATGATCACACTCTCCTGAAAGCCAACAGGACAGGAAGAGTGTATGCCTTAGATCTTCTAAGAAGATAGATCTCAAAGGCAATCCTTGCCTATTTTCCAAAGCCTCTTCTCAAGAATCTAAACTGTGGCACAGGAGGCTTGGTCATGTTAATCTCAAAAACATGAATCAGCTTACCCACAATAGTTTAGTCAGAGGCTTACCAATAAAGGAGTTCCACTGTGATGAAACCTGCACTGCTTGTTTAAAAGGAAAACAGCACAAAGTCTCATTCCCTCCTATTGAAGTGCCCAAGTCCACTGCCTGCTTGCAATTACTGCATATGGATCTATTTGGTCCTGTGAGAGTAATGAGCATGGCAAAGAAGAAATACTGTCTGGTAATTGTGGATGATTACTCCAGATTTGTATGGACTTTCTTTCTACATTCAAAGGATGAGGCTGCTCAGAAATTATTCACTTTGTGCTGTATATTGAGAAGCAGTATTCCCTTCCAGTCAAGTGTATTAGGAGTGACAATGGAACTGAGTTCAGAAATCATACACTTGATGACTTCTATCTTTCAAAGGGAATCAAAAGGCAGTTCAGCATTCCAAGGACTCCAGAACAAAATGGAGTAGTGGAGAGAAAGAACAGGACCCTCATTGAAGCTGCAAGGTCCATGCTGGCTGACTCAGGTTTGCCACTGACCTTTTGGGCTGAAGCTGTCAACACAGCTTGTTATGTGCAAAATAGAGTTTTAGTAAATCAGAGGTTGATGAAGACTCCATATGAAGTTCTCCATCATTTGGCTCCTCTGATTTCATTTTTCAAAGCATTTGGGTGTCCCTGTTTTATTCTCAACACAAAGGATCAACTCCATAAATTTGATCCTAAGGTGGATGCAGGGTACTTTGTTGGTTATTCATCTACTTGCAAGGCATACAGAGTCTTCAACTGCAGAACAAAGATGGTTGAAGAAACTCTACATGTTAAGTTAATGAATCTCCAAAGGACAAGATTCCACAAAGTCCTGTGGAGTTATTTGATTTGGACATACTGCAATATGTTCCTTATCAAACTCCTGCTGTTGCTCCTGTCAACAGTTCACCACCTGGTGGTACTGCTGATGATGATGATGATTGCAGTACTCACCTC
This sequence comes from Flaveria trinervia, assembly GCA_025506515.1. Taxonomy (NCBI): domain Eukaryota; kingdom Viridiplantae; phylum Streptophyta; class Magnoliopsida; order Asterales; family Asteraceae; genus Flaveria; species Flaveria trinervia. The sequence continues at coordinate 26,954,390 of CM046441.1, forward strand.
TTCAGGTTTAGTGATCAGCTGCCTGACTCAGCTAGACCTGATGTTCCTGTAGCTCCAGTAGCACCATCCACAACAAATGCTGATGAGATCTCTTCGAATTCAACTTCCTTTGAATTACCATCCACTGATTGGTTTCAAGGAAATGATTCACCATCACCATCTGTTGCTGCTGAGCCGCTACAAACACTTGCACAGATCTCATTGTGTATCAAGATCTGAAGAATCACCCTATGTCTCAAATCATTGGTGATATCACTGCTGGAGTATCAACAAGAAGTCAATTGTCAAATTTCTGCTTCTATGCTCTCTTCATCAGTCAGCAAGAGCCAAAGAATTATCACATTGCTTTAAAGGACAATGGATGGGTTGATGCCATGCAGCTTGAGCTTCTTCAGTTCAAGAAACAGCAAGTGTGGGAACTGGTTCCTCTACCTCCAGGTAAGTGTGCAATAGGCACTAAATGGGTGTTTAGGAACAAAACTGATGAAAATGGGCTTATTGTTAAGAACAAGGCCAGACTGGTTGTTCAGGGGTTTGCACAAGAAGAAGGTATTGATTATGATGAAACCTTTGCCCCTGTAGCCAGACTGGAAGCAATTCGATTGTTTTTAGCTTATGCTGCTTATCAAAACCTTAAAGTTTTTCAAATGGATGTCAAAAGTGCATTTTTGTATGGAAAAATTAAAGAAGAGGTTTATGTATGTCAACCTCCAGGCTTTGAGGACAATAAACATCCTAATTGGGTGTATAAGCTTGATAAAGCTCTTTATGGGTTAAAACAAGCTCCCAGAGCCTGGTATGAGACATTATCAAACTTTCTCTGGAAAACAATTTCACTAGAGGCTCCATAGATAAGACTTTATTCATTAAGAAAGCTGGGCAGCATAATCTACTTGTTCAAATTTATGTAGATGATATCATTTTGCATCCTCTGATCCAAAGTTGTGTGATGCCTTTACAAAGTTGATGCAACAGAAGTTTGAAATGAGTGCCATGGGAGAATACAGTTCTTTCTGGGGTTGCAAATCAAACAAAAGGCTGATGGAATTTTTATTCATCAGTCCAAATATACAAAAGATCTTTTGCAAAAGTTTGATTTACAAAACTGTAAGCCTTGTTCTACTCCCATGTGCAGCACCACACAACTGGATACAGATCAGAAAGGTAAAGTGGTGATGAAACACTTTACAGATGTATGATTGGGTCCTTGATGTATTTAACAGCTTCTAGACCAGATATTATGTTTGCTACATGTGTTTGTGCTAGATTTCAGGCTGCACCTAAAGAGTCTCATCTGATTGCAGTCAAGAGGATCTTTAGATATCTGCAAGGCACTCCATCTCTAGGTTTATGGTATTCTACCGGACATTCTGGTAAATTAGTTGCTTTTTCTGACAGTGACTATGCAGGGTGTAAGTTGACCAGGAAATCAACTTCTGGTGGATGTCAATTCCTAGGCAACTGCTTGATTTCTTGGCAGAGCAAGAAACAGACCTCAGTTGCTACATCAACTGCTGAAGCAGAGTACATTGCTGCTGCAAGTTGTACATCTCAGGTACTCTGGCTTCAAAACCAACTTTTGGATTATGGCATTACAGAGACTAAGACTCCATTGTTAATGGATAGTGCTTCAGCTCTTTGCATTGTCAAAAATCCAGTCCAGCACTCTAGGACCAAACATATAGAGATCAGACATCATTTTATAAGGGATTGTTTTGAAAAAGGTCTGATTGATCCTAAGTTTGTGCCTAGTGCTGATGAGCTTGCAGACATTTTTACTAAGCCTTTGGATAGTTCAACTTTCCAAAACCTGGTGTTAAGGCTTGGTATGCTGCAACTAGAATAAGTGACAACTACTGATGATCTTAGTAATAGTACTGATGATCATTAGTACCTATGTCACATATAAGTACTGATGAGTCTTTTACCCTCAGTAGTTTTTATAACTACTGAAGGCTAAATGTCTCACAAGTACTGAAGTACTTCATCTGTTCTAAACTACTGATGTAGTTACAACTACTGATGCAGTTACAACTACTGCAATCAGTAAAACAGATAAGTACTGATGTCCTATGAAACAACTGAAATCAGCCAAAAAGACTGATGAATGTGTTGAGGACAGTATGAAACAGCTGAAAAGCTAAGAATTGACGAAAACAGCTGAAGAAACTTTCTCTTCAGTCGTTTGTACAACTGCTGTTTCATTCTAAACAACTGAAGCAAAACCACGTCTTCAGTAGTTTTATAACTACTGATGACTAATACCAAGTCTTCAGTTGTTTACAACAGCTGATGACAAAACCACTGTCTTCAGTAGTTTCATAACTACTGATGACAAACACCAAGTCCTCAGTTGTTTCAATCATCTGAAGTCAAAACCACGGTCTTCAGTAGTTTTCTAACTACTGATGCCTAACACCACGACTTCAGCTGTTTCAACGTCTGAAAGGATAATACCATGTCAACGGTCGTTAAAACTACTGATGACTAACACCACATCCTTCAGTCGTTTTCTTACCCGTACCCTATATATATCCCTAACCTTAGCTCTCAATGCTTCATCTTCTTCAAACCTAACGTTCCTCTCCAAAACTTCCCTCTTCTCAATGGCGTCTATGCAAATTAAACCGCGACACAACTGTGTTGCCTACCTCACTAAATCGCCCATCTGGACTAAGTTCGATACTGCTATCGATCTTATGGTTCAGTCCCAATACAACACGGCATTTCTTCTGAATCCCATATTACATGCCGAATCCTTGCACCAATTTTGGATGAACGTTACTGTTACCACTGGGGAGAACAACACACCATCCCTCCAGTCGGTCGTAAACAACAAAGAAGTAGTCATCACTCCTGCAATAATCCGCCAAATTCTTCAACTGAATGATGCTAGTTCTCCTGCTGGATATCCGAAGGGCACCATAGATCTATCCTTTGCTCAACATGGATATCAAGGCGATCTCAGTGCCTCCACTATCATGAAGAAACACTTTAATGACGCTGAGCGCCTGATTTTTTCACATGGTGAATGTATGTTTGGCCCCTAAGACGTCGTTGGGATCAAATGTCGACAAAATGGCAGCAGGTAATGTACTCTATTCTTGAGCAACAACCACTTAATTTTTCTGAAATAATATTTTTAGAGCTCAAGGATATGGCTCAAAAACTAACTGCCAACCGTTGGATACTATATCCACGGTTCATAATGGCCATCATTACAAACCAGCTTAATGCTGAGGGACTTGTTGGCTTGGGAGTCCCTGCTACGGCTGTTCTGCCGGAAGTATACTCCCGGCACAACTCTGACCGGACACTCAAAATGGCTGCCAAGCTGCGAAAACCCACGCAGCTGGAACCCACAGCCACCACCTCCAAATCCAAAGTCCCCACCAAACCCACCAAAAAGAAACCCAAAACGGCTACTCAGGGAATTGAGTCCCCTGAGGATGCCCCTGCAACACAAACGCAGGATATATCCACTAGTCCAAACCCCCTAGTGGATACAATGACTCTTCCAGCCACAGCCGCTCAGGCTTCCTCTCAACAGGAGCCTGCAGCAACCACACAGGGGCACCTACATATCTGGGATCTTCCTCACTTGAGGAGATTGCCATTGAAGAGCACCAACCTCCCCAGGTGCACACTGCTTCTATCCCTTCACCCCAACAACCGCCCCTCACAGCCCAACTTTAATAGTTGCACAAGTGCTGACTCAATTGCACTCCTCACCCCCTCCCCAGAAACCACTTACTACTGGGAATACCTCTACATTGAGGGGGAGGAACACAGTGCACTTGAGAACCCACAGCACAGGGGTTTCCCACTTCTATCTCCTGGTGTAGACAAGGAGCTTAGAATATCTAGTGAGGCTGCCACCTCCTCTGACTCAGCACATGACCAGAGTGAGGCTGGTAACATTGCTAAGACCTCACTAGAGGCAACAGCTGATGATGGACATTGTCCTGAGGCTGGAAGTCCCCAGTACCAAGCACAAGGGGCACATGCACCAACTGGTCTACACCCAGTGCATGTAAATCCTGCTCTAAGCAGGAGGTCAGATGATTCAGTTTCAGCTGATGATGACCTGGGCTTTTTCTATGATGTTCTTGCCCAGAACACAATCCTTGAAGAGAAAGTCAGTAGGCTGCAAAACCTACTTGACCAACTCTCACAAGGAGAAAGACCATCTGCCTCTACCCACCCACAGATGGCACACTTCACTGAAGGTTTCCCAAACACTGAGCCACTCCAAACTCAACCACCTGCCTCTGCTTCAGGCCCTACCTCTCAGGAACAGAACCCTCCTGAGCAAATAGGTGCTGTATTCAAAATTCCCTCCCTCTCATCACACCCATAATCACTGATATTGTGACTAAAGCCATTGATGAGAGGCTTTCCTCAACTTTACAGCCCTTGGTTGATGCTGCTGTCCAAAAGACTCTTTCTGCGGTACAAACCCCTTCCTCCAATGCAACCAAAAAGGGGGAGAGTACTGCAGCAGTGAAAGAAAAGAAGAGGAAAAGAACAGAGGAGAAGAAGGAAGAGAAGCAAGCCCAAGAGGAGGAAAAAGAAAAGCAACCTCTGCTCACTTACAAGCGAAAGAGAAGTGCTGATGATCACACTGCTGAAGACAAATCCTTGGAGGAGCTGGTCAAAGAAGCTGACACTACACACAGCCGATCCATGGAAAATAATTGAACAACTCTTCAGGCAGGGGTTTGACACAGCCACACTGGATAGTGAGATCAGAAGGTTAGAAGTACAAGAGATACAAACCCGATGGGCAGGGTATGATGCTCTTGAGAAAGAGAGATTGGAAATAATGATCTTTCATTGCAAAATACTTAGGAAGATCGTTAGTGGAGATTCGCGCATGGACCAGGGACAGCATTCTGGCTATAGCCACCAGAATCTGTCTGTCTGAGCAATTCAACAAAGGGATTATTGTGGAAGCCCTTGATGAGGCTGGGGCTGGTAAAAGGTTAGAGATGGCTAAACTCACAAAGGCGAAACTAACTACAAAGATGCTGGATCAACCTTCCCTTCCACCCACTCAAACAGATCCTATCCCTCAAATCTCCCAACCAATCTCTAAGCCAAAATCCAAATATCCTCATTCTTCAAAACCAATTCCTTCACCAACCCAACCATCATCCAGTGATGTACCCAGAAGGAGGAGAAGGGTGCTGAGGATGGAAGAAGAAGAAGAGGAGGATGAAGATGATAGTCTGCCACTCTCTGCTGTTCTGAAGCTACCAAAACCCCGAAGTCAACCCATGATCACACCTAACTCTCAAAGGGAAATGGTCAGAGTCAAGATAGAAGAAGAAGAACAGCAGAAACAACACGATGAGCAATGTTGAAGATGGTTGACAAGGAATTTCCTCATTCATCATCTATTCAAGCCATGAAAGGGCATGCTCAAGGTTGTACACTCTCAGGCACACCTTTCAGTATCAGAAGGAGAGAGTGAGAGTATGGCCAGACCCCAGGGTGAGTTCTAGAATCCATAAAAGAACTATCCCACACAGATACAACGGCCAGGTACGAAAAACAATAGAGTCTACCATCATGTTGGCCGTTGTAGTCTCACCTTGGGAAATCATTGATGAATTCAAGAAAGCTCACCAGGCAAAGAAGACCCCTCAAGCTTTACTAGAAAACTCTTCCGAAGTCATTTTGGCTTTGGAAGCTTTTTACCAAAACTTCCGAAGACAAATTACCTTCGGAGATTTTCAACTTCTGAAGCAAAAATCAAACTACATTCAGAGATGGGACCAACATCCGGATTTCAAAGTTTATCCTCTTTCATTAACTTTGTCTTAAATCCATTTCATATATAAACCCATCAATTCCCTCATTTTTCATTATCTTCTTTATCTGTACTATTCCTCCGACCTAACTTCTCCCAAACCACCTTTGTTCTTCACCCTTAAGCTTTTGAAAATGGCCAATCTAAATCTCAGAAACAACCTTGCTTTTTTCATGTAACATCACATGCAACACAACCAGGTTGCTCTATTGAACTATGAGAAAGATAATAGTTTCTCAAAGATTTGTCATTTTCTAGCTTTGTCAAAGTACTTCACCTCCCTCACCTTTGATCCCACTCTTTTGAGGATCACTTGCTTGAATTTTAGAAGACCTGCCAAGAGGTCATTATGGATGGTGAGAAGGCACTATCTGCCACAATGCAGGGGAGGACAATCTTTATTACTCCGGCCATCATCAACAATTATCTTCAGCTGGATGATGAAGAAGGTGAGTTGTCCTTTCAAAGAAGCTGTCAATCATTCCTTTGAGTAGATAGGGTATAAAGGAGATTTCTCTATAAAGACCTTCTGGAAAGGGAAGGTCTCATCCCAGTGGAAATACCTACTTCATGTGGTTATTCACAGCTTGGACAACAAGCATAAAGAGTGCGACCAAATTCTGACGATCTCTCCTTCATAGTGCATGAAAATGGTTTAGGGGGACAAGTTCAGGTACTCTCAGTTTGTTTATACCAATTTACTTGCTAACTTGGACTCCTTGGAGTATTATATGTTTCCTAGATTTGTTCAATACATTCTCAATGTGATCTGGTCTCACAGTTAAGGGAAATATGTAATATTCTTAAATTGGGACAGATGAAGCCCAATATCTTTAAAATCTTCAAGAAGCCAACTGTAGACTTCTCAGGGTAAAACATCCCTTGTCCCTAAAATGTTAGAGCTTATTGCTCAAGGTGACAACCTAGCAACACAAGCTAGTGTTGAACCCACACCTTCTACCTCCCAACAACCAAAAAGACCTCAAATCACCCACACCTACAAAAGAAAATCCAAATGAACCCTTGCTCAAGCTATTGAGTCTGTGCAGGCCCCCATACACTAACCCATATAGGAGGAAGGGATATAGAGCTCCCACTTCCCCTGGCGAGCAAACCACTCCCATCTCTTTAAGGATTAGTGCTGAGGTTCCTCATGTCAGCTTGATGAGCTCACAAGCCCAACTGCCTTAAGTCTTCGCTCTGAGTCTCAAACCTCAGGTGAACAACCTTCAGGGGACAGTTACCATCCCAGCCTTTAGACTTAAACCATCTAATTCCCAGCCTTGACTTCTATACTAATAAACACTTAGGTTTCAGTGCGTACCATGAGTCTCTCTACTCCTCTCCTACTCAAAGAGAGATGAGTGCTCCTGAGTCACCTATATCTAGCCCATATCTGTTAGGATATGGTATTTGACCAAACACCAACTGATTAACGTGTTAAACCAAACCAAATAGTGTGGAGTCCTATTTTATTGGTGATCCAATCAGTGAGAACACACGTAGACACAATAATGTATTGAATCTAATGTCAAGAATTGATTGAATCTAATGTCAAGAATTGATTGAACACACGCATGAAGTTGTTCAGGCATATGAACTGTTTAGGCGCATGGACACTCAGTCGCATGGCCATTCGGACGCATGACCACTGTTGGGGCGCATGGTCCAGTCGGACGCATGAGAACTTCACTTCACCAAGTTTGAATGTATTCAATATTATAACATGATGCATAACACTTCAGACAATCACAAACCTATATAGTCAAGTCAATATGCGTTAAAAACTCATTAATGAAGTATTAAACATTATAGACACACCAAAACATTTTGTATTCATTAAGTACCCAATAATTACATAAGTGTAAGACATATTACATTCAGATCAGGATCTAGGTACATATATGTATCAACAAACTCCCCCTTGGACCTAGATCTATCTATTGTCTAACATCTTTCATGATTTCCTCAAACTTCTTGTACTTACTTCTATGGTGACTCCTGTGTTTATCTCAAAAACAAAACAGAGTCTTATCACTTTGGAACTGTAAAGCTTGTACAATATCCTGTGAGTCGTTAGAACAGTGGCCACTTGTACAGAGTATACACATCTTGTGCTGACAAGTTGGTGAGCCATATCAGGTCAAACACCCTTATGGTTTCCATTGTGCCATTCTTGTTCAAGACTATTACGGCCTCTCCATTCTCCAATCATAGTACCACCATTTGAAGTGTGGAGTGAAGTCCTGTGGCATCTCACGTAGTGGGATCTTTGACATTGTACGTGGTGGACTCCACTTCAGTACTACTCTAGGTTTGCCAGTTATGGCATCAACTTCAGATCTTCTCATGTACCTCGTTGGTTGTTGTGGTTTGAAGTTGACCCTCTGGTGTGGTACTCCCTCTTCAGAGCAGTTTCAAACCAGCCTGACATCTTACGAGGGTCAGCATATAGCAAGTTTAACTTTGCTAACTGGTTGAGCTCAAAACCTGGAAGAGTCTTTAGATCGTGAGGAAATCTGAAGTACTCTATTCCCTTCTCACGTTTAACCGCGTAAACGTTGAGGTCTACAAAATATGCCCATGCTATGATCTTGCCTGCCACCTTTTGATGTTCTTGACCTTATACAGTTTGGTGTAGACAGTTGATGTGGTAGCTCTGCGTTAGGCTCTAATTTCTTCAAAACATGCTGCCCATTCAGCCTTTTTGATGTTGACTTCAGTGTCTGAGGCTTGGTCCTTCTCTTTAACCTTTTCTGACTCTTGCTCCAATTTATCCAGAGTCTCAAAAGTGTCATTGACAAGAGTTTCTCCCAGATTAGGAATGACATTCCCTTATTGTCAGTGTACTCTGGATAGGGTTGTGCAGTGACAACTTCAATCTCGATCTCATCGACATCTTGAAGCTTATCACCACTCTCCTTTTGCACAGTTGGAGCTTCTTCCACAATCTCATCAGGATTGAGTCGGAATATTTCAGCCAGTTGCTCGTCGGTGAGATCATGAATTATTTCTCCTTCTTCAGGAGTGTAATTCACTGATCTCCTGACAATCCCCTGCAGATCAAGAATCATTGTGAGTTGAGTCTTGATCTGTTGGAGAGGAGCAACATCATATTCATCTCCTTGGAAATTAGGATGTGCTTGATTTAAAACATGTAACACATCAATCATTTAATCAACAAACAGAACAGTAAACATTAATAATAACCATAAATATTAATTACACTAATTAGATACAATATTCAAATACACATAGTTTAAATAACATAAACAGCTATGAATTACTCTTGTCTTGAATAGCTGGTGTGTCAGTAGGATCAACAGAAGATGATAGGGCTCCTTGGTCTTGATTTTTCTTTGTGTGCCTCTCTTGACCTTGAGCTGATGTAGATGCAGCTGCATTTCCTTCTTCATCATCGTCATCATGATCAAATTCTCACCTGCATCAGTGTCATCCCCTTGATCATCACAGTCATCATCGTCATCAGCGTCATCATCATCACTGTCATCGTCATCACCATCATCTCATCTCCTTCTCGGATCTTTAGGGGCTCATCTTTGGATCCCTTCAGTCTCAGCATAAGCTTCTTGTTCTAGGCCTCCAATCTTGTATCCTCTGTATTGAGGATGTATGCATCTCTCTCAGCTTAGTAATCTCTTGGCTCTGGGCCCCTATCCTTTGGGCTTGGGATGCATTAAGCTCCATTAGCTGATTAAGCTGAGAGGCTCATTGTTCATCCGTCACCAGCAGCTTCAGCACTAACCTGTTAAGGTTAGCCAACTGCTCCTTCAACCCGACAGATGGGTAAGCGGATCCAAAACCCGGTGGGACCTGTGAGGAGGTCCCAACTCCATAGGCTGTGGTGGTGGTAGTGGATGTAGAGAAGATTGGGGTTGGTATCGATGTGGATGGCTGTGGATGAGCTGTAGTGGTGTTGGATGGGAAGTGTGTATCTGGTGGAGTGGGTATGGAAGTGGTGCATGAACTGGTGGTAGTGGTGGGTGGAATGGTGGTAGTGGTGGTAGGTGGAATGGTGGTAGTGGTGGTAGGTGGAATGGTGGTAGCTGTGGTGGTGATAAAGGTGATTCTGCGTTTCTTTCTGTTCAAGCTATGGGGCTGAGCCATCCACTTCTTCCTCGATCCAGTCGAGGAAGATGCTCCCCCTAGAGGTGGGCTGGCAGATCAAGAGTATAAGTAGGATCATCAGTGGTCTCTCCCAATCCGCCTGGGCGTTCACCAACCGCCCGGAGCCCTCGTTTTGTGGGAACGACTTTACTTCCCACAGTCCGAGTCAGTGGCTCCTCATCTGACTCCTCCTCTTCGTCACCAGGCATGAAATCCTAGTGGAACCCAGCAGTCTCCGCTCCGTCTCCAGTGGGGGCAGATGCTGGAGATGGAATATCAGTAGTGGGACCCCTTTGTTGAGTGGGTCCTTCATCTCCAGTATCTCCGCTAACATCATTGGAGTCATCATCAGGGAGCTGTAGTTGCTTTTCTTCAGAGTCACTATGAACGTGACGCCATTTACTCCTAGCCGGCGCCACGTACTCTTCCCGGGCCAGATGCCCAAATAATCTCCTCACAGAGGGCTTTACCTGCTTCCCCCTATAAACCTTCATCCTGCCCAAGGTGGTATCGTCCATAACCTCGAGTACCACCGCGTCCTCCTTCTCCTTCGGCAAGGAAGGGAGCTTCTGGTCTATAATCATCTGAATAAAGCGAGGGTACATGCAGAAGCCCTCCTTCCCTTTCCGCTCATTGTTCTCCACCAGTTGGTGAAGATCATCCTAGAGAAGCTGAACGGATGGTTTAGCACCAGTGCAGCATATGCGTTCGGATCTGATCAGACAGTTCATCAAAACCTCCCTTTTGAGATGCTAAGCACTTAAGCAGTACGTGCGCGAGGTACTTGAAGTGGGGACACAGGTTGCTCTTGTTGAGCACCCCTGCATTGATGTCCCCAGCGTACTTGGCCGCAGGAAACAGCCTCTGACAGTCAGGGGGTGTAGTCGTGTGGGGCATTTAGCATCGTCCCCAAGCTGCAGCACTGTCAGAGCGAATCAAGATCTCAATGGCCTCTCCAAATATCGAATACGGATTAGATGAGGCTCTGTGGTTCTATCAACTACAGCACCTTCCCAGAAGGCCTGCTGAATAGAACAGTATGGTGTGCATGGAGTTGAGATTGCGTGACAGATCCTTGAGCGCCTAAGAAACGAGATTATTCCAGCAAAGTCAGGTGCATGTCTGGATGACTGATCCAGATGGGCACAAATATTGTGCTTGGTGCTCATTGTCCACCGACTCGCTATCTGTTACAAAAAAAGAAATGATAGTATCCATTGATTAAGAATATCTGAATCACTTGGACTTGAAAATATTCCCTTTTTATCTGTCGTGCGAATGAGACTGTGCGACTGAGATCTAGTCGTGCGAATGAGTAGTGCGACTTAGATCTAGTCGTGCTAATTATTCCATACGTACGACTGGTCATGCGGCTGAGCTCATCCGTATGTATACTTAATCGTGTATATCAGTCGTGCGCCTAAACTCACACACATGATTCAGTCGTGCGACTTAGCTGTTCGCACTACCCAATCGTGCGACTGAAGTTCATCAGCCTATCCATTCGCATGATAGACTACTGTTCAATTCAAATTTAAGTTTTGACCAATTCTTATGATTAGACGCCGTGTCTTGGTTCATTGGACTCGCAATCATTATACTTAACACCTAATAACATTAATTTTAGATGATTGCTTGGATTAATTAGGTACTTTGTCAAACAAGGCTTGTTCTTGGTTGGACCGAACTTGTCGATGTTAGAGTCAAATTGAATGAAATATGATTGGATTGAACCGCATTGTACCTGTATTGTCAGTGGAAATCCTCAGTGCACAAGAATTAGTGGTATATAATGAACTAAATGAAATTTTGGCAGAGTAATGATAGTTCGTGCGTCTCGGGGCGATTTTGAGGGTGGTGAGTGACTGCGACCGACTATCCCACTATTTATACTAGGGTTTCCTGTAGTCGTGCGATTGAGTCCAGTCGCACAAGTTGTTCGTGCGACTGAGTATCAGTCGCGACTGGCACAGTCGGGCACCTTCAGTCGTGCGACTAGAGTTGAGTCGTGTGACTTGGTTATTCGCCTCCTCTCACGTGGCGGAATGGCTCATTCGTATCAGCCATTCGGTTGCATGGTCCATACACTTGTCCAGCGGCTATAAAAGGCATGAGTATGATCCATTCGTACGGTTGGTCCATACTCATGGTCCAGTCGTGCGAATGGGTCATACACTTGAAATTCTTCTGACTTTCTGACCATTTGACATTTAAACCCTTTTAAACTGTTGAATTAACTTATAATCATTTGATCATCTCAGACATGATCATTTTAACTTGAAAAACTTTTGATCACCTCATACGTGATCCTTTTAAATGATTAGTCACCTCAGATGTGACCTAATTGTTATTTTAAAGCACTTGTGGTCACCTTAGACATGACCTTTTAGATGATAAGGTCCCTTATCAACTTCCATGACATAGTTCGATACTGACCTACAGAATTTGACAAACTTTGTACAGAAATAAAAGAAATAATACTGAAAACTTAAACAAACTAAGACATGTTTTTGTGTTTTTGTGAGAGTTAATTCCTAAGATGTCGTTCTAAGGAATAATTATTCTGAGAGAGCAACCTCAATCATTTAAACCATACATGGATCAATTTAAGTTGGAATCAATAAGATATTCAAATCACTCAGGACAAGTTATTAAAAATAACTTTGATGCTCTTTCCTTGTTTTTCATCTGGAGTCATTTAGCAAATTTAGGAAATCATACAAGTACTCTTAGGTCCCCACACTGATTTGAATTTTCAAGAATTGTAGCCACAGTGATTTTCAGTATACTTTTCCTCTTAAATCCTTAGATAGACTTTCACATAGTTTGGTGATCGTTTAAGGTTTGTTTTATTTCAACAAGCATTTGTGGATCCCACACTCATATGGTAATCAACATTCCTCAGGAGATTTTTGAGCGGTCTTAGGGTAGTTTTCAAGAAGCGACTATTCATAGAATCTTTCAAAGAGGAGCCAATCCTCAGGTCAGTGCCATCGCATAGCAGAGAGGCGGCAAACAACAATGAGTTCTAGAATATATAGGTTATGCTTATCCTCAGGTCAGTGCCACCACACAGCAGAAAGGCACATAATCTATCTTCTTGTTTGAGCAATTTTTCTTCTTTTAACACAAATCTCACCAACAACCTAGGTTATCAGTTTGATTGTATTTGCATTTTTCATGTGCTTTTGCTCATGCTTTGGTCTTACGCACACTTTTGTGGCGTTTATTTTGCTATTCCTCCTATTGGAATCTTGTTATTGTGTTAACCAGGGATAAGGTGTTACCCATAGCTAGTCAACATTTTAGTTAATCTTGAGATTACCAAAAGGTCTAGTCATCTATTGTGTTGAATCTACCGACATATCAGTTGTGGTCTAGCAACCTCTAGGTCTACTTTCTTTGTGTTACCTTAGTAGTAGCTAGCTTAACTATCATATTTCCTTTTATATTGCTCAGACTACACAGACTTATACTTGAACTTTGCATCTTTTTCAACTTTGATTTTTTAGAGTCCCAAATGGTTTGTACCTGTGTACTATCATATTCCACACATTAAATCGGTATCACATGTACGATCTTTTTTATTATCGGCTTGCCTCTCCTTTTCCCTCGTTTTTTTTCATACCTATTCTCCCCCTAAAATACTAGAACCTCAAAGGATTTGCGTTTTAGGATTTTAAGGAGCAAGAAAGGACACTAAGTATAATAACAAACTATCATTTAACAAAACAAGAGAATTAAATTTAAATAACAATAAATTTAAAGAATAAAAGAACCTAGACGCGACGCATCGGACTATACATGGTCATCTTCAGGAATGACCTCACTTTTTCTTAACGCTATTGACCTCTAACAGATATAGAAAACGTGGTTTGTCAAAAGCATTTGTATAGAGGTCAGCACGTTGAAAATCAGTGTTTATTTTTATCACATCGATTAAATTCTTTCAAAGCAGTCACGTATGAAGTGATATTTGATTCCGATGTGTTTGGTCTTAGGATGTTGGACCAGGTTTTTTGTGGCTGCAGTTGCAGCAGAGTTATCAACAAATATAGGGGTGGAAGTGAAATGCAAACCGTAATCCCGCATTTGCTGTTGAATCCATATGATTTGGGAACAGCAGCTTGAAGCAGCAACGTATTCGGTTTCATAGGTTGACAAAGCAACCGAGGTCTGCTTGTTACACTACCAGGTTACTCATCTTCTCCCAAAGAACTGACACCCTACTGATGTAGACTTGTAGTTCATCTTGTAGCCGCCGTAATCCGAGTCACTATACGCTGTAAGTTCAAATTCATCATCATGAGGATACCACAACCCAAGTGTGGGTGTGCCCTTCAGATAACGAAATATCCTTTTGACCCTAATTAGATGGTTCACCTTAGGCTTTGCCTGATATCGTGAGCATAAACATGTAGCATACATGATATCTGGTCTTGAGGCAGTGAGATACATGAGAGATCCAATCATCTCTCGGTACATAGTGGCATCTACCAGATCACCGTTCTCATTAGGTGCCACATCATGGTTTGTAGTTAGTGGAGTGCCAGCCGTGGAGGCATTCTCCATGTCAAACCGATTGAGAATATCCCCTACATACTTGGTCTGATGTAAAAGATTCCATTTGGTGTCTGATCCACCTGTAACCCGAGAAAGAACTTCATCTCCCCCATGGCACTCATCTCAAACTCCGCCTTCATAACTCTTCTAATTCTTTGCATAATTCTTCGTTCTTTGAACCGAAGATTATGTCTCTACATAGATGTGTACTAGCAGTAGATCTCCATCTTTTCTTTGATAAACAGTGTGCAGTCAATGACTCCCCTGCGAAACCGTGTTTCACAAGATGATTGAAAGTTTCTCATACCAAGCCCTTGGAGCTTGATGAAGCCCGTAAAGAGCCTTGTCGAGTTTGTAGACTCTATCCCGATGATATGGATCCTCAAATCCCTCGGGTTCACTGACATACACTGTTTCTCTGATCTCCCCATGAAGGAATGCACTCTTCACATCAAGTTGAAAAACTTTGATTTTCATATAAGATGCATAGGCAAGAAAGATGCGGATGGCTTCCATCCTTGCCACTGGTGCAAATACTTCATTGTAGTCAATACCTTCAACTTGTCGAAAACCCTGAACAACAAGCCGAGCCTTGTTTCTGATGATCACCCCTTGATCATCTTTCTTGCATTTCAAGACCCATTTTGTGCCAATGACTTTAGCACCTTTAGGTCTATCGACTAATGTCCATACACCCAACTTCTTAAACTGAAGAAGTTCTTCTTACATGGCACTAACCCAAGCCTCATCATTTAGTGCTTCACTGACATACTTTGGTTCAAACTGAGACACAAAGCACGGATGCACAATCGTGAAGGTATCCTTTTTCCATCATGGAGGCATAATTAGCTGAGTATAGCTGATTTCTAGTCTGAACCCCTGATCTGACATCTCCTATAATGTTACCAATGGATGATAGACATTTAGACGTGATCCAGGAGTTGTTGAACAACCACCTCAGAGTCAAGATGATGAGTATTTGGTTCTAGGTCAGAGGCAGTAGGAGTCTGAGGTTCTAATGATTCTGAAGTATCACTTGCTGGTGCTGGTGAACTTCTGTAAGTCGGAACCTGCACATCCTGGTTGATCTGCTCATTTTCTTAATTGTCTTCATCAGAGAAGAATCACTCGCATCATCTGCTCCCCTGAGTTGGTAGTATCATGACTTGTTGAATCTTGATATGGTGTGTTCAATACATCGTACATCATCTTGTTTGACAACTCGTCTTCTGAAGTGGGAGCAGGTATGGAAGGTCTTGAAGAATCCATCATAGTCGAAGAAGTAGGCAGGCCCTTTTCTAGCAGGTGGTGTGATGTATCTTTGAACATCAACATTGCACCACACCTCTATTGGACCTGTTAGTTGTTGTAAACTCTCTTGTTCGGTATGTTGTATCCTAGAAAGATCCCTTCATCAACCTTCTCACTGAATTTTCCTCTTGAGTCTTCTTCAGTAGGGCACGGAGCGCCAAACAGCTCGAGATATTCCAAGTTAGGTTTACGTCGCTGTAATAACTCGTAGCATGTTTTTCCATGGCGTTTAACTACTACCAAAACTCGATTAAGAGTATAACATGCATTTGCCACTGCTTCATTCCAAAATTGGATAGGCAGTTTCGAGTCTGCCAGCATTGTCTGTGCCGTCTCTATCAAGCTGCGGTTCTTTCGTTCAGCAACGCCGTTCATCTGAGGGGTATAGGCTGAGGTAAATTGATGCACAATTCCCTTTTCCTTGCAATATGCCTCCATCCTCTGATTCTTAAACTCGGTTATGTTGTCTGAGCGCACCTGTCGTACCTTCAGCTTGTATAGGGATTCCAGTGTAGTTACCAATTCCTTGAAGGATTCAAATGTTTCTGATTTGGATTTCAGAAACATTACCTAAGAGAACCTTGAGTAGTCATCAGTAACTACATAGCAATACAAGTCACCAGCGATGCTTTTTGTACTGACTGGACCAAACAGATCCATGTGAAGAAGCTCAAAAGGAAGGTCTACAGAATGAACTTTCTTTTTCTTATGAGACTTCTTCGTCTGTTTACCCTTTTGCATGCAACACAAAAATCCGAGAGTTGGAAGTTTTTGACATTTACGCCCCTCACAAGATCATTCTGGATTCAAGTGATTCATTTTTCTTGGATTTATGTGTCCCATTCTCCTATGCCAGGAGATGGAGTCCTTCTCAGTAGCTTTGAACAGGAAACATTGGACTTCACTATCCGTTGTGGATGCCTTTGATAGATCCAAGACATAAAGAACATTATATCTTGAAGATGACATTAGGATCTGGTCCTCCGGGATCATGTATTCCTTCTTAGTACATAACACTTTTGGTTGTCAAAAACTACCTTGAATTCTTTATCACAGATTTGAGAGACAGAAAGCAGGTTATTTTGTAATTGTTGGACAAAGTTTACCTTATCAAACTTTCTTCTCATTTCCCACTTCTCCTTTGCTGTGACATACCCACCTTTGTTTCCAGCAAATGAAACATGCCCTCCTTTAATTTTTCTGACATTTGATAAGAGAGCTCTGTTCCCTGTCATGTGCCTGGATGCTCCGCTATCAACAATCCACATGTTAGTCTCAGAACTATAGCGAACACCCTGCACATTCATGAAAATATTAGTTCATGTTAGGAACCCAAGCCTTAACTGGCTTGGGTTTCCCTGAGGCATCACATATCACAAACTCAACCCACTGACCCTTTGAGGTTAAGGATTCTGTGTGTTCTTATTTTCAGGCACTGAGGAGGTTTTTTCTTTCCATAATCCAGATTTGTGTAAGGCCTGTTTGTTAAACAGATGACTGGCTGATGGGTTGAACTTGGGTTCACAATCCCTTTTAGGAGGCGTCACTGAGTTCCTCTTAAAAGATCTATATGTAGATGCAGAAAGTTCAACTTTCTTCCTCGGTGTCTGGTAATAAGGACAGTGACGCTATGTGACCATACTCTCCACAATTATATAGGATCTGCTTTCAACTTTACGGTTTTTTGTTTTGGTGGAGATATACTTGTCACACAGTCAACTTATTGTGTTTGGACTGAGACTCTACTTTGTTAGATGTATGAGTTGGTTTTACAAAATTAATTGCTTTACCTGGTTTTACATCTTTAATCTCTTGTTTCCCTGGACTGTGACATGATGCACATGATTGATTAGATTTTATAGTCTTTCTAGGTTCTTGTTTGACTTTTTTTTACCTTGACTTTAAACTAACCCTTTCGAATTCTTTTTCCAGGTTAACACAAGGCATCTTTCCTATTGCCTTTGAAGTGGCCTCCTTTTGTTTAGGGTCGGATTCACTTGATTTACTTACGGAATCCGGATCCCTAACAAAGGAGTAGACACCACGTGATCCTTGATGGGGTTATTGTTAATTGGTTTACTTTTGGTGTTCATCAAGGTCTCAGGTGGTGGTGGAACCACTTTGTATCCCAGTCCCTCCCCATTATTTCTCTCTCTTACTAAGTGTTGGACAATGTATGATGAGCTTGTCCAACTATGCAGTTTTTGTTTTAATAATTGACTTCTACTTCTAAAACTGCTTTTTGCTTCTTAGTGTCCTCAAGAGAGTTCAGATAGTACCTAATGTCATTTTCTTGGTTAAAGGCAACTACCTCAGTTTCCCTAAGCTGTTTATTTAATAGGTCTATCTTTTCCTTGTAACTGTGCTCATTTTGTTTCAATACTCTATTTGCTTTTGTGCACAGTTCCAGATCCTTCACTAAGCTATCATTATGATCTAATAGCCTCGCAATTTTAAATCTATAACTTCTCTAAATTTATTACATTCTAAGCAAGCATGATTATTAAACAGTTGGTTAGTAGTACTTACCTGGGATGTTGAAGAAGAATCAGTCATGAGTCCTGGCTCGGTTGTCTCTGGTTCTGGTGATTTAGATGATGATGCAGATTTTTCTTCTTCAGGCAGGTAGTTGACCACATTTGTAGTATCTTCAGAATTTGACATTGCGAGCTCTACTGCTATATCTCCTTCACTTGTAGAATCGTCATCAATATCCTCCACACTAGCTATATTGGATTCTCCTGGTGAGACGAACCGAAAGCTCCAGTCCTGTCCTTCATCTTCATTAGCAGTTAAGGCTTTTGGATCCTTACTTGATGAGTCAGCATTACTAGTTGTGGCCTTGTCTTGACGTTAAATGACGAGAAGGATTTCCATTACCTGTCTTCTTTGGTTTTATACACTCCCTCTTGAAGTGTCCCTTCTCACCGCAGTTGAAACATGTAACCTTTGACTTATCAAACCCAAAGGTTGTGTCTTTTGTTGCAACCAGGTTCTGTTCAGTCTTTTTGACAAACTTTTAGCTCGTCGGACAGCACTTGCCAGAGCCCACATTATGTCCATACGTTCCAACTCCATTTCATCCACCTGCTTATAATCTTCATCTACCAGTGGCAGTTACCTATCTTTCTAGCAATTAATCATCGTAGGATTGAACCACCATAGCTAAAAGGTCCTATGTTCTCTGGCCACCTGCATAGTTACCTTCCCGAGGTTGTCTGTTTTAAGCTTTGCTGCATTAGCTTCAGGTATCATATTTTGGGTGCTAGAAGACCCTGACATTTCGGATCCTGAAGTTGAGGGTTGTGCTGGACTCCTGTGCTTGAGATGAGGCGTTTGCAGTGGTGCTCCAGATGTCTTGACTGAAGGAGTAGCATTGTAGAGTGCAGGATTCTGATCGTAGTTTGCCTTTGGGCTCGATACTTCATCCTAAGCTCCTCTTCTCTCAGTTTCAGAATGAAGTCATTTATGTCTAACTTCGAGAGCATTCCATTCTGTCTGAGATTTGAAACAAACGAACCCCATTTTTATGGTAATCCATCAGCAAAGTTGGATACCTTATCTTCCATCGAAGTAACCACTCCATGAGTGTGCATATCACTCATCAAGTGGTAGAATCTATCGATTATATCATCAAGGCCTTCTTTTCCTATTGAATAGAAGTTGTCAAACTCCTTTTTCAAGGCTTTTGCCTTGATAGCCTTCAGAGAGGCATTTCCGTCATACCTCTTCTCCAACGCATCCCAAAGTTTCTTGGCTTGAATATACTCTGAATACTGATGGAAAATATCCTTTGGAATAGACTGAGTAAGCAAGTGTAGACTTTCTTCTCAGCGTTGTGTTTTACCTTCTGTGCATCCGACATGCCACTTAGAGTAAGTTTTACTCCGTCAGCTCGAACTGGCATGTTGTACCCCGACTCTATTGCCTCCCACAATTTGTATCCACTCCATTTAAGTAGATTTCGAAATGTTGCTTCCATTGTGGGTAGTCGTCTAACGTAATAAGTTTTGGGGGTTTATTGTGAATCCCCACTTCGTTCTCTAACAGCAGTAGATTCTGAATACGTGTATCTCTACTTGCTGTGTATGCTGAAAAGTGATCCTCCGTTTCACTTA
This sequence comes from Flaveria trinervia, assembly GCA_025506515.1. Lineage (NCBI taxonomy): Eukaryota > Viridiplantae > Streptophyta > Magnoliopsida > Asterales > Asteraceae > Flaveria > Flaveria trinervia. Next base: position 26,974,325 of record CM046441.1, read on the forward strand.
ACTTTACTATTTAACAAGCTGCTGATGAATGCGAATGAAGGTATGCGATTGGGCTTATTCGGGCGATTGAACAAGTGCGGATGGTTTAATCGTGCGACTAAACAAATGCGGATGAGTCAGTCGTCCGAATAAACTAATGAGTTGAGCAGTCCGAATGAAGATCCCAGTCGTACGAATGAGGGTATGAATGAGTTCAATCGTGCGGTTGAAGGATGCGAATGAACTCAGTCGTGCGATTGAGCCAATCGTGCGACTGAACCTGCTGAAGTTTGATTATTCGTAGTTTAAACTTGTTTTGGCCATAAAAACTCGAATTTTACCAAACCCTAATAGCCGTTTACCGGAAAAACTACACTTTCGATCAGGAAGCGTCCAAGACTCCGTTAGACACAAAACAATTGCATTTTTGATGCAAAAACACAATTTTGTATCAAAACGATTGAATCAACACGTAATCAAGAGCCAATAGCTCTGATACCACTTGTTAGGATCTGGTATTTGACCAAAGACCAACTGATTAACGTGTTAAACCAAACCAAATAGTGCGGAATCCTATTTGATTGGTGATCCAATCGGTGAGAACGCACATAGACACAATAATGTATTGAATCTAACATGAAGAATCGAATGGGAATCGATCTACAGCGTTCTATGAACTTGGAGTACAACTTAAAGGCTTCTGGACGGCTAGGGAACGTCTGGAGTCGAAGTGGATTCAATCCTTTCGTTTTTCCATGAATTAGGTGGTATTTATAGGTTAGGGTTGCTCATTTGGGCGACTGAACCATTAGCATGGTTCATTCATGCGATTGAGCCATGCGGTTTATCCATTCGCAAACCTGAGTGTTCAGTCGTGCGACTGAGTCAGACACATGAAGTTGTTCAGGCATATGAACTATTTAGGCGCATGGACACCTTACATAACAAGGTCAATGATCTGCAACTTCAGATTTCTTATCTCAAGGAGAAGTTAGCTGGAAGACCTTTAAAAAGAGCTCAACTAAGAACATAAGAACCTATGAATATGATTGATCTAACCTCTAGCTCACCTATGCAAGTGGGTGATGCTACCAAAAAAGTGGAGAAAGTCATCACAACACATAACCTTGGAGTTCTTCATAGAGCATGGACATTGAGGACTCACCATCTTCACTTGCAATTGTCCATACTCAGCAACTTCCTCAACTTCACATTTTTGTGTACTCTATAGACTCCTTTATTCAGAGTCTTTTTGAAGAAGGTATACCAATGGTAGTGTCATCTCCACCTCAAGGAACTTCAAACTACATCATAGTTCAAGAAAGAGGAAGGAAGCAGAGGATGCAAGTATACTTCTCTAAATCAAAGAGGAGAAGAGACAAAAGAGACAATACAAGCATGTTCCTACTCTCTGTCTAGTTCAAGAAAATCCTGTGCAAAATACTGTGGTTGATACACAAGAACCTCAGGTAGACAAAGAAACAGATAAGCAAAACATGATCAATTAGCTGAGTGCCACAGGTCTCTACCAGGCATCTACACTTCTTTCCTTGTCCTTTAAGTACATAGAGTTTGAGTATCTCAAACAGCTTGAGCTTGAAGTACTCAAAGAACAAAAAGTATCAAAAAGAAAGATGAGGAAAGATGATGGAAGGTCAAGAGCCATCATCCAAAAGGGCATAAAGAAGTCTGCTAACATAGAAAGGATGATGAGCTTCTTGAAGCTGTATGGATTCTCCAGAAGGAGACTTGGCCTATGTATCTATCCATAATGGATGAGCACATCAGGGTAATCGAACAGAAGATCAAAAGAGGAGAGCAACTTGACTTACACTTCCCTCCAAGTGAAGTTCTTCCGAAGTGGAGATTAAGGTTGAACAACCTGAGACAACACGACCTATACCTCCTGCTGAGCCTCAGCAAGCTTCATCTTTTGTTTCACAGCCGGGTCAAACTCCCTATCCTTAGGGAGGAACACCTAAACTGAGCAAGAGATGACTGATCAATAAGATGCTGCAGACCAGTCTTCTCAGTTAAAGTCATCAAAGAGGAGGAAAAGGATGCCTTCTAGAGCAAATTCAAAGAAGATGAAGAAGTCTAAACCATCCACATCCATACCTCAGGGTGAGTCAGATCAACCTGAGGAAATGCATGAAGAGGCAGCTTAATCAACTCTAGTTCAAGTGGCTCCTCTTGCTTCTAAGAGACCAATATTATCCTAAACCTTCACAACTAATCCAAAATGATGGCATGTGATTAGAGATCATGGTGGTGAGAATGCCTACACATGGCAAGACTTATTCAACCTACCTCTGCATGATGTCTTTAAGATGAGAAGATACTAGAAAGTCTGAGTGATCTTGACCATCTAATTAAGAAGGGCCTGGTTATCATCATGATGAGCACTATCAATTGATGAAGATCTTCAAATATTTTGGTAGCATCAGCCTAGGGGGAGTCTGTAAGGATTCTAATAAGTCTGATGCAACCAAAACATTTAAAGTCTCTATGCATGCATGCACCAAAGAACTGAAGTAGAAATACTTCGGAAGTTTTACACGTCGCACTAGAAATATTCTAAGTGTAATATCTTCCAAAGCCAAGACCAACATCTTCTGAATCCAAAAGTGAAGTCTTCTGAAGCTTAAAGACAAAGTCTTCCGAAGCCAAAGAGTAAAGACAGATTTCTTCCAAAGACCTTTATAACATGTTTTTATCTGATGTAATTTACCATAAAGTTGGACCACCTTTTCCACTACAACTCTGATTAGTCACCAACTTACATAAGTTGGTGAAAAGGTCTATGCTTTTGGTAACCGTACATTAAGGTCTTGAGTTTGAGCTTTCTACTTATGTACTTAATCCTTTTTGTAATATATTAGAATGAGAGGTATGGCAAGTCATAATCACTAGTCAAAAGGCAATTTGCCTTTTGGACTCTACATTTTAATTTTGTTGTCTAGTCTTATGTATCCGGCTGGTCTTCAAAGTATGGCCGGGTGTAATATTTGTAATTTTGTTGTCTAGTCTTGTAATTTTCCTTTATGATTTGTAACACTTTGTAATTGAACTTGAGAAGCAATATATAGCATTCTAAGACCCAAATACTTGTGTTGTTTGCTATCTTGTTCCATCTCTCATTTACTTGTGTTCTTAGCATCTTTTATTCTAGTTAACCAGTTCCATTTTTGATCTGTTAAGTGTTCAAAAGAATTCTCCTCAATTGTGTTGATGTGTTGTAAAGTGCATTACCCCTTGTAAAGTGCATTACCCCTTCCAACGGTCCTGCACTTTGTGCATATAATTGAACATTGCATTACAACATCAACACAAATCGATCCATTTGAACCTATCAAATTTATTTGTTTTTGGTTTTTATTTCTATTTTTATAAAGTTTTTTTCTATGTTAGTAGTTGCTAACTGTGACCACATTGGTGTTATTTGCATCTTTACGTCTTCCGTTGCAACATAATATTATTAAGTAAGCACCTAAATTTCAAAAGTCTAAGTAATTTTTTTATCAACTTTATTAAATACTACTTATGCACTTTAAACTTCTTGTCACTATCACAATTTATACATTTGACCACTAATATAAAAACAACTTATCCAACCAAAGATTATGGTGTGCTCACACTTTTCAATTACGGTAATGAAATCCATTATAAAAATCAACTATATAATCATCTAATGAGTAATGAGTTATAGTATATTAGTGATCATGAATCTTGTTGAATCACCAAATATTCCTCTTTTTGTACAGGGCAATGAAATCCATTGTAAAGGTTAGAAATTAATAAAGGAAAAATAAGTGGACCTGACCTATTGAATTATGAATATATCTGTTATTCTAATATTAAAATTCAATAGAGATGAAATTAAAACAAGTTGACATATTTATATCATTTCTTTGCATCTGTAAGAATTTGTTGATATTTCCAATTCAACCGTCTTGTTCTATAGGTCTTGTTCTATATGAATAATTTGTTATTTCGTTCCTTTACTGAGAACCATTTATTCTAAGTCACAAGATAAGAATTCACTATCTTATTTGATTACATGATGAAGATTAACTTATATCTATATAATATAAAATTTGTATTGAGATTTATAGCTATAAGATCTCGACTTTTGTGGGTTCTGATAATTAGGTAGGAGTTAAAGTGGTGTGCTCACCCAACAAAAGGTTGTGGGTTTGAGTTTTGGTAAGGGTAACTTCTATATTATATAGGTGTTGCCCATTGTATTCTAGCTATTCTAGGAGTTATTGTTAAAAAAAATCTAACCGCTCAAACTAAATGAAACTTGTTAAGAACGAAACAAATTTTTATAGTTAACTTGATCATATTAAAATAAAACGGGTAGAAATTTGGTAGCAATAATTCCATAACTCGACCCGGGAATCCAAAGAATTACTAACGTCATTAGTTGGTGGAGTTGGTAGGAGTTGAGAGTGTGTATTAAAATCATAATTGACCAATTTGTTTTAGCTTTAAAATTTTTAAATATTTGTTCCCTTTAGCTAGGAAAATATGTAAATTTGGTGTACAGAAAGAAGTTTTCATTTTGGTGAAACCAATGAGATTGTGACCCAATACCATCTCGTGAGTTGCAAGCAATGAAATACCACCAGCCTTCATTCAACACCTTATCACACGTATCCTGCAAGTGAAGTAACCAACCTGAGTTCTAGATTTATGTTTGGTCGTTGTCGAGCAAACTTCTATGTCGATATCATTAGGGTGAGGGTAGGACTCTATAGAATTTCAACATGTTTGACGTGAATGAAAAACATGGTAAAGAAAGATTAAGAAGGGAAAAGGTTATATGGAAAGAAGCGAATAATAATCAACTCCTAACATTGAATAAATGAAAATTAAAGATAAACCCACTTGTGCATCAAAGTAGACAAATGAATGTAGCAATAATTAAAGCTAATATGAGTAGGTAAGCCAACTTACTAGCAAGATGGAACTTAATTTAAAGAAAAATATGAGGAAATTTTTTTATGGGATCGGTACCAACAACATTATGAAGATTGTTTAACTTGAAATTTTATAATTATGTTAAAGCGTTATTCGATCATGAAAGAGGTTTAATATGAGTTTAAAGAGAGAAAGAAGATTGAGTCATTGAGTAACTTGAGTTAACTATGACAATAGTTGTCGAAAGAAAGTTGGATGTTGATCATCAGTTAAGCTGTGATAGAGGGTAATATAACGCTTTTATAATAATATAAAATAAGAAAAGTTATGAACCAATAGAGGTTTTTTTGGTTTAAAAGCCTAACACCAACACTTCTTCCAAATCATGAGTGTTAAAACACAAGAATATTAGTTCATTAATAAGAAATCTTCAAAACTAAAAAAAGGGAGTTGCAAAAACACAACTTCTCTCTTTTAAAACACTTGCTTAAACTAAATGAACTCGTCAACTAGATGACTAATATCGAATTTTCCATTGCAGCATTCGACAACACTTAACACCTCTTGGAATGCGGCAACACTACATGGGACCACAAGGCCATGCTTTTGCTCGAACCCAAACTCGTCTGAGGCCTTGTCCAACATCATCTTGAACAAAGGGTGTGAGAGGTAGCCCGTGGGAACCACAAATCGACGTCTCTCTTCACCTATGTATAGCGCAAGAAACCCAGTCGGGGTTGAACATGCCTCTTCTTGATCCTTAAGCAAGTGTTCGTGATGCGATGGTTCGGTACCACTGCCAACTTTCACTTTGACTTTCTTCGCTAGTTTCTTAACCGAACCCATCTTTCCCAACATGTTTGGCTTGGGAGAAAGAGAGATCAAAGGGTGAACCGAATAATGAAAACGCGGAAGAAGGGGAATATGATATAGCCTATATGTAGTGGAGAGCACTAGGGAGAAAATGAATGGTTTCAAAGTTGGTCAACTTATTGACTTTTTAAAAAAGACGTGTGAAGATTATGGATTATGATTGCTTTGTATTCTTCTGTCATGGGAATCTCTTCATTCACTTTGACTTGATAATAGAAAATTTTTTACTTTTATTTTGATTAAACTTCAAGAACATAAATTGTATTATTTCAAATATTTACACATGTTAAATAGCAATCCCTAGTTTGTTTATTTATCCATTCATGTCATAATTCCTTTTGCTTAAACACATTTAATAAATTTGACTTCTAAATTACTTATAAACCAATGACGTTGGTATCCACTTTCAAATTAAATATTATTTGTTTTTATTAAAAGATAGTACCAAAGCACAACAAACACATAGACTAGTGAAATGTGTGGTAGGTGTGTAAGAAGGTAAGTAATGGATATGTTAAGTCATTAATGGTGGGTGGCATGACAAATGTTACTTATTTTCATCTATGTATCTCAAAATATTATTCTTACATATTTGAAGGAAGAGAGTTTTATTAAACAACATATATTAATTCCCACGTATTGTGATGGGATAAACGTATATAACAGTTTCGTGAAAAGCATATAAAGATTGTTTCCTACAACAGAAAAGTAAAACCGTAAAAGTATGATCTATACAAAATTAACAATTAAGATTTAAAATTAAAAAGTCTTTACTGGATCAACAAATACAAAAAAGAGGTAGGTGAAAAGGTAAAAACATAATTGAAGAATATAAACTAACAACCAAAAATAAAAATCAAAAGAAAAGGTTGCAAATCTAAATAAATTAAGTGAGAATTACTTGAATGGTCCCTAAGGTTTGATTATATTATAAATTTGGTCCACGGATTTGTATAAATGTAAATTTAATCCAAACATTTGTTATATAGTAGCAAATATTAGTCCAAACATTTAATCAAACCACAAAGATCATTTGTGCAGTTGTCTCTAATTTTAGAGTTAATTACACCACAGGTTCATGTGCTAAGGTTTGTTTTCACTTTCAGTCCCCAAGTTTGAAAAATTACAAGATTAGTCTAAAGGCTTGTTAAAAGGTAATAGAAAAGGTAACGTGGATCGAGAGTTAACTTTTCTATTAAATTTTTTAAATTGACCAAATCACCCTCATTCACGTTAATTATTAAAAACTAAAATAACACATAATAAATTTAAAAATAAAATAAAATACCCACATTTCACGTTCATGTTTTCTCACCACCACCTCAACTACACCAACCAAAACCACCACCATGCATGTCAGCAACCGACCATTACCATCATATTTTCCGGTAGCCACCCCATGTTCAACCGTTATCAGGTACCACTACAAAACGCTAAAACCAAAACCAACCACTGCTTTCTTCAACCGTTCTCTTTGTCATCGATCTCTAACAACACCCTCCTAGACTAACCACCACAACGTCACTACCACCACCATCGTGCACCCCACTAGCTGTCACCTCCATCACAACTTCCACCACAATTCCCATAAAATGATTCTTTAGCACACATAAATACTGTAAATACTAAAAGGAAAGTATATTGAATGAGTTGCTAAGGTTGGATGGTTTAATATTTTTAGTAAACCCCATACAATTTATACTAAATCAATATTTTAGATTCGTTGAGCTTGGATATTAGGATTCATCTCGTTCAGATCTAGAAATCAAAATTAAGATGGGTAGACGCGTGTGAATCAAACAACAAAGAGATGGATAATAATAATGTTATAATTTAATTGATGTTGATAACAAGTTACAATGAGAATCATAGATGGATGGTGAAATCAAACCCACCCAAAGGAGAGGTTTTCTCCTTGGATGGTGATTTACACCATGAGAAACACACACACAAAAGACACACTTGCAAAGTTGCACTATTGGGTCTATTTATACTAATATTACACATGACCTAATTTTGACTTTCTAGTTGTCTTGATGTTGACTTTTTCATGTTGAATTGTCTTGTTTTGTTGTAATCAACTTGATCTCTGAACTCGTACAGTGAGATCTTTAGTTGACTATAAATATGATTTGGTAAGCTTCAGTTTATTCAACTGTTGAACCCCAACGATACTCCCCCTAAATAATGCTTGCCAAACCTTGAATTTGAAGATCTTCTCTGTCACATGTCTTCTTGGTCAATTGATGTCATGGCACAATTCATTGATGTTCTCCCCCTCAGATTAAGCTCCTCCAAATATATTTCTGACAAAGGTTAGAATCTCTTGAGAATACTTCTTGGTATTGAATATGGGTTGTATCACTTTTGGATTACAGTTCATATCACAACTCAAGGATTAGAATGTATTAGGCATACGGTGAGGCTTTAAACTTCAATAAACAACATGAGGAACATGAATCAATGTTGAACACACTTTCACTCTTTTGAAATAACTTGATAAATGACATTTTCAGATAATGAGTATTTCCTTGATTAAAGTCTGGCTAATTCTCCGCTCAGTAGTCAGACACGGGTGCAAACCATCATAAAAAAATATGAGCTCAAGAACTTGAAAAAGGGCATCTGATAGTTGTATAAGTCCCTGGATGAATTTGTGAAAAAGTGACCAAAGTTGATTTCTATAATCTTTTTTTTATAATGATAATCATGTTCAATTGCATCAAATTTTAAAGGAATAATTCAGTGAATGATTATATTTCTTCAAATCGTACCATATTAGAACATATCTCATGATCTTTCTTCTTGATTTTGAGATGAACAAACGGGTTTCTTTCTTTTTGATGATAATCTTGTTCAATTGCATCGAATTTTGAAGGAATAATCATGAGCATGTTCATGATTCTTCAAATCGTACCATAGTTGAATATATTTGTTGGTTTTTCTTCTGATTTTGGGTAAGAACAGATGGGTTTTTGATGAACAGGGACTTGGTTCTTCATTTTTCTTCTTTTCTTCATTGTTCTTGACATCATGAAAGATGAGATCAGATCTAAAACTTAGACAAATCCAGCAACCAACAACTCTGATACCATTTTGCTAAATCAATATTTCAGATTCGTTAAGCTTGGATCTTAGGATTCATCTCGTTCAGATCTTGAAATCAAAATTAAGATGGGTAGGTGCGTGTGAATCAAAGAATAAAGAGATGGATAATAATAATCTTATGATTTCATTGATGTTGATAAACAAGTTATAATGAGAATCATAGATGGCTGGTGAAATCAAACCCAACCAAAGGAGAGGATTTCTCCTTGGATGGTGATTTACACCATGAGAAACACACACACAAAAGCCACACTTGTAAAAATGCACTAGTGGGTCTATTTATACTAATATTACACATGACCTAATGTTGACTTTCTAATTGTCTTGATGTTGACTTTGTCATGTTGAATTGTCTTGTTTTGTTGTAATCAACTTGGTCTCTAAACTCGTACAATGAGATCTTCAGTTGACTGTAATTATGATTTTGTAAGCTTCAGTTTATCCAACTGTTGAACCCCAACGATACTCTCCCTAAATGATGCTTGCCAAACCTTGAATTTGAAGATCTTCTCTGTCACATGTCTTCTTGATCAATTGATGTCCTGGCACAATTCATTGATGTTCTCCCCCTCAGATTAAGCTCCTCCTGATATATTTTTGATAAAGGTTAGAATGTATTGAGAATACTTCTTGGTATTGGATATGGGTTGTATCACTTTTGGATTATAGTTCATATCACAACTCAAGGATTAGAATGTATTAGGCATATGGTGATGCTTTAAACTTCAATAAACAACATGAGGAACATGAATCAATGTTGAACACACTTCCACTCTTTTGAAATAACTTGATAAATGACATTTTCAGATAATGAGTATTCCCTTGATTAAAGTTTGGCTAACTCTCCGCTCAGTAGTCAGACATGGGTGCAAACCATCATACAAAAATATGAGCTCAAGTACTTGAAAAAGGGCATCTGATAGTTGTACAAGTCCCTGGATGAATTTGTGAAAAAGTGACCAAAGTTGATTTCTATACTCTCTTTTTTATAATGATAATCATGTTCAATTGCATCGAATTTTAAAGGACTAATCCAGTGAATGATTATATTTCTTCAAATCGTACCATATTAGAACATATCTGATGATCTTTCTTCTTGATTTTGAGATGAACAAACGGGGTTCTTTCTTTTTGATGATAATATGGTCCAATTGCATCGAATTTTGAAGGAATAATCATGAGCATGTTCATGATTCTTCAAATCATACAATAGTTAAACAGATTTGTTGGTTTTTCTTCTGATTTTGGGTAAGAACAGATGGGTTTTTGATGAACAGGGACTTGGTTCTTCATTTTTCTTCTTTTCTTCATTGTTCTTGACATCATTAAAGATGAGATCAGATCTAAAACTTTGATAAATCTAGAAACCAATAACTCTGATACCAATTTGCTAAATCAATATTTCGGATTCATTGAGTTTGGATCTTAGGATTCATCTCGTTCAGATATAGAAATCAAATTAAGATGGGTAGGTGCGTGTGACTCAAAGAACAAAGAGATAGATAATAATAATGTTATGATTTCATTGATGTTGATAAACAAGTTACAATGAGAATCATAGATGGCTGGTGAAATCAACCCACCTAAAGGAGTGGATTTCTCCTTGGATGGTGTTTACACCATGAGAAACACACACACAAAAATACACTAGTGGGTCTAGATATACTAATATTACAACATGACCTAATTTTGACTTTCTAATTGTCTTGATGTTGACTTTGTCATGTTGCATTGTTTTGTTGTAATCAACTTGGTCTCTGAACTCGTACAATGAGATCTTCAGTTGACTGTAATTATGATTTCGTAAGCTTTAGTTTATTTAACTGTTGAACCCCAACAATTTAAATAGATGGGAATGATGATATTGATTTCATTCGCAAATTGAAAAGGAGGATGAGGGAGAGGGATTGGAGGCTGTGGGGCGATGGTATGCAAAGGTGCCGGTGTGAATGTGCGATGGTGTGATGCAATGGCGACGATAGGCCGATGATGGTTAAGGAGGGGTCACTACTTGTAAAGGTAGATGAATATGAAATTATGGTTGTGGCCCTACTTGTACTATTCATTTAAGTGTTTTCTTAAATATATTAAAATTATAAAAATTTTAAATAGTTAGGGAATTGGCGGGAGTGATGATATAGTTGTCTTTTTAAACCCATGCCTTCTTTTTTTTAACAAGTGAACTATAGCTTTTATTATCATGTTTTTGGTTTGTTAAAAGAAACTTAAATGACTTAGTCACCGCAGACATTTGGCAAAGAAACTCATCCTGTCCTCATGATGCATTGAACAAAATGACAAACTCTGCTTGATTACCCCATGGTGAGTACAAAAAGGATCTATCCAAAAGAAGCACAAAACTTATTATTCTCAAATGATGAGAGCTCCAGGTCTATACTTACGTATAACAAAGGAGATGATCATTTGATGTTGACAGATAAGAGCCTCAGGTCTATCTTCACATATAACAAAGAAGATCATCATAACATGCTGATGAGAGCCCCAGGTCTATACTTACGTATAACAAAGGAGATTATCACTTCAGGTCAATGTTCACACATAACAGAGGAGATATGCACGTAATAATATACAACAAGGAGCTTCTTTGATACAAAAGAACTAGCAAGTAGCACTTTATGAATAATATGGGGAGGGATAACAAGTATTTTTCAAAAAGACACATGAAAGAATAGACATCATGTTCTCAATCCATTTTGGACAAGGACTTGAAACTTTATGAAGGCCAAAAATGTCAATGGGATAATCCAAGTCAATAAGCTTCTTATCCTATTAGTTTACTCACAAGATCACTGTTTACTTCACATTTTGGCTAAGCTTATCATGCATATCTCAACACAAGACCATTGACCTCCTTCAAATCTTTCAGGAAACAAAGATTTTATTCTGCAAAACAAATTGATAAAATTGACTTATTCTCTCCGGAAATTTCTATGAATCAGCAACATAAGAGAAATAAAACTATATGTCATTCATTTTTTATTATATTATTTTTATGTAAAATAATGATGGACTATGGAGCTTAAAAATAAAAATAAGTAAAGAATAAAAACAAAAAAGATTAAGTGCAAAATTGACATGAGATGATTAAGAAAACCTGGTTTCAAAAAGATATCAATCCTAACATGGAGATCAGTTCATAAAAACGAGGTTTATCGAATGTTTTAGTGAAAAGATCAACCTTTTAATTTTTAGTGTCAATAGGAATAATATCAATAAAACCCTTCTTCTAAGCATCACGTATTGCATGAATCCTTGTCTCAATGTGCTTGGTACGGGAATGGTGAATTGGATTCTTTGCGATTCTAATGGTTGCTTCATTGTCACAAAGTAATAAAGTATGGAGAAAGTTAATTCCATAGTCAATGTGTAACACCCGGTTATTCTTTAAAAGAAGAATAAGAAATGAAGAATAAAAGTAGGAAATTGTAATTTAACCCAAGTTGAGGGGTTAAAAGTGTCAAAAGGACGAAAGTACAAAAGTTGGTGTAGAGGTGGGCATGGCCGCCCACCCTCACTTCCCATCACCTTTTTCATCGGTTCTAGAAAGGGAGAGAGCAGAAAAACTCTCGGTTGAAAAAGAAGGAGAAGAAGAGGATTGAATTCAAGGTAAGAATTCGAGGTTTTTAAGTGTTCATGTCAGGTTTTGTCTCGGTTATGTGCTTATGTGTGTGTGTGCATGTTCGTTTGTGTGTTTGCTGGGTTTCTAGGTGTTCGAACTCATTTGCAAACAGGTTAGAAGGAAGAAACACCCAAAGTTGCACCCGGTGAGTTTCTAGACCCTGGTTTTACTTGTTTTAAACTCTTATTGGGGCTGAAAATGTATGTTATTCCTATATGTATTTTGCATGTTTGATGATGATTCTTAGATCCTTATAAGTTGTTCATGTTAAGAATAGCCTTGGTAAGCTTAGAACAATTAGGCTTGATGTTTGGGTTCGAAAATATCCTAGAAATATGTTGAGCAGAAGGTTCATACGCCTAAATAAGGCTCATGCGGCCTGGAATTGCCTTATAAATGTTTAAGTGTAACTCATGCACCTAAACAGTGCCTTCATGTGCCTAGAATATTAATCAGATGACTAAGTGTAGGGCCATGCGCCCAAATAGTACCCATACGTCCGAATGGTCCATGCGCCAAAGTTTCCATATGCTCAAATAGCCCATGCGTCTAAGTGTCCATGTGTCCGAATGGACCATACGCTCGAATAGTATCCATGCGCCCGAATTGTTCATGCGCCTAAGTGTTAAAACAGTTAAGTGTTGGCTGATGTGCCTACATAGTGATGAAACGCCCAAACAGGGCCATGCGCCCAAATAGTGTCAAAGCGCCTAAACACTTAGAATTTATTACAGAATATTTGGGAGTCTGTGCTTTTAGGGTTTTGACCGAGGTTTGACTAGGGCCTATTAATGCATGTCCCATGCATTATTATGAGTGCTTTATGATTGTTCCATATTATTATTATTATTATTATTATTATTACTATTAGTATGTACATTTATGTGGTGTGTTTATTATCGTAATGTAAAGTATTGCTAATAACAAAGTGAAAGAGCAACAAAGAAGAGAAGTCGAACTTAATTTAAAATGTTAACAAGTCTTGCAAGCACATAGGAGGTGCACGACCATGTTGTCGTTAGCTCAATTGTGATACGGGTTAGCTACCCTATTTTGCACACAAGGCCAGTCAATTGAGATTGGCGGACCTTTGCAGCGTACCCTAGGTGTCTGGGCCAGCCTTGTATACAGTATTTAGAGACCTTTCGAGGGAACAGAGGGCCCAGCACCATTTCCCCCGCGCACATAGTTTAGGGTATTGTTCATTGGTCTACATAGACAGTGAAAGATAAAGATAAAAGAGTACAGAGTAAACAAGGCATACAGTAAAGAGATGAAGCATTATCTGATTGTATAGCTAATGCGTGCTCACGTATAAAGAGATGAAGTTTTCATAAAAAGAGTATTTTTATATATATACTTTATAGAAAGTATTTTATTACTTTTAAAACTAGAACACACTCAGCAACACTGAGTTTTATATATTTTCAGTTGGTAGGTAAATATTGCTGAGGATGGCACGAGGGTGAAGCTACTCGACAGGAAAAGACTGACATCCATTCATACCTATTATTGTTGTTGTTTTGTAATGCAATTAAAAAATTCTTTTGTATTCGGTTAAACAATAGTGTATTGCTCAACAACAGTGTTTTAATGAAAAGAATGATTTTGGTAAAGTAATTCTGCTGCTTAAGCTTGTAAATTTATAATGTTTAATGTATTTAATGCTGTGAATGACCAACTGTGAGGTCTCCGGGAACAGGGCCTTACACAATCATATGACGTTGTATCCACAACACTTGAGAGAAATAAATTAAAGCAACAATATACTCTTCTACCCCAAGGAAAGAGACACAGTAGTTTGTTTCTTTCTCCGCCATGATACCAGACAATTTCCTAGATATTGACAGCCTCTGATGATAGATTTTCTGTTTAAGCTACAACCACTACAATCACTATAAGAATAAGCATGCAAATAAAAATTTCCACCATAAGGATACCAAAGAACTAAATGAGAGGAGCCATGAAGATAACGCAAGATCCGTTTTACTGCCTTCTCATAAGACTCCTTAGGGTCATTTTGGTATCGAGCATAATATCCTACAACAAAGGTGATGTCTGGACGACTTACTGTAAGATACATTAGGGAACCGATCATGGATATGTAGAGATGAGGATCAATATATTTCCTGTTCTCGTCTAGAGTGAGGTATGTTTGAGCTGTGAATGGAGTTAATTCAAAAGAAGCATCATCCATCATGAATTTTTTTAGAATCTCTTATAATACTTCTCCTAATGAATAAGAATTCCTTCAGGCTTTTGCTCAACTTGCAGACCCAAGAATAAGCACATCTCTCCCATCATGCTCATTTAAAAGCGACTTCGCATAACCTACTCAAATTCACAACACAACTTTGGATTGGTGGAGCCAAAAATAATATCGTCAACATAGACTTCCAGAATTATCATCTAACCATCCACCTCTCTTTTGAATAAAGTCATATCGATGGTTCCACGAGAGAAACCATTGCTTAGAAGATACTTTGTTAGAGTCTTGTACCAAATGAGAGGAGCTTTATGTAAACCATAGAGAGATTTATCAATCCTGTATACTTTGTCAGGAAATCTGGATGCTCAAACCCTGGTGATTGACACACATATATCTCTTCATCAATGTCTCTGTAAAGAAAGACACATTTAACATCCATCTGATAGATATTGAATTGCTTGTGTTCGGCATGAGCCAAAAAGATCCTGATTACTTCAAGATGGGCTATGGGAGCAAAGAAATCCATGTAGTCAATCCCTTCTTCTTGGGCAAATTCTTGAACCAACAAACAGGATTTATTCTTCACCATAATGCCACGATTATCAGGTTTGTTCTTTAACACATATTTCATGCCTATTGGGCATATATTTGGAGGAAGATCAACAAGCGTCCACACCTTGAGTTTCCTAAACTATTAAAGCTGCAACTGTATGGATTTAATCTAGCATGGATCCTTAAGAGCTGCATGAACATTCTTTGGGACAATTTGTGATTAAAGCAAGAGAATAAACACACATTTATAAAACCAGATTGGCACCGCATCCTGATCCCATCAGTAATGAATCCAATTATGTTATCATGAGGATGAATCTTCATTGATTTAAAATTAGTGGTTAAAGGTAATGAATTGGATTGAGGTGGATTAATGGATTGAGATTGTGTAGACAATGGGCAAGATGGTTGACGAGGTTGAACAGGTTGAGGTGATGGATATTCTTAAGAGGAAGTAGAGGTTGGTGTTGAAGGAATAGATGACGAATGAGTAATGTCAAATGATGATGAAGATGGAAGATCAATAGAAGTTGCATAATCAGTTGTTGAATTGGAAAGTGCTTGAGGAGCGTGAGGATTTTGAGGTAATAGATCTGGAGGAATAATGTTTGTTTGTGATAGGGATCGGGATCTAGTTTGATCAATTAGATTAAGATTTGCAGCGGAATACCACACGAATTAGACGAAATTTAAGCAAGAATAATATGAATATTCAATCAAACAGTAGCGGTTATAGAGAGAGAAAGTTTTCCGGAAAAAGAATGTTTTCATTCACGCACATGCTTCCAGTCCAAGAAAACTAGGTCAACATTCCTTTTATAAAGGAATGTGACATCAGCTGACATCACTTGATAGTGACAGCTAACTGATTTATACAAACAACTGAAAGTAAACTAAACTATTAAAAATGTCAACAACTAAGGACACCTTCACAAAATGCTAAGTACACGCTAACATTACAAAATGCTAAGGACACCTTTACATAATATAAAGCTACTGATTACAAACTACTGAAAAGTAAACCATCACAACTACTAAAGAGAACTACTTCAGGTATTGTGACAACTTCTAAGAACTTGGTCTTCAGACTTTGTCTTCAGCTGTTGTCTTCAGCTATTATCTTTAGACTTTGTCTTCAGCAGTTGTCTTCAGACTTTGTCTTCAGACTTTGTCTTCAGCAGTTGTCTTCAGACTTTATCTTCAGTTGTTGTAGACCACTTCAGTTGTTTTGATGTCTGTGGGACTTAAAGGTTTTTCTGATCTGGCTCATTGGTTCTTTTGGTCCAACAAACTCCCCCTGAACCAATGCAGCCAAAACCTTTAAGATTATTGAAGACCCAGTTATTGGCAGAAACATATCTGGATCAGCTCAGAAATCTTCAAATTAAGCTCAGGCCAGGGAAGAGGTTTCAGAAGGTTTGATTAGCAAAGGATGAATGGTAATTCTGTCTTGGGGAATTGGACACAGAGCTGTTACCCCATCCATGAGACCTACTTCCCAATGATAAGTCTGTAAGACTCTTTGACATAGGCCTCAAGGAAAACAACTTGTTCTTCCATTGTGAGTTCTTCAGCTTCACTTTCAAAGAAGAACTCAGGCCCATAGTACTCTGATAAGTACTTAACATGCTTTCCATTTTTCAGCTCCACAGTAGTTATTTCTCTGTATGCAAACTCATCAGGATGAGTGCCTTCAAGCAACAACTGGAGCTCATTTCTTCTTATTTCTTCAAGCTTCTTGTAGATCAACCCCTTCTTTACCATTTTGTTTTCTAGTAAAGTTTGTGGAGTCATCTTAGACTTGTAAGCCCTCTTGAAGTCATCAAGGATTTCCCAGGGTGACACTACAATGGCCAGCATTATCACAGCATCTACACTCTTCTTTACTTGGCCATTGTATCTACTTGGAATCTTCTTTTTATGAATTCTGTCACTTACTCTAGGGTCAGGCCAAATTCTCACTCTCCCTTTCTAATATTGATATGTAAATCTGAGAGCATACAACCTCTGAGCATGTTTCTTCATAGCTTGTATGGATGAAGACTTAGGAAACTCTTTATCAATCATCCTTAACAGCTGCTCATCATGTTGTTTGTGTTGTTCTTCTTCTTCAAGTTTGACTTTTACCATTTGCCTTTGGATGTCAGGTGTGATTGTTATTGGTTGATTCCTGGGCTCAGGCATCTTTATTTTAAGAACAGCAGAGATTGGCAGACTATTATCCTCATCATCTTCTTCTTCTTCTTCCATCCTCAACACCCTTCTCTTTCTTTTGGGTGCATCATTGGTAGTGGTTTGAGTAGGTTTCTTGGGTAAAGGAGTTGGTTTTGAGGGTTGTGAAGTTGGTTGTTTTGGTTTGGGAGATTGTACAGTCTGCTCTAGCATCTTGGTTATGAGTGAAGCTTTGGATAATATTGCCATATCAGACCTTTTCCCAGCACCAGCTTCATCAAGGGCTTCTATGATCAATCCTTTGTTAAATACTTCAGAAGAACAGATTCTGGTGGTTATCTCCAAAATACTGTCTTGACTTTCATTCAATAATTGATCATCCCAGATGTTTTGATATGAATCTTGTCATAGCTTCCAGCCTTTCCCTTTCTTTCTCAATCCAACTTGCCCATCTATGTTCAATCTCTTGAATCCTTAGCCTTCTGATTTCAGAGTCAAGTTTGGCTGTGTCAAAACCTTGCTTGAAGAGTTGATCAATAATCTTATCCATAGATCTGCTATGTTGCTCATCAGCTTCTTTGATCAGTTCTTCTAACTTTTTCTCACCTTCAGTCTGTTCAAAGCTTTTCTTTCTCTTGTAGGTGATCATTTCCTTTTCTTTCTTCTCTTTTTCTTCTTCCTCTTCAACTCTCTTTCTTTTGTCTACTTTCAGTGACTTAGACTCCCCCTTTTTGGGTGCATTGGGTTCAGGGGTGTGAATGTTAGAAAGTCTCTTAGAAATAGCAATATCAACTAAGGATTGAAGATTTGAGGAAAGCCTCTCATCAATGGCTTGATGCATAATGTTTGTGATTATGGAAGTGATGAGAGGTAAGTATGAGTGAAAGGCAGCAACCATTTGCTCAGAGGGGTTCTGTCCCTGAGAAATGGTGCCTGAATCAGAGGCTGGTGGCAAAGTTGTTGGGAGTGGCTCAATGTTTGGGAGAGTTTCAGAAGAAACTACCATCGGTGGGTGAATTTGGGCAGATGGACTTGATTCTTGTGAAATTTTGGCAAGCAATTCTTGTAGTTTGCATACCTCAGTCTCAAGAATGGTGTTGTGGACTAGAACATCAAAGAAAAAGCCCAGGTTATCATCAGTCTTTGCTGAATCATCTGACCTCCTGATTAAATCAGGATGAACATGTGTTGAGTGTAGATTAGTATTCAGACGTGCCCCTATTTCTTGGAACTGGGGACTTCCTGCCTCAGGATTTTGTCCTTCATTGGCAGTTGCCTCTAGTGAGGACTTAGAAATGAGACCATCTTCATCCTGGTCATGTGCTGAAACAGGAGAAGAAGCAGCCTCACCAGAGGTTCGAATCTCCTCCTCTACACAGGGAGATTGAAATTTGTAATCCCTGCGCTGTGGGTTATCAGCCACATTATAATCCTCTCCCTTAACTGTTGAGGTTTTCCCAGTGGTAATAGGTTTCTAGGGAGGGTTAGAGGAATGTAGCTGAGTCAGCACTTGTGTAATAACCACAGTTGGGCTTGTAGGGGTGGCTTGAGTGGGAGATAAGTGTGAAGAGGATTGCACCTGGGGTGAATGGTGCTCGTCAATGGCAATCTTCTCAAGGGAGAGAGATTGCAGTAATGTGGTTTCCCCATTTTTGGTTGTATCAAGATCCTGTTGAGAGGATACCTGAGCGGTTCCAGCTGGTAGAGTCTTGAAAACTACATGGGGATTACTACCCATAGTTTCATCCTGCCTTTGTGTTGCAGGGGCATCATCAGGGGACTCAACTACCTGAATAGCCTTTTTGGTTTGTTTGGAGTATGGTTTGGAGGGGACATTGGATCTGGAGGATGAGGCTGTGGGTTCCTTCTGCTTGGGTTTTAGCAGTTGGTAGCCTCTTTGAGAGGTGGGTCAGAGTTGTGCCTGGAGTATACCTCTGGCAAAACTACCACAACAGGGACTCCAAGGCCAACAGGGCCATCAGATTGTAATTGATTTATGATTATGGCCATAAGAAATCGTGGATATAATAACCATCTGTTAGCCACAGGTTTCATTGCCAGATCTTTTAATTCCAAAAATATAATTTCAGAAAAATTTAAGGTTTGGCGTTCAAGGATAGAATACAATACCTGCTGCCACCTAGATGACATTTGATTCCATGAAGAGGATTTGGGGGCAAGGCAGACATTGATCATGTGGAAGATTAGATGTTCAGCATCATGGAAGTGCTTCTTCAGAATGGTTGTAGCACTTAAGTCGCCTGCATATCCATGGTTGATGAATGATAGATCAATGGTGCCCTTCGGGTATTTGGTGAAAAAGGTGGCATCATTCAGATCTAGGGTTTGGCGAATGATAGCAGAGTGACTACCACCTTCTTCTGGTTTACAAATAATTGGAGAGTGATTGCGACATCATTCTCACCTGTATGGACAGTGACATTTGTCCAGAATTGGCGAAGGGTATCGGGATAGATGGTTGGATTCAGAAGAAACGCAGTTTGATATGGGGAATCAACCATCAGATCAATGGCAGCATCAATATGTTTGGCAGCAGCATCATTAGAATCACTATAAGAATAAGCATGCAAATAAAAATTTCCACCATAAGGATACCAAAGAACTAAACGAGAGGAGCCTTTAAGATAACGCAAGATCTGTTTTACTGCCTTCTCATGTGACTCCTTAGGGTCATTTTGGTATCGAGCATAATATCCTACCACAATGTTGATGTCTGGATGACTTGCTGTAAGATACATTAGGGAACTGATCATGGATATGTGGAGATGAGGATCAATATTTTCCTGTTCTCGTCTAGAGTGAGGTATGTTTGAGCTGTGAATGGAGTTAATTAAGAAGAAGCATCATCCATGGTGAATTTTTTTAGAATCTCTTTTAAATACTTCTCCTAATGAATAAGAATCCCTTTAAGCTTCTGCTCAACTTGCAGACCCAAGAATAAGCAAACCTCTCCCATCATGCTCATATAAAAGAGACTTCGCATAACCTCATCAAATTCCCAACACAACTTTGGATTGGTGGAGCCAAAAATAATATCGTCAACACAGACTTGCATAATTATCATCTAACCATCCACCTCTCTTTTGAATAAAGTCATATCGATGGTTCCACGAGAGAAACCATTGCTTAGAAGATACTTTGTTAGAGTCTTGTACCAAATGAGAGGAGCTTTATGTAAACCATAGAGAGATTTATCAATCCTGTATACTTTGTCAGGAAATCTGGATGCTCAAACCCTGGTGATTGACACACATATATCTCTTCATCAATGTCTCTGTAAAGAAAGACACATTTAACATCCATCTGATAGATATTGAATTGCTTGTGTTCGGCATGAGCCAAAAAGATCCTGATTACTTCAAGATGGGCTATGGGAGCAAAGAAATCCATGTAGTCAATCCCTTCTTCTTGGGCAAATTCTTGAACCACCAAACAGGATTTATTGTTCACCATAATGCCACGATTATCAGGTTTGTTCTTTAACACATATTTCGTGCCTATTGGGCATATATTTGGAGGAAGATCAATAAGCGTCCACACCTTGAGTTTCCTAAACTATTAAAGCTCCAATTGTATGGATTTAATCTAGCATGGATCCTGAAGAGTTGCATGAACATTCTTTGGGACAATTTGTGATTAAAGCAAGAGAATAAACACACGTTTATAAAACCAGATTGGCACCGCATCCTGATCCCATCAGTAATGAATCTAATTATGTTATCATGAGGATGAATCTTCATTGATTTAAAATTAGTGGTTAAAGGTAATGAATTGGATTGAGGTGGATTAATGGATTGAGATTGTGTAGACAATAGGCAAGATGGTTGATGAGGTTGAACAGGTTGAGGTGATGGATATTCTTGAGAGGAAGTAGAGGTTGGTGTTGAAGGAATAGTTGACGAATGAGTAATGTCAAATGATGATGAAGATGGAAGATCAATAGAAGTTGCATAATCAGATATTGAATTGGAAAGTGCTTGAGGAGCGTGAGGATTTTGAGGTAATAGATCTGGAGGAATAATGTTTGTTTGTGATAGGGATCGGGATCTTGTTTGATCAATTAGATTAAGATTTGCAGCGGAATAGCACACGAATTAAACGAAATTTAAGCAAGAATAATATGAATATTCAATCAAAAAGTAACGGTTATAGAGAGAGAAAGCTTTCTGCAAAAAGAATGTTTTCATTCACGCACATGCTTCCCGTCCAAGGAAATTAGGTCAACATTCCTTTTATAAAGGAATGTGACATCAGCTGATATCACTTGATAGTGACAACTAACTGATTTATACAAACAACTGAAAGTAAACTAAACTACTTAAGATGTCAACAACAAAGGACACCTTCACAAAATGCTAAGTACATGCTAACATTACAACTACTGAAGTTATAACATCTGAAGTGTAAGAACTTTAGATGTTTTACATAATATAAAACTACTGAAAAGTAAACCATCACAACTACTGAAGAGAACTACTTCAGCTGTTGTGACAACTTCTGAGAACTTAGTCTTCAGACTTTGTCTTCAGCTGTTATCTTCAGACTTTGTCTTCAGCAGTTGTCTTCGGACTTTGTCTTCAGACTTTGTCTTCAGCAGTTGTCTTTAGACTTTGTCTTCAGACTTTATCTTCAGCTGTTGTAGACCACTTCAGTTGTTTTGATGTCTATGGGACTTAAAGGTTTTTCTGATCTGGCTCATTGGTTCTTTTGGTCCAACAGTTTGGAAATTGTAGAAGGACACATCATCATCAAAACTAGAAGATTGAAGGAATTGAAAATAGTATTTGAGTTAAAGAACCAAGCAGGTTCAGTCTAAACATTAAAAGAATTAGAATCTTGTCAATCAACATAAAATGACTCCTGCATAATACGTGTTCTCTTTTTATACACCCGACAAGCTTTTCTGTGCATGAGTGTTCAACAAGGTACACGAGCATCTCAATGGATGAAAGAAATCAATCAATGGCTTCCTTTTATGAAACAGTTCATAAGGAGTCTTCATTTTATCGTTCACGACCAAGACACGATTAAGTACATTGGATGTACAGTTCACCGCTTCCGCCTAAAAGATAATTGGCAAAGCAAATTCGATCAACATGGTGTGAGTGGCTTCGATAAGAATGTGATTCTTTCTTTTAGCAACACCATTTTGCTCAGGTGTTCTAGCAACACTAAACTGTCTCAAAATTCCTGTACTTGCACAAAAGGAGTCAAAGATGTGATTTCTGAACTTGGTATTGTTGTCACTTCAAATAGCCATTACCTTCCTCTTGCTTATCATTTCGGTTGAAAGAATTAACTTCTGCAAATCTTCAGCAACTTCTCCATTATAAGCTAGGAACCTCGCCCATGAATACCTTGAAAAGTCATGTGTAACAACAAGGCAAAAAGATTTCTTAAAAATGGATTTTACACTAATTGGGCCAAACAAATCAGTATGTAACGACTCGAGGGGATTATAAATGCTATTTTCAAGTTTTGATTTATGAGGTTTGTTATGTTGCTTTCCATTGGCACGTGCCATGAATTTCTCAATAATAGAAAAATCCTTTAATGGTCATCCCCTAACAAGATTGTTTTTAACCAATTTATTAATAGTTTTAAATTAACATGGCCTAATATGCGATGCCATAAGAATGATTTAGAGGGAAAAGCTTTAGATATAAGACAAGTGATAGTGAAAGTTGATTCTTTAGATCCCATGTCAAGTAGATAGGTATCATTCTTTCTCGGAGCTTACATGAGCACCATTTCCTCAGGAATAGCAAACCTGGATTTCAGAAATAGGCACTTATTGGAGAGAAATAGAACCGGGATGCCTTTGTCATAGATCTGAGAGACGCTCAAAAGATTCAATGCATGTTCTAGCACAAAGTTAACTTTCTCCATAGTAAGAGATCCATTTGAAACCTCCCCTTGACCAATCATTTTACCACTTTCTTGTCACCAGCAAATGCAAAATATTCTTCATTGACGATATGATAATTTGTCAACAAATTCTGTAGCACTATCAAATGTATCGAGTATCCACTATCAATACGCCAAAAACTATTTAGAACTTTAGTAGATTACTCCTGCAAAATTAGAATGTATAGATTAACCGGCTGAAATAGGAACCCATGTTTGAACAACTTTAGGCTTTGGTGCAGATGATCTTGTGCAAAAGAAATTATTAACAAGATGTGTTAATCTACTGCCAAAAGAATTCCTATGAACATGTCTGTGATGTAGCTGAGGATAGTTTTTAACTACATGATCATCTTCACCACATCTAAAGCAATGAGATTTTAATCTAGGTCTATTATGCCTTAAGTTAGGAATTTTATCTATGCATATTTTCTCATCGTATTCGGACAATCTAGAATCAACATCACTATAAGTCTTATACATTTCTCTGGTTCTGATTTTGTCTTTTAAAGAATGGTTATTTACAAATGTTAATGCATCCTCATTTGTAGTACATGTGGTACTTCTATCACTTGAGCTTGTACCAGAAGATGATATTACCCTTTTATTAGATTGGGAAATATTAATTGAGGTAAATGATGGAATGAGATGAGTAAAGATTTTTTTAAAGTAGTTGGTTTTTGTTTTATATTCACTACTGATAATAGAATCATTCACAATTTCATCCATACAAACATTAGAAGCATCATCATTACATTTTTCCTGAAAGGTAACTATCTTAGTTTCATATCATATACAAATTGATATTATATAGAATTTTTGAAAAGGACTTTGGAAAGGAAAGACTTACTATCTTTGGGATCTCATCCTACACCGCTGCTCAATGCCTTAGTGGATCGACTTTATTACATAAGTGGATTCCTTACATTTGTCTCACATCATGACATAAGTAAGCAGTTCTTATTGTATCGGCCAAAACCTCGCTAATTGATCTTTACAGTGCTTACTCTATCAATTAGATCTTTTACCCATGGACTAAAATAGCTAGGCATATCTATTTCTTCATATTTCAACTTCTATGAACTTTCTTTCTTTTCTACAGCTAATAAAAATCGTTGTTTTAGACGATGCATATGTAGAAAGCCCTTTTTCTTGTATTTACTAGCGAATTTTATCTTTCTTTACTTTTTTCTGAAATCATTTAATAAATAAGTGGAACCACCATTAGAGCACATAGAGTCAATGTCTGAGACAAACTTTTTGGAAACAAAAACAATACTTAAACTAGAACTATGATCTAAAACATAACATTAAGGTTTAGGTTTACTAAAACTATTACATCCAAGCCCACTAGTAGGTCCACAACCGTACTCCTCACGCACGTCCTTAGGATTCACACCTTTTAAACCTGTAGACAGACTGTTAGTATCTTTTGAATGAAATCATTTGAAGGGTGTGAAATAAGCATAGGCGAATAACAATATGTACTTGTTGGACCAAAAGAACCAATGAGCCGGATCAGAAAAACCTTTAAGTCCCATAGACGTCACAACAACTACTGAAGACCAAAACAGCTGAAGACAACAGCTGATTACAAAGTCTGAAGACAAGTGCTGAAGACAAAGTCTGAAGACAAGTACTGAAGACAAAGTCTGAAGACAAGTGCTGAAGACAAAGTCTGAAGACAAGTACTGAAGACAAAGTCTGAAGACAAGTGCTGAAGACAAAGTCTGAAGACAAGTGCTGAAGACAAAGTCTGAAGACAAGTGCTGAAGACAAAGTCTGAAGACAAGTGCTGAAGACAAAGTCTGAAGACAAGTACTGAAGACAAAGTTTGAAGACAAGTGCTGAAGACAAAGTCTGAAGACACAAGTGCTGAAGACCAAAGTATCAGACGTTGTCACAACAGCTGAAGAGGTCTTCTTCAGTAGTTGTGATGGTTTACCTTTCAGTAGTTTTATGTTTTATCTGTTCAGTAGTTTGACACAACAGCTGAAGAATACTTCTTCAGTTGTTGTGCTCATCAGTAGTTTTATGTTTTTCAGCAGTTTTGTAAAACGACTGAAGAGCTTGTTCTTCAGTCGTTGTAGTCTCAGTAGTTTCTTATCAGTAGTTTTATATTTTGAACTTAACACTCTGATATGTTCTCAGTAGTTGTGAACATTTCAGTAGTTTGTTAAGAGTTAGTTATTTTTGTACTAGATCTGCTAGTTGTCACTTTCCCGTGATAACAGCAGCGATTGCACTCTATATAACGAGTGTCAACCTATTGTAAAAGAGGATGATTTGATCAGAAATATTCAATATTATAGAAACATTCCTTGTTACAGAAATATATTCTCTCGTTATAACCGTATTTGTTCTTAATGCATATGAGTATCAAATTCTCGCTACAATTTGTCTAATTCTTGTTCTTATTCCACTGCGTTACGCTCTAATACATCAAACTTGTGATCACTGATCCTGACAAATGGTATCAGAGCCTGGTTAATCATTGATCGATCTAATAATTGATCATTGAAACTGCTATTCAAGATCCAAGTTTGATTGAATTAGCATTTTTGTGTTTTGCAAGAAACGGTTATAGAGATTGAATTTTCTGTGTTTCTGGTCATTCATCCTGAGATTTTCTCTTGGTTTTCATTGAGTCTGTTGTGGTCTGTGTAAAAACTATTAAAAGCTTGAATTAAATTGTATTTGGACTGAAAATGACTACTCCTTCCAATGATCCTCACAATACTGGTTCCTCAACCAAGCCTCCAATGCTGGTTAGGAATGAGTATAACATATGGCAACGACGAATGCTCCATCACCTATCTGTTAACAGCGCAGGTTGTTGGACATCAGCGGTACATGGTCCACACAAGCCTATGGTGAATAACCCGGAAACCAATCAAATGGTTCCGAAGAGGAGGGAGCAATACTCAGATGAGGATAAGAAGTTGTTTGAGATTGATGCAAAAGCCCATGGAATTCTGGCCATGGCACTGCCTAATGAAATATATTCTGGGCTATTGCATCATGAAACTGCCCATGACATTCTCTCATAGAAAGGGTGAGACACTGACTCAAAAGTTTGAGCGGTTCTCTTGTTTGATCTCTGAATTAAAAATGGTCAAACATGAGTACACCAATATCCAGATGAATAACAGATTTCTCAGATCACTTCCTGAGAGATGGGACACATATACTATTGTCCTACGCTCCAGTGCAAATTTGGACAAACTGTCTCTCACCCAACTCCATGGGAAATTGCTCACATTTGAGAGAGAGATAGAACAAAAACGAAAACTGTCTTCATCTAGAAAGCTCACTGAAGACTTTGTACCAGGCAACACTGCCTTGGTTGGTCATGAGTCAGAATATGCTTCATCTGAATGCCAGTATGATGAGCATATTGATTTCTCCTCAAACACTTCTGATTCTGCATTTGTGAGTGTTGATAGTTAGTTTACTGGGTGTAACAATAACAATCTATGCTTCATCATGGATGATCTCAAGGGGATTGCTGATGATGACTTAGAAGAGATGGATATTTTGAGCCAAATGGCCTTGATAAATATCAGATCTCAGAAGTTCTACAAAAGAACTGGAAGAAAGTTCCCAGGACTCTCTGGCAAAACCAAAGTTGGTTTTGACAAGAGTAAGTTGAAGTGTCACAAATGCCACAGGCTTGGACACTTTGCTAGAGAATGCAGATCATCTGGATCTAATTCCTCTGCACCTTTCCCTGGAAATAGTCAACAACACAGAGGGCAACATCCTGTCAATTCTAGTCATCATTCTCAACCACAATCTCCTGCATATTTTGTTCCTCAGGGTAAAATGCCATATCCTTACCCTTGTTATTACATGCCACAGTCAAATCAAGCTCAAGTTCCTATAGTACCACAACCTCATGCACTACCAGAACCTCAACCATCTCAATCTCATCAACTTCCTCAACCTCTCAACTTCCTAAACCTCAACAACACAGCTTCTTCACCCCTGGAGTTGTTGATTGGAGCAGTTTACCGGATGACATGTCTGGTCATGAACAACTGTTCACAGGTGCTGGTCAACATGGTGGTGACAGTCCTTTTGGGAATCTGGCTCTCATGGCCCTGGAGTCTACTGAGGGTTCCTACTCAAATGCATCATCTTCACAGGTAACTCAGGTATCTTCAGAGGCTAAAGCCAAGTTATGTTCTGAATCATGCATTGCTGCTTTTGTCTCCATTAGAGAGGCAAATGTAGCATTAATAAATCAAAAACTTGAGTTTGAGAAAACCATTTCCAAAAGAAAAGCTGAGTTTGAGTCTGCTATTAATAGTAAAAATGATGAGATTTATAAGCTTAAATGCCAATTAAATGATGAAAAGGCTAAGCTAGAGGTTATTTTAGAAGACCAGAGAAGTCTCAAAGAAACCCTTGCAGTCACCCAGGTAGAGTGTGATCGATGGGTACAATCATGCAAAGGTTTTGAAATGCTTCTTAATAAGCAATCTGCTTCCAATGTGAAGTTTGGTATTGGTTATAATCACACTGCTCCTCCTACAGATTTTGCTTCAAGAGAAGAAGTGAAATCTAATTGAGAAAGCAATAACCAATCCACCTCATCATGTGATTCATTTTTTGATAGAGCATCATCAAAAGTTGAAGTCAGCACTAAGCCCTCTCTGAACCCATCAGCTGATGTTGATGGTTCCACTGCTGACACTCACATGATCAAAGAGATGATCAACTCAGGAGCTATTTCTGGAAGTCCTGAAAGGACTGGAGAGCAAGATTAAGCACCTGAAGTTCAAACTCCAACTACTGTCAGCACTGAAGAGAAGAAAACTGTCAGTAGAAAGAGTTTGAAGACTACTAAAGAGGAAGTCAAGAAAGCAAATAATGCTTCCAAAGTACTGAAGAGCAAGTCTTCAGTAGTTTCATTCTCTTTAGTTGATGATCAACATAAGATGAAGAAGAAACCATGTGAAGTATGTGGTTTGTTCAATCATCTTACAGATGATTGTTGGTACAAAAGGGGATCCAAACTCAAACATAAAGAGGAAAGTAAAGATAAAATAGTTAAAATAAAAACTGAGTTTGAAGCCACATTTGTACCAGCAACATCAAATCCTGTAACCCTTAAGTCCAAAAAGAAATCCAAAAAGGAAGGGGTTAAACACGTAACAGCTGAGATTGCTCAAAAGAAGAAGGTGCAACATAGGAACTTATCAAACTCCAATGCCAATGTGTCTGAAGAGCTGAAAGCCTTATCACAAAATCAGACACAGCTGGTTATGATGGTTCAACATCTATTGGGAAGAGTTAACCAATTAGATGTTCCTATGTTGAAACCACAGAAAAGGAGGTCCAAGCCAAAGGATTCCTTTTCTTCACCAGCTTCTTCCTCTCAGGCTGTTGTTTCCAACAAACATGTTAGTTTACCATCTGTTGATGAGAACAGGCCCAAGACCAAAAAGGTTTGGGTCTCAAAATCTAACTAATTTGTTGTATTTTGCAGGGTTCTTCAACATACCTCAGAGGCATCTGGTATGTTGATAGTGGAGGATCCATGCATATGACAGGAAACAGATCACTTCTTAATGACTACTCTCAAGGAAAGAAGGGGTTTGTGTCATTTGGCAATGATGCAAAGGGTTACATCATCGGCAAAGGCTTTGTTTCCAATGGGGAAATAAAGTTTGATGATGTTAACCATGTGGAAAATCTCAAGTACAACCTCTTGAGTGTCAGTCAAATGTGTGACAAAGGCCATGTTGCTCTTTTCACCAGTCAGAACTATCGGATTCTGTCATCCAAAGTTCTAAGTTTGATAGATAAGGTGTTGGATGAACACACTCTCCTAAAGGCCAACAGGACAGGAAGAGTGTATGCCTTAGATCTTTCCAAGAAAATAGATCTCAAAGGCCATCCTTGCCTATTTTCCAAGGCTTCCCCTCAAGAATCTATTCTATAGCATAGAAGGCTGGGTCATGTTAATCTCAAAAACATAAATGAGCTGATAAACCATGGTTTAGTAAGGGGACTGCCTATGAAGGAGTTCAAGTGTGAAGATAACTGCACTGCTTGTTTAAAAGGAAAACAACACAAAGCTTCATTTCCCTCCATAGAAGAACCTAAGTCCATTGCCTGCTTATAGCTTCTTCACATGGATCTCTTTGGTCCTGTGAGAGTGATGAGTATGGCTAAGAAGAAATACTGTCTGGTAATTGTGGATGATTACCCCAGATTTGTATGGACTTTCTTCTTGTATTCAAAGGATGAGGCTGCGCAGTCCATTATGAACTTTGTGTTACATGTTGAGAAGCAGTATTCCCTACCGGTTAAGTGTGTGAGGAGTGACAATGGTACTGAATTCAGAAACCACACACTTGATGAGTTTTACTTATCAAGAGGCAGTATAGCATCCCAAGAACTCCTGAGAAAAATGGAGTAGTAGAGAGAAAGAACAGGATCCTTATTGAAGCTGCAAGGTCCATGTTGGCTGATTCTGGACTGCTAATGACTTTTTGGGCTGAAGCTGTCAATACAGCTTGCTATGTACAGAATAGAGTTCTAGTAAATCAGAGGTTGATGAAGACTCCATATGAAGTTCTTCATCATTTGGCCCCTCCAATTTCATTCTTCAGAGCATTTGGGTGTCCTTGTTTCATTCTCAACACACGGGATCAACTCCAAAAATTTGATCCTAAGGTGGATGCAGGTTACTTTGTTGGTTATTCATCAACTTGCAAAGCATACAGAGTCTTCAACTGTAGAACAAAGATGGTTGAAGAGACTCTACATGTTAAGTTTAATGAATCTCCAAAGGACAAGATTCCACAAAGCCCTGTGGAGATATTTGATTTGGACATACTGCAATATGTTCCTTATCAAACTCCTGCTGTTGCTCCGGTCAACAGTTCACCACCTGGTGGTTCTGCTGGTGCTAATGATGATGATGATAGCAGTACTCACCTCTTCAGGTTTAGTGATCAACTGCCTGATTCAGCTAGACCTGATGTTCCTGTAGCTCCAGTAGCACCATCCACAACAAATGCTGATGAGATTTCTTCAAATTCAACTTCCTTTGAATTACCATCCACTGATTGGTTTCAAGGAAATGATTCACCATCACCATCTGTTGTTGCTGAGCCTGCTACAAACACTTGCACAGATCTCATTGTGTATCAAGATCTGAAGAATCACCCATGGAAGTAAGTAGTGCAACATTCTGTGGAAAACTAGATCATGGCATCATGGACTGATTGAACTCTCTTCTCTTCATATCCGGTTCCAATAATTTTAGGTTTTTAATGATGTCCATGAGCTTGTAATTTGTAAACCCTCTTTCTTGTTTCATCATCCTCACTTGTAGACTCCATTGCAGTGGGATTGAATCCAATAGCCAACTCACTTGTTCACTATTTGAGAGTTTTTCATCATCTTTTTTTTGAGTGATCGAGACAGTCTGAAAATGGTTTGTCAGATCAGTAAGACTCTCATTCTTGTCACCCATAAATGAGTTGAACTCTTTCTCAACCTAAATACTATTATCCTTCACTAACTCATCATTCCCATCATAAAATTCCCATAACGCATCATAAAGAGACTTGGCATTCTTGTGTTCAGCAAAGCGATTGTAAATATCTGGTGCGAGACACATAGTTAAATGCTCCAAAGTCTTTCTGATCCTTATCAATCAACTTTGGATCCTTTACATTAAATGTGGTTAGGTCCTTGTTTTGAGAGACGACATCTCTAACAGTAACAGTCAGGTGTGTGGACTAGAGATGATTGATTCCCACTGATTATTATCTGTGTAGTAAATGAATATTTTCAGACACCTCTTCCAATCCTCAAAATTATCCCCATTAATCAGCCTTGGGGTTTATTAGGTGCCACACTATTCTAATCAGCAACGGTGAGAGTTGTCATCTTAGACATTGTAGTTTCATCGAAGAATCAGTAGTTTCATCGGAATGTGTTGATTTCATTGCTACTTTCGTTGGTAGTTTTGGCAGCTGTTTCGCTAGCAAACTACTTGATTATGCTAGTTTCATAGTCAGTTTCGCTCGAAACTAGCTGGAACTTTCATTCAAATGTAAATTTGGCAACAATTTCACTTGATGATGGATCACAAGCATGTTTGGACTTTTGTTTAATTAGGGTACTTTCGTTGAGTATGCAGAAACAATCACAACTAGCAAAACAATTGTATTTTCGATGGAAGAAGCTCACACTTTCTTTGAAAGATCTATAATTTTGCTTGTAATTCCTAGGCTTAGGATTCATAACACTCACCCAGCTGAGAACATCGTTAGACATGTTTCTGAAGGCGTCAGAACAAGGGGAGAAACTCATAATAGGAATGTCCACTTGTACTCATGTTTCTTATCACCTATGGAGCCAAAGAAGGTAGAAGAAGCCTTGACAGATAGTAGTTGGGTTGCATCAATGTAAAAGGAATTTCTTTAATTCAAGAGACAAAAGGTTTGGAACCTATGTCCACTACCATCTGGTCAAGTACCCATTTGCATAAAGTGTGTATTCAGGAACAAGTAAGATGATAGAGGCTTGATTATCAAAAACAATGCAAGACTAGTAGTTTAAGGATACACACACGAGGATGGAATTGATTACAATGATTTCTTTGCAGTAGTTACAAGACTTGAGGCAGTATGGATATTTCTTGCTGATGTTGCATCCAAGAACTTTACAGTCTACCAGCTTGATGTCAAGTGTGATTTTCTATACGGGAATATAGATAGGGAAGTCTATCTATGCCAACCTTTAGGATTTGAAGACCCCCAACACCCCAACTATATGTGCAAATTGGATAAAGCTCTCTATGGGCTGCACTAGTCACCTAGGCTGTGGTATGAGACTTTTTCTCCATTTCTCCTGAAGAATGACTATGTGAGAGGTACCATTGACAAGACCTTATTCATAAGAAAGGCAGGAAACACATTTTGCTTGTACAAGTCTATGTTGATGACATCATATTTGGTTCCTCAAATGACTAAATGTGTAAGGATTTTGAGAGCATTATGAAGAAGTTTGAAATGAGCTCCATGCGAAAAATGGACTTCTTCCTTGGAATTCAAGTAAAGCATGTGATAGAAGGCTTATAAATCAATCTAAGTATGTCAAAGACATATTAGAAAGATTTGATATGAAAGATTATAATCCAGCAAACACTCTTATACCTAGAAATCACAATCTTTGTCCGGACTCTGAAGGGGATGATACTGATCAACATCAATATTGAACAATTATTAGATCTCTGATGTATCTCATAGCAAGTAGACTTGATATCATGTTTGCAACTTGCATTTGTGCAGGATATCATGTTGCTCCAAAGGTGTCTCATTTAGTTGCTGCCAAAAGAATCCTTATATACCTCAAAGGAGCACCTAAACTGGGTCTCTGGTATCCAAGGATCAACAACTTCAATATCTATGGCTACACAGATAGTGAATATGTTGGATGTAACATCAACAAGAAATTAACATCATGAGGATGTTAGTTTCTTAGTGGAAAGATCATCTCATGGCAATGCAAGAAGCAATCTTGTGTCTCAAAATCAACTGCTGAAGCTAAACATATTGTTGTTGCTAGTTGTTGTGCTCAGTTGCTACGGATTCAAAATCAAATGCTAGATTACGAATTCAACTTCGTGAGGACTCCTATCCATATTGAAAACAAGAATGCCATTTCTATTACATAAAATCTTATCAAGCATTCTAAGACAAAGCACATTGACATCAGATATCATTTCATTAGAGATATCCATGAGAAAATTTTAATGAAACTAGTCAAAGTTGACTCAAATGAATAATATGTTGATTTGTTTACCAAGGCGTTTGATGAAAAAAAGATTTAAGTAACTTATTGCAACTATTAGGATGATCAATATTAATTAGATTGTCTCATTTAAAAAACCTCTTCAAAATGTGATAGGATCAAATGGATCGATCTGTAATTGATATCAAGCAATTGACAATAATATGAACAATGTAATCAAAACAGACAAATATCAGAAAAATTCATAGAGTTTTCATTGATATTAGATGGATTAGAAAGTGCAAAAATTGAGAAAATAATATCTAAAGTCATTCCTACACAAATACAAACAATCCTACTTATACTAATAACAAGAAACAAAAAAGAACATATATTTACAAAATAAGTCCCTAAACTATGACAAAACTTATCTAAAGACTAAAATGCTAATCTTTCTAGGGTTCTTACAATACTCCCTCTAAGATTTGCATTTGCCTTCTATAATATAGTCTTCTGGTTATTCTTTAATCCTGAACATTGGCTTCTCTTTGTAAAGCTCTAGTTCTCTAAGTACTTTCTTTATTGAAGACTTGAACTTCCCAGCTAGAATTCCATGCTCTAGCTTGGAATCATTAGTCTTAATCTCCATTGCTTCCATCACCAACAGTGTTTGTTTTGTTCATCCTGCAATATCTACATTAGAATACATCTTTATTGGCTTTGGATTCTCTTTTGTGCATATCTTTAACACTCCCTTGCTTGAAATTCTCATAAACTCTATATCTTTTATGTCTTTCTTCACAATATTTTCATATGCCATTGCCTTCCTCAATGAAATTCTTTCCATAGCAGCATTCTTCACTTTAATAATAGTCAAAAAGTATCTTCTGTCATTATCTGCTTCTTCTGATGATACTGCCTCAAAAGTTTGATTGGACAAGAATGAGATATAAATATGATGAAGGAGTTTGAGTTCAAATACTCCAAACATTTAAATTCCTTACAAGCTGCCCCAATAATTTAAATTCCTTACAAGCTTCATATGAAAAGTAGATGAATCATAATACCATCTCAAAACTAGTTTTGATGATTGAGTGCCTCAATAACTTTCAATCCAGGATTTGTTACTTTTTCAAAATACTAATCATTGAATGTCTTTAAATAACAATCTTCCATAGTCTCACTGGATTCACCTTTCTTCGATTTCTTCTTCATCTTAGCAAAATAGCTTTTGTCTTCTTGGTCACAACGAGTTTGAGGAAAGGCTGGCATTCTAGATATACCTCTATCAAGCAATTTCACAAAAATTTCCCCCCTTTCAGCCTTTGTGGGATTAATTAGAGGTAACTTATGTAATTCTTTCAAATCTTGCATTGGTAAGGCAATGATGCTCAAATAAAAATGATATACATCACAAATAGTATTAACTCTTTTGATAAGAAAAGAATAAAAAATGTAATCATATTTCCATGCAATTATTCTCACTTCTTTGGTTTTATCAGGCACAATTATTGTATTCAGCAATTCAGAAATTGATTTTCCTTTTTGTAGCACATTTCTCATAAGATCTCCAGCTGATCTAGCTTTATTCCAAAGCTATTTATGATCAATAGAAACTTTGTAAACTTGTTTTTCAACATTATGAAACATATCCATAAGTTGTTTCCTGTGATCATGAGATCTTCTTACCAACTCCATTGATTTATCTCCTAAGGCTTTAACATTCTTGTTCTTTTGGTTATCTCAAGATACTGAGGGTTATCCATATCCAGAATAATCATCTTGTTATACATCTTCTCAATTTCTTGGAAACTCCTCACAAGCCTTCATAAGGACTCACCTTGAAGCTTATTCAATTTTTTCCTTGGATAATTCCTTGATTGCAACCACATTCATAGAGCAGGTATGCCCATATCATGAGGGTTTGGGTGGTGCAATTCTGTCACGTGAACATCATCAATATTTAAGCTTTCATACAAAGGTGTCCATTCTCCATGCTCAAGGCTTATATCATTTGGATCTGCTGGAGCTGATAACTCTGTAATCATGCATTTCTCATACTCTTCATTAATCTGAGTCACTGTTAGTCCATCCAAATAAAGTCTATGTCATACCCCAGGCCCAAGTAGGGTGGGACGTCATAGAGTAGTAATACATATGGCAGCGGAAACAAACCATCATAAGAGCACAAAAGAAGAGAACATCACATGGCATTTCAAAGTTTAAAACCAACCCAAGCTAGAAACAAATATAGCCCTCAATTTAAATTGTACATCCAACAAAAAGGACAGAATGTAATCATCAACAATAATTATAAATTGTTCAAATTGTTTTAAAATCAGACAAGCCAATGCCATGGTAACGGTGCTAGGTCAAGGTCTTTAACAACAGCTAGAGACTCTCACTGATTACCTTAAACATGCTCAAAATGAAATTTGTGTGAACTAAAAAGTTGATGAATTCAAGTGCTTAAATTTTAAAAACAAGGATTCATTAGAATCCACAATTTATTCAAAAGTCATAGTATCATTGTTGTGGGGATGAGAATCAACCCTGCACTCAGCCCCGGCTAGCCTCTTCAAAAATTTTGTTACCAGTTAAATCCCCTTCGGGAGAACTAAGCCTTAAAACAGTGGACTGTACCTGCCGGACGGTCCACCATAGTATCATAATAAAACGTGTTACATGCCATAAACAAGCGGTTCACAAAAGAATTAATGACTGTGATACAAGTATTGCAGGTCTCAACAAAATCACAACATATAGCATTACAATATAACACCAAAATAGTTTAATTTAAACAGAGCATGCTTCATCCCAAAACAATAGTAAAAAGCAAAAACACTTAAACTCACCTTAAAATTCAAGCAAAAAGGGGTCTCTTCATGTGCCAGGAAAAGTCTCAAGTCTAGCACCCTACCATTAAGATTTAAGTGTTAATCTACTAATTTTTGAGTTATGAAGGTGTATTAGGTGTGTCATGAGGTTGATGTCTTAATAGCCTTTGAATTGCTAAGTTTTTATATAAAAAGTTTCCTTTTATAGTAAGTCAGAGTTTCTTAGGAAAGAATACATGAATTACCATGTTAAATCACCTATATCAGTTAGTTTGAGTCTTTTAAATGATTCTTACCTCAAGGGGGCCGGTTTATTGAAGTTTAACAAAATTTTCACTTAGTCCTCCATGTTTCCAAAATTTACAATTTCTACCCCCAAGGTTTGACTTTTATATTTTAGTCATAGGCCCAGTAAATTATGTTAAGGTCATTTGTTTCTAATCTGTTGAAAATCAATTTTAGCTTCTTTTAGTTGAAAACCCCATTTTTATGTTTGATCCGTTAGAACGCGTTTTTAATTAAAATTCCATTTAACCGATTCTTTGATCATTTATTTAACAAATCTGGTCCAAATACGTTGTTTACCCTTTTAGTGCCTCGAATACTTTTTACGATGGTCAAAACCCATGTTTTCTTGTTTTTAAGCCGTTTTACCATTTTCGGGTCCCCGAATTTGTCCAAATTGCTTATAAGTCTATGAACTTAGTATTTTCAGCCATTAACATCTCATCATACACCAAAAATTATCCAAAACCTATTGAAATATCGTGTCTAACTCATGGGTTCAACATGCAATGTAAGAACAAGATGGAAACATAGTGGTTACACCATTCTCATCCATTACACATGTGTTAATCATTATAACTTATGATTAAACATTACCCAAACCTTTTGTAGCATTAAAAACAGGTTATTAGGAGGTTAGAAAACTGATTTTTAGTAGGATACATGCTTAGCTTCAGAAGATTACAAGATGTGCAAGATGAATGGTGTAATAACACCCAAAAAGAGGGTTTTCTAGGTGTAAATCGTGTTACACATATAGAATGATAGGTATTACAAGTGAGATACCTTCAAGAACGTGAAGAGCTCTTTAGGAACAAGTTGATAGAAGCAAGTTTCTGTTAGATATGAAAATCGTAAGATTTGGAATGAACAACGAAGACAAACACATGAAATGATCAAACCGGGTGACATGAAGCTTACACTTGGTGTAACCCACGGTTTGGAGTGTGTAGCTTGTTGACGATGGCCTGGAAACCCTTGGACAAAGCTGGTGGATCTCGAACAACGCTGGAGAAGGATGAACTCGTAGGAACCGTACACCCAAAAGCACACAAAACTTCACTTTTGCGGTTTGAGCTTCGGCCTATGGTAGAGTTGTTAGTGTTCTTTGAATGTGGCTGAGATTAGAGAGAAAACCATGAGTGTGTGTGTTTTCTAGCGAGAATTAGGAATTTAAAGAAGAGAGATGGAGTGTATGGGGTGAACTAAAGTGTTGCATGAATGGAGAGTGGGTGGAAGGGCTGGTGGTGTAGAAGAGAAAGGATTGGTGGAGAGTGGGGCGGCCGATTTTGGCTCTTATGGGACATTTGATTTAGATGTTATGGTAACTAATATTATGTAGTATTGGGTAGTTTTTTAGGTGGTATAGCTTAGTTAGTTGGTGTCTTGCGTGCATGATCATACATGCATTAACCGAAGATTAAGTGTGTAGGCACACACAATTCAATTGTTCAACTAAGATTTAAATTTTGTAAGGGTGACTAAATAACATTCCTGGGACACTAAGATTTCCCTAACTAATGATCGATATAGCTAAGTCATCACAAAACACAAGTCAGAAAGGGGTCATGTCATGAAGAAATACGACTGAAATTTTTCCCATCCGCATTAACCAAATGCGGATGAAAATGCCCATCCGCATTAACCAAATGTTGATGAAAATGCCCATATGTATTAACCAAGTGCAGATGAAAGTACCCATACGCATTAACCGAATGCGGATGATAGTACCCATACGCATTAATCGAATGTGGATGATTGGAGGGAATGCAGTCAACCTTAGGCATTAACTCCAAAAATGGTCGTTTAAGTCAAAAGTACAAAAATCACATAGCATGGAGGAGAGAATAGTATCAATGATAATAGCAATAATATTAGTAGAATTGAAAAAGATGCAGGTCGGTAAGGTTAGAGTTGTGACCTGGAGGTCGGTTGTTATATTCTCCCACCGTTTAGGAAATTTCATGCTAAAATTTTAGCTTCGCTCAGATTCGGTATGGGTGGGCTTGAAGAGATGCGGGTAACTCTTGCTCATTTCATCTTCTCATTCCCAAGTGAATTCAGGTCCTCGCCTAAAATTCCATCTTACTTTGACCTTGGGTATGCGACTTCATCTGAGTTTCATGACTAGTCGGTTAGTGATCTCTGTGGGTTCTTCCACGAATTTCAACTTATCGGTATCCTAACTTCCCTCAATGGTATCTCCAAGGTCTGGTCTGCCAGGCACTTCTTCAGGTTTGACAAATGGGAAGTGTCATGTATCTAACTCAACTCCTGTGGTAGCTTTAATTTATATGCCACGAGTCAAACTCTTGCTAGTATCTTAAATGGTCCAATGTATCTCAGGCTTAGTTTTCCTTTCTTTCCAAACCTCACGGTACCCTTCCGTGGTGCCACTTTCAGCATTACCTCATCACCCAGTTGAATCTCTAAAGGTTTTCGTCTTTTGTCAATGTACTTCTTTTGACGATCCCTGGCTGCTCTCAAATGCTCTCTAATTTTAAATATCTTGTTGGTAGTTTCCATCTTGATGTTGGGTCCCATTACTTGGCTGTCACCATTCTCATTCCAACTCAATAGTGATTGGCATTTCCTACCATATAAGGCCTTGTACGGAACTTCCTTGATACTTGCGTGGTAACTATTATTATAGGAGAACTCTACCAAAGGAAGATGGTTGTCCCAGTTCCCGCCAAAGTCAATCATGCAAGCTCTTAGCATATCCTCGAGGGTTTGAATAGTTCTTTCGCTCTGGCCATCAGTTTGTGGGTGGTATGCAGTGCATAGATGTAAATGGGTTCCTAAGGCTTGCTAGAGTGATCTCTAGAAATGCGAGGTGAAACGGATATCATGGTCGGAGATGATTGACAAAGGTACACCATGCCTGGTCACTATTTCATCAATATACAAATGAGCCAGTTTTGTGAGGTCGTAGTCTTCCCTAATCAGCAAGAAGTGAGCTGATTTGGTTAACCTATCCACTATTACCCAAATGGCCTCATGACCTCTAAATGTTTTGGGTAGCTTTGTGACAAAATCCGTTGTGACATTATCCCATTTCCATTATGGAATTTCGGGCTGTTGCAATGTCCCTGACGGTTTTTGGTTTTCAGCCTTCACCATGGCACACATCAAACACTTGATCATATAAATGGCAATGGATTTCTTCATCCCATGCCACCAGAAAAGGGCCTTTAGATCATGGTACATCTTGTCACTTCCGGGGTGAACCGAGTACCTAGACATATGGGCTTCGTCGAGGATTACCGCTTTAATACCCCCGTGCTTTGGTACCCATGTTCTCCATTCACATTTATATATGCATCGCTGTTCAGCTCCAATCCCTTTCCCATCCCTATCAACATTTCACCACTAGCTTATCCTCCTTTAGCACTTCACCTTGCGCTTTTTTTAGTCTTGCAATATGGTTGGTGTACACACTCATCCTTAAGGCACGAACGCGTAAGGGTTTTTCCCTTTCTTTCCGGCTCAAGGCATCGGCCACTACATTGGCCTTACCAGGATGGTAGCATATCTCACATTCGTAGTCATTCAGTAACTCGACCCATCGTCGTTGGAGCATGTTCAACATCTTTTAATCTTGAATGTGCTACAAACTCGTATGGTCAGTGTACATAATGCACTTTGTGCCATAGAGATAATGCCACCATATTTTGAGTGCAAACACCACGGCACCCAATTCTAGATCATGTGTTGTGTAGTTTTTCTCATGATTGTTTAGTAGTCTCCATGCATAAGAGATTACTTTGTTGGATTGCATTAGCACAGATCCTAGTCCTTGGCGCGAAGCGTCACTATAGACCACGAAATCCTCAATTCCTTCTGGGAGAGCGAGGATAGGTGCACTACATAACTTCTCTATGAGTGTTTCAAACGCTTCATTCTGCTCTCGTTCCCACACAAAGGTTGTGTTTTTCTTTGTCAGAGCAGTCAATGGTTGCACAATGTGCGAGAAGTCTTTGATAAACCTTTTGTAGTATCCGGCCAATCCAAGGAATTGCCTTATCTCGGTAGGACTTTTAGGAACTTTCCAATCCTTTATCACCTCAATATTAGAAGGGTGAACTTGAATACCATTTTCATTTACCACATGCCCTAAAAATTGGATTTCCCGCATCCAAAATTCATATTTTGAGAACTTGGCATATGATTGTTCATTTTTGAGCAGCTCGAGAATTAGCCTGAGGTGTTTCTCGTGCTCTTCTTTACTATGGGAGTAGATTAGGATGTCGTCGATGAACACAATCACAAACTTGTCAATATACGGGCGACATACACGGTTCATGAGATCCATAAATGCCAATGGTGCATTAGTCAGTCCAAAAGGCATGACTAGATACTCATAATGTCCGTATCTCATCTTGAAGGCCGTTTTGGGTATGTCTTTTTCTCTTATCTTCAGCTGATGGTATAATGATCTTAAGTCTATCTTAGAAAAGTAGCTAGCTCCCTGCAATTGATCGAATAGGTCGTCAATCCTTGGGAGAGGATAGCGATTCTTTATCGTTAGCTTGTTTAGCTCCCGGTAATCAATGCACATCCGTAGGGCTCCATCCTTCTTCTTCACAAATAAGACAGGTGCACCCCATGGAGAAACACTTGGTTGAATAAATCCCTTTTCGAGTAGTTCTTGGATTTGCAGCATTAGTTCATTCATCTCGGGTGGGGCGAGTCGATATGGTGCCTTAGTTATTAGTGCAACACCAGGCAGTAGGTCTATTTAGAATTCGACTTGTCGATTAGGTGGGAGTCCTAGTAGATCTTCGGGAAACACTTCTGGATACTTAGAAACTACTAGAATATCCTTAATCTTCTTCTCCTCTTTGGCTTTTATTACATAGACAATGAAAGCTGGGCATCCCTTCTCGAGGCTCTTAGTAGTTTTAAGATGGGATATCATAGGGCATAACGTGTCACTTCCTTCGCCACGAACCACTAATACTCTCCCGTCACTCAATGGTATCCTAAGTAGGCGTTCCTCATAGAAGATTTCAACTCTATGCTTAGCCAGCCAATCATACCAACAACCACATCGAATCCTCCTAGCTTAACAGGCATCAGGTTTATCTTAAATGTGCTACCTTTTAGATTCATTGAACAGTCCTTGATGACTTCATTAGTTTCAATAATTTTACCGTTGGCTAATTCTACCGTAAAGGGATTAGTCAAGATACACGCATTCAAGTCAATCAATGGCCTAAATGCACTAGAGACAAAACTAGTAGTTGCTCTAGTATCAAAAAGTACGGTAGTAGGATGGTTGTTAAAAAGGAACGTACCATTGACCACATCGGGTTCCTTGTGAGCATTAGTTGGTCCTATCACAAATGCTTGTCCCTTAGGCTTGTTAGGTCTTGTATCCTTGTCTCTTGCCTGCTTGGGGCATTTGTTCCTCATGTGCCCTGGGTCTCCACATTCACAACACTGCTTACCCAGTGTGAATGTGCAATCCTTGATCAAGTAAACTATTCACTTGCACCTAAAACAAGGCATTGGCTTGCATTCCCCTTGATGGTGCAATTTGCACTTGTTGCAATAAGGGTTTGTGCCTACATACAGCTTGTGTGCCCTTTCACCTTGATTGACACGCCTCACACCTTCACCTGCTTTCTTGCTCGAACCACTGCTACTACCCATCACCTTCTTGGCATCAACCCATTTTCTCTTTCTTTCTTTAGTTCTTCCCTGCTATGTTCATCCAGCCCTAATCAGGTCATCAGTCAGGCTGCGAGTGAGATCCATCGCGGATTGTA
The DNA here is from genome assembly GCA_025506515.1 of Flaveria trinervia. Lineage (NCBI taxonomy): Eukaryota > Viridiplantae > Streptophyta > Magnoliopsida > Asterales > Asteraceae > Flaveria > Flaveria trinervia. The sequence continues at coordinate 27,016,367 of CM046441.1, forward strand.
AGGTCGTAGGCCTGGAAGATCGAACCATCCCTCGAACCCTAGGATGTAACCCCCAGATAAATCGGGCTACACCTTTGGCTTCTGGTGTCACCAAGTGGGGCACTAGTCTAGACAGGGCTAGAAACCGGATGATGTACTCAGTTAGTTTAGCCCTTTTATCTCTAGACCTAAGAACTCAGATTCCAGTTTCTATAGCTGGTTGATCGGATAGTACTTGTTGATCATCAATTCCCTGAACTCCGCCCAACTGTTGGATCAAGAAGAAGGCTAATGCAACCAAAACTAAGTCACTTAGATAAACTTTTGGTGCTGCATGCAAAGGCTTCCAAAGCTTAGCATGGAACTTCCGAAGGTAGTAGAGTTCTTCCGAAGACAAAGTGAAAGATCAACTTCCGAAGACAGAACTCTACATCCGAGGTCAAGTATATACTTCTGAAGTTCAAGCCTTACAAGAATAAACTGAAGACCACGTCCAAAGTATGATGAAAAGAAGAAGTCTCCAGTCTTGGAAGAAGCCGTCTCTTCTGAAATATAAGTGGCTTCGGAAGTACTTACTCCTCCGAACCCATTTAAACTTCGGAAGACACTGCTATAAACCAGTGGACACAAGTATGGTCTCTGACACTCCGCTACAGACCTCTGATACTATATGGTTCTTTCTAAAGAGCCATGCAGTTCACCAGACTTTATTCCACTGTTCACCTTTTTATGATGGTACAAGTTACCAACTTTAGTTGGTGACAAAAGGTAAATCAGGGACATGTCCTCACTACCAAATCTCAGATAAGACTTTATCCGAGATACCTTAAACTTTAGTCTTTTAGTATAGACTTTAGCTATAGGATCCCAGCTCGTATGAAAGTATATCCGGCTGTAGGTAGTATTATATATAGGTTCTCTTTGTAACTCATTGTAACAATAGCTGCTTGTAAGAGTCTTGTAATATTGAGTTGAGAAGCAATATATAAAAGTACCTTGAAAATTACTTCTCGTGTTCTTTATTACTTTCTATATTGTGATCAACTCTTATTGTTTCTATCTTATCCAGAGTGTTGTTCAGGTGAGTTTGAGAGAAAAACATAAGTGTTTAGTGTCAAACTTCGATCCTGCAATTGGTATCAGAGCTTCTCAGGATTTTGATTGCGTGATCTAACCATCCAAATCAACCTGTTTTTTACTCCTCCCCACTCATTCTAATAGCCCTTAAAAAGTTAGAGGTAGAGATGGGAACCATGACATAGGCTCCCATCATTACTCCTGAAAATTTCAGGTCTTGGAGCAGGAGAATGGAAGGCTTAATCAAATATCAAGACAGCAAAATGTGGAACTCCAACGTCAGGGGCCCGTATAAACCAAAAGTGGCATCACCTGGTGGAAACGGTGCCATGATAGAAAAGGTTGTGGAGGATTACTTTGATGAAGACAGAAAGAAGCTGGACATCAACAGTAATGCTATGACCATTCTCATGACTACAATACCGAACTCCATTATGGTGGGATTCGAGCATTGCACGACTGCCAAAGAATTGTTTGATGCGCTTGCTCAGATGTACTCAAGCTCCATTGACTCAAAGAAGGACTCGCTGAAGCCGCAGTTTGAGAACATCACTCATATTGCTGGAGAGACTCTCAGCCAACAGTACTTTAGGTACATGGATCTTATCTCTTCTCTTCAGTCTGTGAAGATCACTCCCAAACTCAGAGATCTTACTAGAAAGTTCATGAGTGCTCTTCCAAACGAGTGGACATTCTACTATGTCTCTATCAAAAGGACAGAGAACTTGAACACTCTCACTATGACTGAACTCTATGGCATCCTTAATGGATATCACCTAGAGATGGAGGGTAAGAAGGGCCACCAAACAAGCAGACCCATGAGTGTTCCTGCTAGCAACACATTAATGGTTGTTGAAGGCTCATTACCCCCACAACCTCAGCATTACCTGACTTATCAGCAGCCATCCTGCTCTTCTGGACCTTACATCACTTTTCCTGAGACTCCAAGGTCTCAACAGGCTCAACACAACTCCTTTTAGGAAAGTTGTGCCTTTGTCTCAGGAAGTGGACACTCTGGTGATTTTCAATACTGCTTTGATGATCTTGAGTGTTTCAGTCGAGATGATGTAGAGTACATGGACATTGTCCAACAGATGGCTCTTTAACTTACAGAGCGAAGGAGTTCTTTAAGAGAACTAGAAGGCACTTCCCTCAAAACCCAACTACCAGTAAGTTCGGGTTTGACAAGACCAAGGCAAAGTGTTACAACTGTAAGCAACCGGGTCACTTTGCAAGGGAATGAAAGGCTCCCAAGACCAATCTGGGAACCCCCACAGGCCTCCACACATCCCTCAACCTCAAAGCCTGCTGAGAAGTCAACTGAAACAGCTGCAATAGCTCAAGAAGTTGACTGGAGCTTCATGGTACAGGATGTGACTCCTGCCCAAGCAATCATGGCCGGAACAGATGATGCCCAGGTATATGAACATCTCTGCACTCCAGCCTGTATAGCTAAAGTTAAACTCTATCAGGATTAAAATATTGAAATCAGATCTGATGTTGAGTCTTTAAATATCTTAAAATCTGATTTTAAAAGAGCTGAATCTGACTATCAAAAGAAAATTGAGGAGTTAGAGAAAACTCTGTCTCTTTTAAAACATGAACACACCAACTACAAGACTCAAATCAAAGATTTGATATCCAAATTGTTTCAGGCTCAAGCCCAGCTTGTCACTGCTGAGGCTCAGGCCAGGAAGTATGCTATCTCTGAGCAAAACCTCCAAGCTTTTCTTGCATCATCCTCCCACTCCAAACTTTGTTATCAGAACAAAGGAGGGTTGGGAACCAATGAAATTGCTCCACCACACTCCAATAAGTCTATTAGACAACCTAGATGTGGTATTGAGGAGCAAGAGATTCCAACTACTGACCCTTCCTCACCAGAGTTGAAGGATGAAGCAACAATAGTGGTCACCACAGGGAAGGAACCGGTAGATATACCCATCTCCTCCTGTGAAGAACAAATCCTAACCACTTAGGCCAGAAGAAGTAGCTAAAGCTGCTAGGAGAACTGCTAAGAAGGTGGCTGAGTCAAAGCGGAAGATTGACCCCAAACAGAAGGGTGTCTTTATCTCAGATGGATTCGAAGTGTTAGGTACTTCTGATTCAGGAAAGGAGTGTAATACCAGCACTTATGACCTGCCAAAGGATCAGGAGTTGCTGATGAAGAAAAGAAGCCCAAGAAACAGCAACCCTCACATTCCCAAAGAACTAACATTGCATGCATAATGTGTGGTCTGCAAAACCACATGGCAAAAGATTGTTACTACAGTCCTACAAGCACACATTATGCAAATAAGGTTAGAAAAGAAGGAGTCAAGGAAGGTTTAACATTTGGACCTTTTCATACGGTTCAAGTGATGAAAAAGGGAAAGCTAGTTTCGGAAGCCAGGTTGCTTTCGGAAGAAACTCCTTCTTCCGAAGGGAAAATGGCTTGGGAAGCAAAAGCTGCTAAGGTTCGGAAGAACAAAGCAGTTCCCTTGAAACCTTCCCATAAGAAGACTGCTTCGGAAGAAAAGGTGGTAAAACTTCTTCCGAAAAGAAAGAAGCTTCGGAAGATAGCCATGCTACTAAAGCTTCAACAAGCTCATCCTCCAAGATCAACCAAAGGATGGATTTGAAGATCAAGGAAGATGCTGCAGCCCAAACCTCTTCTTCAAAGACCTCTATTGAACCCCCATGCATAACATTTGGTTCAATCATCTCATTATCTTTGGAAGAACCCAAGACCAGCGTGCAGGAACATCCATATGACAAGAACAACAATGTCTGGATTGTAGATAGTGAATGCTCCAGGCACATGACATGGAACAGATCTCTCCTTCAACAGTTTTAGAACTATGATGGAGGTCCCGTCCAATTTGGAGGTGAGGCCGAAAGATATATTTCTGGCAGAGGGAGTATATCGAACGGTAATTTAAAAGTTGACAAAGTCCACTTTGTCAAACAGCGTGAACATAATCTGTTAAGTGTTTCTCAATTCTATGATCAAAAGCACCAAATGGTATTCACAGAACATGAGTGCATCATCCTCACACCAGGGATGACAATTCCTCCGGAATTGGTGCTTCTTAGATCTTCGAGGAAAGGGGATATGTACAAGCTTGATATGAACAATGCTTCCCCAATGGGTGAAGTATCATGCTTTTTTTCCAAAGATGATAGTGATGAGTCAACACTGTGGCATAAATGTATATGTCATGTAAATCTTAAGACAGTGAATAAATTGGCTAAAAATAACTTGGTACATGGTTTGCCTAAAAAGGAGTTTTTCAGCAAAGATAATTGTGTTGCTTGCCTGAAAGGGAAACAACATAGGACATCTCATAAATCCAAATGTGTTAACTCTATCACTACTCCATTACACTTATTGCAGATGGATCTTTTTGGTCCTATAAGTGTGATGAGCATTGGAAGGAAATCACACTGCCTTGTGATAGTTGATGATTTTACAAGATTCATATGCGTATTCTTTTTAAGAACGAAAGATGAAACTGCTAAAACACTAAAATTTTTTATTCTTAAAATAGAAAATCAAATTGATCACAAGGTTAAAATCATTAGAAGTGATCAAGGGACAGAGTATAAGAACTTCATTCTTGACTCATTCTGTAACTCAAAAGGGATTTCCAGACAATATAGTGCTCCCAGAACTCCTCAACAAAATGGTGTTGCTGAGAGGAGGAACATGACACTTATTGAGGCTGCTCGAACTATGTTAGCTGATTCAACACTACCTTAAACATTCTGGGCAGAGCCAGTCAGCATTGCATGCTATGTGCAGAACAGAGTTCTTGTAGTTAAGCCCCATGGAAAAACCCCTTATGAGCTATGGAACAAGAGGCCACCGTTCATTGGCTTTCTATGGTCCTTTGGCAGCAGGTGTACCATACTTAACACAAAAGATAATTTAGCAAAGTATGTTGAAAAGTCAGATGATGCTATCTTTGTTGGGTACTCTTCTTGCTCCAAAGCTTATAGAGTAAACAACATTAATAATCAACAATTTGAGGAGTCATCCAACATAGTTGTTAATGAGCACACTCATTGTGCTAGGGGAATGGCCCCGATAATATCTTCAATTTAGAATTGTTTCCAAACTATTCTAAACCTTCTTGTGAGAATGTTTAAGTTGGAACAGGAGTTCAAAATGATGTTGATGCTACTTCTGATGATCAACTGTTTGAGCTACCCAGACCTAGTCTAGATTCTCCAAGAGCTGCAACAAACGAAGGTTCCACCATTCAAAGTTCTAATAGCTTGACCACATCAAGGAATAGTGAAGCTTCTATAAGTGAATCACTTACGGAGCCTCAAAACTCATATGGTGATCCACCACAACACCAGGCAGAAAGAAGTAGTGTTTTGAAGGAACAGGAAGCTATTAATACTACTTCACTGCCAACCATTGATGATGTTTCTCACTCATTCAATCTATCCTGATTGAATGATTTTGAAATAGCAACAGACCAGAGTGTTCCAATTCCTGAGCAGAATATGTCCCACTTGGATCAATCTCTGCAACTGGAAGTGATTCCTCGCCTTAGGATTCATAACACTCATCCTGTTGAGAACATCATAGGGGATGTCACTAAGGGTGTGAGAACAAGAGGATAGACTCATCATGGGAATGTCTGCTTGTACTCATGCTTTCTATCCCAGATGCAACCTAAGAACGTAGAAGATGCCTTAAAAGATAGTAGCTGGCTTGAATCGATGCAAGAGGATCTGCTTCAATTCAAGAGACAGAAGGTATGGAACCTATGTCCGCTACCATCTGGTCAAGTACCTATAGGCACTAAATAGGTTTTCAGAAACAAGAGAGATGATATAGGCTTGATCATCAAGAACGAAGCAAGACATGTAGTTCAAGGATAGACACAAGAGGAAGGAATTGATTATACTGATGTCTTTGCTCCAGTTGCATGACTTGAGGCAGTTACGATCTTCCTTGCTTATGCTGCATCCAAAGACTTCACTGTCTATCAACTTGATGTCAAGTGCGCATTTCTATATGGGGATATAGATAGGGAAGTCTATGTATGCTAACCTCAAGGATTTGAAGACCCACAGCACCCCAACTATGTGTGCAAATTGGATAAAGCTCTATATGGGCTGCACCAAGCACCAAGGCTGTGGTATGAGACATTATCTCAATTTCTTCTGAAGAACGGCTACACTAGAGGTACCATTGACAAGACTCTCTTTATCAGAAAGTCTGGAAAGGACATTTTGCTTGTTCAAGTCTATGTCAATGACATCATATTTGGTTTGTCAAATGACTAAATGTGTAAGGATTTTGAGAGCATTATGAAGAAGAAGTTTGAAATGAGTTCCACGGGAAAAATGGAATTTTTCCTTGGAATTCAGGTGAAGCAAATGAAGTAAGGGTTCTTTATTAATCAATCTAAGTATGTCTCTGACATCCTAGAAAGATTTGAAATGAAGTATTGCAAGCCTGCCAAGACACCCATACCCAGAAACCATAACCTTTGTCCTGACCTTCAGGGGAGGATACTAATAAACATCAGTGTAGGGCAATTATTGGTTCTCTGATGTATCTTACTGCCAGTAGACCTAATATCATGTTTGCTACTTGCATTTGTGCAAGATATCAGGCTACTCCAAAGGTGTCTCACTTAGCTGCTGTTAGGAGAATCCTCAAAAATAAGGATTGTAATCTCTATGGATACTCTGATAGTGACTATGGTGGCTGCAATATTGACAAGAAATCAACATCAGGAGGTTGCTAATTTCTCAGTGGAAAGATCATCTCATGGCAATGCAAGAAACAATCCTGTGTATCTACATCAACTGCTGAAGCTGAATACATTGCTGCTGCTAGCTGCTATGCTCAACTGCTATGGATTCAGAATCAGATGTTAGACTACGGATTCAATTTTATGAGTACTCCTATCCATATTGACAACAACAATGCTATCTCCATTACTGAAAATCCAGTGAAGCACTCAAAGACAAAGCATATTGACATCAGGTATCATTTCATTAGAGATATTAATGAGAAAAATCTGATTAAACTAATCAAAGTTGACTCAAATGAACAATATGCTGATTTGTTCACCAAATCTTTTGATGAGCAAAGGTTTAAGTATCTCATAACAGCTGTTGGGATGATAAACATTGATTAGATCACCTCTTTTAAAAACCTTTTAATATGTAATGTCTTCTGTTAGTACAATTTAAGCCATGTTACAAAAGATCTTTCTGAAAATTTTCAAAGTGTAAATTTCATCTGAAGAGAAATTAACCCTCGGAAGTTATTTTTATATCTTCCAAAGCATAATTTCTCAAAGGATAATTTTTCTTCTAGGAAGAACTTTTGGTCTCGGAAGAAGCGATTGATTACATATCAGATCTACTTCCGAGGTTTACAAACTCTCCATTCGAAAAGCAACTCTAACCTTCGGAAGCAATGTTTTAGCTTCGGAAGTAAGAATTGCCTTTGGATGACAAATTACCTTCAGAAATGTTTTACATTCGGAAGAAAGATTCTATCGTGTAACGTAAATCTCTTGGGCCCACACTGTAAAAAGCAAAGATTTTGTTAATGATGTCAGATTATTTAACTGATTTTAACCTTACCACCACTATCATTTCATCCACTAAACCATCACATCACCTTATCCTAACCCCCATTACCGCCTTCCCATCCTCTTTTAAATAATCTTGACTGTTCAATCTCATCTTCTTACTTGCAATTTTTACTGCCCTAGAAATTTCTCTCCTCTGTAACTTTACCCAAGCTCAAATTCATCCATATTCACATTTCTTCAAACGGCACTTAACCCTCAGCACAACCAAGTTGCACTTCTTGATTCTTCAAGAGATGCGACTTTTCTGAAATCATCTCCTTTCTCATCCAATCACCTTACTACACTGCTCTTACCGTTAACCCCACTGTTTACTACAACCACATGGCCGAATTTTGGGGAAATGGTCAAGCCGAAACCCTAAATGGGATTCGAGTACTGAGGTCCAGCATTTGTGGACAGGAGTTGATCATTACTGAACAACTCATCAGGGAGCATCTAGAGCTTCATGATGAAGGAGCTCCTACTAAATTTCCGAAGGCAGATTTGGACAGCACCTACATCCTAATGGGATATGGCGGAGACATAAGCAGGTCAACGGTATAAAAGTTCAACTTTTCCTACAACTGGAAGTTTCTCCTGCATGTTGTTCTCTAATGCTTGTCCAACAAGTCCGGCGGATGGGATCAAATCCCATATGAACTAGGATGCTTAGTTCATGGACTGGTGAGAGGCCTACGCTTCAATTACTCACGATTTGTGTTTACCAATATGATTGGGACTCTACAAAGGGAGACATTCTATATGTATCCTAGATTCATTCAACACATCATCAACTATGAGTTGGACCAGAGCATGCTTGTCTGTGCAGCTGCTCTGACTGTCCCCCACATGCGGCCTACCATCTTCAAGAGCTTGAAGAAGGTATCCACCAACTTCACTGGAAGGTACACCACTCTGCTTCTAGGTATGATTGAGCGTATAGCTCCTGGTGACATCCCTGTTCTCCCCACAGGTGATGAACCCACACCAGCAACTACTATCACAATGCCAACACTGCCTTCTCCACCCACCACCATCACTTATCTAAGACGCTGTAAACGAACACTTGTTCAATCTACTCTGATTGAACAAACCCCTACTGTTCAATCCAAAAAGACTAGAGTGGAAACATGGGCTCCCACTCAGTCTGAGGTCTTTCCATCCTTCTCTTTTGACCTTAATTTAGGTTTTGACTCTCCTCAGTCTCAAACCTAGGAGCCCGACACCAAAACCAGCAGCCTTCAGAATGAGTATCTACACTCTTTTAAACAGCCAACAAGGGACAACCCCACCAGAGGCACAATGCCTGTAGACATTGATCAAGGTCCCGGGTCAGTAGGCTTAACCTCCCTATCTTTTACTAACCTTCTCTTCAAAACTGATGTAGAGATAACATCTCTCCATCGCATTAAAGTTGATCTACAACACCCTCTTCAAGATCAACAGAGCCCGGAGAAATCCCTTATCTCTAGCCCCTATCAGCAACCAATAACTGAGGTGAGTCCCACTGATGTGGAGAGGACTCTAGTAGATTCAGGTGCCACTATAGAAGGTGCCTCAATGGACCTTGTGGACAGTGGCAACATATCTCAGACTGAATCTACGCCAATCGAGCCCTTTGATGACTCTAAAAGAGACATCATTGAGCACGGGAAACCAGGGTGCCAAGAAACCACATCTGGTGGTGAGGCTGACCATACCAGGTATGTTACCTCATCTCCCCATGATTCATCAAAAGATGATGAGGGAACCATGCAACTCCTCATTCACGACCTTCTATCTAAAGTCTCAAACCTTGAATCTTTGGTTAGGACTTTAGAAGAAAGGTCCACCACTCAGCAACTTGAGATTGACAATGTCAAGGCCAAACTAGCTCAGAAACAGATAGAGAGGTCTGTTAGGCATGTACCTGTTCAGGTCTCAATGACTTCTTCCTCTAGCTTATCTAGGTCTAAAGATGATGCTACCAAAAAGGGGGAGAATGTTCAGAGACAAACACTTGAGGACCCACAACCGAGCCACACTTCAACTTCAACTTCATCTACTCCTATCATTAGTGTGTCTGAGCCATCTCAAGTCATTCTTCAAATTGACTCATAGATTATGAGCGATCTCTACAGACTCTTCACCAAGTTTCTATTGAGATCTGATCGATGTCAAAGTACCAATCAAATAAGATGTTAAAATGTGTGTTCCTATTCACCTAAACTAGTTAGGGTAAGTAGGGTTGTCAAACCTCGTGGAATTAGTGGTGGTTTTATTGTACTTTGATTTGTAAGAAAATAGATTAAACTAAGGAACTATTAAACTATTGCCTCTTGGCTATGAAAAGTAAATCTCAAAATGATTAACAACTTAATTAAGAAAACAAATTGCAGTTAATGAAATTGATTACAAGACGATTATGAAAAAGGGTAATCCACCCCAGGATTCAGGTTTGGTTCTTGGTATTCGCCTAGTTCAACTTGGTGGAAAATCCTTAATGGGGATTCTATACATGTAATGATTAAGTGACAGAGATAACCAAGACTTAACGGGTCTTAGTACACTATGTCAATTGAATTAATAACCAAAACCTTGCAATCATACAACTCGCGCTTAATTATATGAAATTGCAATCAAGAATTACTAAAACAAGTGTTTAAACAATCAAGACACAAGTTAAACTCAATAAAGAACTTAATGGGTTCTAAAGTTTAATCCCAACACAATTTGAACATAACTGAAAACCTAAAAACACGAAACCTATCACCCGAGGTAGATCACGTAACGTTTAGCCTTGCATCTTCATGAATTCGGCAACAAGATCGGATTGGAACATGATTTGATGGATCAGAATGAGTTGGAGAAGTAGAATCAACCTCAAGAATCATCCAAGTTTGCCCCTTTTTGCTCCCAATGCGAATTAGAGTTTTTAGAATTAATAACCCTTCTTAAATATGGTCAAAATCCAGAAAATTACGTCAAATCCGACCCTATGACGTAAGTTACGACCTTAGGGACGTAAATTACGTCTTCCCCCATGATATATGTGGTTAGCCACTGCCTTACATCCAAAACACTATCAGTTTTAGAAAGGATGTAGCTTACTTCCTTTAGGACGTAAATTACATCGTATGCTCATTTTGCACCATTTTCTTCATTTTCTTCATCTCTTTTCATCCATATATCATCCAACCTTCGTGGAACATTTGAATACATCATTTAAGCTTCCCACACCTATAATAAAAACCTAACACAAAGTGATTACGCTCGATTGGAAAATCACACTAAAAGCATACATTTAAACACTTTAAACACATACAAAACATGAACGCATCACATCCCCACACTTATCATTTCCTTGCCTCCAAGCAAACTTACTCATAACACTACAACTATCATTAGAAAAATATGATCCAGCCATGTGTTCACCATCTGTTAGCTAAGGTCCCAAGTCATGCCCACTTACTATATCATACATGAAGTTATATCTTTGTAAGCAAAGACATTACTTGTTTGAAATATGACTTACCTAACTAAGCCCAACAGCTTTCTAGTCCTCCTTATGCATGCAATCACACCTCTCACAAGTTTCACTCCTCTCGGTTTAGTATCTGGTCTAGCAAAAGGTGTGCTAGTATATTAGTATAGTACTCTCAACCAAGAACAATTCATGATTACCACAAGCTTGCATAATGATCGTGACTCCTTCAAATAGCACAAACCATGCACACATCAAAAGGGCTTTGAAAGGTTGTAACGTAGGGCTTAAGGTTTAGGTATGGATAAGGAATTTGAAGTGGCTAAAGGTGATGAAATCCACATAAGCATGTTGAACATGCTAAACTATAAATCACCACCACATAGTGAATTTGGGTAAACTTAACCCATATTCAACATTATTATCACTGGACATGACATTGATATTATGGTCATTTTGACCCATTATTTCTTTTTTTTTTGTTTTTTCTCTTTTTTTCTTTTTTTGAATAATGGTTATATCTATATACTTTACTGCTTCTAACAATATTATATAAAAAATTCAAGCAATACTTATTAGATTTCACCACATGGGCTTAAAAAGTACAAAAGGTTTGAAACGGCTAATGGGTTGATTCGGGTTTAAACAAATAAAGAGGTTGGGGGCTCAAAGTGGCGACTAGAGGGTCATTTTAGGGTAGGATAGTACAACTGAAAAAGGCTAATAAAACAAAGGTTCATCCTAGGGCCTTGATCATATATGTACATCAATTTGGTTCATGATCTCGAAACGTATCAATTATGCAAGTTCTGGAATAATGCCATCATTCTGGTAAACACACATGAAACGAAAATGAGCAATAACCTATCGATATTCTAAGCTCATGCATAGGCTCAATCCTTACTAAAAACGATGGTGGATAGGTTAAAGATGTAACAACATGCATAAAGAGTCCACTATCTAGCTAGTCACCCCGGTTAAACTTCCCAATCAATTTTGAAAATCGCTCCTTTTGTAGTAAGATATCCATGACTAAGGACCTTTGCTTGTACATAGGTTAAACATACTTTGATGATTTACATTGAAAATTTTAAGCTTTCATGCATAAATAAGTCACTTTAGGGGCATTTTGAAAACTCTTGTTCAATTGATTTTTTTCTCAATTTTAAATCTTTTTTACAATCTTCATTCTTCCCCTCATCCCCACACTTAAAACTTTACATTATCCTCAATGTAAACATTAATATTGTTGTGTAAAACAAGGGTCCTAACCTTTACCCAAGTGAAGTTACAAAGCTAACTTTCCAGTACACATTATGCCTACCATGATTGTACTAAATGACACCAAACTAGAAAAGCTTTATGATATGGAAAAAGTACATGGACCTAATCATAGATGATAAAAGATGCCTTATTAACAATATATGGTGGTTATGGGTCAACACAGATAAGTAAAGCTGCCGACACACACATTCCTTTATGCTCCTAAAGATCCATGAGCTTCCCCACACTTGAGTATTTGCATCTGGTGTTTAAAGCTGAAAAAAAATACTAAACTAAAAAGAACAAAACAAAGACAAAAAGAAACAAATCAATTTCAGGTTGCCTCACCATTAGTGCTAAGTTTTAGGTGTTTAGCCAGACCATACCTGCGACCACATATGGTGGTCGAGTAGGATGCTTGACTCTGGTATTCTTCAAATCATCTGGTGGATCTTCAACTAGATCGCATTGTGAGACAAACATTAATGCCTCAACTTTGTCTTTTATAGAATCAAGTGGATCGTCAACTTTTTTCTTCATTTTATGCTTCTCATCTTTTGTTTCCATCATTATAATTGACTCTTTCTCTTCTTTTAAATTCATCAATTCCTTCAAGTCCATATGCTTAACCCTATCATACTTAAAACCATTCTCAAAATTGGTGTTCGTGCTTACATTGAAGTATAAGTAGGAACACACACGTTAGTCATATCTGCCATAGAAACTTCATCATTAACAAAATAATTAACCGACTTGGAAAATACATCAAAACATAACTTATGAGTTTCATAACTCATTTCAATTGTTCCATCTCGACAATTGATTTGAGCATTGGCAGTTGCTAAAAATGGTCGACCCAATATGACCTTCAGTTGCTTATTTGTCCTCACCGGTGCATAATCAAGCACCATAAAGCCCACTAGGTAGTGAAATTCTCCCAACTTAATTATAACATTCCTTACCATCCCACGAGGACTTTTTTAAGTTAAGTCATCTAATACCGTAGTGGTGTTAACTTCCTCTAAAGAACCGTGGTCATACTGATCATATAACATACCTGGCAAGATACTAACAGCTGCTCCATAATCCAAGAGTGCTCTTTTTATCTTCAACTTCCCTATTTTTATTAGAATGATAGGTGCTCCTTGGTCACTATCTTCCACTTCATTGGTTTTCTCTTCCTTATCTGCAACTTGTTGCAGAAAAGAAGTAAAGTTATTGTCAATAATTAAAGAGTTCGTAAGGATAGTAACCGAATTGATATGAACATTTCTCATGTTTTCCGTGTTGGTTCCTTGATGTTGACGATTAATTGTGGTATCACTCGATAGTTTTCCGCGGTTCCTCTTAATCTTAGCCACATCCTCAGTAAGTTGACCTACTTGTTTATTCAAAGATTCTAAAGCTTTATCTCTAATTTCATTTTACCTCTTATTCTCTTGCATGTTCTCTTTCATCATGTTCATTAAAGCATCTAACTTTGCATTTGTAGAGTCTTCACTACCAACTTGTCCCGATGGAGGATTTCCTTGATAACTTGGTGATGAACTCCCTTGTTGACCTCCATAATTGTAGTTCCCTTGATTGTTTCCTTGAGAATATGAAGTTCTTTAATAGCCACTTGGATTGTAATTCCCTTGTGTTTGATTTTGATATGTTTGACAACCTTGATTATTGCCTTGAAAGTTAGGGTTCATCTGGTTTACAGTATTACCATATTTGAAATTAGGATGATTTCTCAATCCAGGATGATAAGTATTAGAAGTCATATTGAATTGCATCCTATCTCCATAAAATTGATTGACTTCCTCACTTCTCCCTATTACCATAGGACAAGACTCATAATTATGACCCAATTCACCACATTATTTTCACACATCATAACCCACATTTGCAACCTCCTTCATACCTGTTCTTCCTAGCTTTGCCAATTGTTTCTCCAAAGATGCAATTCTCTCTTTGGTTTCATAATCAATTATGGTCGATCTTGTTGAATTGGATTTGGATCGCCTACTAGCAGAAGATTGTGCTTTGGAGTTCCTACACATTCATTCTAGGTATTCCCAATCCATATCATCATGATTAGATAGGAATGTTCCATTACTTGTAGAATACAAGTATTTTCTTTCTTCTAGTGTTAGTCCATCTGAAAATGCCTTAATCAATTCCCATCTTTCAATACCATGATGAGGACACATACGGATCAACTCCTTAAACCTTGTGAATGCTTCATGAAACTGTTCTCCTACTTGTTGTTGAAAAGATCGAATAGCATCTCTCACATCACTAGTTTTACCCATGGAGTAGTATTCATCCAAAAAGGTTTGTTGCATTTCTTGCCATGTGTCGATACTATTGTCGGGTAAAGTGAGAAACCATTGCTTAGCTCTATCCTTTAATGTGAATTGGAACAATCGCAATCTTACCTCATCTTGTGTGAAGTGATTTCCACCAATAGTACTACATATGGTATCAAATTCAGCAAGATGCACATATGGTTCTTCTGTTGCAGTGCCTCTAAATACAAGAAGAATGGTGAGATAATGAGGGCCTACGTCAAAAGCTCTTCCTTTACGATTTGGAGGTGTCATAGGGTTTGGATTTTTAGAAATAGCAGGTCTGAAATGGCTATCCACTCCTCGTACTTGAGCTCTTTGAGGTCTTCTTTCTTGATTGGCATTATTGTTAACCCTACCTTGTTGTTGATTGATAGGTGGTACATTCCACCCATGTTGATCATTCCCCCAATTGTTATTTCCATTCTGTCTATCACCTCCACCAAAATTTCTATCCCAAGCATCATAATTTGCAGTATTATAGGGTTCTTCATTGTTATTCCACTCATCTATATAATCTTCATCACCCGTATGAACACTATGCATGCTCATATGATCAAATTCCTCACGTTGATTGAGGTTGTTTTGATTCACATTGTTGTTGGGGGGGTGGTTGATTTAGGTTATTGTTGCGGTTTGATATTTGGGGGTGGGGGTGGATTTGGGTTTTGGTTATTAGGAGGAGGGTTTGGATTTTAATGTGGTTGATTATTTGGATTTTCCATTTGAGTTGAATATGATGAACTATTAGCTGCTTGATTAATCTCTCGTGAAATTGATGTAACGGTAACCCTGATTGATGTAGAACACGATTGTACCTCGTTGATTTCTCTATCTCTGGATCGAACACTACTGGTGATTTCCTACCCGAATAACAAGTATGCATGCAATTTGTCACCTACGCACTGAAAAACACCAAGCATAACAAGGAAATAGTGAATTAAAGCAAAACGAATAACAAAAACTAAAAACAAATCAAATAGCAAAACACCAAGCGCACCGATCCCCAGCAATGACGCCAAAATTTGATCGATGTTGAAGTACCAATCAAATAAGATGTTAAAATGTGTGTTCCTATTCACCTAAACTAGTTAAGATAAGTAGGGTTGTCGAACCTCGTGGAATTAGTGTTTGGTGTATTGTACTTTGATTTGTAAGAAAATAGATTAAACTAATGAATTATTAAACTATTGCCTCTTGGCTGTGAAAAGCAAATCATAGAATGATTAATAACTTAATTAAGAAAAGAAATTGCAATTAATGAAATTGATTACAAGATGATTATGAAAAAGGAAATCCACCCCGGGATTTAGGTTTGGTTCTTGGTATTCGCCTAGTTCAACTTGGTGGAAAATCCTTAACGGGGATGCTATATGTGTAATGATTAAGTGACAGAGATAACCAAGACTTAACCGGTCTTAGTACACTATGTCAATTGAATTAATAACCAAAACCTTGCAATCATACAACTCGCGCTTAATTATATGAAATTGAAATCAAGAATTACTAAAACAATTGATTAAACAATCAAGACACAAGTTAAAAAAAATAAAGAACTTAACGGGTTCTAAAGTTTAATCCCAACACAACTTGAACATAAACGAAAACCTAAAAACAAGAAACCTATCACCCGAGGTGGATCACGAAACGTTTAGCCTTGTATCTTCATGAATTCGGCAACAAGATCGGATTGGAACATGATTTGATGGATTGGAATGAGTTGGAGAAGTAGAATCAACCTCAAGAATCGTCCAAGTTCACCTCTTTTTGCTCCCAATGCGAATTAGGGTTTTTAGAATTGATAACCCTTCTTAAATATTGTCGAAATCCGGAAAATTACGTCAAATCAGACCCTACGACGTAAGTTACATCCTTAGGGACGTTAATTACGTCCTCCCCCATGATATACGTGGTTATCCTCTATCTTACGTCCAAAAAATTATCAGTTTTAGAAAGGACGTAGCTTACTTCCTTTAGGATACAGCTTACTTCCTTTATGACGTAAGTTACGTCGTATGCTTATTTTGCACCATTTTCTTCATATTCTTCATCTCTTTTCATCCATATATCATCCAACCATCGTGCAACATTTGAATACCACATTTAAGCTTCCCACACCTATAATTTAAACCTAACACAAAGTGATTACGCTCGATAGGAAAATCACATTAAAAGCATACATTTAAACACTTTAAACACATACAAAACATGAACGCATCACACTTGAGGACCCACAGCAGAGCCATACTTCAACTTCAACTTCATCTACTCCTATCATTACTGTGTCTGAGCCATGTCAAGTCATTCTTCAAATTGACTCAAAGATGCTCAGTGATCTGTACAGACTCTTCACGAAGCTTCCCACTAATTAGCCTAGCCCAGATGCTGCAATGCTCTACTTTGGAGCTGAAGAGCTTCAGAGGCTAACTGCACCTTCTACCATTGTGGAAGAAGTTGGTCAACCTAAAGTCCACATGGAACCTAAGATTCATTTCGAAGGCGAAATGGGAACTGATGGCCCAGCAACTGAAACAGTTAGGACAGAATCTGAATCTCCTCCAACTTCTGAAGCTGAAGTTAAAGCCTCCGAAGAACAAGTCGAATCTTCCGAAGCTGAAATGGAAGTTGCGGAAGGATTGTTTAGGATGTCCGAGGAACTAATCATCATAGATGAAATCCTTGAAATGGCATCTGAGGTGAACAGCAAGGACTTTCTGAATCTACCTCCATCCTAGACACCATTTATGCCTCCCTTACAATCAAAATCCACTCTCCAAGAACCACCACAGTCAGGACCTTCAAAAGATAAAGGGAAAAGAAAGATGACTGCGGAAGAGCTTCATGAAGCAGAAAAGATTGAGAAACTTGAGAAGAAAGTAAGACTTCCAACTGAGAAGTTGCTAGCTGCCAGCACAAAAGCAGCTGTAGCCAATCAGGAGGCTGTCAGCAACAAGAAAAAGGAAGAGATTATTGACCAGCTTATCCAAATAGGCGCTATCAATGAAGAGACACTCCTGCTACCACTAGAGGAGTTGGTGAATCTGGAAAAGGCAACCCGGCTGAAACTTGAAGAAGAAGCCCGGTTGACCTTGGAGAAAGAAGAAGAAAAACAGAAGGAGGATGAACTGCAGCTGAGGAGAGACAGGATAAACTTCCTACTCTCCAGAGGCTTTAATCTTCAAAAACTTTCTCCACACAATAATGGTACAATCCTCTAGCTCTATAACAAAGATTAGGATCAAATGGAGAAAGAAAAGAAGAAGGCTGGAAGAGAAAAGACATAAGAGAAGAAGAAGAAGGAGGAAGAAGCTAAGGTCACTGCAACCAAGAAGCTCACTGAAAAGGCCTGGATGAAGGACTATCTCCAGGCTCATGGCTTCTCTGGAAGGTAGTTGGGTCCCATGTCTGAGAAGACACTTCAACGGATTGTCAGTGAAATCAAGGCTGACATCGGGATGGGGAAGAGAAAAGAGATGTACAGAAGGGCAAAGCGGATGACCTTCACTGCAACCACTCAACCTCAACCCTCACCGTCACCCTCACCCTTCACCATTAAAACTGAGCCTTTCACCCCTGAACCCACACTATTACCCACAACTTCTCCCTCACCTCAACCACCCAAACTTCCAATCCTTTAACCCAAAACACTCGCCAGAACCTCCGAGCCTCAACCTACCCAACAATCATCCACACCATCCCCTCAGCCTTCTCGGCATCTCTCTCTTGAGGAGTTCAAGATAATCAAGACCAAGCTCATCAACTACACAACTCTAAGCGAAGTCTCATGTGATGAAGATTCTGTCAACATTACCTATGTTGATGGATCCTCTTGTTCCCTCACAAGAGATCAATTTCTTGATTTACCTAGAGGAACACTAGACTAGGCAGCTAGACTTCTAGGCGTCAACTCAGATTCATTAAATGATGAAGATAAGAAACTTAGAAGGAAACTGGTAACTCTGCTCGACACCAAGAAAGAGGACAAGATTCCCAGTCAGTCTCTTGTGCCTAGAAAGAAAATAGTCCAGTGGTGGTTTGATGAAACTTCTCACAACTTTGTTATGGAAAGGGAAAATGGCTAAATAAATAGACTTAATGCAACCTATCTGCTACACTCCAGCAGATTTGATATTGCTAACTTAGCCGAGAAGCCATTCTCCAACCCCTCCAACTCTGAAGCTACTGCACTCATCAGAAATCATCTCACCAGCCTTCACCTAGCCGAGCTAACTGCAAAGGCCAAGATTTAAGAAGAGTTGAGATTGAGAAGACAGGAAGACAAGGAAAGACCTCCCACCAAAGGCACTGCCTTTCTACAGATGGTGGAGGGTCTAGAATTGAAACCTATAGTTAGATGGGAATATGATTACAGTTCCCATCAACTAACTCTTTTCAGAGGGCAACAACCGAGGGTACATGTTATCCAAGATGACAAACTATATTTCCTATCCACCAAGGATGTGTACAAACTTCTCAACACCACATCAGGGAAGAACAAGGAGACAGACAAATATTTACTCTCCTTGGTGCTGAAAGTTTTGAGAAGCAGAAACAAGTGAAGTTTTGGTAGCATCGGCCTAGGGGGAGTTTGTTGGATCAAAAAGAAGGCTAATGCAACCAAAACTAAGTTAGTTAGATAAATTTTTGGTGCTGCATGCAAAGGCTTCCGAAGCTTAGCATGGAACTTCCGAAGGTTGTATAGTTCTTCCGAAGACAAACTGAAAGATCAACTTCCGAAGACAGAACTCTACTTCCGAAGTCAAGTATATACTTCCGATGTTCAAGCCTTAGAAGAATAAACTGATGACCACTTCTGAAGTATGATGAAAAGAAGAAGTCTCCAAGTCTTAGAAGAAGCAGTCTCTTCCGAAGTATAAGTGGCTTCGGAAGTACCTACTCTTCCGAAGCCATTTAACCTTCGGAAGACACTGCTATGAACTAGTGGAAACAAGTATGGTCTCTGACACTCCGCTGCAAACCTCTGATACTGTATGGCTTCTTCCTAAAGATCCATGCAGTTGACCATACTTTATTCCATTGTTCACCTTTTTATGATAGTACAAGTTACCAACTTTAGTTAGTGACAAAAGGTAAGTCAAGGAAATGTCCTGACTACCAAATCTCAGATAAGACTTTATCTGAGATACCTTAAACTTTAGTCTTGTAGTATAGACTTTAGCTATAGGATCCTAGCTGGTATCAAAGTATATCCGGCTATAGGTAGTATCGTATATAGGTTCTCTTCGTAACTCATTGTAACAATAGCTGCTTGTAAGAGTCTTGTAATATTGAGTTGAGAAGCAATATATAAAAGTACCTTGAAAATTACTTCTTGTGTTCTTTATTACTTTCTATATTGTGATCAACTCTTACTGATTCTATCTTATCCAGAGTGTTGTTCTAGGTGAGTTTGAGAGAAAAACATAAGTGTTTAGTGTCAAACTTTGATCCTGCACCAACTTATACGGCCTGCAGCTTTTCTTCCGTGGGGCTGAATGATGGTTTTCCACCATTCAAGCAATGATCCTTTCAAAGATTGGGAGGCGAATCATACCATGTGCTCCATCTTGCACTCGCCTATGACTAGTACGGCCTCGATCTCGTCCATGCCGCGGTAAGTCTCGATAGCACCCTCGGTGCCATAGAAATCTTTGGGTTTGCAAGCCATAAACGTCTTGTATGAGCACCCGGTCCGGATTCATCGGTATGATCCTAATAATCTTCCACGCTTCCAGAGGCAGTGTCCCGATCCACATTGATCTAGGCAATGATGGTAGGTATGGCGTTAGCGATTTGTTGCACCACAATGTTTGCAACTCTTTCTTCGCTTCCCGAGTTATTGGTTACTGGCGAGGTTGGTGGTCGATTCCCTTCTCATCCAGGCTCCTCATGGGGGCCTCTGCCTATTCCTCTCTTACCCACACGGGCTCCTCGTCTTGGCAGCACTCTAATTTCAAGACAAGCAACTCATTTAGCGTCACATAATAGGTTTTGATTAACTAACACATTGATTGCCCTAAAGGTCATGCCAACAATTGCACAAAAATCATAGTATATGAACAATACGACATA
The DNA here is from genome assembly GCA_025506515.1 of Flaveria trinervia. Classification (NCBI taxonomy): domain Eukaryota; kingdom Viridiplantae; phylum Streptophyta; class Magnoliopsida; order Asterales; family Asteraceae; genus Flaveria; species Flaveria trinervia. Next base: position 27,037,150 of record CM046441.1, read on the forward strand.
ATAGATAGTTTCGTTAATCATGGTTGGGGAGGTTATTCCCGAGCAACCGAATTGTTTCCCTCAAGCTTGCGGAGTTACATACTCTCTATCAATTCACCCTGCAAGGTTAGTATTGGATAGCAATAGTTTCTTAAACAACCATAAGTTCATACATCATAGAGATTTAAAATAAAGTATATGTCATGGTTCATAACTTGGAAGGTACCAATACCCCCATAATGAATAATAATAATAGTATTAGTTAATAACATAAATTTTTTCCTTCAACTGTCTAAGAGACAGATAATCCCATTTTCCATTAGGCCTTCACATCCACTTCTGTTTCAACCATCCTAACCACCCAATGTTCTTCTTTTTCCGCTGTTGCTCCAATCGGTGTACCCCATACGAAGCCATCATGGCCTGAAACAAGGTAGATTGTGAGGACCGATTCGCGTGCTGAAGAGTCAGCTCATGACACCAGACGGTCTTCCAAATCTCGTCTAGTGCAGCGTCGGAGGGACCTGCATCACTTGCCCGGCGGCTAGACTTGGAGTAGCGGTCACCAGCTAGTACTTTAGGGCCATCATACAGGTTGTGCCTAGGTGGCATTCAGAGCTTGTTATGCGTTGGTATCGAGTGGGTCAAATGGTTGTGGGGCCGGTATCGGTCTCCTAACTGGTGGAGGCAAAGGAGGATGCATCCTGAAAGAAACTAATGTTCCCGGGTTAACATTCTTCTGTGGGCGGGTAATAGTCTATGCACCCCTATCCCTGATAGGAGGGAGAGGTGAGTGAGTGGGTGCAACGACTTGCGGCGAGTTGGATCGCGTTTGGCTCCTGGCTGGGGATGTCAAAGTGGAGTCTTCTCAAGGCCTCGAATCGTCTGAGGTCGCAGATAAACACCCAGGGTGTCCACACCTCTTGAGGTAAGCCTTATATTCCATCTGAGGAGTGATCCTTAAACTGCTCCCGATCGAACTAGTCTTGTGGACTAGGTGAGATGGTGCCTTACCTTTTCCTACCATAGTCTTGGATAACTTGTAAAATCATCATGAGTAATTTGGATTCCCATAGCTCATGGTAGTAATAGTATAGGTAGTAGTCACAGTACTTATAGTAGTGATGGCAGTAGAATCAGTGATCAATAGCATCAATTAATAGTATCAAACATCAATAGTCTCATCAAACGACATCACATAAAAGGGTTCTTTTATGTAAGGCTCTTAGACCACACAAAGAAAATTTTTAGAAATCATAAATTTCAAAGAGAGAAGGGTCCAAACACGACGTAAGGTCCATGTTGTAATTTATGCATTCGGTAGATTCACGATTACGTTGATGAAGTGTAATCATCATTTTACCAACCCAATCACCCCAACACTTTCCATAAGGGTGGTCCTAAGGTATTAGGGTTGTAGCCTAGGGTCTACTATGGTACTTCTGACTTCTCTACAACCTTTGGCTCTCATACCAATCTGTCATACCCCGGGCCCAGGTAGGGTGGGACGTCACAGACTAGTAATACATATGGCAGCATAAACAAACCATCATAAGAGCACATCATAAGAGCACAAAAGAAGAGCACATCACATGGCATTTCAATGTTTAAAACCAACCCAGACTAGAAACAAATCTAACCCTCAATTTAAATTGTACATCCAACAAATAGGATAGAATGTAATCATCAACAATAATTAAAAATTGTTCAAATTGTTTTAAAATCAGACAAGCCAATGCCATGGTAACAATGCTAGGTCAAGGTGTTCAACAATAGCTAGAGTCTCTCATGGATTACCTGAAACATGCTCAAAAAGAAATTTGTGTCAACTAAAAAGTTGGTGAATTCAAGTGCTTAGAGTTTAAAAACAAGGATTCATTAGAATCCACACTTTATTCAAAAGTCATAGTATCATCATTGTGGGGATCATAATCAACCTTGCACTCATCCCTGGCTAGCCTCTTCAAAATTTTGTTACCGGTTAAATCCACTTGGGGAGAACTGAGCCTAAAACTAGTGGACCGTTATCTTAATAAAACCTGTTACATGCCATAAACAACCCCATAGGATCTCAATGTGGTACCCTTCCCGTTGATCACGGAAGGCACTGTGTGTAGGGGATTCCCCAGTAGATCTACCCATATAAACAAGCGGTTCACAAAAGAACTAATGACTGTGATACAAGTATGAGCAAGTCTCAACATAACCACAACATATAGCATTACAATATAGCGCCAAAATAGTTTAATTTAAACAGAGCACGCTTCATCTCAAAACAATAGTAAAAAGGGAAAACACTTAAACTCACCTTAAAATTCAAGAAAAAAAGGATCTCTCCAAGTGCCAGAAAAGTCTCAAGTCTAGCACCCTATCATTGAGATTTATTTGTTAATCCACTAATTTTTGACTTATGAAGGTGCATTAGGTATGTCATGAGGTTGATGTTTTAATAGCCTTTGAATTGCTAAGTCTTTATATAAAAAAGTTTCCTTTTATAGTAAGTCAGGATTTCTTAGGAAAGAATACATGATTTACCATGTTAAATCACTTACATCAGTTAGTTTGAGTCTTTTAAATGATTCTTAACTCAAGGGGGTTCGGTTTATTATAGTTTAACAAAATTTTCAGTTTAGTCCTCCAGGTTTCCAAAATTTATAATTTCTACCCCCAAGGTTTAACTTTTATATTTTAGTCATAGACCCAGTAAATATTATGTTAAGGACATTTTTATAAGTTTCTAATCTGTTGAAAATCAAATTTTAGCTTCTTTTATTTGAAAATCCCGTTTTTATGTTTAACCCGTTAAAATGCTTTTATAACTAAAATTCCATTTAACCCATTCTTTGACAATTTATTCAACAAATCAGATCCAAATACTTTGTTTACCCTTTTAGAGCCTGGAATACTTTTTAAGATGGTCAAAACCCATGTTAAACCTACTGAAATATCATGTCTAACTCATGGGTTCAACATGCAATGTATGAACAAGATGGAAACATAGTGGTTGCACCATTCTCGTCCATTACACATGTGTTAATTGTAATAAGTTGTGATTAAACATTACCCAAACCTTTTGTAGAATTAAAAACAGATTATTAGGAGATTAGAAAACTGATTTTGAGCAGGTTACATGCTTAGCTTTAGAAGATTACAAGATGTGCAAGATGAATGGTGTAATAACACCCAAAAAGAGGGTTTTCTAGGTGTAAACCGTGTTACACCTATAGAATGACATGTATTACAAGTGAGATACCTTCAAGAACATGAAAAGCTCTTTAGGAACAACTTGATAGAAGCAAGTTTCTGTTAGATATGAAAATGTAAGATTTTGAATGAACAACGAAGACAAACACATGAAATGATCAAACCGGGTCACATGAAGCTTACACTTGGTGTAACATGCGGTTTGAAGTGTGTAGCTGGTCGAGGATGGCTTGGAAATGTTTGGAAAAAGCTGGTGGATCTCGAACAAGGCTGGAGAAGGTTGAACTCGTAGGAACCACACACCCAAAAGCACACAAAACTTCACTTTTACGGTTTGAGCTTCGGCCGATGGTGGAGTTGTTAGTGTTCTTCGAATGTGGCTGAGACTAGAGAGATAACCGTGAGTGTGTGTGTTTTCTGGAGAGAATTCGAAATTTTAAGAAGAGAGATGGAGTGTATGGGGTGAAGTGAAGTGTTGCATGAATGGAGAGTGGGTGGAAGGGGTGGTGGTGTAGAAGAGAAAGGATTGGTGGAGAGTAGGGCGACCGATTTTGGCCTCTTATAGGAATTTTGATTTAGATTTTATTGTAATTAATATTATGTAGTATTGGATAGTATTTTAGGTGGTATAGCTTAGTTAGTTGGTGTCTCTCGTGCATGATCATACATGCATTAACTAAAGATTAAGTGTGTAGGCACACACAATTCAATTGTTCAACTATGATTTAAATTTTGTAAGCGTGACTAAATAAATTTCCCGGGACACTAAGATTTCCCTAACTATTGCTCAATATAGCTAATTCATCACAAAACACACGTCAGAAAGGGGTCATGTCATGAAGAAATGTAGCTGAAAGTTTTCCCATCCGCATTAACCAAATACGGATGAAAATGCCCATCCACATTAACCAAATGCGGATGAAAGTGCCCATACGCATTAACCAAATGCGGATGAAAGTACCCATATGCATTAACAGAATGCGGATGATAGTACCCATACGCATTAACCGAATGCGGATGACAGGAGGGAATGCGGTCAACCTTAGGCATTAACTCCAAAAAGGGTCATTTAAGTCAAAAGTACAAAAATCACAAAACATGTAGGAGAGAATAGTATCAATGATAGTAGAATCAGAAAAGATGCACGTCGGTAAGGTTAGAGTTGTGACCTGGTGGTCGGTTGTTACACTGTTATATTTCTTCCTGATAAAATAATTGTATCTGCCTTCAAAATCAATAGGAATATCATCTTGAGTCTTTTCAATTGGAGAATCAGCAATATCAAATACATCTTCATCTTCTAGCACTTCGTCATACCATTCATCTAAATCTATATCATCTAGTGTTTCAATTCTTTGTTGCATGACTGTTTCTTCTACATGTTCAACTATGTCAGAAGTCTTTTGAATTTTGGAATAATCTGAAGATGTTTCAACTTCATCAATTTTTCTTTTCCCCTTTTATGATTCAGTGAATTTGCCAGTTACAATTTCTTGAGGTTCTTGAATAGTTTCTTCTTTAACAATCAGTACATCACTTTCCTTTTCAAATTCTTTCAAACAGTCTTTTAACTTCTCAATCCCCTCAAACATTTTCTTACCTTTTTCTTCAAGTTCTGACATTATAACATTCTTCTTTTCATTACTTTCTTTTAACATTTTCTTTTTCTTTCTTCAACCTTTCAATTTCTTCATTTTGATATACAATCTTTGACTTTAACTCTTCAAGTTCATCAGAATCATCACCTAGTTCAGTTTGAATACAAGCATATGTTAATTGTTTCATCTCTTGTTCTTTTTCTTTAACAATCACAACTTCAGGATATTGAGATTATACAACAGCAATAACATTCTTTGTAATTGGCTCAGACCATAAAGTATCAAAATCAAATGCTTAATTAAAATCAACAGTCTCAATATCTACATTTTCAGCTTGATCATCATCTTGTTGATCATTCATTTCAGTATAAACACCATCATCAGCATTTCTTTCCTCTTCATTATCATCTATATGATAAGAGATTGTTTATTCACTATCCATCTCCTTGATCACCACCTTCATCATCATCATCATCATCATCATCATTATCATCATTATTGTTATCATCCTCAACATGATCTTCTTCATCATCATCATCCACTTCAGATTCTTCAACAACTTTTTGCATAACATCTTCAACAAAATCATTAGGATTCACAGGCTCATCCTCTGTCAAATGAAAATGTTGTTGATTAATATCAACAATGTCATCAGTGACATTCCTCATGTACTTAAATAAAGGAACATTTTCAGTACTAGTGATCACTGCTAGCCTCTTGTCAACCACCTCAGACATATGCTCTAAATCAAGTCTTTCACCTTGTACTCCATAAGCACGTATGTGTGGGTATTCTTCATTTGTAATCAACTAGAAAAATCTTGGATACATCAAGTACTTATTCCTCTTTCCCTTCTCCAAATTGAATATGAATCCACTCTTGATCCATTTAGCCATGTTAAATCTTCTGTTAGTGGCTATGGCTACTATAGGAGATGCTATATAAACTGGAAATGGGTTCCATCCTGCACTTCTTTTTGACATGCAGTGCTGAAATATATAACATTGCAGCTTTCAATGATTATGAACTCTTGCCCTAAAGAATTGCTTCTTTGGGAAGTGATTTGGGTGACCCATCTACATAAATATCTCTCTACACTCATTGAAAGTGTACTTAGATAAATCTTGATCTTCATTTTCGCCCAATCTTAATGCATATCTGATAGAATCTGCAGATACTTCAATCATTCTGTCATTGGTGATAAATCCCCTTGCAGCTTTTCTTCTATGATCATCCAACTCAATTTCTGTAGTTCTCCAGAACTTCTTAATCAGTCTCTCATATATAGCTAGTCTGGCACACATAACATAGATATATTTGGTTCTTAGAAGAAATCTGATCATATCCTCATATCCATCAGCTTCTCTAACATCTTCATTAAGAAAAGCAGTACCATTGTGATTTGGCTCAAACTTTAGAATATTCATCTGTTAACTAAAAGAAACATGAATTAGTATGAAGTTTTAAACTCATTTAAGTTTTTATCAAATGTTTAGAAATGAATAAGTCCTTCACTAACTTTTAAGTTTTCTTAATAAAATTTTATAGTTTAAAATTTGGTTAATTTTAATAAAATTTTATATTTTAAAATTTGATTAATTATAATAAAATTCAATGATTGAAATTATTATTTGATGATTTAATCAAATTTTAAGATATATAATCAATTAAGATATTTGTTTCTACATGATTTGGATATACATTTGAATTTTGATGAATAACAGTTAAATTTTATTTGAAAAAGCAATATGTCGATTCATTTCAAGCATATTATTTTATTATTATTTTTAACTCTGAATCATCGAATCAGTGGAAAATTTTTTAATGCAAATTTTATTTTGATGATGTTAATCTATTTGCAATCCATTGTTATTAACAATTTCAGGTTTCATAGTTAATAAACAATCACAATGAATCAACTATTTCAGATTTATATAAGTTTTTAGGGTTTGAACGCCCAAATAGGGTTCAAATGCCCGATTGATTTTGATGATCATGTTCACTGATTTGATGAAATAATGACAATGTGTTGATCGCAAACACTAATATTACCTTATAAGAACAATCCATCTTAGAACAAACAAGAATCTGTGAATATTTGAGTGAGTTAGTGCTTTTGAGAACAAGAATAAAGAGAATGAGTGTGAAAATTTTCAAATGAAATGAATTCTATGCAAGTGTTGAATTTATATAAGTGTAAAAACCCTTACACGCATTACAACTGTTTAGGCGCATGACCAATGTTTGGACGCATGAGGTCTAGGCGCATTGGCATTGTTTAGGCGTATTACCCCTGTTCAGGCATATGAACCTTTGATGCATGAGTTACACTTGGTTAGATTTGTATCAAAAACATATAGGCACATTTGCATTGTACATGCGCATGAGCACTGTTTAGGCGCATGAGACATCCATACGCCTAACACTTATATAAATTTCACATACTTCATTCAAATCACAATTTTGATTAATTTCATTGTTCATAAAAAATTTTCCAAACTATGGTCAAACTTTGAACAATTTACTAAGGATTTGACTATTTGATCAACATTTTGATTTTTTGACTAAACTTTGACTTTTTGAGCAAAATTTTGACTTTTTGACCTTTTTATTTTTAATTCATTTCCTGTCATTTTAGTCTAAAAAATTTCATAAAAATTACGAACACTCTTAATTCTTTGCAAGAAGCTTTTTCACATATTTAAATCTTTGTAGGTTTATTTTTAAACATCTCAAGCACACACAAGCTTTGAATATTTTTGCATCCTCATTTTCATCCAAACATTTAATTTGATAAACTCTTATCATCTTTACTCCCCCTAAACATTTATGTTTCCAAACATAGAAGTTTATAAAAGTTGAGAGTTGGAGTAAAACAATTGATTTAACATGCCTGCACACAAAAATAAATCATGAAAAAATCAAAATAAAGCAGAATAAAATTCTACACATTGAACTATATGCCTGTAGTGAGATCATATTAGATAATAATCAGCACATTCAAATAAAAAAATTATAAATAGTCATAGAAAATGATTAAATCCTTATCATGTGTGTTCCACGTCAGTGTTACCACAACAAAGAAGACAAGAGATCTAAGGACAGACAATGACTGTGGCAAAAGAATAAGTACACTTACTTTTTCAATTCTTGGATTTATTAAGGTTGGATTAGATTTGACATTGTGAAATCCACACTTAGACTTAGAGATTTCAACCCTCGTCACAGTATGCAAGTCTTTGACATTTCTACTAGAGATGTAATATATATTGGAAATAAGTTCCATCCTACACTTCTCTTTGACATACAGTGCTGAAATAAGTTCCATCCTACACTTCTCTTTGATATACACTTATCTAGGTGACCTCTATCTGCATGAAAGTCTTTGTACACTCATTAAAGTGTACTCAGATAAATCTTGATCATCATTCTCATCCACTCTTAAAGCAACTCTTATATAATCTTCAGATACTTGAATCATTCTACTTTTTGTGATGAATACCCTTAAAACTTTCTTTCTGTTATTATCTAACTCAACTTCTGTAGTTCTCCAGAACTTCTTGATCAGTCTCTCATATATGGCCGATCTGGCACACATAGCATACACATATTTCGTCTTTAGAAGAAATCTGATCATCTCTTAATTTTATCAGCTTCTCTAACTTCTTAATTGAGAAAAGAAGCAACATTATGCTTAGGCTCAAACTTTAAAGCATCCATCTGTTAATCACAAAGAAACATGAATGCAGGATCGGTTTTTGTCACTTAACACTTGGTTTCTCTCAAACTCACTTATACTACACTCGGATCTGATGAAGCAGAGTCTATTCTAAGAGTTGATAATAATAAAATAAGTAACAAAGAACACAAGGAAATAATTTTCAAGGTACTTGCATATATTACTTCTCAACTCAAAGTATTATTAGAATCTTATAAGCATATTACATGAGTTACAATGAGAAACTATATATATTACTACCTACAGTCGAATATACTTTGATACCAGCTGGAAACCTATGACTAAAGCATATACTACAATGCTAATGTTGGATTCTTTATGCCCAAGACACAAAGAACATTAATGTGGTTAGTACGTTATGATCCAAGTCGGGTCATACCCAATAACAAACTTAGCAAACACCAAATATTATTTGATTGGTGATATGATCATGCAATTAAATAAATACACCAATTTAGAAAATGAGTTTTCTAAATAAGTTGCATATGAGATTGAATGACTTATATGGATATTTTGTTCATGGATATTACCTGTATTGTTGTTTAATTTAGTTAAATAACATCAAATAATAAAAGTGTGTGTATGTTATATACCTAAAAGGTTAATTATATATCTATTTTGATCAATTAGTTTACAAAAGATTAAAAGGGAGTTTTGGGGGGAAAACCAAATTAAGTTTGGGTTCGGCCGCCCCCTTAGAGGTGTTCTCCCCTTTTGTTTTCCTTTTAAGGTTTTGGAACCTTGAATCTCCTTTAACACACACACACTTCATCTTTCCCTCTCTCTCATATGCTAAAGGGTCACAAGAACATCAACTCTTCTTTTGGAAGAAAGAGTTTACGGCTGGAACAAAGCTCCAGCAGCTTTCTTGATTGTTCACAGCTGGAACAAGGCTCCAGCAGCCTTCTTGATCCGATTTTGGTGCTCAAATCCTAGCAACAAGGTGTTTGCTTGATTCTTGTGGGTATGGAGGCTTGAGGACACCTCTCCTTGGTGTTTTGGCCATTCAAGAACCTCACCTTCTTCATCAAAATTCGTTTTTCAGCAGCTTACAAATGGTAGTTTGTATGTCCTATTTGGTTGTTATTTGTTGTTGATAGCTAGTTCAAACACATATAAATGATCCTTATGTTCTTGAGTTTGTTGTTGTTATGAAATGAACCTTAGTTTTCAGATTACAAATGAACATATTAAGGTATTAATCAGCTGCGTTGTCATAGTTTAAAATGGTTAAACTACTTTGATATGGTCCAACAAACCCAACATTGGCATCTAGAGCCGGATATGTGGATGACTAGTTTCTTTTGCTCGTGTAAATTTGGTTTTATGAGGCTTTAACAACCTTATAGGGGCTGTTTTGTGGTGATAATTATAAATCCCCAATCTTTCAAGGTTATATCTAACATGCTTGTGATTAAACCTTGAAAGAAAGATATCAAGTGGTTGATTATGTTTTTTGTTTGGACAAAAGACCCTAAATTTTTGGTTTATGTTGGCTGAAAATTTAGGGTCATACGGGGGTTTATTTGGTTCTTGAATGTTGTATATGATGATTCATATTGGTGCATACCTTACCCTTGACCTTGTGTTGATTTGGTTTTATATGGATGTTTGTTTTGGTTGATTTCATTCATATGGGTTGTAATAATTATTCCTTTGTGCTTGTATTTGGATGTAATGTATTTATTCATTCATTTGTGATGTAATAGATAGATTAAGTATGTTTTCCTTTATTAGAAAATTTGTATTAGGATATAAATTTTGTAAAAGAAGATGCAAAAGATGGAAGCACAAAAGGAAAACACAAGAGGACTTGAAGCATTTGGATGCAAGTTCAAGTGGGGGTCTTTGGAGATCTCATCTTTGTGTTGTGTTCAACCCTTAGGAAAGACCAAATGACAACACTTATGATGGCAAACAAGTGTTGTCAACATAGTGGCTATGGTTATGCACATGTGGTTGTTTGATATATGCTTGTTTGATTATTAATTTTATGTTGATTGTTTGATATATGGATATGCTTAGCAATCTAAATAAATTATCACAACAAGCTGAATTTTTTGGTTCCTAATCATTAAGTGACTAATAAAAGGAAACTAAAAGGATTAATGATTTCAAAATAAAAGAGGTTTTATTAAAAGAGAACCATAGGGTACCATGTATTTGAAAGCATGCGAATACAAGGTACATAGAGTTTTCATAACTATAATTAATGGAAACTTAAATCCCTTTGGAAACAAGTTAAACACCATCCTTTTACATGACACTCGAATCACTTGAGAACTACTTGTGGGATAAAGGTCACCTAACCACTTTTAGGGAACTTGTGTGTTTGAGGTGAGCTTAACATATTTGCGGGATAAAGGTCACCTAACTGCTTGTATGTGTAAACTTACACGTGTGTGTAAGTAGGACGACTTGAATTGGAAACCATGTGCATAGGGTCACCGAAGCATGGTGTACAATGGTGTTGATGGGATTTTGCATGCCGACTAAACATAAGATGTTTAACCGATCCCATAAAGCTAGAAGTTGCAATAGGTTGCAATTGTCAAATGTTGACTACCTTGTTAATTTAAATAATGGTATAAAGGTCACCTAACCATCATTTAAATATAACGTTGGATTCTAGATTTTAATTATTAATTGTCTATGAGACGTGTAAAGGGTAATAATAACTAAAATGCAATTTTTCAGAAATACTAATATGAACTTTGTAATTTTGTAGAAATGGCTGCAAACTATAATGCTACCACCCCGACCGTCCCCACCCTATCACTGAGAACAATCTTAGAAAGGGATCGTCTTAACCATAATAACTTTATGGACTGGTATCAAAACTTTAGAATTGTTCTCAAGTAAGAGAAAAGGGCCTCTGTCCTTGACGATCCTATTCCTGACCAACCCGACTCCGAGGATGTTGAGGCCTACAACGATTGGCTTCAATACACTGAGGATTCCATGCAGGTTTCCTGCCTCATGTTGGGAACTATGATTCCCGAACTCCAAAAGGACTTGGAACAACTTGGGGCATATGACATAATTACCCGTTGAAGGAAATGTTCCTTCAACAAGCTAGGGTAAAGCGCTACGAAACGGTTCGAGCGCTTCATGTGTATCATATGAAAGAAACCCAATCGGTATCATCTTATGTTCTTAAGATGAAATGCCACGTTGATCGCCTCGAAAGGCATAATTGTCCCGTCTCAAAAGAGGTAGCCATGGATTTGATCCTTAATGGCCTAACCAAAAGGTTTGATACGTTCATAATGAATTACAATATGAACGGGTGGGAGAAGAGTATTGGTGAGCTTCACGCAATGCTCAAAACAACCGAGGCAGGGATGGGTAGAAAGGTTCTACCTGTTCTCTCAATCAATGAGGGAGGCAATAAGAAAAGGCCATTCCTTGATCCCAAGGCAAATGTTGCTAAAGGAAAGGGGCACATCAAAGGAAAGGGGAAAGGAAAGGCTAAAGTGGAACCTCCAAAGCCTAAGCATAAGAAGCCTAAGGTAACAGAGAAAGATCCATGCTTTGAGTGTGGAGAGATAGGACATTGGAAAAGGAATTGTCCAACCTATCTCACAGAGTTGAGAAACAAGAGGGATGCTGGGCAAACCTCAGGTACAACTTTCAGAATTCACATTGGTTGAAATGTTATTTCTTCAAACACATGGGTATTGGATACTGGATGTGGAACTCATATATGCAATTTGTTGCAGGGGTTCAAAAGAAATAAGAACTTCAAGAAGGGAGACATAAGTCTTTACATGGGCAACAGAGCAAAAGTTGATGTCGAAGCCCAAGGGACAATATTTTGAAACTTTCAAATAGTTTGGAAGTTGTCATTAAGAACATTTTGTATGCTCCTAGTTTGACTAGGAAGATAATTTTGATTTCCCTTTTAGAACAATGTGGTTAGGAATTAAAGTTTGTTAACAATGGTATTTATGTTTGTATGGATGATGTATTTTATTTCAAGGCTATGCCTTTTAATGGAATCTATGAATTGGTTCATGATGATTCATCCAATAATAGCTCATTATACCAAACAAGCACCAAGAAACTTAAAATGGGTTTAAGTGATTCTTATCTTTGACATTGTCGTCTTAGTCACATAAACAAGAATTGGATTCAAACACCTCAAAAGAATGGTCTTTTGAAATACAAATGAAAATGTTTCATTCGATAAGTATGAATCTTGTTTACAAGCTAGATGACCAAGTCACCCTTTAGTGGCACTAACGAGAGGGCAAAAGACTTATCAGGAATCATACATTCAGATGTTTGTGGCCCTTTTAAGACAATGACTAGAAATGGTGAAAGATACTTCATTACCTTTACCGACGATTATAGTCGCTATGGTTATGTGTACATGATGACACACAGACATGAAGCTTTTGAAATGTTCAAAATCTTCAAGAAAGAAGTAGAAAATCAACTCAATAAAACTATTAAAGTTCTTCATTCAGATAGAGGAGGTGAATACCTCAGTGATGCCTTTTAGTACCATCTAAGAAGTTGTTGGATCGTCTCACAACTTACTTTACTTGGAACACCACAACATAATGGTGTGTCTGAAAGGAGAAATCGAACCCTATTGGATATGGTTCAAATCTATGATGGCTATAAGCTCACTACCTCTATCATTTTGGGGTTTCGCAATGCTCTCCGAGGCTGGTATTCTGAATATGGCACTAACCAAGATAGTTGATTCACTAAGTGTATATTTGTTGGATATCCCAAAGACTGTATAGGATACTACTTCTTTGATCCAACAAAACAAGAGCATTTATTGCTCGAAAGGCTGAATTCTTGGAAACTAAATTCCTTATGGAAGGAATAACGTATAGAATAGTGGAATTTGATGAGGATCAAGATCCACAAGCCGATACACGTTTGGTTGACACTAGCTATCAACAAGAGGTTGTTGATGATGATCAAGTGGTTGATCAATACACATAAAACGTTCGTAGATCTGGTAGAGTTAGCATTACACCCGAAATATATGGATTTTTCATGAATGGATGCTACATGGTTGACTCCGATGAGCAAACTACATACCATGAAGCAATGTCCAATTCGGATTGTGACAAATGGTTGGATGCCATGAACGTTGAGATGCAATCCATGTATGACAATCAAGTTTGGGAATTGGTTGACCTTCCACTTAACTCCAAACCAGTTGGATGCAAGTGGGTTTCAAGAAGAAAATGGATATACATGGAAACTTGGATACGTACAAAGCAAGACTTATTGTGAAAGGTTTCACTCAAAATCAAAGGGTTGATTATGATGAAACCTTCTCGCCTGTGGCAATGCTAAAGTCAATTAGGATATTATTTTCCATAGCTGCATATTATGACTATGAGATTTGGCAAATGGATGTCAAAACCGCTTGTCTTAATGGACATCTCGAAGAGACTGTCCATATGGTTCAGCCAGATGGTTTTGTCGATCTACAACCCCTAAAAGTATGCAAGTTAAAGAAGTCAATCTATGGATTGAATCAAGCATCGAGAAGTTGAATCAAAGTTTTGATGAAGAGATCAAGAAATTTGGTTTCATCAAGAACGCTGCCGAGGCTTGTGTATATACGAAGGCTAGTGGGAGCATAATAACATTCTTAGTATTGTATGTTGATGACATACTACTTTTTAGAAATGATATTCCAACCATGGAAGGTCTCAAAACCTGGCTTGGAAGTTGTTCTTCCACAAAATCTCAGTGAAGCCGCCTATATTTTAGGAATATAGATCTATAGGGATAGATCGAGGCGGTTGATAGGTTTAAATCAAAGTGCATATATTAATAAATTCTTGAAAAGGTTCAAGATGGGAAAACTATAAGAAAGGTATGGTACCTATTCAAAGAGGGACAATATTGAGTACATCTCAATGTCCAAGCTCAAAGGATGAGCAAGATCGAATGAAGGACATCCCATATGCATCAGCTATAGGATCCATCATGCGATGATATGCACTAGATCAGACGTGTCATGCGCGTTAATATGACGAGTAGATATGAGCAGAATCCAGGTAATAGCCATTGGATGGTTATTAAAAGTATATTGAAATACCTTAGGAGGACTAAGGAAATGTTTCTAATATATGGATCTGATGAAGAGGAACTCGTTGTAAAGGGTTACACGGATGCGAGTTCCAAACTGTTCGAGATGGTTCTCGATCACGATCGGGGTATGTCTTCATTATGAATGGAGTAGCATTGTCCACTACAAAGTCCGAATACATAGCCGCATCATGAGCAGCTCAGGAAGCTGCATGGATAAAGAAATTTATCGCCTACCTAGGGTGATCTCAACCGATCAAGACCCTTATAAATCCTTTTGTGATCATGAGGGTATGATTGCATAAATCAAGATACCCTGTCCTCTTCAAAAGGCTAGGCACATTGAGCGGAATTTCAACTACATAAGGGATGAGGTTGAAAAGGGAAAAAATATGTATTCTTAAAGTTCACACTGATCAATACATTGCGGATCCAATCACGAAGCTCCTTGAAAGGGCAAAGCATGAAAGTCATACTTGTGCCTTAGGACTTCAATATTCTAGTGACTGGAATTGATCTGTTTAGTATTAAAATTTTGAAACAATGTAATATTTACTCTTTATATACTTGTGATATTTTGAGTTATATACATTTTAGCATGTATACATCCATGAATATGTTTATTATTCTAAATGTCCGTAGTCGGTCATGTTTGTGGGAACAAATATGAACGTAAGACTATTATGAACATGGATTGGTGGATATTCATAAGGAATGAACATAGAGCAATTGGTTGGTGCCAAGTTTGATAGATAATTGTGGGACACAAATATTGGATTGACCCGCATCTCAATTTTACTACATGGAATCTTCTAGATTGATCATAAGTAAATTTGAGTAAAGGTGAATATCATTTGGTATCCTCCGACTTAAGATACATATTGGGTTTTGATATTCACCAAATGTTATACTTTGAGCTAGTTCTTCACTGCTCTGAAATAAGGGTAGTACATAAGGCTATGTTCAGGTGTGACACAAGGTGATTGTGAAAAATGTATGTAGTCAAGATGGAATTTGTTCCTCTTATTTTTTGAGAGCAAGATGTCTAAGGCCTGATTAAGTTAAATCAACAAGGAATGATAATTCTATGTCCTTGGATTTAACATGATATCTGTAACAAAAGGATAAATGATTATTTCACCTAAATCGTTTCAAGTTGGATACTTGAAGGGGCTGATGTTATTGAACGGCTTTAAGTCATGCGTATTAAAGGTAGTAAACCGTTATTAGGCGGTATTTACTACTTGCATCAATCTTTTATGTATCTTGTGCAAGTGGGAGATTGTTGGATTCTTTATGCCCAAGACAGATAGAACATTGATGTGATTAGTACGTTATGATCCAAGTCGGGTCATACCCAATAACAAGCTTAGCAAACACCAAATATTGTTTGATTGATGATATGATCATGCAATTAAATAAATACACCAATTTAAAAAATGGGTTTTCTAAATTAGTTGCATATGAGATTGAATAACTTATATGGATATTTTGTTCATGGATATTATTTGTATTGTTGTTTAATTTTGTTAAATAACATCAAATAATAAAAGTGTGTGTATATTATATAACTAAAAGGTTAATTATATATCTATTTTGATCAATTAGTTTACAAAAGATTAAAAGGGAGTTTTGGGGGGAAAACCAAATTAAGTTTGGGTTCAGCCGCCCCCTTAG
This sequence comes from Flaveria trinervia, assembly GCA_025506515.1. Classification (NCBI taxonomy): domain Eukaryota; kingdom Viridiplantae; phylum Streptophyta; class Magnoliopsida; order Asterales; family Asteraceae; genus Flaveria; species Flaveria trinervia. Next base: position 27,053,416 of record CM046441.1, read on the forward strand.
AGGTGTTCTCCCCTTTTGTTTTCCTTTTGAGGTTTTGGAACCTTGAATCCCCTTTAACACACACACACACTTCATCTTGCCCTCTCTATCATATGCTAAAGGGTCACAAGAACATCAACTCTTCTTTTGGAAGAAAGAGTTTACGGCTGAACAAAGCTCCAGCAACTTTCTTGATTGTTCACGGCTGGAACAAGGCTCCAGCAGCCTTCTTGATCCGATTTTGGTGCTCAAATCCTAGCAACAAGGTGTTTGCTTGATGCTTGTGGGTATGGATGCTTGAGGACACCTCTCCTTGGTGTTTTGGTCATTCAAGAACCTCACCTTCTTCATTAAAATTCTTTTTTCACTAGCTTACAAAAGGTAGTTTGTATGTCCTATTTGGTGGTTATTTGTTGTTGATAGCTAGTTCAAACACATATAAATGATCATTATGTTCTTGAGTTTGTTGTTGTTATGAAATGAACCTTAGTTTTCATATTACAAATGAAAATATTAAGGTATTAATCCGCTGCGTTTTCATAGTTTAAAATGGTTAAACTACTTTGATATGGTCCAACAAACCCAACAGCTAAAGTTAAGGTATCTTAGATAAAGTATCATCTAAGATATGGCAGTCATGACATGTCCATGACTTGCCTTTCTTCACCAACTAAAGTTGGAAACTATGCTAACTAATAAAGGTGAATAGTGGAATAAAGTATGGTCAACTACATGGCTTTTGAGAAAACGCCATTCAGTATCTTAGAGGTCTGCAGCGGAGTGTTAGAGACACCATAGTTATTTCCACTAGTTCATAGTAGTGTCTTCCGAAGGTTAGTTGGCTTCGAAGAACAAGTTCTTCTGAAGCCACTTATACTTCGGAAGATGCTACTTCTTCTGAGGCTTGAGGACTTCTTCTTTTCTTCATGCTTTGGAAGTTAACTTCTGATCTTTTCTTCTAAATCTTGATCTTCGGAAGTGAATACTTTGTCTTTGGAAGTAGAGTTTGTCTTTTTGCTTTGGAAGGTCCAAACTTAGCTTCGGATGTTCTTTATTAGTTTCACCAAAATAGTCTAAGTGATTTGGTTATGGTTGCACCAGCCATCTTGTTGATCCAACAAACTCCCCCTAGGTTGAAGCTACCAAAATCTCACTTGTTTCTGCTTCTCAAAACTTTTAGTACCGGGGAAAGTAGATATTTATTTGTTTCTTTGTTCTTCCCAAAAGTGGTACTGGGAAGTTTGTACAAATCATTCATGGATAGGAGATCCAGTCTATCACTCTGAATGATACGCACCCTCTATTAGGTCCCTTTGAAAAGAGTTAGTTGTGCTAAATCAATATTTCAGATTAGGATTCATCATGTACAGATCAAGAAATCAAAATTAAGATGGGTGGACGTGTGTGAATCAAAGAACAAAGAGATGGATAATAATAATGTTATGATTTCATTGATGTTGATAAACAAGTTACAATAAGAATCATAGAGGGTTGATGAAATCAAACCCACCCAAAGGAGATTATTTCTCCTTGGATGGTGATTCACACCATGAGAAACACACACAAAAAAGGCACACTTGCATAAATGCACTAGTGGGTCTATTTATACTAATATTACAACATGACCTAATTTTAACTTTCTATTTGTCTTAATGCTGACTTTGTCAGGTTGAATTGTTTTGTTTTGTTGTAATCAACTTGGTCTCTGAACTTGTACAATGAGATCTTTAGTTGGCTGTAATTATGATTTGGTAAGCTTCAGTTTACTCAATAGTTGAACCCCAACAATACTCCCCCCTAAACTGATGCTTGCCAAACCTTGAATTTGAAGATCTTCTCTTTCACATGTCTTCTTGATCAACTGATGTTCTGGCACAATTCATTGATGTTCTCCCCCTCAAATTAAGCTCCTCCTAATATATTTCTAACAAAGGTTAGAATCTCTTCAGAATAGTTATTGGTATTGGATATGGGTTGTATCACTTTTGGATTACTATTCATATCACAATTCAGGATTAGAATGTATTAGGCATATGGTGAGGCTTTGAACTTCAATAAATAGCATCAGGAACATGAATCAATGTTGAACACACTTCCACTCTTTTGAAAAAACTTGATAAATGACATTTTCAGATAATGAGTACTCCTTTGACTAAAGTTCGGCTAACTGTTCGCTCAGTAGTCAGACACGGGTGTAAAACATCAAAAAATGTGCGCTCAAGTACTTAAAAAAGGGCATATGATAGTTGTACAAGTCCCTGGATGAATTTGTTAAAAACTGACTAAAGTTGATTTTTATACTCTTGGGTTATTTTCTGTTGTTTAATAAGCAGAGATGATGATATACTCTACTAGCAACTCAATTACCAGATCAATCAAATTCTATTCAGTTCTTGCGCAATTTTGAAAGACAACCGAGAGCCAAAGCTCTGATACCAATTGACTACGTAACTAAGATTGAGATTCTTACTGAGAATCGAATATGGTAATCAAGTCAAGAAAAATTGTCCGTATTACTCATAAATGCAAGATTGAGTGGGATTCTGCCACTCAATCTTGCGCAACTTTCAAACAATCGAATATGGTAACTAAGATTGAGATTCTTACTGAAGAACAAATACTTGTCCGTATTTGTTTTATGTCTTCCGCATTTACAAATACGGAAGACAACACTTGCTTTTTCTATGCAGGATCTTCATCAACATTTATTCTTGGACTTGTGGGATTCCAGCAAAGCAATCATCAAATCACCCATTGACTTGGCATGTATGATTGTTTCAGGGTGCAACAAGTTGACAAGAGCTATAGTCATACTCCCATCTAACTATTGGTTTCAATTCAGGGCCTTCCACCATGTGTAGAAAGGCTTTCCCTTTGGTGGTTGACCTTTCCTTTTCTTCCTTCTCTCTCAGCTTCAACTCCTCTTCAATCTTTGCTTTTGCAGTTACTTCAGCAACATGAAGGCTGCTAAGATGACTTCTGATGTGAGCAGCAGTTTCAGAGTTGGAGGGATTGGAGAATGGTTTTTCTGCTAACTCAGTAATGTTAAATCTGTAAGAGTGTAGCAGAGAGGAGGCATTCAGCCTGTTTCTTTCTCCATTCTCTCTCAGTACAATAAAGTTATAAGAGGCTTCATTGAACCTCCACTGGATGATTTTCTTTCTAGGCACAAAGGGGCTAACTAGGAATTTTGTCCTCTCTCTTTGTATCCAGCAGAGTCACCAACTTTCTTCTTAGCTTCTTCTCTTCATCATTTAAGGAGTCAGAACTGAGACCAAGAAGTCTAGCAGCATGGTCCAGTGTTCCTCTGGGCAGATCACGAAATTAATCTCTAGTGAGGGAACATGAAGATCCATCAACATAAGTTACTTTGACAGAGTCTTCCTCATAAGAGATGTCCCTTAGGGTTGTGTAGTTAGTGAGTTTTGTCTTGATTGCCTGAACTCCTCTAAGAGAAATGTTTGGAAGGCTAAGGGGATGGTTTGGAAGGTTGTTGGGTAGGTTGCGGTGTTGTAGTTCTGGAGAGTGTTTTGGGTAGTTTAGGTGGTTGAGGTGAGGAAGTTGGTATGGATAATGGTTTAGATTCAGGTTTGTAGGGTTCAGTATCGATGGGGAATGGATGGGGAATTTATTTAGGTTGGGGTTGAGTGGTTGGTTTGATGATCATCCCCTATACCCTTCTATACATCTCTTTCCTTTTACCCATACGAATGTCAGCCTTGATGTCGCTGACAATTTGTCAAAGTGTCTTTTCAGACATAAGTCTGACCTGCCTATCAGAGATGCCATGAACCCGGGGATAGTCTTTGATCCAGTCTTTCTCACCTATCATCTTGGCAGCAGTGACCCCAACTTTTTCTTCTCCCTCAACTTCTCTATCACAACTTTCTTTCTCTCTTTCTCTAGTTGATCATGTCTTTGTTGAAGAGCCATAGGATCGTATCACTATCATATGGGGATGGTTTTTGAAGACGGAAACTTCTGGAGGTTAGAAAACATATCCTTTCCCCTCGGAGCTGGAGATCAGCTTCACTCTTTTCTCTTTCTCTTTCCTGCTCTAAGGCCAACCATTTTGCTTCCTCTGATTGTTCAATATGCAACGTGGTTGCCTTTTCTAGCTCTACTAACTCCTCCAATGGTTGCAGGAGTATGTCTTTACTGGCATCTCCAAGATTGATGAGCTTGTTAATGATCTCTACCATGTTTTTGTTGGTGAATATCTATTGGTTGGTTGTAGCTACTTTAGAATTCGTAGCTAACAACTTCCCAATTGGAAGTCTACCTTTTCCTATAAGCTTTTCAATCTTATCCTCATCCTGAAGCTCTTCCGCAGTCATTTTCTTCTTTCCTTTATCATCTGTGGAAGTGCTTGACTTTGGTGGTTCTTGGATGGAGGATTCAGATTGAGATAAAGATAGAGATGTTATTTGAGCTAGGGGTCGATTGAGAAAGTCCTCACTATTCACCTCAGATGCCAGCTCTAGAATTGCATTTGTGATGATTAGATCCTCGGACAAAGAGAACAGTCCTTCCACAGCTTCCATCTCAGCTTCGGAAGACTCAACTTCTTCTTTTGAGGCTTTGACTTTAGCTTTGGAAGTTTGAGAGAGTGCACTATCTATCCCAACTGTTTCAGTTGCTAGGCCAGCAGTCCTCATTTCCTTTTTCAATTTAATCTCAGGTTCCATTTGGACCATAGGTTGACCAACTTCTTCCGTAGTGGTAGAAGATGCACTTAACCTCTAAAGCTCTTCTGCTCCAAAGTACATCATAGTCGCGTCACGGCTAGGCTAATCTAGAGAAGATCTCAATAGAAACTTGGAAAAGAGCCTATGGAGATCTTTGAGCATACTTGGGTCTATTTGTAGGACAACTTTGGATGGCTCAGGAAAGATGGTTGCAATGGGAGCCAAATATCTGGAAGTTGAAGGTTGGCTCTATGGTTCCTTAGTTGTTTGTTTCTGAACACTCTTCCCTTTTTTGGTAGCATCATCTTGAGAGCTAGATGAGCTAGAAGAAGAGGTCAAGGAGACCTGAATGGGTACATTCCTGACAGATCTCTCAATCTGTTTCTCAACTAGTTAAGCCTTGAGACTGTCAATCTCAAGTTGCTGAGCGGCAGACCTATCCTCTAAAGTTCTAACCTTAGATTCGAGATTTGAGACTTTAGACCATAGGTCTTTAATAGTGAGTTGCAGTCTTCCCTCATCTTCTATTGAAGAATCATAGGGAGATGAGGTAACGTACCTAGCATGTTCATCCTCACCACCAGATGTGGTTTCTTGGCACCCTGGTTTCCCTTGCTTAATGATGTCTCTTTCAGAGTCATCACAAGGCATGGTTGCCACAAATTCAGTCTCAGAGATGTTACTACTATGCTTAAGATCCATTGAGGCTCCTTTAGTAGTGGCAGCTGAATCTACATGAGCCCCTTCCATATAAGTGGTACTCACCTCAGTAAAGGCTTGTTGATGGAGGCTAGAGATAAAAGGTCTCTCTAGGCTTTGTTGATGTTTGAGAGAGTGTTGTAGATCAACTTCATTGCTATGAAGGGATGTAATCTCTTTATCTGTTTTGAATAGAAGGTCAGTAAAGGATATAGAAGGTAAACCTAGTGACCCGGGACCTTGGTCAATGTCTACAGGCATTAAGCCTATGGTGTGGCTGTCCCTTTGTGGCTGCTTAGAGGAGTATAAATATTCACCTGAGGGTTTGCAACTTGGGTTTTGGGCTCATGGATTTGAGACTGAGGAGACTCAAAACCCATATTGAGGTCAACTATGAAGGATGGTGAGACCTTAGACTGAGTGGGAGCCCATTGTTCCACTCTAGTTCTTTTGGATTGAACAGGAGGAGCTTGTTTAATTAGAGAAGATTGAATAAGGATTTATTTGGGCTTTCTTTGATCTGTGATGGTGATGGGGTGAGAAGGTAGATTTGGCAATGTGAGCACAGTTGCTGGTGTGGGTTCATCACCTGTGGGTTAATAGAGATGTAACCAGGAGCTATTTGCTTAGTCATACATGGAAGCAGGGCAGTATGTCTTCCAGTGAAATTGGTGGACACTTTCTTTAAAGTCTTGAAGAAGGTCAACCTCATTTGAGGGATAGTCAAAGCAGCTGCATAGACAAGCTGACTCTGGTCCAGCTCACGATTGATTATATGCTGAAGAAACTTAAGATACATGAAGAATGTTTGCCGCTGGAGGTTTCCCATAAGATTGGTCAGAACAAATCTTGAATAGTTAAAGCAAAGGCTTCTCATCATTCCATGAACTAGGTACCCTAGATCATATGGGATTTGATCCCATCCCCCAGATTTGTTGGATAGGCAATGAAGAACAACATAGAGCAGGAACTTCCAGTTATAAGAAAAGTTGAACTTGTAGATTGTACACCTACTAATATCTCCACCATATCCTATCAGGATGTAGGTGTTGTCCAAATCTGCTTTGGGAAACTCTATGGGGGCACCTTCATCATGAAGCTCGAGATGCTCCCTCTTGAGTTGTTCGGTAATGACCAACTCCTAGCCTAAAATGCTTGATCTTATTACTTGTACCCCATTTAGGGTTTCAATCTAACCATTTGCCAAAAATTCATCCATATGATTTGAATAAATTGTAGGGTTAGTAGTCAAACTAGTGTAATAAGATGATTGGGTAAGAAAGGAAATGATATTAGAGAAGTCATCATCTCTTGAAGAATCAAGAAGTGCGACTTGATTCTGCTGAGGGTTAAGTGCCATTTGAGAAAGTTGTAGGTAGATGAGTTTGGACTTGGGTAAATTGAAGATGAAGGAAACCTTTAAAAGGGTAAGAAGATGAAAGTGAGTAGTTGGGATTATTTAAAAGGGTGAAATGGCGATTAAGGGGGTTAGGATAAGATGATGTGATGTTTTAGTGGGTGATGTGACAGGGGCGGTAAGGTTTAGTTCAGTTAAATAATCTGACATCATTAACAAAATCTTTACTTTTTACAGAGTGGAGGCCCAAAAGATTTCCGTTAGACAGTAAAGTCTTTCTTCCGAGTATAAAGTATTTCCGAAGGTAAATTGTCTTCCGAAGGCAATATTTACTTCCGAACGTAGAGTCCTATTTTCAAGAGTAAAGATTCCTTTCCGATTGGAGAGTTTTATAAGCTTCGAAAGTAGATCTAATATGTAATCAATCACTTCTTCCAAGACTAAAAACTCTTTAGAGAAGGAAATTATCCTAGGAGGAATTTGCTTCAGAAGATATGTAAAACATCTTCCGAGAGTTAATTCCTCTTTGGAAGAATTTATACTTAGTATGAATTTCGGAAAAAGACCTTTTGTAACAGGGCTTAGATTGTATTGACATAAGACATTACATATTTAAAAAGGTTTTCAAAAGAGATAGACTAATAATGTTTATCATCCCAATGGCTGTAATGAGATACTTAAATCTTTGTTCATTAAAAGCTTTGGTGAACAAGTCAGCATACTATTCATTTGAGTCAACTTTGACTAGCTTAATTAGATTTTTCTCATGAATATCTCTAAAGAAATAATACCTGATATCAATATGCTTTGTCTTGGAGTGCTTCACAGGATTTTCAGTGATGGAGATAGCACTATTGTTGTCAATGTGGCTAGGAGTGCTCATGAAGTTGAATTCGTAGTCTATCATCTAGTTCTGAATCCACAGTAGCAGAGCATAGCAAGTCGCAGCAACAATGTATTCTGCTTCAGCAGTTGATGTAGAGACACAAGGATTGTTTCTTGTATTGCCATGAGATGATCCTTCCACCAAGAAATTGACATCCACCTGATGTTGATTTCTTGTTGATGTTGCAGCCACCGTAGACACTGTCAGAGTAGCCATAGAGATTGAAATTGTTGTTCCTTGGATACCAGAGACCTAATTTGGGTGCTCCTTTGAGGTAATCGAGGATTCTCTTAGAAGTAACTAGGTGAGACACCTTTGAAGTAGTCTGATATCTTGCACAAATGCAAGTTGCAAACATGATATCTGGTCTACTTGTTGTGGGATACATTAGAGAACCAACAATTGCCCTATACTGATATTGATCAGTATCCTCCCCCTTAGAGTCATGATAGAGATTATGGTTTCTGGGTATGGGTGTCTTGGCTGACTTACAATCTTTCATGGTTAATCTTTTTAAGATGTCATTGACATACTTAGATTGATTGATGAAAAACCCTTCCTTCATTTGCTTCACCTAAATTCCAAGGAAAAAGTCCAATTGTCCCATGGAACTTATCTCAAACTTTTTCTTCATGATGCTCTCAAAATCTTTACACATTCGGTCATTTGAGGAACCAAATATGATGTCATCAACATAGACTTGAACGAGCAAGATGTCCTTTCCAGACTTCCTTATGAAAAGAGTCTTATCAATAGTACCTCTAGTGTAACCATTCTTTTGGAGAAACTGAGACAAAGTCTCATACCACAGCCTAGGTGCTTGGTGCAGCCCATATAGAGCTTTATCCAATTTGCACACATAGTTAAGGTGTTATGGGTCTTCATATCCTGGAGGCTGGCATAAATAGGCTTCCCTATCTATATCCCCATATAGAAAGGCACACTTGACATCAAGCTGGTAGACAGTCAAATTCTTGGATGCAGCTTAGGCAAGGAAGATCCTAACTGCCTCAAGTCTTGCAAGAGATCAGTATAATCAAGTCCTTCCTCTTGAGTGTATCTTTGAACCACCAGTCTTGCTTTGTTCTTGATGATCAAAGCATTATCATCTCTTTTGTTTCTAAAAATCCATTCTGAGCCTATAGATACTTGACCAGATGGTAGCGGACATAGGTTCCAAACCTTTTGTCTCTTGAATTTAAGTAGCTCCCGTTACATCGATTCAACCCAGCTACTATCTTTCAAGGCATCTTCTACCTTCTTGGGTTCCATCTGAGACGGGAAGCATGAGTACAGGCAGACATTCCGTGATGAGTCTGTCCTTTTGTTCTCACACCTTGAGAAACATCCCCTATGATGTTCTCAGCTAGATGAGTGTTGCGAATTCTGAGTCGAGGAATTACCTCCAGTTGCAAAGATTGATCCAGATTGGACATATTTTGCTTAGAAGCTTGAACACTTTGTCCAGCTATTGTTTCAAACTCATTCAATGAGGACTGATTGAATGAATGAAAAACATCATCATTTGTTAGCTGTGAAGGAGCATTAACAGTTGCATGTTCGTTCAAGATGCTACCTCCATCAGCTTGGTGTTATGTAGGGTCACCTGATGAAATTTGGGGGTCAACAGGTGAATCACTGGTTGAAGTTCCACTATCCCTTGAGATTGTCATACTATTAGATCTGCCAATATTGGGAGCTTGATTTATTACAGCTCTTTAAGAAGTTGAAATAGGTCTGGGTAGATCAAATAGTTGGTTATCATCAGAATTACTTTGAGCACCTGTTTCATCTGAAACATTCTCGCAAGATGGTTTAGAATAGTTTGGATACAATTCTAAGTCAAAAATATGATCAGGGCCATTCCCCCTAACATAACGAGTGTGCTCATTGACAATAATGTTGGATGATTCCTCAAATTGTTGATTTTTGATGTTATAAACTCTATAAGCTTTAGAGTTAAAGGAGTATCCAACAAAGATAACATCATCCGACTTTTCAACAAATTTTTCCAAATTTTCTTTTGTGTTATGTATGGTACACCTGCTGCCAAAGGACCTTAGAAAACCAATGAACGGTGGCCTCTTGTTTCGTAGCTCATAAGGGGTTTTTCCATGTGGCTTTACTACGAGAACCCTTTTCTGCACATAGCATGCAATGCTGACTGCCTCTGTCCAGAATGTTAGAGGTAGTTTGGAATCAGCTAACATAGTTCGAGCAGCCTCAATAATTGTCATGTTCCTCCTCTTAACAACACCATTTTGTTGAGGAGTTTTGGGAGCACTATATTGTCTTGCAATCCTTTTTGATTTAAAGAATGAGTCAAGAACAAGGTTCTTAAACTCAGTCCCTTGATTAGATCTAATTATCTTAACCTTGTGATCAATTTGATTTTCTATTTTAAGAATAAAATATTTTAATTTTTTAGCAATTTCATCTTTAGATCTTAAAAAGAATACCCATGTAAATCTTGTAAAATCATCAACAATCATAAGGTAGTATGATTTTCTTCCAATGCTCATTATACTTATGGGACCAAATAGATCCATGTATAGTAAGTGTAATGGAGTGGTGATAGAGTTAACAATTTTGAATTTGTGAGATGTCCTGTGTTTCTCCCTTTCAGGCATGCAACACAGTTATCTTTGCAGAAATATTCCTTTGTAGGAAAACCATGTACCAAGTTATTTTTAGCCGATTTATTCATTGTCTTAACATTTACATCACACATTCGTTTACGCCATAGTGTTGACTCATCACTATCACCTTTGGAAAGAAATCATGACACTTCACCCATGGGGAAGCATTGTTCATATCAAGCTTGGATATTTCCCCTTTCTAGGGAGATCTAAGAAGCAACAATTCCGGAGGAATTGTCATCCCTGGTTTGAGGATAATGCACTGATGTTCTGTGAAGAGCATTTGATGCTTTTGATCACAAAACTAAGAAACACTTAACAGGTTGTGTTCTCGCTTTGTCAACTTTGTCAACTTTTAATCACACCCGATGGGTCAACTTCAAGCCCCAATAACTAACAAAGTAAATCAGGAGATATGAAGTTGATGCCATAACTAGGATCATGTATTGAAAGAAATATTAACTGATATACGTGTATACCGGATGAAATAGGGCGGAATCCTATTTGATTGGCGATCCAATCAGTGAGAACGCACGTAGAAACAATTGTGGATTGAATCTAAACGTTAAGAACGATTGGTAATCGATCTAGTGTGATCTATGAACTTGGAACAGGTTCTTAAAGGTCACTGGATGGCTAGGGTATGATTTAGTACGTAGGTGTTCGAAGCGTTTTATTTTTCCACGATTTAAGTGGCATTTATAGGTTAGGGTTTCTCATTGTAACACCCCGAAATTTCTACTTAAACGAAAGGAAAAGAAAAGTAAATAGAAAGAATGGAAATTGTGCATAAATGGAGGGGGATAAAGTGTACAAAGTACACATCTTATTATTTTAAAATATTTAAGGGCATGGTGGCCATAGCAAGCAAAAAGCAGCTTGATCTCGGAAGAAGAAGAAGAGAGAGAGAGCTCGGTTCTAGAGAGAGAAAGAGGAAGAAGAAGCTGAAAAAAGGTAAGTCTTCTCTTGTTTGAGCTCGGTTTCAGTTGATTATTGAGTTCTTGACCGAAGTTCCGGTTGTTTAGAGTTTACTTTCGGGATTCAAAGAGCTGAATGGAAGTGGGTCTTGAACTGGAAGAGTGCTGCTCAAAAGCTGCTTAAGGTGAGTTTATAGAACCCCTCTTTTACGGATTTTCAACTAATTTGGGACTATTATGCATACTAAGTAAACGTTTTTAAAGAAACCGTGGATTTACAGCTTTATGTCTGAATGTTGTATGTATGTATGTATGTATGTTATAGTGATGATTATGGGTTAGTGATAATGTTTAGCATACCTAGATGGCCTTAGTATGTTAGATCTGTGCTTGGATATGCTTAGAATGAGAATCGGGTGAAATTGGTGGCATAGAAAAGATTTCAGAATGTCTGATGAACATGAACAGTGGTTCATGCGCCCAAACAGTTGTCCATGCATCTAGCATGAGTGGCTAGATGCCTAAGTGTTGGCCATGCGCCCAAGGGTGGGTCATGCGCCTAAATAGTGGCCCATGCACCCAGCATGTTGGCCCATGCGTCTAAGTATTGGCCATGCGCCCAAGTGTTGGCCATGCGCCTAAATAGTGCCCATGCGCCCAAGTGGAGAAAATGCTATGTGGACCATGCGCCTAAATAGTGCCCATGCATCCCAGATATTGAAACGGCTAAGTATTGGCCATGCACGTAAGTAGTGCCCATGCGCCCAAGTGCTTGAAACGACTAAGTGATAGGTGATGCGCCTGAACCGGGCAAAAACGCCCAAACAGTGCCCATGCGCCCAGACTGTTTTATACTTCGAATTTTTATGCTCATGCGCCTGGAAGGACCCATGTGCCCACTTTGGACTTGAGGTTTTCTAAGTGGTTTTCAAGGGGTATAATGGGGAGGTAGGCCCAGTTATGATGTGATGCCTTATGATTGATGTGTGTTATGCATGTATGGTGTTGCTTGTTTGCTGATGATGTGTCTTTATGTTTATGTATATGTTCCTTATTTTGTACGTATGTCTTCCCTTGGCTTTGCGTTGAACGTTAATGAATGTAATGAAAGTATTATGTAACGTAAAGTGGAAGATAATGAAAAGGGGAACGTAATGAATGAATGCGAGCATAAACGAATGAATGAGAGATAGGATGGCTTGCGAAAAAAGGAAGGAAGTTCACGAGTCACTGAGGGTCGTTAGCACAACTATGTGTGTATCATAGCATGCGATCTTGGCTTACTCATAAGGGGACGTAGACATAGTGGGAGTTCAGTTTTGGTAACTGCTCCGATACAAGCGATGTGGTATTTACTGTGTGCTATGTAGCGTGCGATTTTGGCTGCCTCATGTGGTTTTATGGCGTGCGATCTTGGCTAACCCATGGGATGGTGTGCGATTCTGGCTAGACCCCGAAAGTTCTCACACACACAGGGGGAGTCGGTCTTCGTGACCACTCTGATGGTGCGATTGGTACGATATGTGCGATGGACGGCATAAGGGTAGCGTGCGATTTTGGCTGCCTCATGTTGTTTTTATAGCATGCGATCTTGGCTAACCCAGGAGATAGCGTGCGATTCTGGCTTCCTTATGTGTGCGATCCATGCGATATGTACTTCGGGTACGATGATGTGAAGGTGCGATTTGAGCTAAAGTGCGATAACGAACGAAAGGGATCCTTGTCATTCGACCTCAGTAATCATGGCTGAGTGCCATGAGGAGGGTAAAGCTTGACAGGATCTAGATGAGAAATGAATGATAATAAAAGTATGAAATGTACAGAACAGCATCCTTGTCATTCGACCTCAGTAATCATGGCTGCGTGCCACGAAGAGGGTAAAGTCTGACCGGATCTCGAGTAAAGTGAAAAATAATGATGTAAAGAACGAATGTATGTATCTGTATGTACGTATGATGCATGATCACGAACGGTTGTATACTATAGTATGTTTTAAAAGAACGGTTCTAACGAAAGTAAAGAATGTTTTATTATAAAACTAGAACTCACTCAGCGTCGCTGACTTTTGTATGCATGATATTTGGCAGGTATATGTTGATGCTGAGGAGTTGCAGGAATGGATGCATAAGCTACTAGGAGCATTTTGAGGCTAGCATCCGCATTTTGACATGTCTTGTATTTTGAGATGAAAACGGATGTTGTAATTGACATGTTTTTGGTTATCAATGAATGTTTTAAATTCCGCTGCAAAATAATGTACATTTTATAATGTTTTAAGTGCGATGAATGACCAGCTGTAAGCGTCCCGGGAATGGGGCCTTACACTCATTCGGGCGACTGAATCATTTGCATGGTTCAGTCGTGGGATTGAGTCATGCGGTTGATCCATTCGCACGACTGAGTGTTTAGTTGTGCGACTGAGTCAATCTCAAGTTACAATCATGCGACTGATCCAGTCTCCTGGTTCAGTCGTGCGACTGGTTCATTAGCATGAAGTTGTTCATGAGTATGGTCCATTAGCATGGGCCATTCGCATGAGAACTTCATATGATTAAGTTTAAATATGTTCACAATCATTATTTGACTTAAATCTATTCAAACAACCACAAACCTATATAGTTAGTTCAAAAATCGTTATTACATACTAAGCAATGAAATATTCAACATTATAAGCACAACCACACATTGTATTTCATTAAGTACCCATTCTATTACATATTTGTAAGACAATAAATACATTTTATATTAAGCTTAGAAACTAGGTACACATGTATCTACATGATAAATTATTAATTTTTCATAGGTCCAAATCCTAGGTGTGAGCACTCTTCAAAAAGATCATCAAAGTTAAGCATTACATGAAACATGTTAAAAATCAAAAGATCAACTATAAAAGTTGGTGAGTTTCCATGGGTTAAACATACATATATATATATATATGAAAAGATTTACAAGTAGCACACACTATGATCTTGCCAGACACCTTATGATGTTTCTTGACTTTGTAGAGTTTGGTGTATGCATTTTGCTTTGGAGATGTGCGTTGGGCTCTGATTTTAGCAAAACAAGCTGCCCATTCAGCTTTCTTAAGATCAACATTAGCATCTGAAGCTTGGGCTTGGGTTTCATCCTTTTTTTTCATTCTCCATTTCATCTAGCTTTTCAAAAGTTCTAATGTCAAAGGTTTCACCCAAATTAGGGATAACATGTCCATCCAGATCAGTGTACTGAGGATAATGATCAGCAGTGACGTCCTCTATCTCGATTTCATCAACATCATTAAACTCATCATCACTTGCCACATCAACTGTAGGAGCATCTTTAACCAACTTATCTGGATACAGCCTGTATATTTCAACAAGATGCTCATCTGTCAGGTCGTGTATGATTTTTCCTTCCTCTGGTGTGTAGCTCACAGACCGTCTAACCATCCCTTGCAAGTCAAGAATCATGGTTAATTGAGTCTTCACCTACTGAAGAGGTTGGACATCAAATTCATCGGTCTATTGAGATTCATATGTTTGATTAGATATTATGCACAACACACATAAGTCATCATATAAAGCATTTATACATAAACAAACATAGATGATACTTAATTACATTAATGTAATATAATTCAAATACAAAAGTTTCTGAATACAAATACATCTAACTATTACTTTTTTCTTGAATAGTAAGTTCTTCATCAGGAGGAGTGGAGGATGAGGCTCCTTTATCTTGGTTCCTTTTAGTTCACCTCTGTTTAGCTTAAGGATTAGAGGCTGATGCAGATGCATCCCCTTCCTAATCATCATCCTTATCTTGATCTCTTCGGCTCAGTCCTCCCTCATCGATATCATCTTCACTAACATCTATAACCTCATCATCATCATCATCATCTTCATCATCACCATCATTATATTTGATCTTTAGAGGCTCAGTCTTTGACCCATTTAGCTTTAGGAGTATTTTCTTGTTTTTCTTCTCCAGCTCCTTTATCCTTTTGACATAATGGGCATTCTACTCTCTAAGCTGTGTGATTTGCTCTGCTTGAGCTGCATTGATCTCTTTGCTAGCTGTTTGCTCATCCATGGCAAGCAGCTTTAGTACCATTCGGTTGAGGTTGGCTAGCTGTTCCTCTAACCCAATGTCGGATAGAGAGGGTCCAGCGGTGAATGGTGTGTGAGTAGAAGGACCGGCTTGGTGAGTGGTGATGGTAGTAGTGGATGTGGTGAATATGGGAGGTGGAATGCGTGTGGGCCGTGGTGGAATGGTTATGGTAGTGGTGGTAGGAGGTGTGGTAGTGGTAGTAGGATGTGTGGTAGTGGTGGTTGGAGGTGTGGTAGTGGTGGCAGGATGTGTGGTAGTGGGGGTAGTAGCTATGGTAATAAAGGTGATCCTCCGTCTCTTGCTATTTAAGCCCTGGGGTTGAGCCATTCTCTTCTTCCTCGAGCCTTTAACATAAGATGCACCCCCTAGACTAATGGGCTGGTCAGGGGTGTAAAAAGGATCTGTGCCATCAGTAGCATCACCCCTTGACTCAGCTTTGCATCCACCAACCGCCCTGATCCCTCTCTCAGTGGCCACGACCCGGCTCCTGACAGTCCGTACCAGAGGCTCTTCATCTGACTCCTCATCCTGATCAACAGGAAGCTTTGGTAAAAGGTAGCCCCTTCAGTTTCACCGGGAGCATCACCACCTTGATGTGGTTCATTATTGTCGTCGTCATCGGATGTGGTAGTCATAAGGGGATCAGTATCTGAATCACAGTCATCGTGACACATTTCTTACGAGTAGGCACCAAGTAATCCTCCCTGGCCAAATGCCCAAACAATCTCCTGACAGGGGGCTTCACCTGCTTTCCCCTTTAAACCTTCATCCTGCCTAAGGTGGTATCATCCATCACCTCAAGCACCACTGCATCATCTCTATCCTTTGGCAGCGAAGGAAGATTCTCCTCAATAATCAACTGTAAGAAACATGGATACATATAGAAGCCTTCCTTGCCCTTGGGCTCGATGTTCTCTACTGTCACACCCCAACCTTGATGGCAGAAACGTCAAGGAGTGAGAATTAAGATCGTTCACAGCCACATAACCCTATTAATATTCCCAATATATATTAATCATAAAATCCAATTGTACCATTACAATCATAAGTCTCAAAGAAATTAAAAGCACAACATAAGATGCAACAAGTAATTTTATTTCATTTATTTGTTTAAGTCCACTCCTAGATGTGTAAGCTTCAAAGAGTAGAAATCAAGCTTGAGTATTTCCTAAAACATGTTAAAAATAAAGGGTTTCGAGTGGATTTAAAGGTCGCCGGAGCCGTAGCCGGCGGTGGCCGGAGGGCCGGCCGGAAAAACATGAAAGGGAAGGGGGTGGGGTTGGGATTTAGAAATTTCATATTTAGTCCCTTCAGTTTGGTTTTTATTAATTTATGCTTAAAACTACATTAAAGTTTATTAATTTGACAAAACACCCCCTTAACTTCCTTGATTTAAGTTTTAACACATTTACAACTTATTACTTATATATGTTTTATTAGTTATTATTTCTATTATTATTATTATTATTAACATAATTATAGTTATTGCAAAAGAATATTATTATTATTATTATTACTATTATTATTATTATTATCATAGTTATTATGATTGTTAGTTATTTTATAATCTTTTAGAAATGTTATTATGTTCAATTTAATAGATAAACTATAATCTTTTTACATTAAAGAATTAAAGACTAACTAAGAGATAAGCACAAATAACCCACAAGTTTCATGAAAAACATTAATAGTCCTTACAAGAATAAACAAGGTTAACTATTAGTTAACCAAAAATACAAGATGTTACAGTCTCCCCAACTTAAAGAATTTCGTCCTCAAATTAAGAGTAAACTAGGCAAACAAATGCGGGTATTTTTCCTTCATGTGGTCCTCACGCTCCCAAGTGAACTCAGCTCCACACTTATTCTCCCAACGAACCTTGACGGTTGGAGTAGTTGTGGTTCTTTTTTTTTTATAATGCGGTCCATAATCTCAACAGGTTTCCAACAAAGTGCAATGGCTCATCGACCTGGATGTCTTCCAATGGAACATGCAGACTCTCATCTGCCAAACACTTTCTCAAATTTGAGACATGGAATACAGGATGAACTCCACTAAGGTTGGAAGGTAGTTCCAGTTTATAAGCCACATTCCCAATCCTTTTCAAGATTTTGAAAGGTCCTACAAATCTTGGAGCTATTTTACCCTTTTTTCCAAAGCGAACAACACCTTTCCACGGTGAAACCTTAAGAAGAACCATGTCGCCAACTTAGAACTCCAATGGCTTACGACGCTTATCGGCGTAACTCTTTTGTCGACTTCTTGCCACTTCAAGGTTCTTGCGGATTGTGGAGACTTTATCGATCGTTTCTTGTATAAGTTCAGGACCAGTGATTAAATTTTCGCCAACGTCAGTCTAGCAGATCGATGATTGGCATTTACGACCATACAAAGCCTCGAATGTGCCATCTTTGTACTTGTGTGATCACTATTGTTATATGAAAATTCCGCGAGTGGTAAATGCGTATCCCAATCACCACCAAAGTGAAGGACACAAAGACGCATCAGATCCTCGAGAGTTTGGATTGTTCGTTCAGTTTGACCATCGGTATGAGGATGGTAAGCCGTACTTAAATCCAATTGAGTACCCAAGAGTTCTTGCATCGAAGACCAAAAGTGTGAAGTGAAACGAGCACCACGATCAGAAATAATGTGTAAAGGCACGCCATGACGACTCACAATTTCGTCAATGTAGATTCGAGCAAGCCTTGAAACCTTGTATGTATCTCGTATGGGTATGGAACGTGCTGTCTTGTTCAAATGGTCAACAATGACCCATATACTGTAAGGCCCCGTCTTCGGGACTCTTACAGTTGGTCATTCATCGCACATAAAACATTTGTCTTAAGAAAGTATTGCAGCGGAAACACTCAAAAATGACATCTCATTTCATTATAAAGACTTTTGCCAAATAATACATCAATATCTGGTTACAAAATACAAGTTTGCATTACATCACAAAAGCATTATAATTGGATGCCATCCCAAAAGAGCTGACTAGCCTCGCAGTGCCATCCTCAGCAATCACTACCTACCAACTGGAAAACATATAAAAAGTCAGCGTTGCTAAGTGGGTTCTAGTTTTTCTTATAATAAACATACTTTAGTTCCATTAAAACCTTTCATTACAAGTGTATGTGATCATACATCATATGTACATACCGATAATATTATTATTATCTTCGTCATTCTTTCGTTCATACTTTCATTCTTTTGTTATAACTTTACTTGCACATCGGATATCTCTCGTACCAATACCATATGCTACACCCCGAACAATTTAGCTACTTGGCCGAAGTCAATAAATGAACAGCTGAGCGTATGCCATAGTACTAGAGGTAAGCGATAAAAGCACTACACGTTTGGTCGATCACAAAGAAGGACCCCGATATCCAATGCTTGCAAGACTTCTTTCATTCATTCATTTATGCATGCATTCATCATCATGTTCCTATTTCGTTATCTTTCACTTTACATTACATAATACTTTGTTCATTCATTATCATAACACGTAAGGTCACAGGAAAGATAAACATACATCGTAATAAGGAACATAACATGCACAGTCATTACGTCATAAAGGGTAACATCATACATACATGAAATGTATCATGCAACATCAGCATCATTATGCCCTACCTGTTCTCTAAGGCCATAACAATTATCTTACGTGCTCTTACGGAACCTTTATGTCAACACTTACATCTGCACTTTCCCCCGAAATTCAGAAGTCAAACTATACTTTCCTTGGTGCAACAGCCTAATTCAGGCGTATCGACACCCTTCAGTCGCATGGCCTCCATGCGACTGAACACTATGCAAATGAACTAATGTGGATGAACACTCATGCGAATAAACACCAAATTGTGCGAATGGACAATGCGGATGGACCTCATGCGAATGGAACTAATATGGATGAACACTTATGCGACTGGACCTCCAATCGTATGACCTCCATGTGACTGGCCTTTCACTCGTGCGAATGGACCTTCAATCATGCGAATGGACCCCACTCGTGCGAATGGACCTTCAGTCGCCTAGCCCTAGCTGATGCAGAATGCAGTTCATCCCGACTGCAGCCGAGGGTTTTCAGCCTCCAAACTCATGTAAACCCATTTTTGAGCCCAAATCGGCCATCCTAAACCTTAGGGATGCATACCACGACACCATTCAAGCGGACACAAGCTCACAATCAAGACTCAAACGCATCATTCACACACATACACATACACAAACTGGTCAAACAAACACACACTCAAAAACCCGATTTCAGATGTTTTGCAGCCCCAAAATCATTTTGAAAGCAAGTAAAAGAGGGGTCCTACAACTCACACAAACGATCACAATGACAAGGGCTTCGATTTGGCTCGCTTCTCGACGATTTTGGTTACTCGAACCAACCCGAATCAACACTTTTCCTCTTTTCTTCCTTTCTCTCTTCTCCTCTTTTCTTTGGCTGATTTGTGAGTGTGTGGGGAGAGGGTAAGGGCTGCCCTCTCCCTTATATACTCCCACTCACCCGACATTCTTTTTTTGGCGAGTTTGGTCCCTCGACTTTGGACTTATATCTTTTTTTCTCCCTTCGTAGGGTTAAAATAATTAATAACCAGGTGTTACAAGTCCACCCCCCCAAATAGGTTTCGTCCCCAAAACCTGTTATTCTTCGAACAAACGTGGATAGTGTTGTCTCATTTCGTCCTCAGTCTCCCACGTTGACTCGGATCCCTTCCTGTGCTTCCACTGTACGCGCACAAGAGGAACCACTTTATTTCTTAGTCTTTTCTCTTTTCTATCGAAGATTTCCACTGGTTGCTCCACGTATTGAGCCTTTTGTCTACTTCGATATCCTCCAGTGGGACAATCATGTCTTCATCAACTAAGCACTTCCTTAGATGAGATACATGGAATGTCGGGTGAATTCCACTTAACTCATCCGGTAACTCCAGTCTGTAGGCCAGCTCTCCAACTCGAGCGATGATTCGGAAAGGGCCTATATACCTTGGGCTCAACTTACCCCGCTTCCTGAATCGGATGATACCCTTCCAAGGTGAGACCTTCAACATAACTCGGTCACCCACCTGGAACTCAATCAGCCTGCATCTTTTATCAGCATATGACTTCTGTCTATCTTGGCTGCCTTCATAAAGGCTTTAATCTTCTCAAGCTTCTCAGTCGTAGCCTCGATTACCTCGACGCTCCCCAATTCCTTCAGACCAATATCACCCCAACAAATGGGTGTTCTGCATCTCCTACCGTATAAAATCTCATATGGTGGCATACCAATGTTGGCGTGATAGTTGTTGTTGTAGGAGAATTCAGCTAACGGTAGGTGGTCATCCCAACTTCCACCAAAATCATCACACATGCCCGAAGCATGTCTTCCAGTGTCTGAATGGTCCTTTCTAACTGACCATCAGTCTGGGGATGATAAGCCGTGCTAATCTATAACCTCGTCCCCATAGCATCGTGGAATTTCTTCCACAATTTAGATGTAAACCGAGTGTCGTGATCCGACACAATAGACACCGGCACACCATGACGAGTTACAATTTCCTTGATGAACAGATCAGCCAACCTCTCAGATGAATACGTCTCATGAATCGGTAGAAAGTTAGCACTCTTCATCAGACAATCAACTATCACCCATATGGCATCATACCCCATCGGGGTACGCGGTAGCTTCGTAATGAAGCCCATGGTGATGTGCTCCCACTTGCATTCCGGTATATCCAAGGTTGGATCTTCCCATATGGCTGTTGATGCTCAGCTTTCACCTGTAAAAAAGTAAGGCACTGACTCACATATAATCTTCACCTGGCCACCAATAATCTTTCTTCATATCATGGTACATTTTCATGGCACCAGGATGAATGGAGTATCGAGTCTTGTGAGCTTCATCCATTATCTTCGCCCGTAGATCCCCAAAACGAGGAATCCACACACTACTGAATTGGGTTCTAACACTGAGTGTGTTTTCACCCAACTTCCCAACCAGACCTTTCATTCTTTCAGAGTTAAGATGATCTTCCTTCAATGCCTCATCTTGAAACTTTTTGACTTGCTTCATTATATCAGAGGTCATGATCAGTTGACATGCCTTCACCCGAATTGGCTCGGGCCTCGCTTTCCGGCTAAGGGCACTAGCCACCACATTGGCCTTGCCCGGATGGTAGTGGATCTCACAATCATAATCCTTTATAAGTTCCAACCACCGTCTCTACCTCATGTTCAGATCCTTCTGCTCAATGAAGTACTTCAAGTTCTTGTGGTCAGTGAAGATGATGCAGTTCGTACCGTAAAGATAGTGCCTCCCAATCTTTAGTGCAAAGACCATGGCTGCTAGCTCCAAGTCATGAGTAGGGTAGTTGACCTCATGAACCTTCAACTATCAGGACGCATAGGCTATAACATTTCCTCTCTGCATTAACACGCACCCTAACCCCGAGTAGGAAGCATTAGAATAGACTAGATCTTCACTTCCATCGGGTAATGACAGAATAGGAGCTTGAGTCAATCTCATCTTCAATTCCTCAAATGCCTTATCTTGACCTTGACCCCATACGAACTTCACATCCTTTTGGGTCAACTTAGTTAGTGGAGAAGCAATCTTAGAGAAGTCTTGGATAAATCTTCTATAGTAGCCCGCAAGCCCAAGAAACTACGAATCTCGCATGGCGTCTTTGGTGACCTCCATTGCATAACCGCCTCCACTTTCGTCGGGTCCACCGTAATCCCGTCGGGATTCACCACATGACCCAAGAACTGAACTTCACGCAACCAGAACGCACACTTGGAGAATTTAGCATACAACTTCTCCCTCCTCAGCGTCTCTAGGACCTCTCGAATGTGGTCGGCATGCTCAATCTCGCTCCTCGAATAAATCAGGATATCATCAGTAAACACAATCACTGATTTATCCAGCATCGGCCGACACACACGGTTCATCAAATCCATAAAATCAGCTGGCGCATTGGTCAAACCAAAAAACATGACAAGAAACTCATAGTGACCATAGCGTGTGCGAAAAGCTGTTTTAGGGATATCTTTCTCCTTCACCTTCAACTGATGGTAACCAGATCAAAGATCTATCCTTGAAAACCAACTGGCACCCTAAAGCTGATCAAACAAATCTTCTATTCTCGGTAAGGGGTAGCGGTTCTACACCGTCAATTTATCCAGTTCATGTTAGTCAATACACATCCTCATACTACCGTCTTTCTTCTTCACAAACAGGACCGGAGCACCCCAAGGAGAGATACTCGGTCTAATGAACCCCTTGTCAAGCAGTTCTTGCAACTGCTCCATCAACTCTTTCATCTCTGTCGAAGCCAATCGATACGGTGCCTTGGCAATGGGTTGGGCACCTGGTATCAAGTCAATCTGGAACTCAATCTCATGGTCAGGTGGCACCCCTGATAAGTCTTCTGGGAATACGTCTGGAAAGTCACACACAACAGTACATCAGATAGTTGTGGTGTTGGCGTATCCACATCCTTTACATAGGCCAAGTAGGCACTACATCCACGCCTCATACACTTTCCCGCCACCACCATCAAAATCACTTTCGGAATCGTAATAACCCGATCACCATAAACCGTCGCTGAACTGCCATCAGGCGCTGTCAACGAATCATCTTCTTGCGACACACAATGTTCGCCTTGAAGTATGAAAACCAATCCATCCCAAGAACCAAATCATAACCACCCAAGGTCATCACAAACAGTCTAACAGGAAACTTATGACCTTCTAATTCCACATCACAGTTTTCTATCGCCTCAGAAATCCTGGTAGACTTACCTATGGCAGTTTCTACATTAAAGGGTGCATCAACACGTCTGCTACTAACAGGCAGCTTAGCACAAAAAGCTGCAGAAATAAAAATTTTACTCGCACCCGAATCAAATAACACAGAAGCTAAAGTTTGGTTCATTAGAAACGTACTAGACACAACATCAGGGTCCGTCCTAGCTTCCTCCTGTGTGATAGTGAATACCCTGGCGCTCGCCCTCGATCCTTCACTTCCCGTCTTCTTCACCCCAGAACCCTCAGCCCTTGACTTCTTGCAATCTCTGCTCATATGACCACTTTCCCCACAATTAAAACATTTGTCTGCCGGCAATCCTTTGCCATATGCCCTGTCTTCCCACACTTGAAGCACACGTTCAAACCCAGCCTACATTCTCCCGCATGCTCCTTCCCACACTTGCAACAACTCCTCAATCCCGCTCCCGGTGTGGCCACGCGGCGGTCATCCACCCGTGCCTTTTTGTTACCCGTCGAGGCATCACCCCGACCAAACCTCATCCCATTCCAATTCCGATCACCACCACCTTCTTATTTGCTTCCGTCACCACCACCTCCCGCTCATCATACGGTCTCCCTACCAAATCAACCGCCGACCTAAACGTGCTTGGTTGGGAAGCGATCATATGCCTGTGGACATCCCTCAGTAAGCCCTGAATGTACCTCTTGATCTTTCGAGATAGAGGCGTCACCTGATCTGGCACCAATCGTGCCATCTCGTTGAACTTTGTTGTGTACTGCTGGTGTGTCATGGTTCCCGCCTCCAGCTGCAAAAACTCCCTCTCCAACTTATCCATTTCCCTATGAGGACAGAACTCCTCAATCACCATCTTCTTCAGCTCGGGCCATCTCATTCCCCCGATTGCCCGATTACCCTCTGCTTGGACAATGTTATCCCACCAGCATAGTGTCGAGTCCACAAATGAATGAGTGGCAAACTTCACCTTCTGATCTTCCCGACACTCGTTGTTGTCGAGAACGGCCTCAATCTCTCTCACCCATCAGTGAGTAGCGGCAACATTGCCATTAGCGTCGAAAGTAGGGGGCTTACATCTCATAAACACCCCATAGTTACGGCCTCGTGCTGTCTCCGGCACAGGCTCTTCTTCTTCCTCCTCTTCTTTGTCATCTGAGAGAACTGTTTCCAGCTCTGGTTGTTCCCGTCCTCCGAGGACCTATTTCTCTCTTTTCTTTCCCCTTCTCTTACTGCCTTAATCACTTCGGTCACCACAGACGGTAGGATCGTCTGCATGACCTGATGGACTTCTTCCACCACAGCCTCCTCTACTGAGGCTCTCAGGTTGGCGCTCTCGTCGCCGGTTCTTCATGAACCACCTTCTCAACTCTGGGTCTCCCTCTCTTGGGTCGCGGTTCAGCACCGTGACCTCCACCCATTGAAGCTTTCGAAGATCTACCTCCTGCCATCACACACACACTGAAAGATTCAAACACCAACACGGTCATTCAAGGGAACAGCTTAGTTTATGGCAAGTATAGTAAGTCCCTAATTACAGTGGCCATTTGTGATTAGCCACTTACTTTACTCTTCACACCCCAAGCATTACCTATCATGACTACATCAGTATTTAAATCCACATACAACACATAACACATATCATGCGCACATAAAACCGGTTAACTTTACGAAAATACCTGATGGCACGCAGCTACTCAGATTGGCATCCCATTCCCTTTCCGTCCTATTCTCAGCTGAAGTAAAGGTTTATTTTGAAATTTACCCATTTTGCTTACACTTTGGCTCTAATACCAACTTGTAAGGGCCCATCTCCCGGACGCTTACAGTTGGTCATTTATCGCACATAAAACATATAATTACAATTGTCTTAAGAAAATATTGCAGCGGAAACACTCAAAAATGACATCTCATTTCATTATAAAGAATTTTGCCAAATAATACATCATTATCTGGTTACAAAATACAAGTTTGCATTACATCACAAAAGCATTATAATTGGATGCCATCACAAAAGAGCTGAGTAGCCTCGCAGTGTCATCCTCAACAATCACTACCTGCCAACTGGAAAACATATAAAAAGTCAGCGTTGCTGAGTGAGTTCTAGTTTTTTTTACAATAAACATACTTTAGTTTCATTAAAACCTTTCATTACCAGTGTATGTGATCATACATCATACGTAAATACAGATAATATTATTATTATCTTTGTCATTCTTTCGTTCATACTTTCATTCGTTTGTTATAACTTTACTTGTACATCGGATATCTCTCTTACCAATACCATATGCTACACCCCAAACAATTTAGCTACTAGGCCAAAGTCAATAAATGAACAGCTGAGCGTATGCCACGGTACTAGAGGTAAGCGATAAAGGCACTACACGTTTGGTCGATCACAAAGAAGGACCTTGATATCCAATGCTTGCAAGTCTTCTTTCATTCATTCATTAATGCATGCATTCATCATCAAGTTCCTCTTTCATTATATTTCACTTTACGTTACACAATAGTTCGTTCATTCATTATCATAACACTTAAAGTTGCAGAAAAGATAAACATACATCATAATAAGGAACATAACATGCATAGTCATTACATCATACAGGGTAACATCATACATACATGACATGCATCATGCCACATCATCATCATTATGCCCTACCTGTTCTCTAAGGCCATAACAATTATCTTACATGCACTTACGGGAACCTTTATGTCAACACTTACATCTACACTTTCCCCTGAAAGTCAGAAGTCAAACTATACTTTCCTCGGGTGCAACAGCCCTATTCAGGCGTATGGACACCCTTCAGTCGCATGGCCTCCATGCGACTGAACACCATGCGAACAAACTGATGCGGATGAACACTCATGCGAATGAACACCTAATGGTGCAAATGGAAAATCGTATGACCTCCATGTGACTAGCCTTTCACATGTGCGAATGGACCTTAAATCGTGCGAATGGACCCCAATCGCACCCTATTTGGCCGTATGGCCTGCATTCGGCCTGCAGTCGGTCGCCTAGCCCTAGCTGATGCAGAATGCAGTTCATCCCGACTGCAGCCGAGGGTTTTCGGCCTCCAAACTCATCTAAACCCATTTTTGAGCCCCATTAGCCATCCTAAACCTTAGGGATGCATACCACGACACCATTCAAGTGCACACAAGCTTACAGTTAAGACTCAACGCATCATTCACACACATACACATACACAAATGGGTCAAACAATCACACACTCAAAAACTCGATTTCAGATGTTTTCCAGCCCTAAAATCGTTTTAAAACAAGTAAAAGAGGGGTCCTAGAACTCACACAAACGAGCACAACGACAAGGGCTTCGATTTGGCTCGCTTCTCGATGATTTTGGTTACTCGAACCAACCCGAACCGACACTTTTCCTCTTTTCTTCCTTTATCTCTTCTCCTCTTTTCTTTGGCTGATTTATGAGTGTGGGAGAGGGTAAGGGATGCCCTCTCCCTTATATACTCCCACTCACCCAACTTTCTTCATTGGCGAGTTTGGTCCCTCGACTTTGGACTTTATTTCTTTTTTCTCCCTTCGTCGGCTTTAAAATAATAAATAACCGGGTGTTACATATACTATCGTGACCACGAGGTGTACGAGGTAACTTGGTTATAAAATCCATGGATATATGTTTCCATTTCCACATAGGGATTTCAGGTTGCTCAAGTAAACCACTGGTCGTTGATGCTCGGCTTTCACCCTTGCACATGTGAGACACTTTGAAACATAAGACGCGATATCCTTTTTCATTCCAGGCCACCAATATTGACCACGCAGGTCCATGTACATCTTATCGGAGCCAGGATGAATGGAATATCGGGTTTGATGAGCTTCGTTCATAATGAATTGTCGATGGTTATCATGATTCGGGATCCAGAGTCGATTCAAGAAGTACCACATGCCATTTGGTTTTGGCTCCAGTTGTGACCGAACGTTAGGCATCAAATCTTCATCTTTCCCTTCGTCGGTTAGTGCCACTCGTTTAGCCTCGCGAATGCATAACTGAAGGTCACTATCGATCCTTATGTTTTGAAGCAAGATAGTAGTCTCGTTGACATACACATGAATTTCTGTATCAAATTCTCCTAGCGTATTAAACCTTTGCCTTCAATCTCGAATTTCTTGGAGCGAGACAGTCTTGTGGTGGACCTTGCGGCTCAGCGTGTCGGCTACAACATTCGCTTTTCCAGGGTGATAGCGAATGTCACAGTCTTAGTCGCTAATCAACTCAATCCAACATCTTTGTCTCATGTTGAGATCCTTTTGGTTGAACACGTGTTGGAGACTCTTATGGTCGGTGTAGACTATGCATTGTGTCCCATATTGACAGTGTAGCCAAATCTTCAATGCAAAAACCACGGCACCAAGTTAAAGATGGTGAGTCGTGTAGTTCACTTCATGAACCTGCAATTGCCTCGACGCGTATGCTATAACTTTGCCTCGTTGCATGAGAACACAACCAAGACCTTGATTAGAAGCATCGCAATACACGGTAAAGTCATCATTTCCATCGGAAGTATGAGAATAGGAGCGTTACACAACTTGCGTTTTAATGTCTCGAAAGCCTCTTCTTGCTCGGGTCCCTATTCAAAGAGTTGATTCTTTTGGGTTAGTGTCGTTAATGGTTTAGCAATCTTCGAGAAATTTGCTATGAACCTACGGTAATATCCCGCTAAGCCCAGAAAAGAACGAACCTCGGTTGGTGTTGTGGGAACACACCAATTCTTCACAGCTTTGAATTTTGCAGGATCAACGTGAATTCCTTGGCTATTCACCACATGCCCTAAGAATTGAACCTCTTCCAACCAAAATTCACACTTGGAAAACTTGGCGTATAATTGCTGCTTCTTCAAAAGTCCAAGAACTTGTCACAATTGCGTCTCGTGATTGATTTTCGTCATGGAATAAATAAGATTGTCATCAATGAACACGATCACGAACTTATCCAAATACCGTTTGCATACTCGATTCATGAGATCCATGAACACGGAAAGTGCATTGGTCAAACCAAAAGGCATGACCGTGAACTCGTAGTGTCCATATCGAGTATGAAAAGCGGTTTCTGGAATGTCATCATCATGAACACGTAGTTGATGATACCCAGAACGTACATCGATCTTTGAGAATTGAGTTGCTCCTTGAAGTTGATAGAAGAGATCATCGATTCGAGGAAGAGGGTATCGGTTTTTAATAGTAACCTTGTTGAGTTCTCGGTAATCAATGCACATACGAAATGAACCATCCTTCTTCTTCACAAACAGTACAGGTGCACCCAACGGTGATGAACTAGGGCGAATAAAACCCTTATGGTCAACTCTTGCAATTGACTAGCTAGTTCTTGCATTTCAGACGGTGCAAGACGATAAGGTGATTTAGCCACAGGGTTCGCACCAGGGATCAAGTCAATCTTGAACTCAACCTCTCGCATGGGATGTAACCCTTTAACATCCTCGGGAAAAACCTCGGGAAAGTCCCGCACAACAGGAATGTCTTTCAACTCCTTACCCTTGGCTTTCGTATTAACTACATATGCCCTGAAAACCATGTAGTTTTTACGTAAGCATTTGCGTGCCTTGATGCAAGACATGAGTTTGAGTCTTTGGGATGATTTCTCCCCAAAGACGTTCAAAATATCACCGGTCGGTAAAGGAATTCGGATACACTTCTCGAAACATTGAATTTCCGCACAATGCTTGGCTAACCAGTCCATACCAATGATAACATCAAAGCTTCCCAATTGCACAGGAATAAGGTCGACGAAAAAATCATGTTCATTAAGGCTTAAGGTGCAATCGCGTATTACGACATCAAAGACAATAGATTTTCCATGGGCGCCTTCAACCATGAAAGATCGTTCAAGGTTAACACGCGGTTTAAAAAGTAAAGGCTCGAATTCCAGGGACACGAAACTCCTATCGGCACCCAAATCAAACAATACAGATGCATAATGATTATTTACAAGATACATACCTGTGTGGTAATAACCCATTATTGGTATGATGAACACCGATAGGAATTTGTATAAGAAAAGAAACGATTAAAAGAATTTCAACGACATACTGTTCACCACATCGTTGTTGGCTTGGGCTTGATTGGCATTGATGTTCAAAGCCCTTCCACGAGCCGGTGGCATAGCTCCCGCATTGCGAGGACATTGCGGACGAATATGACCAGGCTCACCATAGTTATCGCAGGTTCGGTTGGTAAGCATGGCAGTGTTGTTTGGTGCACGAAGACATATAGCCAGCAAATGACCATACTTCCCACACAACGAGCAAACTCGGCATGGGATGTTGCTCGCATGGTGGTACTTGCACATGTTACACATGGGGTATGGACCAGCATAAGTTCTAGCCACAGGGGCTTGATTTGCAACCACCATTTATTTTTGAGGAGCATTGGGTGTGGTCACTGTGTAGTTGCGCGTCGGGGTGAACTTACGCTTCTTATTTTGAGAAGATGACTTGACCCTTACCTCCTTTGTTGCCTCGGGTGTCACCTTTGTTGTAGACTTGGAACTGTTTGCCGACATAGTGCCAGCTCATATATGATTCTCGGTGAGCTATGCAATGATAGTAATCGCCTCCTCCAAAGTTGTGGGCCTACTACCCACCACGGCATCTTGAATTTAAGGTGGCACCCCCTTGATAAATTTCTCAATGTTACAGGGCACGGTGTCCACCATGTGTGGTAGGAGCATACTCAACTCATGATGCCGGGTGGAATAAGCCAAGTGATTCCCACCATCTTGTTTGAGGTTCCAGAACTCCTCCTCTAGCTTTTGCAACTCGCTCCTCGGGTAGAACTTTTGGATCATGATCTCCTTAAATTCCTCCCAAGGCAACACCGTTGCAACCTCAGTTCCATGGTTTCTCTTTTCACTATTCCACCATGTTAGTGCTCGTTGTTGAAGAACACTTGTGGCATAGCGAACCTTGAACTCGTCGGGACACTCGCTAACAACGAAGGTGTTCTCCATACTTTCAAACCACTCGAGAAGTCCAGTGGCTCCTTCTTTTCCACTAAAGCTAGTGGGCTTGCACAAGTTGAAGTGTTTCAAAGTGCAAGTATGATTGTTCTCGTTTTGGTTGTTGCTATTCTCCCCATGAGCACCACTATTGTTCCCATTGGTGTTGTTGCTATTAGCCATTACGGTGCTATTAAGTTTAGCAACCAGGGTCGGGATGACGGCAACCATTTGCCGAGTGATTATTGCAGCTAGTTTACGGTCGGAACTACATTTAAAGTTTAATAATTTGACAAAACATCCCCTTAACTTCCTTGATTTAAGTTTTAACTCACTTACAACTTATTACTTATATAAGTTTTATTAGTTATTATTATTATTATCATTATTATTATTATTAACATAATTTTTATTATTACAAAAGAATATTATTATTATTATTATTATTACTATTATTATTATTATTATTATTATCATAGTTATTATGATTGTTAATTACTTTATAATCTTTTAGAAATGTTATTATGTTCAATTTAATAGATAAACTATAATCTTTTACATTAAAGAATTAAAGACTAAAAAAGAGATAAGCACAAATAACCCACAAGTTTCAGGAAAAGTATTAATAGTCCTTACAAGAATAAACGAGGTTAACTATTAGTTAACCAAAAATACAAGATGTTACATCTACCATGTATGTGAAGAGCATGCGGGAGAAATTGAACGGATGGTTTAGCACGAGAGCAACATATGCATTCTGGATTTGGTCCGACAACTCATCAAAACCTCCTTTACTTGAGGCTATAGACTTAAGGATGACGTGGGCCAAGTACATGAACTGGGGGCACATGTTGCTCTTGATGAGCACACCGGCATTGAAGTCCCCAGCGTACTTGATCCAAAGAAAACATCCCTGAACAGTCAGAGGATTTAGTTTGGTTGGGTAGGCTCCGTCCTCACCCAAGTCCAAGACCCTCCTCAGATCCTCTTCGCTAATCACAATCTCTTATCCAAAGATAAAGCTCCAGATACAGTTGGGCTCAACGGACCTGTCAACTACAACACTTTCCCTCAAAGCCTGCTGAATAGATCTATACGGTGTGCATGGTGTAGAGATGGCCTTGAAAATCCTCGATCTACGCAAAAAGGCAATAATCCCAATGAACTCAGAAGCGTTTCGAGATGTAGCATCAAGATGAGCACATATGTTGTGCTTAGTGCTCATAGTCCATCTGTTAGCCATGTTTCTGTAACACACGACACATATATGTTAGATTTGTGTAAATGATGACATTTGACTCTTAATGATCTTGGTTCATTTTGTTCAGTCGTGCGAATGGACAATACGACTAAGTCTTAATCGTATGATTGAGCTCAGTCGTACGATTGAGCCTGCGACTAAGCTTGGTCAGATGCTATGCCATGCGGTTGAGCCAATCGTGCGACTGAACGCATACACCCAGCTCAATCATGCGATTGAAGTTCACCAGCACATCCATTAGCATAAAGCTCTATTGAACACTTTAAATTCAAATCTTGGTCAAAACTTGATATTAAACGTTGTGATTAGACCCATTAGACTAACAAAAACTCAAAATAACACCTAATGTTCTTTAAAACAACGATTATTTCCATTTAAGTGTTTTATTTTGAGGAGTTTTTTCAAAGTTCTTGTTTTGAATGATTTCGGTCCTTAGGGTTTGATTAAATCGGGCATTGTTGTCGATTTCGGTCTCATTTTACCTGTATATCAAGAGAGTATGTTAGAGCTGTAAAAGATAGTCTATATTATCAGCACAATGAAAGTCAACAAAAGTCAACGTCACGGTCAAAATCAACAAAAATCAAACCCGACACATTCGAGACAAAGAACCGAGACAAGACGTTGAAGATTTATATGACTAGGAGTTATATTGTAATAAATATATTTTGTGTGAACAAAATATATTTTATCTTGTTTTTAGTCATTTTTATGTTTAATATGTAGTTTTGTATTAATTAGCCTAAGTCTAGAGGGTTAAGTGCAATTAGTGAATATTAGTCTAGACTATAAATAGGTTAATTGTTATTAGTGTTAGAAAAATGGTTGAATGACCAATTGATTGGGGTTTCCACTTTGTACAAATCATATGCAATCAATATAGATCAAGGCGGTTTTATTGCGATTATCATTATTTTGATCTAATTCTTCATAATTTGATTCAAGTTTGTTTATCCTGGAGTTACAAAGTAACAGTTAGTATCACAATCAATCGGTAAAATCAATCGAATGAAATTTGGGTAGAGTATGAGTAGGTTCGTGCGTATAAAGGGTGAACAATTTAAGGGTGTTACAAATGCGACCGACTCCCCTCTATTTATACTGAGTTAACATTCAGTCATGCGACTGGGCCCACTAGCATACTTCATTCATGTGACTGGGGTTCAGTCGTGCGTCTTGCTCATACGGCCTTATCCATTCGTGTGATTGGCTCATTCTGGTGATCCAATTGCATGGATTTCTCCATGCTTAAAATCCATTCGTGCGACTGGTCCATACTTATGGTTCAATCGTGCGATTGTCCCATACTTATGATCCAATGGTGTGAATGGTTCATACTTATGAGTTTGACCTCGTACACTTTCAAACATACACGTTTAACTATTGATAAGACGTTATGACCGATGATCATCTCAGACATGACTTTTTTAATTGACAAACTGTTTGATCACCTCAGATGTGATCATTTCAATTCTAAAAACTCAATTAGTCACCTCAGACGTGACCGCTTTTAGTGAGTGATTACAGATTGAATCCAGATGTATAGTTTGAGTTTTACTTAACAACTGACTAAAAATTATATAAGACAACTTGAAATTAAAACAAAACAAGATATATTTTTGCATTTTTGATTGGAGATAGATTGAAATCTTTAGAAGAGCGTCTAACCAATTTATCTTCCTAGACAGCACAACTTCAAGTTAATTTGATAATTTCTGGAGAGATTCATTACGGAATCATACAGGTTTATCAAAATCATTTGGCACACTTTAACAAAACATTTTGATGCTCGATTCTTGGTTTTGACCGAGAGTCAACAGCAAGTTTAGGAAATTATACTAGAGCTAAAGATGCACACACTGATTTTGACTGTCAAGAGTTGCAGCCATGATGATTGTCAGTATGATTGTCCTCTTAAATCCATACACTGATTTTTCACAAAGATTGGTGATACATTACGTTTGATTATTACAACAAGCATTTGTGGATCCCACACTTATATGGTAATCAACATTCCTCAGGAGATTTCTGAGCGGTCTATGGGTATTTGACAAGAAGAAACTATTCTAAGAGCTTTCAAAGAGATGCCAAGCCTCAGGTCAGTACCACTGCACAACGGAGAGGCGCCAACAACAATGAATTCTAGAATATTTAGGTTATGCTTATCTTCAGGTCACTGGCACTGCATAGCAGAGAGGCACACAACCTATCTTCTTGTTAGATCATTTATTTTTCTTTTTTCACATAACGCACCAACAACATTTATCATTAGCTTGATTGCACTTAACATATTTTTTCATCCTTTGCTCTTTTTATGGTCATCCGCACACATTTGTGGCGTTTATTTGCTCGTCACCCCGTATTGGAAATGCGTTGATTGTGTTAACCAGGGATAAGATGGGAACCCACAGCAAGTTGAACAACTTAGTTTGAATTTAAATAACCAATGAGGTCTCCTCATCTATCATGTTGAATCTACAGACACATCATATAATGGACTAATAACCCTTAGGTCTACTTTCTCTATGTTACCTCAGTAGCAGACTAGTTTACTATCATTTTTCCTTTTGTTTTGCTTAGACTTCTTATACTTATACTTTGAATTTTGCATTGTAATCATTTAATTCTTTTAAAGTCCCAAACAATTTGCTCGTTGTGTACTATCATTTTCATAAACGTTGAATCAGAAGCTGTCCTCCTCCCTCGTTTTTTTATAACTTAAATAATGCAACTAATAATGAACTAATTTAACACTAAACTAACCTATTCTCCCCCTAAAATTCTAAAACTGAAATATTTTTGTGTTTTTGGATTTTGATAGACAGGAAAGTAAAAATAAAAATAAAAATACATGAAAATAATAAAATTAAACACGTCAGACTGCGCACTTTCTTCCTCCAGAATCACATCACTTTTCTTTTTCACATCGTTAACCTCTAAAAGATATAAAAACCTCGGTTTATCAAATGCTTTTGTGTAGAGGTCGGCATGTTGAAAATCTGTATTAGTTTTAATCACATCGATTAATTTCTTTTCAAAAGGACAAAAGAGTCCCCATGAAACCATCCTAGAAAAAGACTACTTTGCAGGAAAGGGTGGTGACAGCTTCTTCCGAAAAGAAAGAAGCTTCGGAAGAATGCCATGCTGCAATAACTTCGACAAGCTCATCCTTCATGATCAACCAAAAGATGGATTGGAAGATCAAGAAAGATGCTGCAGCCCAAAGCTCTTCTTCAATGACATCCATTGAACCCCCATGCTTAACCTTTGGTTCAATTATGTCACTATCATTGGAAGAACTCAAGAGCAACAAGGCTTGGGTTTCCAATCAAAACTAATCATCTCATCTTATATGCAGGGACATCCGTATGACAAGAATAACAATATTTGGATTGTGGATAGTGGATGCTCCACACACATGACACAGAACAAATCTCCCCTTTAACAATTAAAACATTATGATGGAGGTTCTGTCTAGTTTGGAGGTGAGGCTGGAGGATATATTTCTGGTAGAGCAAGTATATCCAACGGAAAATTAAAATTTGACAAAGTTCACTTTGTCAAACAGCTTGAACACAACGTGTTAAGTGTTTCTCAGTTTTTTGATCAAAAGCATCAAATGCTTTTCACAGAACGTGAGTGCATTATCTTCAAACCAGGGATGACAATTCCTCCGAAGTTGGTGCTTCTTAGATCTCCAAGGGATATGTACAAGTTTGATATGAACAATGCTTCCCCAATGGGTGAAGTGTCATGCTTTCTTTCCAAAGCTGATGGTGATGAGTCAACATTATGGCATAAACGAATGTGGGATGTAAGTTTTAAGACAATGAATAAATTGGCTAAAAATAACTGGTACATGGTTTGCCTAAAAAGGAATTTTTCTACAAAGATAAGTGTGTTGCATGCCTGAAAGGGAAGCAACACAGGGCATCTCACAAATCCAAAGTTGTTGACTCCATCAACACTCCATTACACTTACTGCACATGGATCTAATTGGTCCAACAAGTATAATGAGCATTGGAAGGAAATCATACTACCTTGTGATTATTGATGATTTTACAAGATTTACATGGGTATTCTTTTTAAGATCAAAAGATGAAATTGCTAAAATGCTAAAACCTTTTATTCTTAAGATATAAAATCAAGGGACAGAGTTTAAGAACCTTGTTCTTGACTCATTTTGTAACTCAAAAGGGATTGCCAGACAATATAGTGCTCCTAGAACTCCTCAACAAAATGGTGTTGCTGAGAGGAGGAACATGATAACTATTTAGGCTGCTCGAACTATATTAGCTGATTCCAAGCTGCCTCTAACATTCTAGGTAGAGGTAGTTAGCACTACATGCCATGTATAGAGCAGAGTTCTTGTAGTAAAGCCACATGGAAAATCCCCTTATGAGCTATAGAACAAGAGGCCACTGTTCATTGGATTTCTATGGTTCTTTGGCAACAGGTCTAGCATAACACAAAAGACAATTTGGCAAAATTTGTTGACATGTCGCATGATGCTATCTTTGTTGGATACTCCTCTAAATCTAAAGATTATAGAGTTTATAACATCCAAAATCAACAATTTGAGGAATCATCCAACATTGTTGTTAATGAGCATACTCCTTGTGTTAAGGGGAATGACCCTAATCATATTTTTGACTTGGAATTGTTTTCAAACTATTCTAAACCATCTTGTGAGAATGTTTCACCTAAAACATGTGCTCAAAGTAATTCTGATGATGACCAACTATTTGATCTACCCAGACCTATTCCAAGTTCTCAAAGAGCTACAACAAATCAAGCTCCCACTACTAGCAGATCTAACAGTATGACTATCTCAAGGGATAGTGGAGCTTCAACTAGTGATTCACCTGTTGACTCTCAAATTTCAGCAGGTGGCACTGCACAACACCAAGCTAATGGAAGTAGCATCTTAAAGGAACAGGCAACTATTAATGTTGCTTCACAGCTAACAAATGATGATGTTTCTCATTCATTCAATCAGTCCTCTTTCAATGAGTTTGAAACAACAACTGGACAAAGTATTCAAGCTCCTGAGCAAATTATGTCCAATCTGGATCTATCTCTAAAACTGGAGGTAATTCCTCGATTTAGGATTCACAATACTCATCCAGCTGAGAACATCACAGGGGAAGTCTTTCAAGTTTAAGACCAAGAGGATAAACTCATCATGGGAATGTCTGCATGTACTCATGCTTCTTGTCTGTTGGACCAAAAGAACCAATGAGCCAGATCAGAAAAACCTTTATGTCCCACAGACATCAAAACAACTTAAATGATCTACAATAGCTGAACTCAAAGTCTGAAGACAACTGCTGAAGACAAAGTCTTAAGATCAAGTTCTCAGAAGTTGTCACAACAGCTGAAGTAGTTCTCCTCAGTAGTTGTGATGGTTTACATTTCAGTAGTTTGTAATCAGTAGTTTTAGATTACGTAAAACATATGAAGTTCTTATACTTCAGATGTTATAACTTAGTAGTTGTAATGTTAGTTTATACTTAGCTTTTAATGAAGGTGTCCTCAATTGTTGTGGACATCTTCAGTAGTTTTAGATTAATTTCAGTTGTTTGTATAAATCAGTTTGATGTCACTATCATGTGACGTCAGCTGATGTCACATTCCTTATAAAAGGAATGTTGACCTAATTTCCCTCGACGGGAAGTTTGTGCATGAATGAAAACATTCTTTTTGCAGAAAACTCTCTCCATAACTGTTACTGTTTAAGTGAATATTCATATTATTCTTGCTAGAATTTCGTCGAATTCGTGTGCTATTCCGCTGCAAATCCTAATCTAATTGATCAAACTAGATCTCGATCCCTTCAAATGGTATCAGAGCGGGTTATTCATTAATCGATTTAACAATTGATCATTGAAACTATTCTTTTGATATCTTAGTTTGATCGAATTAGCAAATTTGCAAAAATTGGTTATAGAGTTTGTTTTTCTGTTACTTCCTGTGAATCAATTTGAGATTCTTCTTGTTTCAAACTGTGTTGTTGAGTTTTTGATAGGATCAGCGATCACAAGTTTGATGTATTAGAGCGTAGTGCAACGGAATAAGAACAAGAATTAGACAAATTGTAGCAAGAAATTGATGCTCGTATGCATTAAGAACAAATACGGTTATAACGAGAGAATATATTTCTGTAATAAGGAATGTTTCAATAATATGGAATATTTCCGATCAAATCATTCAATCATTACAATAGGTTGACACTCCTTATATAGAGTGCAATCGCTGCTGTTATCACGGGAAAGTGACAACTGGCAGATCTAATACAAAAATAACTAACTCTTAACAAACTACTGAAATGTTCACAACTACCGAGAACATATCAGAGTGTTAAGTACAAAATAAGAAACTACTGATAAGAAACTACTGAAACTACAACGACTGAAGAACAAGCTCTTCAGTCGTTTTAAAAAACTACTGATAAATATAAAACAACTGATGAGCACAACAACTGAAGAAGTATTCTTCAGCTGTTGTGTCAAACTACTGCAAAGATAAAACATAAAACTACTGAAAGGTAAACCGTCACAACTACTGAAGAAGACCTCTTCAGCTGTTGTGACAACGTCTGATACTTTGGTCTTCAGCACTTGTGTTTTCAGACTTTGTCTTCAGCACTTGTGTCTTCAGACTTTGTCTTCAGCACTTGTCTTCAGACTTTGTCTTCAGCACTTGTGTCTTCAGACTTTGTCTTCAGCACTTGTCTTCAGACTTTGTCTTCAGCACTTGTGTCTTCAGACTTTGTATCAGCTGTTGTCTTCAGCTGTTGTGGTCTTCAGTAGTTGTTGTGACGTCTGTGGGACTTAAAGGTTTTTCTGATCCGGCTCATTGGTTCTTTTGGTCCAACAAACTCCCCCTGAACCAATGCAGCCAAAACCTTTAACTTTATTGAGGTCCCACTTATTGTTGGCAGAATGGTTGGTCTTTTTCCTTCTTCATCAGTTGAGAAGGCGACCCATATAAGCACTGGCCTGGAAATGAGTCTCTGATGATTTGGTTGGCAACGTATGGATGGGAACTCTGTATTGGGGACTTGGACACTTAGCTGTTCCCCCATCCATGAGGCTCACTTCCCCATGATGAGTCTGTACGACTCTCTTGTGTAGGCCTCAAGGAAGGTGATTTGTTCCTCCATGGTTAGCTCTTCAGCACCTCCTTCAAACAATGATTCAAGCCCATAATACTCAGACTGGTATTTGGCTGTTTCCCATTCTTTAGCTCCACAGTTGTTATTATTCGGTAAGCAAACTCATCCGGGTGATTACCCTCTGGAACAACTGGAGCTCATTTTTCCTGACTTCCTCAAGCCTCTTGTAAACTAACCCCCTTTTCACTATTTTCTTCTCCAGCATCTTCTGAGGGGTTAGATTAGCTTTATAGGCTTTCTTGAAGTCCTCTAGGATTTCCCAGGGTGAATCTACATCTCTGAGAGTAATTGCTGTGATCACTTCATCTACGATCTTTTTCACCTGGCCAATGTATCTCTGAGGTATGTTTTTCTTATGAATTCTGTGAGAGACCCTGGGATCAGGCCAAATCCTCACTCTTTCCTTTTGATATTGAAAGGTATGCTTGAGAGTGTAAAGTCTGAGGGCTTGCTTCTTCATAAGCTTTGTCAACTCTCTTCAGCAATTCCTCATCATGCTGTTTATGAAGCTCTTCTTCTTCTAGCCTCACTTTAACCATTTGTCTTTGGAATCAGGAGTAATTGCTGAGGAGTGACTTGTGGCCTTAGGCAACTGAATCACAGCTGAGAGTGGCAGCCTATCTTCATCATCTTCTTCATCATCTTCTAGCCTCAATGCCCTTCTCTTCTTCTTCAAGGGTATATCATCGGCTATGGGTTTTAAGGGTAAGGGAGTTGGTTTGGTGGGTTGTGATTTGGGTGGTTTTGGTGTGGGAATGTTGACAGGCTGTTCTAGCATTCTTGAGGTGAGTGTGGCTTTTGATTGCTTGGCTAGCTCAGTCCTGCTCCCAGCACCCGCTTCATTCAAAGCTTCAATAACAAGTCCCCTTGTATATGCTGCAGACGAACAGATCTTGGTGGTGATTGCCAAGATACTATCCCTGGACCAAACTTTGATTTCGATCATTGATCTTCTAAGATATTTTGCAATAAATCTAATCATGATCTCAAGCCTTTCTCCTTCTAACACTTCATAACTTGTCCATCTATTCTGGATTTCTTCAATCTCTAATCGTCGAATCTCAAAGTCAAGT
This sequence comes from Flaveria trinervia, assembly GCA_025506515.1. Classification (NCBI taxonomy): domain Eukaryota; kingdom Viridiplantae; phylum Streptophyta; class Magnoliopsida; order Asterales; family Asteraceae; genus Flaveria; species Flaveria trinervia. Next base: position 27,092,960 of record CM046441.1, read on the forward strand.
TTATCGGTGTCATGGCCTTGCCTAAACAGCTGATCAATGATGTTGTCCATTGATCTGCTGTGTTCGGCATCAGCCTCTTTTATCAGTAGCTCCAAGGCTTTCTCTTTTTCCTTCTCTTTATCGGTCTCCACATTCAACTCCAACTCCTTTTCCACTACTATCCCTTCTGTTTCTTTCTCCTTTTCTTTCTCCTCTGTACTCCTCTTTCTTTTTGCTTTCACTGACTTAATCTCCCCTTTTTTAATTGCATTGGTTGCAAGGGGTTGATTTCCAGAAAGCTGTTTGCCCACAACATCCTCTATCAATGGTTGTATTACCGAGGAAAGCCTCTCATCAATGGCTTTGATCACTATGTCAGTGATTATGGGTGTGATGAGAGGGAGGGAATTTTGAAGGATAGCAGCTATTTGCTCAGGAGGGTTCTGTTCCTGAGAAATAGTGCCAGAAGCAGAGGCAGGTGGCTGAGTTGTTGGGAGTGGCTTAGTGTTTGTGAGACCTTCAGATGAAGGTGCCATCTGTGAGGTGGTAGAGGCAGATGGTCTTTGTTCCTTAGAAGTTTTGGCAAGCAGCTCTTTGAGTCTGCTCACCTCCTCTTCCAGGATGGTGTTTTGGGCGATTACATCGTAAAAGAAACCCAGGTCATCATCAGTAGTTACTGAATCACCTGACCTCCTGATAGGATCGGGATGAACATGCACTGAGTGTAGCTCAGTTGTAGCATGTGCCCCTTTGTCTTGGAACTGGGGACTTCCTGCCTCAGGACTTTGTCCTTCATCAGCAGTTGCCTCTGGTATGGTCTTAGTAATGGTACCAACTACAACCTGATCATATGCTGAAACAGGAGAAGTGGCAGCCTCACCAGAAGTTCCAATCTCCATTGCTACACTTGGAGAAGGAACATTGTAACCCCTATGCTGTGGGTTCTCAGCTGCACTTTGGTCCTCCCCCTCAATGGTAGAAGTATTCCCAGTTGTAATTGGTATCTGGGGAGGGGGTGAGGAGTGCAACTAAGTCAGCACTTGTGCAACAAGTAATGTAGGACTTTGGGGGGCGGTTGCATGTGGTGAATGGGTAAAAGCAGTGTGCTCTTCAATGGCAATCTCCTCAAATGAGGAAGATCCCAGATTTGTGGGTACCCCTTCTGTGGTTGCTGCAGGCTCCTTTTGAGAGGAATCCTGAGCGGCTGTGGCCGGGAGAGTCCTTATATCCACTAGGGGGTTATAACCAGTGGATATAGCCTGCGTTTGTGTTGCAGGGGCATCCTCAGGGGACTCATTTCCCTGAGTAGCCTATTTGGTTTTCTTTTTAGTGGGTTTGGTGGGGACTTTGGATTTGGAGGTGGTGGCTGGCGGTTCCAGCTGCGTGGGTTTGCGCAGCTTGGCAGCCATTTTAAGTGATTGGTCAGAGTTGTGCCGGGAGTATACTTCAGGCAATACAGCCATAGCAGGGACTCCCAGGCCAACAAGTCCCTCAGCTTGAAGCTGGTTTTCAATTATGGCCATTATGAACCGACGATATAATATCCAACGGTTAGCAGTTTGTTTTTGAGCCATATCCTTGAGCTCTAAAAATAGTATTTCCGAAAAATTTAAAGGTTGTTGCTCAAGGATGGAGTACATTACCTGTTGCTACCTTATGGACATTTGATCCCATGATGAAGTCTTAGGATCCAAACAGACATTTACCATGTGAAATATGAGACGTTCAGCATCATGGAAATGTTTCTTCAGTATGGTGGAGGCTATGGTGGAGGCACTAAGGTTTCCCTGATATCCATGGTGGGCAAAGGATAAAATCAGTTGTGCCCTTTGGATATCCAGCAGGAAAAGTGGCATCATCCAAGTGTAGGGTTTGACGAAGTATATCGGGAGTGATGACCACTTGGTGGTTGTTGACGACCGACCGGAGAGACTCTGTGTTGTTCTCCCCAGTGGTGAGGGTGACGTTCATCCAAAACTGGTTAAGGGATTCGGCATGAAGGATTGGATTGAGAAGAAAGGCCGTTTTGTAGGGTGACTGGACCATAAGATCAATAGCATTATCGAACTTAGCCCAGAATGGCAATTTGATGAGGTAAGCTACACAGTTGTGTCGCGGTTTAAGCTGAATGGTCACCATTAATGAGAGAGAAGTTTTGGAGATATGAACGTTAGGTTTGAAGAAGATGAGGCTCTGAAGGATTAGGTCGGGGATATTTATAGGGTACGGGTTAGAAAAAGACTGAAGGGTTTGGTGTTAGTCATCAATAGTTTTAAAACGACTGTTGACATGGTATTACCCTTTCAGACGTTGAAACAGCTGAAGTCATGGTTTTAGGCATGAGTAGTTATAAAACTACTGAGGACCATGGTTTTGACTTCAGATGTTTGAAAACAACTGATAACTTGGTATTAGTCATCAGTAGTTGTGAAACTACTGAAGACATGGTTTTGTCATCAGTTGTTGTAAACAGCTGATGACTTGGTATTAGTCATGAGTAGTTGTGAAACTACTGAAGACATGTTTTTGTCATCATTGTTTGTAAACAGCTGATGACTTGGTTTTAGGCATCAGTAGTTGTGAAACTACTAAAGGCATGGTTTTGTCATCAGTTGTTTTAGAAACAGCAGTTGTAGAAACAACTGAAGAGAAGTTACTCATCAGCTGTTTTCGTCAATTCTTAGCTTTTCAGCTGTTTCATACTGTCCTCAACACTTACTCTTCAGCCTGTTTGGCTGCTTTTAGTTGTTTCATAGGACATCAGTACTTATCTGTTACTGATATCAGTAGTTATAACTACATCAGTAGTTGTAACTTGATCAGTTGTTTTAACAGAATCAGTACTATCTGTGATATGGTTACTAATGATCATCAGTATTTATTTACTGAGATCATCAGTAATTATCACTTATTCTAGCTGCAGCATACCAAGCCTTAACACCAGGTTGTGGAAAGTTGAACTATCCAAAGGCTTAGTAAAAATTTCTGCAAGCTCATCAGCACTAGGCACAAACATAGGATTAATTAGACCCTTTTCAAAACAATCTCTTATAAAATGATGTCTAATTTCTATATGTTTGGTTCTAGAGTGCTGGACTGGATTTTTGACAATGCAAAGAGCTGAAGTACTATCCATCAATAACGGAGTCTTAGTCTCTGTAATGCCATAGTCCAAAAGTTGATTCTGAAGCCAGAGTACTTGGGATGTACAACTTGCGGCAGCAATGTACTCGGCTTCAGTAGTGGACGTAGCAACAGATGTTTGTTTCTTACTCTGCCAAGAAATCAAGCAGTTGCCTAGGAATTGACATCCACCAGAAGTTGATTTCCTGGTCAACTTACACCCTGCATAGTCACTATCAGAGAAAGCAACTAATTTACAAGAGTGCCCAGTGGAATACCATAAACCTAGAGATTGTGTACCTTGCAAATATCTAAAGATCCTCTTGACTGCAATCAGATGAGACTCTTTAGGTGCAGCCTGAAATCTAGCACAAACACATGTAGCAAACATAATATCTGGTCTAGAAGTTTTTAAATACATCAAGGACCCAATCATACATCTGTAAAGTGTTTCATCAACCACTTTACCTTTCTGATCTGTATCCAGTTGTGTGGTGCTGCACATGGGGGTAGAACAGGGCTTACAGTTTTGTAAATCAAACTTTTCCAAAACATCTTTTGTGTATTTGGACTGATGAATGAAAATTCCATCAGCCTTTTGTTTGATTTGCAAACCCAGAAAGAACTGTAACTCTCCCATGGCACTCATTTCAAACTTCTGTTGCATCAACTTTGTAAAGGCATCACACAACTGAGGATCAGAGGATGCAAAAATAATATCATCTACATACATTTGAACAAGTAGATTATGCTGCCCAGCTTTCTTAATGAATAAAGTCTTATCAATGGAGCCTCTAGTGAAATCATTTTCAAGAAGAAAGTTTGATAATGTCTCATACCAGGCTCTAGGATCTTGTTTCAACCCATAAAGAACCTTATCAAGCTTATACACCCAATTACGATGTTTATTGTCCTCAAAGCCTGGTGGTTGACATACATAAACCTCTTCTTTATTTTTCCCATACAAAAATGCACTTTTGACATCCATTTGAAAGACTTTAAGTTTTTGATAAGCAGCATAAGCTAAAAACAATCGAATTGCTTCCAGTCTGGCTACAGGGGCAAAGGTTTCATCATAATCAATACCTTCTTCTTGTGCAAACCCCTAGGCAACCAGTCTGGCCTTGTTCTTAACAATAAGCCCATTTTCATCAGTTTTGTTCCTAAACACCCATTTAGTGCCTATTGCACACTTACCTGGAGGTAGAGGAACCAGTTCCCACACTTGCTGTTTCTTGAACTGAAGAAGCTCAAGCTGCATGGCATCAACCCATCCATTGTCCTTTAAAGCAATGTGATAATTCTTTGGCTCTTGCTGACTGATGAAGAGAGCATAGAAGCAGAAATTTAACAATTGACTTCTTGTTGATACGCCAGCAGTGATATCACCAATGATTTGAGACATAGGGTGATGCTTCAGATCTTGATACACAATGAGATCTGTGCAAGTGTTTGCAGCAGGTTCAGCAGCAACAGATGGTGATGGTGAATCATTTCCTTGAAACCAATCAGTGGATGGTAATTCAAAGGAGGTTGAATTTGAAGAAATCTCATCAGCATTTGTTGTGGATAGTGCTACTTGAGCTACAGGAACATCAGGTCTTGCTGAATTAGGCAGTTGATCACTAAACCTGAAGAGGTGAGTACTGCTATCATCATCATCAGCAGCACCAGCAGTACCACCAGGTGGTGAACTGTTGACAGGAGCAACAGCAGGAGTTTGATAAGGAACATATTGCAGTATGTCCAAATCAAATAGCTCCACAGGGCTTTGTGGAATCTTGTCCTTAGGAGATTCATTAAACTTAACATGTAGAGTCTCTTCAACTGTCTTTGTTCTGCAGTTGAAGACTCTGTATGCTTTGCAAGTTGATGAATAACCAACAAAGTACCCTGCATCCACCTTAGGATCAAATTTTTGGAGTTGATCCCGTGTGTTGAGAATGAAACAAGGACACCCAAATACTCTGAAGAATGAAATTAGAGGGGCCAAATGATGAAGAACTTCATATGGAGTCTTCATCAACCTCTGATTTACTAGAACTCTATTCTGTACATAGCAAGCAGTATTGACAGCTTTAGCCCAAAAAGTCGTTGGCAGTCCAGAATCAGCCAACATGGACCTTGCAGCTTCAATAAGGATCTGTTCTTTCTCTCCACTACTCCATTTTGCTCAGGAGTTCTTGGGATGCTATACTGCCTCTTGATTCCCTTTGATAAGTAAAACTCATCAAGTGTGTGGTTTCTAAATTCAGTACCATTATCACTCCTCACACACTTAACTGGTAGGGAATACTGCTTCTCAACATGTAACACAAAGTTCACAATGGACTGTGCAGCCTCATCCTTTGAATGCAAGAAGAAAGTCCATACGAATCTGGAGTAATCATCCACAATTACCAGACAGTATTTCTTCTTAGCCATACTTATCACTTTCACATGACCAAAGAGATCCATGTGAAGAAGCTGTAAGCAGGCAGTGGACTTAGGTTCTTCTATGGAGGGAAATGAAGCTTTGTGCTATTTTCCTTTTAAACAGGCAGTGCAGTTATCTTCACACTTGAACTCCTTCATAGGCAGTCCCCTTACTAAACCATGGTTTATCAGCTGATTCATGTTTTTGAGATTAACATGACCCAGCCGTCTATGCCATAGAATAGATTCTTGGGGAGAAGCCTTGGAAAATAGGCAAGGATGGCCTTTGAGATCAATTTTCTTGGAAAGATCTAAGGCATACACTCTTCCTGTCCTGTTGGCCTTTAGGAGAGTGTATTCATCCAACAACTTATCAATCAAATTTAGAACTTTGGATGACAGAATCCGACAGTTCTAACTGGTGAAAAGAGCAACATGGCCTTTGTCACACATTTGACTAACACTCAAGAGGTTGTACTTGAGATTTTCCACATGGTTAACATCATCAAACTTTATTTCCCCATTGGAAACAAAGCCTTTGCCAATGATGTAACCCTTTGCATCATTACCAAATGACACAAACCCCTTCCTTCCTTGAGAGTAGTCATTAAGAAGTGATCTGTTTCCTGTCATATGCATGGATCCTCCACTGTCTACATACCAGATGCCTCTGAGGTATTTTGAAGAACCCTGCAAGATACAAGAAATTAGTTAGATTTTGAGACCCAAACCTTTTTGGTCTTGGGCTTGTTCTCATCAACAGATGGTAAACTAACATGTTTGTTGGAAACAACAGCCTGAGAGGAAGAAGCTGGTGAAGAAAAGGAATCCTTTGGCTTGGACCCCCTTTTCTGTGGTTTCAACATAGGAACATCTAATTGGTTAACTCTTCCCAATAGATGTTGAACCATCATAACCAGCTGTGTCTAATTTTGGGATAAGGCTTTCAGCTCTTCAGACACATTGGCATTGGAGTTTGATAAGTTCCTATGTTGCACCTTCTTCTTTTGAGCAATCTTAGCTCTTACCTGTTTAACCCCTTCCTTTTTGGATTTCTGTTTGGACTTGAGGGTTACAAGATTTGATGTTGCTCGTACAAATGTGGCTCCAAACTCAGTTTTCATTTTAGCCATTTTCTCTTGAATTTCTTCTTTATGTTTGAGTTTGGATCCCCATTTGTACCAACAATCATGTGTAAGATGATTGAACAAACCACATACTTCACATGGTTTCTTCTTCATCTTCTGATGATCATCAACTAAAGAGGATGAAACTACTGAAGACTTGCTCTTCAGTACTTTAGAAGCATTATTTGCTTTATTGACTTCCTCTTTAGTAGTCTTCAAACTCTTTCTACTAACAGTTTTCTTCTCTTCAGTGTGTCATTAGTTGGAGTTTGAACTTCAGGTGTTAAGTCTTGCTCTCCAGTCCTTTCAGGACTTTCAGAAATAACTCCTGAGTTGACCATCTCTTTTATCATGTGAGTGTTAGCAGTAGAACCATTAATATCAGCTGATGGGTTCTGAGAGAGTTTAGTGCTGACTTCAACTTTTGATGATGCTCTATCAAAAGGTGAATCACATGATGAGGTGGATTGGTTATTGCTTTCTCTATCAGATTTCACATCTGCTCTTGAAGCAAAATCTGTAGGAGGAGCAGTGTGATTGTAACCAATACCAAACTTCACATTGGAAGCAGATTGCTTACTAAGAAGCATTTCAAAACCTTTGCATGATTGTACCCATCGATCACACTCTACCTGGGTGACTGCAAGGGTTTCTTTGAGACTTCTCTGGTCATCTAGAATAACCTCTAGCTTAGCCTTTTCATCATTTAGTTGGCATTTAAGATTATAGATCTCATCATTTTTACAATTTAGAGCAGACTCAAACTCAGCTTTTCTTTTGGAAATGGTTTTCTCAAGCTCAAGTTTTTGATTTATTAATGCTACATTTGCCTCTCTAATTGAGACAAAGGCAGCAATGCATGATTCAGAACATAACTTGGCTTTAGCCTTTGAAGATACCTGAGTTACCTGTGAAGATGATGCATTTGAGCAGGAACCCTCGGTAGACTCCAGGGCCATGAGAGCCAGATTCCCAAAAGGACTGTCACCACCATGTTGACCAGCACCTGTGAACAGTTGTTCATGACCAGACATGTCATCCGGTAAACTGCTCCAGTCAACACCTCCAGGGGTGAAGAAGCTGTGTTGTTGAGGTTGAGGAAGTTGATGAGATTGAGTTGGTTGAGGTTTTGGTAGTGCATGAGGTTGTGGTACTATAGGAACTTGAACTTGATTTGACTGTGGCATGTAATAACAAGGGTAAGGATATGGCATTTGACCCTGAGGAATAAAATATGCAGGAGATTATGGTTGAGAATGATGACTAGAATTGACAGGATGTTGCCCTCTGTGTTGTTGACTATTGCCAGGGAAAGTCACAAAAGGTGCAGAGGAATTAGATCCAGATGATCTGCATTCTCTAGCAAAGTGTCCAAGCCTATGGCATTTGTGACACTTCAACTTACTCTTGTCAAAACCAACTTTGGTTTTGCCAGAGAGTCCTGGGAACTTTCTTCCAGTTTTTTTGTAGAACTTCTGAGATCTGATATTTATCAAGGCCATTTGGCTCAAAATATCCATCTCTTCTAAGTCATCATCAGCAATCCCCTTGAGATCATCCATGATGAAGCATATATTGTCATTATTACATCCAGTAAACTGACTATCAACACTCACAAATGCAGAATCAGAAGTGTTTGAAGAGAAGTCAATATGCTCATCATACTGGCATTCAGATGAAGCATATTCTAACTCATGACCAACCAAGGCAGTGTTGCCTGGTACAAAGTCTTCAGTGAGCTTTCTAGATGAATTTAGTTTTCGTTTCTGTTCTATCTCTCTCTCAAATGTGAGCAATTTCCCATGGAGTTCGGTGAGAGATAGTTTGTCCAAATTGCACTGGAGCGTAGGACAATAGTGTATGTGTCCCATCTCTCAGGCAGTGATCTGAGAAATCTGTTATTCATCTGGCTATTGGTGTACTCATGTTTGACCATTTTTAATTCAGAGATCAAACAAGAGAACCGCTCGAACTGTTGAGTCAGTGTCTCACCCTTCCTATGAGAGAATGTCTCATATTGTTGGGCAAGGATTTCTCTATTAGTTGCCAAGATCTCATCTGTTCCTCCAAATTGTTCTTTCAAGGCATTCCAGAGGTCATGGGCAGTTTCATGATGCAATAGCCCAGAATATATTTCATTAGGCAGAGCCATGGCCAGAATTCCATGGGCTTTTGCATCAATCTCAAACAACTTCTTATCCTCATCTGAGTATTGCTCCCTCCTCTTCGGAACCATTTGATTGGTTTCCGGGTTATTCACCATAGGCTTGTGTGGACCATGTACCGCTGATGTCCAACAACCTGTGCTGTTAACAGATAGGTGATGGAGCATTCGTCGTTGCCATATGTTATACTCATTCCTAACCAGCATTGGAGGCTTGGTTGAGGAACCAGTATTGTGAGGATCATTGGAAGGAGTAGTCATTTTGAGTCCAAATACAATTTAATTCAAGCTTTTAAGCGTTTTTATAAAGACCACAACAGACTCAATGAAAACCAAGAAAAAATCTCAGGATGATTGACCAGAAAACACAAAAAATTCAATCTCTATAACCGTTTCTTGCAAAACACAAAAATGCTAATTCAATCAAACTTGGATCTTGAATAGCAGTTTCAATGATCAATTATTAGATCGATCAATGATTAACCTTGTTCTGATACCATTTGATAGGATCAGCGATCACAAGTTTGATGTATTACAGCGTAGTGCAGTGGAATAAGAACAAGAATTAGACAAATTGTAGCAAGAAATTGATGCTCGTATGCATTAAGAACAAATACGGTTATAACGAGAGAATATATTTCTGTAATAAGGAATGTTTCAATAATATGGAATATTTCTGATCAAATCATTCAATCATTACAATAGGTTGACATTCCTTATATAGAGTGCAATCGCTGCTGTTATCACGGGAAAGTGACAACTGGCAAATCTAATACAAAAATAACTAACTCTTAACAAACTACTTGAAAAATGGAAAGCATATTAAGTACTTATCTGAGTACTATGGCCTGAGTTCTTCTTTGAAAGTGGAGCTGAAGAACTCACAATGGAAGAAGAAGTTGTTTTCCTTGAGGCCTATGTCAGAGAGTCTTACAGACTTATCATTGGGAAGTAGGTTTCATGGATGGGGTAACAGCTCTGTGTCCAATTCCCCAAGACAGAGTTCCCATTCATCCTTTGCCAATCAAATCTTCTGAAATCTCTTCCCTGGCCTGAGCTTATATTGAAGAATTCTGAGCTGATCCAGATTTTGTATCTGCCAATAAGTGGGACATCAATAATTTTAAAGGTTTTGGCTGCATTGGTTCAAGGGGAGTTTGTTGGACCAAAAGAACCAATGAGCCAAATCAGAAAAACCTTTAAGTCCCATAGACATCAAAACAACTTAAGTGATCTACAACAGCTGAAGACAAAGTCTGAAGACAAAGTCTGAAGACAAAGTCCGAAGACAAAGTCTGAAGACAACTGCTGAAGACAAAGTCTGAGGACAAAGTCTGAAGACAAAGTCTGAAGACAAAGTCTGAAGACAACTGCTAAAGACGAAGTCTGAAGACAAAGACTGAAGATCAAGTTCTCAGAAGTTGTCACAACAGCTGAAGTAGTTCTCCTCAGTAGTTATGATGGTTTACATTTCAGTAGTTTGTAATCAGTAGTTTTATGTTATGTAAAACATCTGAAGTTCTTATACTTCAGATGTTATAACTTCAATAGTTGTAATGTTAGTTTATACTTAGCTTTTAATGAAGGTGTCCTCAGTTGTTGTGGACATCTTCAGTAGTTTAGATTAATTTCAGTTGTTTGTATAAATCTGTTTGATGTCACTATCATGTGACGTTAGCTGATGTCACATTCCTTATAAAAGGAATGTTGACCTAATTTCCCTCAACGGGAAGTTTGTGCATGAATGAAAACATTCTTTTTGTAGAAAACTCTCTCTCTATAACTGTTACTGTTTAATTGAATATTCATATTATTTTTGCTAGAATTTTGTCTAATTCGTGTGCTATTCCGCTGCAAATCCTAATCTAATTGATCAAACTAGATCTCGATCCCTTCATTGTCTCATATGGAACCCAAGAAGGAAGAAGATGCCTTGAAAGATAGTAGTTGGGTTGAATTGATGCAAGAGGAGATGCTTCAATTCAAGAGACAAAAGGTTTGCAACCTATGTTCGCTACCATCTGGTCAAGTACCTATAGGCACAAAATGGATTTTAAGAAACAAGAGAGATGATAAAGGCTTGATCATCAAGAACAAAGCAAGACTAGTGGTTCAAAGATACAATCAAGAGGAGGTAATCGATTATACTGATGTCTTTGCCCCTATTGCAAGACTTGTGGCAGTTAGGATCTTCCTTGCCTATGCTGCATTCAAGAATTTCACTGTCTACCAGCTTGATGTCAAGTGTGTCTTTCTATATGGGGATATAGATAGGGAAGTCTATGTGTGCCAGCCCCTAGGTTTTGAAGACCCATAGCACCCCAATTATGTGTGCAGATTGGATACAGTTCTATATAGGCTACACCAAGACCTGGGTTGTGGTATGAGACATTTTCTCAGTTTCTCCTGAAGAATGGTTACACTAGAGGTACCATTGATAAGACTCTTTTGATAAGGAAGTCCGGAAAATATATCCTACTTGTTCAAGTCTATGTTGATGAAATCATATTTGGTTCCTCAAATGACCAAATGTGTAAAGACTTTGAGAGCATCATGAAGAAAAAAAATTTGAGATGAGTTCCGTGGGAAAAATGGACTTTTTCCTTGGAATTCAGGTGAAACAAATGAAGTAAGGGTTTTTCATCAATTAGTCTAAGCATGTCAATGACGTCTTAGAAAGATTTGACATAAAAGATTATAAATCAGCCAAGACACCCATGCCCAGAAATCATAATCTTTATCCTGACTCTATGGTGGAGGATATTGATCAACATCAGTATAGGGCAATTATTGGTATTCAGATGTATCTCACAACAAGTAGATTTAATATCATGTTTGCAACCTACATTTGTGCAAGATATTAGGGTGCTATAAAGGTGTCTCACGTAGTTGTTGCTAAGAAAATCCTCACATACCTCAAAGGAGCACCTAAATTAGGTCTCTGGTATCCAAGGAACAACAATTTCAATCTCTATGGCTATTCTAACAGTAACTATGGTGGCTACAACAACAACAAGAAATCAATATCAGGTGGATGTTAGTTTCTTGATAGAAGGATCATCTCATGGCAATGCAAGAAAGAATCCTGTGTCTCTACATCAACTGTTGAAGCAAAATACATGTCTATTGTGAGTTGTTGTGCTCACCTGCTATGGATTCAGACCAGATGATAGACTACGGATTCAACTTCATGAGCTCTCCTATACACATTGACAACAATAGTGCTATCTCAGTCACTGAAAATCTGGTGAAGCACTCCAAGACAAAGCATATTGATATCAGGTACCATTTTATTAAAGATATTCATGAGAAAAATCTAATTAAGCTAATCAATGTTGACTTAAATGAACAATATGCTCACTTGTTCACCAAAGCTTTTGATGAACAAAGATTTAAGTATCTTATTACAGCCATTGGGATGATAAACATTGATTAGTCCATCTCTTTTGAAAATCTTTTTAAATATGTAAAGTCTTATGTCAAAACAATCTAAGCCCTGTTACAAAAGGTTTCTCTCTGAAACGTTCACTAAGTATAAATTCTTCCGAAGAGGAATTAACTCTCGGAAGATGGTTCACATATCTTCCAAAGCAAATTCCTCTGAGGATAATTTCCTTCTCGGAAGAGTTTTTAGTCTTGGAAGAAGCCAATGATTACATATCAGATCTACTTCCGAAGCTTATAAACTCTATATTCAGAAAGCAATCTTTACTCTCGAAATAAGAACTTTACCTTTGGAAGTAAAAAATTGCCTTCGGAAGACAATTACCTTCGGAAATGCTTTGTACTTGGAAGAAAGACTTTACTGTGTAACAGAAATCTTTTGGGCCCCACTTTGTAAAAAGTAAATATTTTGTTAATGATGTTGGATTATTTAAACGAACTAAACCTTACCGCCCCTGTCACATCAGCCACAAAAACATCACATCATCTTATCCTAACCCCTTTAACCGCCATTTCACCCATTTAAATAACTCTAACTACTCACTTTCATCTTCTTACCAAACTTTACTACCCTAAAAGCTTCCTTCGTCTCCAATTCACCCAAGTCCAAATTCATCTTCCTACATTTCTCTCAAATGGCACTTAACCCTCAGCACAATCAGGTTGCACTTCTTGATTCATCCAGAGATGCTGATTTCTCTAATATTATTTCCTTTCTTACCCAATCATCTAATTACACTGTTCTAACTGTGAACCCTATCATTTATACAAATCATATGGCTGAATTTTGGGCCAATTGTCACATTGAAACCCTAAATAGGGTTAGGGTAATAAGATCAAGCATTTGTGGACAGGAGTTGGTCATTTCCGAACAACTCATCAGGGAGCCTCTCGAGATTCATGATTAGGGCACCCCTACAGAGTTCCCCAAAATAGATTTGGACAACACCTACATCCGAATGGGATATGGTGGATATGTTAGCCGGTCTACCGTCTACAAGTTCAATTTTTATTATAACTGGAAGTTCCTGCTACATGTCGTTCTTCATTGCGTATCCAACAAATCTGGGGGATGGGATCAGATCCCATATGAACTAGGGTGCCTAGTTCATGGAATGGTGATAAGCCTTTGCTTTAACTACTCAAGGTTTGTGCTGACCAATCTTATGGAAAACCTCTAGCGAGAAACATTCTTCATGTATCCTAGGTTTCTTCAGCATATAATCAACTGTGAACTAGATCAGAGTCAGCTTGTCTATGCGGCTGCTCTGACTGTCCCTCAAATAAGGCCGACCATCTTCAAGACTTTAAAGAAAGTGTCCACCAATTTCACTGGAAGACATACTACCCTGCTTCCAGGTATGACTGAGCCAATGGCTCCTTGTGACATCCCTGTTCACCCCATAGGTGATGAACTCACACCAACAACTACCCTCACGTTGCCAAATCTACCTTCTCACCCTATCACTATCACACATCAAAGACGCCCCAAACGAACCTATGTTCAATCTTCTCTGATTGAACAACCTCATCCTATTCAATCCAAAATGACTAGAGTGGAACAATAGGCTCTCACTTAATATGAGGTCTCACCATCCTTCGCAATTGACCTCAATATTGGTTTTGAGTCTCCTCAGTCTCAAATCGATTAGCCTGAAACCCAAGCTAAAAACCCTCAGGGTGAGTCTTTATACACCTCTAAGCAGCCATAAAGGGACAACCCCACCATAGGCTCAATGCCTTTAAACATTGACCAAGGTCGTGGGTCACTAGGTTTAACTTCTATATACTTTACTGACCTTCTATTAAAAATTGATGAAGAGATTAAGTCCCTTCATGGCAATGAATTTGATCCACAACACTTTCTCAAGGATAAACAGAGCCTAGAGAGACCTCTTATCTCTAGCTCCCATCAGCAAGCCTTTACTAAGGTGAGTCGTACTCATGTGGATGGAGCTCATGTAGATTCAGCTGCCACTATGGAAGGTGCCTCAATCGACCTTCATGACAGTGGTAACATCCCTGAGACTAAATCTATGGCAACCATGCCTTTTGATGACTTTGAAAGAGACATCATTAAGCAAAGGAAACTAGGGTGCCAAGAAACCACATTTGGTGGTGAGGATGGACATACTAGTTATGTTACCTCATCTCCCTAAAATTCTTCAAAAAAAGATGAGGGAAGACTGCAAATCACCATTAAAGACCTACTTTCTAAAGTCTAAAACCTTGAATCTCAGGTTAGGAATTTAGAGGATAGGTCTGCCACTCAGCAACTTGAGATTGAAAATCTCAATGCCAAACTTGCTGAAAAACAGATTGAGAGGTTTGTTAGGCATGTACTAATTTAGGTCTCATTAACCTTTTCCTCTAGCTCATCAAGCTCTCAAGATGATGCTACCAAAAAGGGGGAGAGTCTTCAGGGACAAAGCCAAAGACAAGAGGAACCATAGAGTCAAGCTCTCACTTCCTTAAGTTCAAGATACCCCATGCAACAAGCTTCAGTTTTTCCTGAGCCTCATCCAGTTATGATTCAAGTAGATCAAAGGATGCTCCAAGATCTCAATAGGTTCTTCAACAAGATCCTGATAGAATCTCTCATTGAATAGCCAAGTCCAAACTTGTTTGTGGTTTACTTTGGAGCTTAAGAGCTTCGGAGGTTGAATGCACATTCTACTACCATTGAAAAAGTTGGTCAACCTAAGTTCCAAGTGGAACCAGGGATTAATTTCGAAGGGGAAACAAGGACTGATGGCCCAACAACTAAGATGGTTGGGACAGAAAGTGCATTCTCATAGACTTCCGAAGCACAAGTCAAAGCTTCAGAAGAACAACTTTAATCTTCACAATCTGAGATTGTAGCTACGGAAGGACTATTCTCTTTATCCGATGATCTAATAGTCACATATGCAATCTTAGAACTTTCATTTGAGGTTAAAACGGAGGGTTTTTTCACTCAATTTCAGAAGATAAGCTCCAACTTCCGAAGACAAACTATTCACTTCCGAAGATCAAAACTTAAAAGAAAAGATAAGAAGTCAACTTCTGAAGTATGTAGAAAAGAAAAAGTCCTCAAGCCTTGGAAGAAGTAGCCTGTTCTGAAGTATAAGTGGCTTCAGAAGAACTTGTTCTTCCGAAGCCAACTAACCTTCAGAAGACACTGCTATGAACCAATGGACATAAGTATGTTCTCTCTAACACTCCGTTGTAGACCTCTGAGATACTGCATGATGTTTTCTCAAAAGCCATGTAGTGACCATACTTTATTCCACTATTCACATTTATTAGTTAATATAGTTGCCAACTTTAGTTGGTGATAAAAGGTAAGTCATGGACATGTCATGACTACCATATCTTAGATAATACTTTATCAAAGATACCTTAACTTTAGTATTGTAGTATATACTTTGGTCATAGGTTTCTAGCTAGTATCAAAGTAGATCCGGTAGTAGGTAGTAATATATATAGTTTCTCATTGTAACTCATGTAATATGCTTGTATGAGTCTTGTAATACTTTGAGTTAAGAAGTAATATATACAAGTACCTTGAAAATTATTTCTTTGTGTTCTTTGCTACTTATAATATTATTATCATTCTTAGAAGAGACTCTGTTTCATCTGTTCCGAGTGTATTATAAGTGAGTTTGAGAGAAATCCAATTATTAAGTGACAAAAACCGATCCTGCAATATATATATTAACGCATGTAACATAGGTGTATATAATCTAGCCATATATAAAGAGTAAATTTAATTTTGGGTCCCTAAGATTAGACATGTTTAACCCTTTCAATACAAAAAGGAATCTTTAGACATATTAAGGCCCAACGTTTGCATTTTGTAACAATTTTGGTCCCTGACGCTAAATCTGTTGATTTTTTAGGTTAAGTGTAAGGGTATTTTAGTTATTTTACACATAAAGGACTATTTATGTAAAAATGGATACACCCCCACAGGCGCATCACCATTATTCACCACCATCATCCAACCCCTTCCTAACAATAACCTTAAAACCCAAACCCCCACCAACCCCACTACCATTGTTCACCACTGGAGCTTCTTTAAAGATCAACTTACTAGTGACAGTCAAAATGCTATTCTGATCAATAAATAGTATGAGAACAAGTGGTCGTACAATGATTGGAGCTGAGAGGCAAACCATATGGATCCACAAGCGAACCTGGAAGTCCAGCAGCACCTGGAAATAGGTCATGGTTTCGGTGGTCACAACGAACATTACATCCTCCACCTTCGCCTCATGTGGCGCAGCTAGCGGCCGTCAATGATGTTGGTGGTGAGGTTGACAGTGAACTCTCGGTGGCAAAGTCTCTGGAGGTGTTTGAGCTATCGCCTACCATTAGAAATATGGGCACGATTGGGGCTTCTATTTGTGTCACACCCCTACCTTAACGGTGGAATCGTCGAGATATGAGGAGTAAGATTGTTCACAACCACATAACGCTATCATTAAATGTAAATATTATTATCATATGTTTTTAAATGAAATTACAATCTGTAAGTCTCAAAATAAAACATAACATAAGATAAACATCCATGATAATTATTCATTTTCCTAGGTCCAAATCCTAGGTGTGAGCACGCTTCAAAAAGATCATGAAACTTGAGCATTTCCTGAAACATGTTAAAAATAAAAGGTCAACTATGAATGTTGGTTAGTTTCCATGGGTTAAACACACACACACACATATATATATATATATATATATATATATAAAGATTTAGAAGTAGTAATTCATGTTAATGGTTACGAATTATGCATGTTTATAGAACGCATATAGCTACAATCAAACCTTGACCAAGAATAAGTTTACAAGTATATAACGATTAGCTAAGTGTTCTTGGTTCCCATGATGAACAAGCATACATCATCAGGAGACAGCAACAGCCTCGGTTTTAGCACCAAATAGGCTTGTCAGGCTCATAGATCTATGACGTCACCAGTATAGCAATAGTTAATGATTGTCAATATATAATGTATCTTATATAACACTCACAATAATACAAATAACCATCACTAAATGTAAAGATGAATTTGCATGTGCATTTACAAGTACCAAGATATTTACAAGTGTAAGTTTATATGTTAACATATTTCACCACAAAAGGTGTGAAAGAAGATGAAAAGGGGCATGGAAGATATGTGTATAAGATGATAATAGGAATAATAAACGAGGTTTCATCAAATTCCTTTACAAGGTAACTAAATGTATATATTTACAATATTTAAGTTTAATAATGAGATTACGATTTAGTGAGAACTAAGGTTTCAAATGGAGTTTGGGGCTTTGTCAAAAAACTAAATTGAGCAAATGAAATCACTTATATATTCTTGAAATAAATGAAAAAGAGTATACTATTTGACTTATTATATAAAGAAATGAAAAGGAAAGCATTTTTAGTAATTTGTAAAGTTTAAAAATAAAGTTTAAATAAATTTTTATAATTATTTGATATAACCATGATTTAAGCATGTGAAGTTGCTGGATCGGTTGACTTCCGAGTGTGTTCTTAACGGAAGGAAAGAATAAACCGAGAGACAAACAATAGAATGAACAATAATACAATGGTTTCATTGATAAAACCTAATGATTACAAGCTCGTTAAACAGAAGATTCACGGCTCTTGGCAAGGGGAGATCGAGCATGATCTCCCCTCTCATCTGGCAGCACCTAGGTCCTGGGCACACTCTCAAAACCTTTCCTCTCTACATGATGAAACTGGTATATATAGGCCTCAGCCCATATTAGATGCGACTTGGCCTATTCATACGATTGGACCATGTGTATGGTTCAATCGTACGGCTGGACCATACTTATGGTTCAGTCTTATGAATGGCCCAATAGCATCTCTCAGTCGCACGACTGGTCCCTTAGCATGGCTCAGTCGTACGACTGAGTCTCATTCACATATTCTCCTGCGAATAACTCAGTTTCATGTGTTTACAAAATATCAGGTGTATTACATTAAGCCTAGACTATTCGTCAAGCGACGGACACACAACATATGACAATATCTACTCCAACAAATTCCCCCTTGAAGGTTGCTTGCGAATAGTAAATAACACCTCTTACAATCTTCAGTCAATATTTGCTCGGGTTTCTAATAGAATCAAACGAAGAACCATATTAGCCAACATTGCTGATCCGTCAGGTTGCTACAGTATCCCTGAAAATGAATTTAGGCATAATAGCTTTCGTTTACTTTGCAAAACACCATCATAGCAGCAAGATTCCCCATATGACTGATCTTTCCAGATAAGGACATGAACAATTTTCCATTGCTTTATTCTTCACACGGCTAACCTGATTAAAATTAACACCTGCAGAAATTCCCCCTCAAATTTAGCATACCCCAATATATAACATTGTGCTCTCCTGGCGTCTTCATACGGTGTATTGGGAAAAAACTTGGAAGGATTCCTTAAGTCTGATGCAACCCAAAACATCCAAAGTGTCTCAGCAACATGCACTAAGTACTGAAGTGAAGAATGCTTCGGAAGTTTTACACAATACATTAGAAAACATTCTAAGTGTAAAATCTTCCGAAGCCAAGACCAATATCTTCCGAAGCCAAACATGAAGTCTTCCGAAGCTTCAAGAGACCAAGTCTTCCGAAGCTTCACCCTATGAAGACAGATTTCTTCCAAGACTTTTAGTACACATGCTTTATCTGATGTACTGTTCCATAAAGCACCTTTTCCGCTGCATCTCTGATAAGTCACCAACTTACAAGAGTTGGTGAAAAGGTCCATGCTTTTGGTAACTGTACATTGAGGTCTTGAGTCTGAAACTTTCCACTTTATGTACTTTATCCTTTTTGTAATGTATAAGGATGTGAGCTATGGCATGTCATAGTCACAAGGTCAAAAGGCAGATATGCCTTTTGATTCTACAATTGATTTTGTTAGTGTCTAGTCAATTGTATCCAGCTGGCTTTGATAGTATAGCCGGCTGTAGGTTGTAGTATAAGTATTTCAAGTTTTTGTATCTTCCATATACTTTGTAACACTTGTAAAAGAACTTGAGAAAGCAATATACTGCATCCTTGAAAACCTATTCTCATGTTCTGTCTCTTGCTTTACTTGTGTTCTTTGTATCACTTTTGTTAACCCAGTTTACTGTTTGATTAAAGTTTAGATAATCTCCTCATTGTGTTGTTGTGTTGTAATTGTGTTCAAACCCTTAAACGATCCTGCAATTGGTATCAGAGCTTTCAGGCTCTTGATATAAGATCTAACCATCTTAATATCCCTCACACACACAAAAAACTAAACTCTTCAAATGGCTTCCATCTCAAAGACTGATATGGAGACTGGAACCATGAACAAATCCCCACTGATCACTCTTGATGATTTTGACACCTGGTGCATGAGGATGGAAGGCTTCATCAGGTCTCTTGACTCAAGAATGTGGGAATCTGTTGAAAATAGACCTTTCATACCCAGCACCCCCTCTGCTACTGGTGCTGGTATGATTCCTAAAGATATGGCCAACTACTCAGATGAAGATAGAAAAAGAGTAGAGATTGAAAGGAAGGCCATGACTGCTCTCCCAAACTCTGTATACAGAGGTTTTAAGAAGTGCAAAACAGCTAAACAGCTGTGGGATGCACTGAAGCTGATGTATGAAGGCTCCTCTGAAGCCAAGGAGAACAAGAAAGATCTTCTGAAGCAGCAGTTTGAAAATTTCACCTTTAAAGCAGGTGAAACCATGACCCAACAATACTTCAAGTATGTTGAGATTGTGGATACCCTAGTGGATGGAGGAGTTCCTCTTGAGAACAGAGACATTGTAAGGAAGTTCATGTCCTCACTTCCTAGGCAATGGACACACTATTGTGTGGTGATCAAGAGGACTGAGAACCTTAAAACTCTTACTCTGACAGAGTTATATGGGATTCTCAGTGGATACCAGATGGAGATGAACATACAAGGTTCATCTGGCAACTCCAACAATCAAATGGGTTCAGCCCTTCATGTGGTTGAAAGGGACAGCATAGAACCCCAACATCATCTCTTATGCTACCCTGACAACTCACAAAAGGGTCCTTTCATCACCTTTTCGGAGACACCAAAGGAAAACTTTACTCAAAAGTCCATCCAAGAGACAAGTTCTTCTCAAGCCTTTGTGTCTACTGATGAAAGCTGTGGGAATTATCTCTTCACTCTTGAAGACCTGGACTGCATTCATCCAGATGACCTGGAATACATGGAGATAGTTCAGAAGATGGCTCTCCTCACTCATAGAGCCATGAAGTTCTACAAGAGAACAGGAAGAAGATTTCCAAGCAATGCTACCAGTGGAAAGTTTGGGCTGGATAAAAACAAAGTTAAGTGTTACAACTATAACCTTATGGGTCACTTTGCTAGGGAGTGTAAGGCACCTAAAGAAATGGGGGCCAAACACCACCCAGACCAAACTACACTGACAAAGCTCCTCAGTCTGAGAAGCCTAAGCAACATGCTGCTGTTGCTGTTGAAGAAGGAGGCTTTGACTGGAGTTTTCAGGCGGAAGATGCTTCTCCAAACCAAGCACTGATGGCTGACCATGATGAAGCCAAGGTATTGGAACATCTCTGTACTCCTGAATGCATTGCTAAAGTGAATAGATACAGGTCCTACAACTTAGAGATGAGATCCGATCTTGAGTCATTAAACATATTAAAATCTGATTTTAGAAAGTCTGAAAATGATTACAAGTTAAAAATAGAAGATTTGGAGAAAACCATTTCAGTACTAAAACATGAACATATAGATTTTAGAACTCAGATCCAAGATCTCATAACTAAATTGACTGAGTGCCAGGCTAAGCTTGTGATCAGCAAAGCCAAGGCAGAGAAAAGTGTTCTTGAAGAAGAGACCTTCAAAAACATGATATCCTCATCCCTGCACAACAAAGTGTGCTATCAAAATAGACAGGGACTAGGATCAAATGATAGCTCCTCCACATACAATCTTGTCTGTAAGATATCGTAGGTGTGGAACTTGTGAAGATGAGCTTCCTCTCATAGATCCTATAAGTGAGGATGATGAAGAAGTGATAGTTAAGAATTCCTCTGAGAAGAGTGAAGAAGAGGATTCTTCCAAGGGCCACTATCCTTCTGAGGAGAAGAAATCATCTGTGATGACCAAGTCCAAAAGAAAGAACTTGATCAAGAAGAGCAAAAGGAAAGCAAAGAAGGCTCAAGAAATCAAGGCTACTTTTGATGCTAAGCAGAAACAAGTTTTTATCTCTGCAGGTTTCAAAGTAGTAAAGACTGAAGACATCAACCAAGACTCCTCATCTAAGAGTCCTGGTTCATGTTCAAATCATCTCAGAGCAAAGAGAAGACTGAGCTGCTGTGTACCACTGCTGCACAGCCTGGACCATCAAACTCCAAGAACAGTTCACAGCCCAAAAGAACTGTCTCAGCATCTACCAAGATGAAGGTGGAGAAGGGATGGGATGTGACAAAGCCAGTCTTGCTCTCAAAAGGAGACTCTTTGAAGAAGAAAATGTTATGTGTCATGTGTGAAAATACTTCTCACATTGCTAAGGATTGCCCGTACAATCCTAGGAGTACCATCCACATGACCAATACAAAGACTTCAAAGAATCTCAAGAAGTCTCAAGCTTCGGAAGGAAATTTTGTTTCCTTCGGAAGCTCCAAATCAAAGAAGAAGGTAAATGGAAAATCAACTTCGGATGTAAAATTGGTCTCGGAAGAAGGAGTTCTTCTGAAGCACTGAAGTCTGCTGCAGTGACTGCAGAATCTTCCGAAGGTTCAGTCATCAAAACCTGTGAAGTTCCAAAAGCTTCAAAGTTTTGAAGGTCAAGTCCAAGAGTCCAAAGGTGTGTCGAAGTCTAAGAAAGACCAAATGACTGAAATTTCTCCATCAACAATAGCTGAAGATCCTCACGTACAACCATAGGATCTATTACTGTTGCATTACCTTCTATTACACTTACTGAGCCCAAGACAAGTACGGCTTGGGTTTCCAAATGTAACTAATCATTTTCTTTGTGCAGGAACAGCTCAAGACAAACGGAAATCTGGATAATTGACAGTGGCTGTTCCAGGCACATGACAGGCAATAGGTCTCTACTCCATAATTTTGGGAGAGAATGATGGAGGACCAGTTGCTTTTGGAGGAGATGAAGGTGGTTACATTTCTGGAAGGGGCAAGGTCACAAATGGTAAGCTCAGCATTGAAAAGGTAAACTTTGTTAAGGAGCTTGGGTACAATCTTCTGAGTGTATCCCCAATTTTGTGATCAAAGACATAACATGCTCTTTACTGAGCATGAGTGCATTGTTCTCAAGCCTGGTGTGGTCATTCCTCATGAGCACATCCTGCTCAGAGCCCCTAGGAAAGGGAACATGTACAAGATGGATTTGCAAGAAACATCTCCCTCTGGAGAAGTTTCATGCTTTCTATCTAAAGCCAATAGTGATGAGTCTTTCCTATGGCATAAAAGAATGTGCCATGTAAACTTTAAAAACATGAATAAATTGATTAAGCATGATCTGTAACTGGAATGCCAAGAAAGAGTTTACAAGTTATGATCATTGTGTTGCATGCCTGAAAGGGAAGCAACATAAGACATCCCATAAGCCTAAGAAAGAACTCCATCACTACACCCCTACACTTGTTACATATGGATCTCTTTGGCCCCACCAGTGTAATGAGTTTAGGAAGGACCTTATACTGTCTAGTGATCACAGATGATTTTACAAGATTCACTTGGGTCTTCTTCCCTAGAACTAAAGATGGACTCCTGAGATTCTAAAGAATTTCATCTTAAAGATTGAGAATCAATGTGATCACAAGGTCAAAACCATAAGATGTGATCAAGGACTGAATTCAAGAACAAATCCTTGATACATTTTGGTGATGAAAAGGGTATTACAAGACAATACAGTGCTCCCCAGGACTCCTCAGCAAAACGGAGTTGCTGAGAGTAGAAACAGGACACTTATTGAAGCTGCAAGAACTATGTTGTCTGACTCTAAACTGCCTATCACCTTCTGGGCAGAGGCAGTTAATACTGCTTGCTATGTGCAAACAGAGTTTTAGTAGTTAAGACACATGGTAAGACTCCTTATGAACTTTGGCACAAGAAGAAACCTTTCATTGGTTTTCTCAGGTCATTTAGATGTCCCTGCACCATCTTGAATACCAAAGATCAAGTTGCCAAGTTTGCTGAGAAATCAGACGATGGACACTTCATTGGATACTCTTCCCAGCTAAAGCTTATAGAGTATACAATCTCAGAACTAGAATTATTGAGGAGTCAGCCAATGTGACTTTCAATGAGCACACACCCAGTGTGGCTGGTTCTGGTCCGGATTGGCTATTTGATCTTGATTTAGTTACCAACTGTTTTAATAAATCTTGTGAGCTGTTCAGGATCTGCAGAAAATTTAAATACAGGTGGTCCTGATCCAAGATTTGAGCTAGGAGACCTTCACCTCACACACTCTTCAGCTTCAGTTGAAACTACTTCAGCAATGAGGTTTCTATCAGCACAACAATGACAATCCGCTGATACATCTGGCATGCCTTCAATTATTCAGCTCAGAGGCTTCTCACCGATAAAGACATCTCAATTGCAGAAGACAACAATGGTGATGGTGATAGTGATCAAGAATTTCTGATGCTAATAACCATACCATAGATGACAACATCAATGATGTTACACACATTGGATCAAGTTAATCTGGTAAGTGTGATAATGTGGAGGATCAATCTTCAACCAGATCTAAATTTCTCAAATTTGGATCTATCTCAGCAACTTGCTGTGATCCCTCAACTAAGGATCCACAAGTCTCATCCTACCACAAATATCAGTGGAGATGTTACCTCCTCCGGTAAAGACAAGAGGGCAAAGCCATGAAGCAAATGTTTGTCTTCACTCTTGTTTTCTATCCCAGTTAGAGCCAAAGAAAGTTGAGGAGGCTCTAAAGATGGAAGTTGGGTTGAAGCTATGCAACAAGAGCTGCTTCAATTCAAAAGGCAGAAAGTTTGGAACCTTTGTCCTCTTCCTCATGGGAAGACTACCATTGGAACCAAATGGGTTTTTAGGAATAAGAAGCTGATAGAGGAATCATCATCAAGAACAAGGCAAGACTAGTTGTTCAAGGATACACACAAGAAGAAGGGATTGATTACACTGATGCCTTTGCTCCTGTAGCAAGACTAGAAGCTGTTAGGATATTCCTGGCATTTGCTGCATCCAAAATTTTCAAAGTCTATCAACTTGATGTAAAGTGTGCTTTCTTATATGAGTGATTGATGAGGAGTGTATGTCAAACAACCACCTGGTTTTGTAGATCCTGATCATCCTGATTATGTCTGCAAGCTTACAAAGCTCTTTATGGGCTGCATCAGGCACCCAGGAAGTGGTATGACACTGTCTGAGTATCTCTGTAAACATGGATACAGCTGAGGTACTATAGATGGAACTCTCTTCATCAAAGGACAAGGAAAAGACATTCTACTAGTTCAAGTATATGTGGATGACATCATCTTTTGCTTCAACCAATTCAAAGCTCTGCAAAGACTTTGAAAAGCTGATGAAAGACAGATTTGAAATGATTCAATGGGAGAACTCAACTTCTTTCTGGGAATTCAAGTGAAGCAGGTTGAAGATGGCATCTTCATAGTCAGTCAAGTATGTTCAAGATATACTCAAGAGTCAACATGACTGATTGTAAGATTGCTAAGACGCCCATAGCCAGAACCACTCCCTTGGTCCAGATCTTGAGGGGGAGTGTGTAGATGAGCACTTATACAGGGCTATGATTGGTCTCTTATGTATCTTACAGCTAGCAGGCCTGATATCATGTTTGCTACATGTATTTGTGCAAGATATCAGCAAACCCTAAGACGTCTCACTTAATTACTGTGAAAGGATTTTAGATACCTCAAAGGTGCTTCAACACTTGGTCTATGTATCCAAAGAATCCTAATTTCAATCTGTATGCCTATACAGACAGTGATTATGGTGGTTGCAACATGACTGCAAAGTCTACATCTGGGGGATGTCAATTCCTTGGTGGAAGGGTTGTCTCATGGCAATGCAAGAAACAATCCTGTGTGTCTGCATCAACTGCTGAGGCTGAATACATGCTGCTGCAAGCTGCTGTGCTCAGTGCTTTGGATTTAAAATCAGATGCTAGACTATGGATTTAAATTCAAAGAGACTCCTATCCACATAGACAACAATAGTGCTATCTCTATCACTGAGAACCCTGTGCAACACTCAAGGACCAAACACATCACATCAGGTATCATTTAATAAGA
Organism: Flaveria trinervia; assembly: GCA_025506515.1. Classification (NCBI taxonomy): domain Eukaryota; kingdom Viridiplantae; phylum Streptophyta; class Magnoliopsida; order Asterales; family Asteraceae; genus Flaveria; species Flaveria trinervia. Next base: position 27,118,515 of record CM046441.1, read on the forward strand.
GATAACTATGAAAAAGGATTAATTAAACTAGTCAAAGTTCACACAATGAACAATATGCTTATCAGTTCACAAATGCTTTTGATGAGCAGAGATTTAAGTATCTGATATCAGCTATTGGGATGATTAACTTTGAGTAGACTTTTCTTAAAACTAATTCTAATTATTTCTTCTTAAAATTTGTGTGTCCTAAGTTGTCTAGTTCATCACTTTCATAAGCTCATGTTTTCTTTGAATGTAAACTCTTTTTGAAGACTTTCCTTAGATTCTTGAAAATTTTCAGTTACTTTGGAAGATAACGTTTTACCTTCGGAAGAAAATATGTCTTCAAAATAAATGACTGTCTAAGAGATTTTACCTTCGGAAGAAATCAAAAATCTATCTTCCGAAGCTTAAAATTCTTAACTTAGACACTTATTCATTTTTAAGGACTTTTTCCTTCCGAAGCAAAATTACTTTCGGAAGCTTTGTTCATTCTTATATAAAGCATCCAAGAGTTTATTTCTCTTCCGAAGCATAAATCTTTAAGACTCTCAGGAAAATTCTTCCGAAGCCATTTTAGCTTCGGAAGCTTTTTCAATCAAAACTTCCGAAGACAAATTACCTTCGGAAGCTTTTCGAATTCCAAGAAAACTACTTTTTGAGCAAAAGGTAAACTACTTTTTCAGAGATGGGACCGACATACGGATTTCAAAGTTTATCCTCTTTCATTAAACCTTATCTGAAATCCTTCTCTCTCATATAAACCCAACGTTTTCCCCCTCTTCTATCATCTGCTTTTCTTCCAAACCTAAAACCAAAGCTTTCTCTCTGAAATTTCTTTTGCATTTTTTCTCTTCATCTCTGAGCTACCTCACAATGGCTGACCTTGCTCACAGAAATGATCCTAACTTTGCCATGCAGCTACACAGACAACACAATCAGGTTGCTCTGTTATGCTCTGACAAGATCCTCATTTCTCAGAGGTTTGCCGTTTCTTGTCTTTGTCTCACTACTTCACCTCCCTAACCATTGATCCTACTCTATATGAGGATCACTTGCTTGAATTCTGGAAGACCTGCCAAGAGGTCATTATGGATGGGGAGAAGGCACTGTCTGCCACAGTGCAGGGGAAAACAATCTTCATCACTCCGGCCATCATCAACCGACATCTTCAGCGGATGATGAAGAAGGTGAAGTGTTCTTCCCAAAGGAAGTGGTTAATCATTCCTTCGAGCAGATGGGCTGAAGGAGATTTCTATGTAAAGACCTTCAGGAAAGGGAAGGTCTCATCCCAGTGGAAATACCTGCTCCATGTGGTTATCCACAGCTTATCAAACAAGCATGGTGGATGGGACCAGATTCCTGAGGATCTCTCCTTTATAGTTCATGGAATGATTCAGGGGTCAAGTTCAGGTATTCACAATTTGTTTATACTAATTTACTTGCAAACTTAGACTCCTTAGAATACTACATTTTCCTAGATATGTTCAACACATTCTCACTGTGAACTGGGCTCACACAGTTGAGGGAAACAAGTAATATTCTTAAATTGGGACAGATGAAACCCGGCATCTTTAAAATTATGAAAGCCACCTGTAGGCTTCTCAGGGTAGAACAGCCCTAGTCCCAAAATGTTAGAGCTCATTGCTCAAGGTGACAACCTAGCAGTCCAGCTAGTGTTGAACCCACACCTACTGCTCTCAACCCTCTAACACAACCTCAAATATCCATCACCTACCAAAAAAATCCAAATGAACCCCTGCTCAGACTATTCAGTATGTGAGGCCCCCATATACTCACCAATACAGGAAGAAGTGGATACTGGAGCTCCCCACTTCTCCTGAGGAGTAGACCACTCCCATTGTTTCAAGAATCAGTGATGAGGTTCCTCATGCTCACACTGATGAGCTCACTAGCCCACAGCCTTAAGCTCTCACTCTGAGTCTCAACACTCAAGTGAACAACCTTCAGGGGACAGCTACCATCCCCAACCTTTGGATCTCAACCAACCAATTCCCAACCTATCCTTCTATACTGATGAAGACTTAGGATTCAGTGAGTACCATGAGTTTCTCTTCCCATCCCCTACTCAAGAGAGATGATACCTCTGACTCTCCTCAGTCTATCCCACATCATTCACCTATTACTGAGGTGGATACTTCTGAACCTGTTCAAGATGTCCATATGGAAGAGGCTCTCACTTTTGAAAGTGATTACATCATTAAGACCTCAACCATGGCAACTCAACCCTCTGGCATCTCAACTGAGCTGCTAGTGAGCAGAGGAAAACCAGCAGCCAAGACTCAAGCTGGTGGTGAGCGAGAGGACTTTGGTCCAATCATCTCATCCCCCAGTGATACTTCTGATGAAGATGAGGGGAACTTGAGACTAAAGGTGCAGAAATTGTCAAAAACATGCACCTATTTAGTCTCTAAGGTTAGTCACTTGGAATCTCAGGGACTACCTTACAAAACAGGTTCAATGATTAGCAACTTCAGATTTCATATCTAAAGGAAAAACTAGCTGGGAGACCTTTAAGGAGAGCTCAACCAGGAACACAAGAACCTGTGGAAGTGATTGACTTATCCTCCAGCTCACCTATGCAAGTAGGTGATGCTACCAAAAGGGGGAGAAAGTTATTACAATCACAGAACCTGGGAGTTCTTCAAAGAGAATGGACATAGAGGACTCACCATCCTCACTTGCTGTTTGCATTCTCAGCAACTTCCTCAAGTTCACATTAATGTGGACTCTATAGACTCAATCATCAGGAGTCTCTTTGAGGAAGGTATACCAAGGGCTGTCTCATCTCCACCACAAGGAACTGGCAACTACATCATAAGGTGGAGGTATGATGAGGACAGAAGAGCTCTTATACTTCACAGAGTTCAAGGCCAACAGAAGTCTTTCAGTTCCAAAGCCTGAGCTTCTATGAAAGACTGGATTTAGTCAACATGCCACTTGTCAATCCAAGCAAATCTAGACAAGCTGATAGGCTGGCTCAAAGAATCCAAGAAGGATCCTTGCAGAGTTCTCTCTAAGAAGGAGACTTAGGCAATCAGGCAATGTCATCGGTCAACTGGATGTTGAGGTGGACCCTAAGATTAGTTTCATAGGGGAAACCTTGGCTGAAGGCCCAGTGGCAGAACCTGAAACCCTTGTCTCACCATCAACAACTGCTGCAGAGGTCCAAACTCCATCTGAGACACCTGCTGGTGAAGGTTTTTCTCAGCCTCTCTCTGGCCAGAGCATGGAAGCTACACCAAGCAATGAAGGCCAAGCCTCAATCCACCCTGAGTCACAAAGGTCTGTTGGTGACAAGGGAAAAGGATAATGACTCCTGAGGAAATTGAGGAGAAGAGAGAGAGGAAAAGGAGGCTAAGGGGAGAAAGTTCTTCTGGGTCATCTAAATTCATGCAAGCTGCAATCAGGGCTGCCCCCAGACCAAATACTAAAGATGATGAGTTAAGGGCAGTCAGGATTACCTATTTACAGACCAGGAACTATGATGTTGATGAAATCCTCCCTCCCCTTAGAAGAGTTGAATGAGCTAGCTGACATGGAAGTGTCAGAGAGATAAAGGAGAAAGAAGATGAAAGGTTACTTCTCCAATTCAAAGAGGAGAAGAACAGAAAAGACTTTACAAGCATACTCCCACTCTCTCTCCAGTTCAAGAAAGTCCTGCACAGGAAGATGTGGCTCCACAAGAACCTCAGGTAGATAAAGAACAGGATAGAATCAAATGATAAACTATCTGAGTGCCACAGGCTTCTATCAGGCAATGCATTCTTCCCTGTCCTATGACTTCATTGAGTTCGAGTACTTAAAGCAACTTGAGCTTGAGCTAGTCAAAGAAAGAAAAACAACCAAAAGGAAGCTAAGGGAAGAAGCTGCAAAGTCAAGAGCCATCATTCAAAAGAATGCAAAGAAGTCTGCTGACAGACAGAATGATGAGCTTCTTGAAGTCATATGGTTCTCCGGAAGGAGACTTGGTCCTATGTCTCTATCTACAATGGATGAGCATATAAGGGTGATCAAGCAGAAGATTAAAGTGGTGAATTTATTGACTTGCACTCTCTTCCAAGTCAAGTTCCACCTGAAGTGGAGGTCAAGTTTGAACAACCAGAGACACCCTGAACCATAACCTTCAGCTGAGCCTCAGCAAACTTCATCTTCTGATCCAAGACAGGGTCAAACTCCCTCTCCTTCTGAACCTGTGAGGGAGGAACACCCAACTGAGAAAGACACTGATGATCAACATGGTGCTGCAGACCAGTCTTCTCAGTTAAAGACATTAAAGAGGAAGAAGAAAATGGCTTCTAAACCAAAGACTAAAAAGAAGAAGCCAAAGTCATCTACCTCTACACCCCAGGCTGAATCAGATCAACCTGAGGAAGTGCATGATGAGCAACCAAATCAACTCCTATGCAAGTGGCTCCTCTAGCAACTGAGACGCCTATCTTGTCCTGGACTTATTCTACCAATCCAGAAAGATGGCATGTTGTCAGAGATCAAGGTGTGAGAATGTCTACTCCTGGCAAGACATAATCAACTTACCTCTACATGATCTCTTTGAAATGAGAAGATACTATGAGAGTCTTGATGATCCTGACCACCAAATGAAGAAAGGAATGGTCTTGATTGTACTGAAGACTACCAACATCTAAAGATCTTCTAAGTGTTTTGGTAGCATCAGCCTAGGGGAGTTTGTAAGGATTCTTTAAGTCTGATGCAACCCAAAACATCCAAAGTGTCTGAGCACATGCACTAAGTACTGAAGTGAAGAATGCTTCGGAAGTTTTTACACAATACATTAGAAAACATTCTAAGTGTAAAATCTTCCGAAGCCAAGACCAATATCTTCCAAGCCAAATATGAAGTCTTCCGAAGCTTCAAGAGACAAAGTCTTCCGAAGCTTCACCCTATGAAGACAGATTTCTTCCGAAGACTTTTGGTACACATGCCTTATCTGATGTACTGTTCCATAAAGCACCTTTTCCGCTGCATCTCGGATAAGTCACCAACTTACAAGAGTTGGTGAAAAGGTCCATGCTTTTGGTAACTGTACATTGAGGTCATGAGTCTGAAACTTTCCACTTATGTACTTTATCCCTTTTTGTAATGTATAAGGATGTGAGCTATGGCATGTCATAGTCACAAGGTCAAAAGGCAGATATGCCTTTTGATTCTACAATTGATTTTGTTAGTGTCTAGTCAATTGTATCCAGCTGGCTTTGATAGTATAGCCGCTGTAGGTGTAGTATAAGTATTCAAGTTTCTTGTATCTCCATATACTTTGTAACACTTGTAAAGAACTTGAGAAATCAATATACTGCATCCTTGAAAACCATATTCTCCTGTTCTGTCTCTTGCTTTACTTGTGTTCTTTGTATCACTTTTAGTTAACCCAGTTTACTGTTTGATTAGAGTTTAGATAATCTCCTCATTGTGTTTTGTGTTGTAATTGTGTTCAAACCCTTAAACGATCCTGCAACTAGAAGGTGCCAATCCACAACTGACAATATCAAACAAATCAGCATGCATGCATATTCATCATCAAAAACCAGCTCACATCATCACTTTCTGATCGCGTCGTCAATTTCCCTATATATGGATTCCCCCTAAGAATCAGAATCCTCTCTATGCGGATAATATAACTTCATTGGGCCATAATAATCAGATGCTCCTGACTACCCCAAAATCAGCACCGACTGCAGACATCTTCTCTTCTCTCTTTTGTGTTCTACTACATTCATCTATTCTGAAGTCCAATGAATAATGGGGTATCCATAGAACTATTTTGACAAAAGAACCTCAGCATAAATTTACTTTGCTCATCCTCAAATCTATGCAAGAGACAGTTCCAGACTACTTTTTTTTGGTCTGGAACACTGTTCATTCGTATGACATGGAGGACAAATATCACATTCGTGTGAATGGATGATACGAATGATAGATTCATGCGGCTAGTCATAAGACTGGTCCAGTAGCATGACTGGAAATAAGACTGGTCCATAGCATAACTAGACATAAGACTGGTCCAGTCACATGGTCCAGTCATATGAATGGTCCATTAGCATGGTTCAGTCGTACTAATGGTCCATTAGCATGGTCTAGTCGTACGAATGGTCTGTTAGCATGGTCTGGTCGTACGAATGGTCCGTTAGCATGTTCTGGTTGTACGAATGGTCCGTTAGCATGGTCCAGTCATATGAATGGGTCCCTTAGCATGGTCCAATAGCATGAGCGGGTCTACATGCAGATTTTCAGATCTGCAGCCACCATGGCTGCAAAAAACCCTAATCTGATGAATTTTACATGAACCGAAAAAAATAGACATCATCAGATTCGCAAGGGTGATATGAACATGGTTCCGAGTTCAACTTTAACCAATAAACAACACACGTAACAAGATCTGAACAAAATACGAAGAACACAAAGTGGGTTTAACGTCAAAGAACATGAAATAGATCCAGAAATCAAGAGCACGGATTTCTAGAATGATTGTTAGATCATTCTAGTAGTAACCGGCTCTCATACCAATTGTGAAGTTACTGGATCGTTTGACATTCGAGCGTCTTCTTGACGGAAGGAAAGAGAAAACCAAGAGACAAACAATAGACCGAACAATAATACAATGGTTTCATTGATAAAACCTAATGATTACAAGCTCGTTAAATAAAAGAATCACGACTCTTGGCAAGGGGAGATCGAGCATGATCTCCCCTCTCATCCGACAGCACCTAGGCCCCAGGCACACTGTTAAAACCTTTCCTCTCTACACAATGAAACTGGTACATATAGGCCTCAGCCCATATCAGATACGATTGGGCCCATTCGTACGATTGGACCATGCGTATGGTTCAATCGTACGACTGGACCATACTTATGGTTCAGTCTTACGAATGGCCCAATAGCATCTCTCAGTCGCACGACTGGTCCATTAGCATGGCTCAGTCGTACGACTGAGTCTCATTCGCATATTCTCCTGCGAATGACTCAGTTTTCTATATTTACAACATATTAGGTATATTACATTAAGCTTACACTATTAGTCAAGCGACGAACACACTATATATGACAATATATGCTCCAACAAAGCAATATTATAAAGCAACGTTTGAACCAATATTAATTTAGTGGTTAAAACTATTATTAAAATTCTAATTTTTATAAAAATAACCAATTTTAACATTTGTATAAAGTATTTAACAAAATATTAAAGTATTTTAAGTAATAGATATTAAAAAATAATTCGGTGACTTTTAAAAATAAACAAAGTTTATTATACTATTTTTATAAATTTTAGAAATTTTATATATTTTTTTGAAGGTTGAAAAACCTTAAAAAATAATGGAGTTTGCCGGGTTCGAACTCGGGACCTCGGATATAGAATGCGTCTGGGTAACCAGTGAACCAGGGTCGTGGATGTTGTATATCATTGTTCCTAAAATATAAGAACACAGTGGTAAGGATACCACATAAAACTAGATCGATCGAATCCAAAATTGATCATCGAGTCAAGTGTTTTAACCCGTTTAACCTTAGGGCTTTTGATTCCTAACTGTAATTGGGTAGAATGATGTATAAACTTAATAGTTCAAATGGATCGATCTGTATTAGTTAATAAGCAATTGACAAGTATATGAACAATGTAATCAACATAAACAAATATCAATAAATAGCATAGAGTTTCAATTGATATTAGTATGGATACAATATGCAAAATAGAAACTAAGAAAACGTCTATTTCCAAGTCTACGTGCATAAAAACAAATAATCCTATTATACTAAAAACAAGAAACAAAAGGACATATATTTACATAATAAGTCCCTACACTATTATAAAAACTAATCTAAAGACTAAAATGCTAATCTTTCTATGGCTCTAACAAAAATTACTTGATTATGATCAAATTATAGTGTTTAAGCTTGGGTTTTGTCTTGGTTCGCTCGCGAAGAACATGTGCTTACAAATTCGTCAATTGTGTGAGTGTTTCACGAAATTGTGTTTACAAAGAGTTGAAAGGGGTCGAAGGGCATCTTTTCCCTATATGATATAGCTTCAATTTGTACGTTAAGATGCCAAATGAGTTTTGGTTTTTGTTTGACTATTTCGGTTACAATTGGTTTTTAATTTATTGTTTAACTCGAATTAAACGTTGTATTAAGCTTTTCAATGATTACCCGAACGTTTCTATTTGATTAATTTGATTAATCATCACAATTTGTACGTTGAACGGTTAAGAGTCGATTGAGGTGTTTGTTTCACTTCGATTCCCTTTAATACCGAGGGTAAAAGTCCAATTAAGTGATGGACTTGAGTCTAAGATGTCCTCTCGAGTCGTTTAGCAAATTAGGATTAAAATCCATTAGTTTTTGAAGAGTTTGATGGTCATCGGAGCTCGGCTGGAGGTTGGCCGGCCGGTGACCGGGTTATCGGGGATAGAAAAAGGGAAAAAGGGAGTTTGGGTTTATATTTTATACAAATAGTCCCTCAACTTTAGTTTGTTATTATTTTGTGCATAAAACTTTCACTTAAAGTTTATAAAATTTGCAAAATAACCCCCTAGACTTAATTCACTTTAAGTTTTAATCATCTTAAGTTAAATAACTTTCATAAATAATTGTGTTATTTTTAATATTATTATTATTCCTATTGTTATTATTATTATTGTTATTATTATTGTAAATAGTATTATAATTATCAATATTGTATGCAATTTAATTTTTTAAAATATTAACTTTTAAATTAAAGAAATAATTTAAAATAAAGAAAACAAGCATAAGTCACATATTTTATAAATGAAAACAATGCTCCTTACAGAATATAACGGGGTTAACTTTTATTTAACGAAAGCACTAGATGTTACAGTTTCCTCAACTTAAAAGAATTTCTCATTGTAATTAATAATGAAAGTAGGTGACAAATACACGTATTTCTTCTTCATATGCTCCTCACACTCCCAAGTAAATTCAGGTCCACACTTATTCTCCGAGGAACCTTGACGATTTGGGTGGTAGTGGCTCTAATATTCATCATAATGTGATCCATGACTTCAATGGGTTTCTCAACAAAATGTAATGACTCATCGATCTGGATGTCATCCGAAGGGACATGCAGACTTTCGTCAACCAAACACTTACTCAAATTTGAATGACATAAACTGAGCTGTTACCTTGAATGACCGTGTTGGTGTTTGAATCTTTCGGTGTGCGTATGTGGCCGGTGGTAGATCTTCGAAAGCTTCATGGGGAGGAGGTCATGGTGTTGAACCGCGATCCAAGAGAGGGAGACCTAGAGTTGAGAAGGTGGTTCATGAAGAACCAGAGACCCCTCATCCGGAGGGTGGCGATGAGAGCGCCAATCTGTGGGCCTGAGTAAAGGAGGCTGTGGGGGAGGAAGTTCATCAGGTCATGCAGACGATTCTACCCTCTGTGGTGACCGAAGTGATCAAAGCAGTAAGGGAGGGGGAAAGAAAGGAGAGAAATAGGTCCTCAGGAGGACGGGAGAAACCAGAGCCAGAAACGGTTCTTTCTGATGATGAGGAGGAGGAAGAAGAGGAGCCTGCGCCGGAGGCGGCCTGAGGCTGTAACTACGGGGCGTTTATGAGATGCAAGCCCCCTACTATCGATGGAAACGAAACTGCTGCATCAAGTGACACTAAACAATAAGGTGGCGAAGGTGGGTGACCGACATGTGGTCACATATATCAACGAAACCGGTGGGTGAGGGAAATGGAGGTTGTTCTAGACATCAGTGAGTGTCGTGTAGACCAAAAGGTGAAGTTTGCTACCCACTGTTTCGTGGACTCGGCTTTGTGCTGGTGTGACAACATTGTCCAAGCCGAGGGTAGCAGGGCCATCGGGAGAATGAGATGGCCTGAACTAAAGTAGTGATTGAGAAATTCTGTCCTCACAGAAGATGGACAAGGTAGAAAGAGAGTTCCTACAGCTGAAGGCGGGAACGATGACACACCAGCAGTACACCACAAAATTTAATGAAATGGCATGGTTAGTGCCAGATCAAGTGACACCATTGTCACGAAAGATTAAGAGATACATCCAGGGGTTGCCTGCGGATATCCGTATGCATATTATCACCGCCCGGCCAAGCACTTTTAGGTCGGCGGTTGATTTGGCTCGTAGGTTATATTTTGAGCACGAGGTGATGGGGGTTGAGGTGAACAAGAAGGGTGGTGGTGATGGGAACTAGAATGGGAAGGGTTTGGACGTGGTGGAGCCACTCCAAACAATAAGGTGGCGAAGGTGGGTGACCGACATGTGGTCACATATAGTGCAGGATTGAAGAAATGTGGTAAATACGGGAAGGAGCATTCGGGAGAATGAAAATGGGGATCAAAAGCTTCTTCAAGTGTGGGAAGCCTGGCCATATGGCTAGAGATTGTGGGGTTGGTAGGTGTTACAACTATAGGGAGAATGGTCATCTGAGAAGAGATTGTAAGAGGCCAAGGCTGAAAGTTTGGGAGCGAAGAAGGCTGGAGGAGAAGGGCAGAAGGCAAGCACCCGAGCTTTCACAATGACTTGGGAGGAGGCTAGGACAGACCCCGACGTGGTGTTAGGTATGTTTGTAGTGAAGCAAACTCTTGCATCTGTGTTGTTTGATTATAGTGCTAGTAGGAGTTTCATTTCTGCTGCCTTTTGTGCTAAGTTTCCCATTAAGAGTAGATGTATTGATGAGCCATTCAAGGAAGAAACTGCCATAGGTAACTCTACGAGGTTTTCTGAGGTGGTAGAAGGTTGTGACACAGAACTAGACGGTCTTAAGTTTCTTGTTAGACCATTCGTTATGACCTTAGGTGATTTCGATGTAGTCCTAGGAATGGATTGGTTGGCGGAGTACGAAGCGAATATTATGTGTCCCAAGAAGATGATCCGATTGACAGCGCCTGACGGGAATAAGGTGACGATTTATGGTGATCGAGTCACGACGTTCCCAAAAGTGATTTTGATGGCGGTGGCGGGAAAGTGCATGAGGCGTGGATGTAGTGCCTACTTGGCCTACGGAAAGGATGTGGACGCGCAACACCACAACTATCTGATATACCAGTTGTGTGTGACTTTCCGGATGTGTTTCTAGAAGATTTACCAGGTGTACCACCAGACCGTGAGATTGAGTTTCAAATTGATTTGATACCGGTGCTCAACCTGTTGCCAAAGCACCATATCGGTTCGCTCCGACAGAAATGAAAGAGTTGATGGAGCAGTTGCAAGAGCTGCTCGATAAGGGGTTCATTAGACTGAGTATCTCTCCCTGGGGTGCTCCGGTCCTATTTGTGAAGAAGAAAGATGGTGGCATGAGGATGTGCATCGACTACCGAGAGCTGAACAAGTTGACAGTAAAGAATCGGTACCCCTTACCAAGAATTGATGACCTGTTTGATCAGCTCCAGGGTGCCAGTTGGTTTTCAAGGATTGACCTTCGATCTGATTATCATCAGTTGAAGGCGAGGGAGCAGGATATTCCTAAAACAGCTTTCGGCACGCGTTATGGACACTACAAGTTCCTTATTATGTCTTTTGGTTTCACCAACGCGCCAGCTGCTTTTATGGATTTGATGAATCGAGTGTGTAGGCCAATGTTAGATAAATCAGTGATTGTGTTTATTGATGATATCCTGATTTATTCGAAGAGCGAGGAGGAGCATGGCGATCACATTCGAGATGTGTTGGAGACATTGAGAAGGGAGAAATTGTATGCAAAATTCTCCAAGTGCGCATTCTGGTTGCGCAAAGTTCAGTTCTTGGGTCATGTAGAGAATCCCGAGGGGATCATTGTGGATCCAGCAAAGGTGGAGGTGGTGATGCAATGGAAGTCTCCAAAGACGCCATCCGAGATTCGTAGTTTCTTGGGGGTTGGCGGGGTATTATCGATGGTTCATTCAGGACTTTTTCAAGATCACTTCTCCACTAACCATGTTGACTCAGAAGGATCTAAAGTTTATATGAGGTCAAGCTCAAGAACAGGCATTCGAGGAGTTAAAGGTGAGGTTGACTCAAGCTCCTGTCTTGTCGTTACCCGATGGAAGCGAAGATTTAATGGTTTATTTAGATGCTTCTTACTCGGGGTTGGGGTGTGTGTTAATGCAAAGGGGAAAAGTTATAGCCTATGCATCCCGACAACTGAAGGTTCATGAGGTCAACTACCGTACTCATGACTTGGAGCTAGCAGCCATGGTCTTTGCTAAAGATTTGGAGGCACTATCTGTATGGAACGAAGTGCACCATCTTCACCGACCACAAAAGCTTAAAGTACTTCTTTGAGCAGAAGGACCTAAATATGAGGCAGAGACGATGGTTGGAGCTTATAAAGGATTATGATTATGATATCCATTACCATTCGGGCAAAGCTAACGTGGTGGCGGATGCCCTTAGCCGAAAGGAGAGGCCCGAAACGATTCGGGTGAAAGCTTATCAACTAATCATGAACTCTGATGTGATGAAGCAAGTCAAGGAGTTTCAAGATTAGGCATTGAAAGAAGATCATCTAAAATCTAAAAGAATGAGAGGTCTGCTTGGGGAATTGGGTGAAAACACACTCGGTGTTAAAACTTGATTTGGACGAGTGTTGATTCCTCGTTTTGGAGATCTACGGGTGAAGATAATGGATGAAGCCCACAAAACTCGATACTCCATCCACCCTGGTGCCACAAAAATGTATCAAGATATGAGGAAGGATTATTGGTGGTCGGGTATGAAGCGCGATGTGGTGGGGTATGTGACTAAGTGCCTTACTTGTTTGCAGGTGAATGCCGAGCATCAAAAGCTGTATGGGAAGATCCAACCTTTGGATATACCGGAATGGAAGTGGGAGCACATCACCATGGATTTCATTACGAACTTGCCGCGTACTCCGAAACGGTATGATGCCATATGGGCGATTGTCGACCGTCTGACGAAGAGTGCTCACTTCTTACCGATCCGCGAGACATATTCATCTGAGAGGTTGGCAGATCTATTCATTAAAGAGACTGCGACTCCTCATGGTGTGTCGGTGTCTATCATGTCTGACCGCGACACCCGGTTCACATCCAAATTCTAGAAGAAATTCCACGATGCCATGGGGACGTGGTTACATATTAGCACGACTTATCATCCCCAAACTGATGGTCAGTCTGAAAGGACCATTCAAGACACTGGATGACATGCTTTGGCATGTGTGATTGATTTTAGGGGACGTTGGGATGACCACTTACCGTTAGCTGAATTCTCGTACAACAACACTTATCATGCCAGTATTGGCATGCCACCATACGAGATGCTATACGGTAGAAGATGTAGAACACTAGTTTGTTGGGGTGATATTGGTCAGAAGGAATTGGGGAGCGTCAAGTTCATTAAGGCTACAACCGAGAAGCTTGAGAAGATTAAAGCCTTCATGAAGGCAGCCTTCATTAAAGCTCGAGTAGGAGAGGTGGCCTATAGATTGAAATTACCGAGTGAGCTAGGTGGAATTCATCCGACATGCCATGTATCTCACTTAAGAAAGTGCTTAGTCGAGGAGGATATGGTTGTACCACTGGAAGATATTGAGGTGGATGAACGACTCAATTATGTGGAGCATCCAGTGGCGATCATCGATGGTAAAGAGAAGAGGCTGAGAAATAAAGTGGTTCCTCTTGTGCGTGTACAGTGGAAGCACAGGAAGGGATCCGAATCTACATGGGAGACCGAGGAGGAGATGAGGCAGGATTATCCTCATATGTTCAAGAAATAATAGGTTTTGGGGACAAAACCAAAATAAGGGGGGTGGACTTGTAACACCGGCTTTTTCAAAGAAAGATAAGAAAAGAGGAATAAAAGAAGGAAAAACAATTAAACCCAAGATGAGGGGTTAAAAGTATCAAAAGGACAAAATCTTTCAAAAGTTGGTGTAAAGGTGGGTATGGCCGCCAACCCTCCCTTCACATCACTTTTCATTCGGATTGAGAGAGAGAGAGAGAGCAGACACTCTCGGAAGAAGAAGAAGAAGAAGAAGAAGGTCGAATTTAAGGTATGAATTTCTGGTTTGTAAGTGTTTGTGTTGGGTTTTGGTCTCGGGTTTATGCTTATATGTTTGTGTGTGTTTGGGTGTGGGTGTTTGGTGGGGTTTTTAGGTGTTTGAACTCACTTGCAAAAGGGTTAAAAGGAAGATACACCCAAGTTGCACCAAGTGAGTTTCTAGACCCTGGTTTCTACTTGTTTTAAACATCTTTGGGGCTGAAAATGTATTAAAATTATTTTTACAATGTTTAAGTATGTATGCCCGTATGTATTATGCATGTTCGATGATGATTCTTAGATGCTTATAGGTTGTTTTGTTTAGAATAGCCTTGGTAAGTTTAGAACAGATGGGTTTGATGATTGGGTTTGAAAGCATCCTAGAAACATGCTACACAGAAGGTCCATGGGCCTAGATAAGGCTCATGCACCTGAAATTGCCTTAGAAATATTTAAGTATAGCCCATGCACTTGAACAGTGGTCCATGCGCCTAGAAATATTAGTCGAACGACTAAGTGTTGGGCCATGCACCCCAATAGTGCCCATGCGCCCAAGTGGCCCATGCGCCTAAGTGTCCATGCGACTGATTAGTCCATACACCTAAGTTCATACGCCTGAATAGTACCCATGTGCCTAGAATTCGGCCGGAACTGACTAAGTGTCCAGACGTCCAGGATTCCCATGCACCTAGGCACTCATGCACCTGCATAGTGCCATTGCGCCTGAAAGATGCCCATGCGCCTAAGTGTTCCCCATGCGCCTGCATAGTGCCAATGCGCCTGCATAGTGCCCATGCGCCTAAGGACTTAGAATATTTTCTGATTTTTGGGGAAAAAGTGTAATGTAGGCTTTGACTTGGGAGGTTCCCGGGAGCTATGTAAGTTGACTTTTTTAAGTCATTTATGTTGTGATGAGTGATGTATGATGTGATGTATGATTGGTGGTTATGTATGATTGTATGATATATTCCTTATGATGATGTATGTTTATCTTTCCTATGGCTTTACATGTCATGTTAACGAATGAATGAATAAAGTATTATGTAACGTAAAGTGAAAGATAATGAAAGAGGAACACCAAGTACGAATGCATGCATTATTAAATGATGAATGAACGAAGGAAAGGCTTGCAAGCACATATTTGAGGTGAGCAACCCAGTTGTTGCAACAGACTCAGACAACATGCTATCGTGAAGTTGCCATGAGGTGAGCAACCTTATGGTTGCAACAGACTCGGATAACGTGCAAATAGTTTTGATTGTTAATGAGGTGAGCGACCCTGTTATTGCAAGAGACTCGAAATGAAAAACATATAAAATGAATGAGGTTAACGAATGTAATGGAAGATAATAATGATAATATCTGTATGTACGTATGATGTATGATCACGAGCGAATGAAAAGTATAGTTTGATTCTCAAAGAAAGTAAAGAACGGTTTTAACGATTGAAATGTATGTTTTATTATAAAACTAGACCTCACTCAACGACGTTGACTTTTATACATTTTTAGTTGGCACGTAAACCTTGCTGAGGATGGTACGAGGTGGCTACTCAGCTCTTTTGGATGACATTCTTTTGTTAATGTTTTTGCATTGTAATGCGAACGAATGATGTTTTGAAATGAACGTTTGTATTAACTTGCAAAAGCATTTGTAATGATATAAAAAGTTATTTTTATGTTTCCGTTGTAATATTTTCATAAGGCAAAGGTAATTATATGTTTTATGTGCAATGAGGATCCAACGATAAGCGTCCCGGGAACGGTGCCTTACAATACTCGTGCCCATATACTCTCTTCGGCTTCCAAATCGAGACCAATGACCAATTGGGCATGTATTTCTACCGGTAGGACGACAGCTCAAACACCACCGCCATCGGCACCCTTGTGTCACCGCCACCGCCACAGCTGTGGTAGGGTGGGGTGTGGGGTTGGGAGATCTTGAGATGGGTTGGATTATATCTTGGTTTTGTTTTTTTATTGTTTTAAAAATTTACACAATTATTCTAATCTAATATAATTTACATAGCCAGTCCTTTAATATAAAATAACCAAAGTACCTGATATGATCAAGACCATTACAAAAATGAAACCACAGGACATGATATAATCAAGATTCTTTTTAGATTAAATGGTTAAAATGGTCAAACTACATAGACCAAAACCGAAATTTACTCTTAACATAATTTTTGCGTTCATATTGTGTCATTTATTTAACTTATAGATTTCAAGAACAATGTTTGAAATCTTAAATCCCCGTATAAGACAAGTTCCTTAACTTAATGTGTATGTATAAGAAATGAGTAGTACAAGAAAAAGATAACTTAAAGCTATCAACATTTGCCGATTATGATTGGCCCTATGCTATTATTCAATAGATATGATATAATATATAATATATATGATATGTTTGTAATTTAATTATGTTCAAAACTAGGAACTTTAATTTGTTCAATTTTAGTTATTCTATATACTTTTTATTTTATGTGAATGATTAGTGTTTACTTTTCAGATCTTCTCTGTTTCTAATTATTTCTTATTATTTTAAATTGCTTAACATATGACTAAATTAAACGATTTTTTGTCTAGTCTGGTTTTATGTATTGATTATAATTTCACAATGACATATAAACAATATTATCACCGTTATCAAACAAAAAATGGCTAGTATATCGGATAAAATAGTCCAATAATTGGTATTTTTCAAAAGCCAATAACATAAAATAAAATAAAAGTCAAATTATGAGCATTATTATTAAATCTATGAAAATGGAGGTCCCCGTCCCCAACCAAATATAACGTGCGTGATTGAAAGACAATTATGTGAAAGATTCTTTAACCAACAAATCAGGAGCGTTACTCTTGTACTTTAAGTGTTCTTCCACCCAATTCATGACTAGTGTACAATGACATGTGTATATTTTAAAAGATATGTATGGTAAGTATTATTTAAATATTTATAGTAATTATTTGTATGAGTGGTAAAGCGAGCGACTGTCTTGTTATGTGACGAATTAAAATGATTTTCAGGTCAAACTCTGTTTCGATTACAATGAACAATTTAAATAACATGTTAATGGGTTTCAGGTTGTGTTGTTCACTCGTTACACTTGTATGTTGGTTTATATTCTAATTTTGAAAGTTTAGCTTAGCATGTAACTTGAAAAATAAAATATAACAAAATAAACGCATAGCTAAACATGTATGTTGGGTTTGACCTGACCAAAGTGTGTTTAGAATATGCTCAATCTCGTAAATTTATATTAATATACGTCATGTAAGAACTCCATACTCCTAATACCTATATGCAATCACAACAAGTTGAACGGATTTGCTATTTATAAACTATCACCAATTCAATATGGCAGCATCACTTATAAAGGACGTTAAATGGTATAAGACTTTGCTTGAAGTACATAATAATCGTCTTTTTATTTTCTTTCCACATATTGATTCATCAAGTCGTGCTCTTAAAATATAATTTAAACTTAAAAGTTTTTTCTGTAATCTGATTTTAATAGGAATATTTAATTATGTTAATTTATTATTTTACTATTAAACTGTAATTACTTTGATAAACAGTCTTAAGTTCAAATTCGTATTTAAAATTCTATTCCATTTTAACCTTAACCTCCTTTTCAACATGCTTATTTTCACGTAAGCATACTTATTATTATAATCTTTGTAATTTATGTTTTGCAAGAATATTAGAATAAGTTTGAGAGGACTGATGCACGGGTGCACTGACAAATGGCATGGATTCAATTGCCGAAAGCAATTTGCCGCCGTGGTACTCACAAACAAACCCCATTTTTAGAAGCATTTTTTTATTAGTGGTTGAAAGGCCGTTTAGTGTTTTATATTCTGGGGTCAAAACCCATATTGGATGGTTGGAGTCTAAAGTAGTGTACTTCCTTTCATAGCTTTTGAGTTTTGACAACATCAACTCAAGATTTACTATTAATCGATTTTAGACTGTTGTAAGAACCGTACAAATATATTGTTTTAAATGTTACATATAACACAATTATGTAATAGTGAAGTGCACGGGTCTAAATGCCTTAAGCTCAACCGCGTGAGGTTCAGTTAATCCTAAAGTGTGCACGCAAGGGTTCCAGTCTCTTTGACTGACCTTCAGTGGTGTTACCCATTTTAATGGGAGTGTTGTTACCCATTTCGGTGGGGGTGTCGTTACCCATTTTAATGGGGGTGTTGTTACCCATTTCGATGGGGGTGTTGCTACCCATTTCGGTGGGGGTGTTGTTACCCATTTCGATGGGGGTGTTATTACCCATTTCGATGGAGGTTTTGTTACCCATAATGTTGGGGTGAAATATATGATGGTTACCCGAGTTACGTATAACTTCGGGGGTGTGGCATAAAGCCAAGCATATGTATGAGGTGAGCGACTTTGTGTTGCAACAGATTCGGAGAGAGTTCAATCCCTGTGATTGAACCATATGGGATCTTTGTCGCGTATCCCGGTGTTGTGCTAGTCTTCGGACGTGAATCGGGGGTTTGTGTACAGGCCCCGGCACAGCATCAGCTTTCGAGCATGAGTCAGGGATATTGCACGAGACAAGATTCGAGTAAAAAAGAGTAATGAGCAAAGAGATGAATGAATGAACGTTAATGAATTATCATAATAATGTACTAAACATGATCCTTGCCATTCGACCTCACTAATCGTGGCTGAGTGCCACGAAGAGGATAAAGTCTGACCGCAACTAGAAAGAGAAGTGAACGATAATGTAATACGTTGAATGAAGGGAAGTTAATGAACGTAATGATGAATATAATAATGATATTATCTGTATGTACGTATGATGCATGATCACGAACGAATGTAAAGTATAGTATGATTTTGAAAGAAAGTAAAGAACGGTTTTAACGAAAGAAAAGTATGTTTTATTATAAAACTAGAATCACTCAACGTCGCTAACTTTGTATGCATGATAGTTGGCAGGTATTTTGTTGATGCTGAGGAGTTGCAGGCATGGATGCATAAGCTACTGGGAGCATTTTGAGGCTGGCATCCGTATTTTGACATTTCTTTGTATTTTTAGATGAAAACAAATGTTGTAAATGAATGAAATGACATGTTTTTAGTTATAAATGAAAGTTTTATATTCCACTGCCAAATAAATGTATGTTTTATAATGTTTTATATGCGATGAATGACCAGCTATGAGGTGCCTGGGAACGGGGCCTTACATTTTGAAAACCCCCTGTAAGGATTATTTGTAAAGGCTGATGCAACTCAAACACCCAAAGTCTCTCCTACATGCATGCACAAGTACACTGAAGTAGAATGCTTTGGAAGTTTCAAACAAGCATTAGAAATATTCTAAGTGTGAAATCTTCCAATGCCAAGACCATATCTTCTAAAGCCAATGATGAAGTCTTCCGAAGTTTCAGAGACAAAGTCTTCCAAAGCCAACACTAGAAGACAGATTTCTTACGAAGAATTTTAACACATGCTTTATCTGATGTACTTTTCATAATGTTGGACCCCTTTCCGCCGCAACTCTGTAAAGTCACCAACTTTCATAAGTTGGTGAAAAGGTCCATGTTTTTGGTATTTATACACTGAGGTCTTGAGTCTGTAAACTTCTACTTTATGTACTTTATCCTTTTTGTAATATATTAGGATGTGAGCTATGGCATGTCATAGTCATAAGTCAAAAGGCAATCTGTCTTTTGACTCTACATTTGATTTTGTTGTTGTCTAGTCAATTGTATCGAGCTGGCTTTCATAGTATTGTTGGTTGTAGGATGTAGTATATGTATCTCAAGTACTTGTAACTTTCTGGATATGCTTTGTAACATTTGTAATAGAACATGAGAAAGCGATATACTGTAATCTTGAAAACCAACTCCTTGTGTATTTTGCTACCTTATTTCGTCTCATATTTACTTGGTTCTTAGTATCATTATAAAGGTTAATCAGTTCCCTGTCTGATCTGTTAAGTATTCTTTGCAACTCTCCTCATTATGTTGTTGTGTTGTAATTGCATAACCTTCACCGGTCCTGCATTTGGTATTAGAGCATTCCAGGCTATTGTATAAGATCTCACCATCTTAAGATCCCTCACACACACAAAATACTTAACGTCTCAAATGGCATCCATTTCCAATTTGATATGGAAACTGGAACCATGACAAAGTCCCCAAATCACTCTTGATGATGTTGACACCTGGTGCCTAAGAATGGAAGGTTTCATCAGGTCTCTAGACTCAAGAATGTTGAAGTCTGTTGAAAATGGACCTTACATACCAAGCACCTCTTCTGCTACTGGTGGTGGTATGATCCCTGATGTTGTGGTTGACTACTCAGATGAAGATAGAAAGTCAGTAAAGATTGACAGGAAGGCCATGACAGCCATTCAGACTGCTCTTCCAAACTCTATATACAAAGGTATCAAGAAATGCAAAATAGCTAAGCATCTATAGGATGCATTGAAACTGATGTATGAGGGTTCCTCTGAAGCTAAGGAGAGCAAGAAGGATCCCCTGAAGTAGCAGTTTGAAATTTTCACCTTTAAAGTAGGTGAAACCATGACTCAACAATACTTCAAGGATGTGGATACCCTAGTTGATGGTGGAGTAGCTCTTGAGAACAGAGACATTGCAAGGAAGTTCAAGTCCTTACTTCCTAGGAAATAGACACATTACTGTATGGTTATCAAGATAAGTGAGAACCTAAAAACTCTCACTCTGACAGAGTTGTATGGGATTCTCAGTAGTTACCAGATGGAGATGAACATGCAAGGTTCATCTAGAAACTCCAACAATCAAATGGGTTCAGCCCTTCATGTTGTTAAAAGGGATTGTATAGAACCCTAACATCATCTCATATGCTACCCTAAAAACTCACAAAAGGGTCTTTTCATCACCTTCCCTGAGACACCCAGGGAGAACTATACCTAAGGAAGCCCATTCCAAGAGACAAAGTCTTCTCAAGCCTTTGTGTCTTCTGATTAAAGTGTGGTAGCTTTCTATTCACCCTTGAAGACCTGGACCGTATACATTCAGATGATCTGGAGTATATGAAGATAGTCCAACAAATGGCTCTTCTCACACGGAGCCAAGAAGTTCTACAAGCAGAGATGAAGAATGTTTCCCAGCAATACAGCCAGTGGAAAGTTTGGACTGGACAAAAGCAAAGTCAAACGTTACAACTGTAACTTGATGGGCCACTTTGCCAGGGAGTGTAAGGCACCAAGAACAAATGGTGGCCAAGCACAATCTAGACCAAACTACACTGATAAAGCTACCCAGAATGACAAGCTAAGCAGCAGTTGCAGTTGCTGTTGAAGAAGAAGGCTTTGACTAGAGCTTTCAGGTGGAAGATGCTTCTCCAAATCAAGCATTAATGGCAGATCATGATGATGCCAAGGTATGGAACATCTTTGTACCCCTAAATGTATTGCTAAAGTAAACAGATACAGGTCGTACAACTTCAAAATGAGATCTAATCTTGAGTCCTTAAACATCTTAAAATCTAGTTTTAGAAAAACTGAAAGTGATTATAACTAAAGATAGAGGACTTAGAGAAAACCATTTCAGTTTTTAACACGAGCATACAAAGTGTAGGACTCAGATCAAGGATCTCATAACTACGCTAACTATGTGCCAGGCTGAGCTTGTGATCAGCAAAGCCAGGGCAGAAAAGTATGTTCTTGAAGAAGAGACCTTCAAGAACATGACATCCTCATTCCTGCACAAGAAGGTGTGTTATCAAAACAAGTAGGGACTGGGATCAAATGAGATTGCTCCTCCACACAAAATCTTGCATGTAAGATCACCTAGGTATGGAACTTCTAAAGATGAGCTTCCTGTCATATACCCCTTAAGTGAAGAGGATGAAGAAGTGATAGTGAAGAATTCCTCAAAGAAGAGTGAAGAGGATGGTTCTAAGAAGGGTCACTATCCTTCTAAGGAGAAGAAAAAACTATGATGACCAAGTCTATAAGGAAGAACTTGATCAGAAAGAGCAAGAGAAAAGCTAGGAAGGCTCAAGAGATCAAGGCCACTTTTGACTCTAGGCAGAAACAAGTTTTTATCTCTGAAGGGTTTGAAGTAGTAAAAACCGAAGACATCAACCTAAACTCTTCTTCCAAGAGTTTTGGTTATGTTCAAATCTTCTCAACATCAAGAAGAAGACTGATCTGTTGTATACCACTACTACACAATCTAGACCATCCAACTCCAAGAATAGTTCTCAGCCCAAAAGAACTATCTCAGCATCTGCAAAATAAAGGTGGAGAAGGGATGTGATGAAAGTTATCTTGTTCTCAGAAGAAAGCTCTTGGAAAGACAAAAATAGAATGTGTCATGTGTGAAAGCACTTCTCATCTTCCAAAGGATTGTCCATAGAATCCAAGAGGTACTCTTCACATGACCAAGAAAAGGACTTCCAAGAGTTCTAAGAAAATTTCAGCTTTGGAAGGAAAGTCTGTTTCCTTCGGAAGCTCCAAAACAAAGAAGAAGGCAAGTGGAAAATTGCCTTCAGAAGAAAATTTGGTCTCGGAAGCAAGGAATACTTTTGAAGCACTAAAGTCTATTGCAGTGTTTGCAGACACTTCTAAAGGTCCAGTCATCAAAACTTCTGAAGTCACCAAAGCTTCTGAAGTGTTGAAGGTCAAGTTCAAACTTCCAAAGGTGTCAGGACCGCGTCCGTACGGAATACTAATAGATTCTGCGTTTATACCGAATCAAATGTGCGGAATCCTATTTGATTGGCAATCCAATCAGTGAGAATGTTAACCCAATTGATATAAGATTAAACTAAACGTTATGAACGAATAGGAATCGATCAAGAACGATCTCTGAACTTGGACTGGCTTTCTTGGACATTCTGGACGGCTAGGGTTCGTGAATATACGTGATCTCGCAAATATTTCTTGAATTGTTTCTCAATTGCTTAATTGTTCTGTTTTTCCACGAGTTAAGTGGTATTTATAGGTTAGGGTTTTCCTACGTACAACTAAACCATTAGCATGGTTCAGTCGTGCGACTGAATCATGCGATTGAGTCATACGCACGACCGAAGGTTTAGTCGTGCAACTGAGTCAATCTTACGTGTCAATCATACCACTGATCCAGTCTCCTGGTTCAGTCGTTCGAGTGGTCCATAAGCATGAGGTATTCATGCGTATGGTCCATAAGTATGGGCCATTAGCATATATACTCGTCCAACTATGTTAAACACCTTACATAATCATTACTGACTAAGAATTATGTAAAACAACTCCAAACCTATATCATAAGTTCATACTATGAATTATACTCAACACAATGATAATAGGAAATAGATAAACATTAATAAGCAACAACCACATATTATATATCATTGAATCAATTCATTACATATGTGTAAGACGTGAAAGACTTTTATATTAAAGCTCATAAACTAGGAACATGATGTATCTAGAAACTCCCCCTCGGTCCTTGTTTACTTATTGTCTAACACTCTTTACATTTTCTTCTAATTTCTTGTACTTTTCCTCTTTTGTAACTCCTACATGTATTTCAAATGCAAAGAAAAAGTCTGATCACGTGTTAAAACTGGACAGCTTGTACAATGTCCTGCGTGTCATAGAATAGGGGCCACTTGCATAATGTGTAGACATCTTCAGTCGACAAGTTTGTAAGCCACATAGGGTCAAATGCCAAAGAGTATCAATCTTTCCATCTTTGTTTAGAACTATGACCGCTTCGCCTGTCCACTAGTCGTAGTACCACCATTTGAAGTGTGGAGTGAAGTGCTGAGGCATTTCCCGTAAAGGAATCTTTGACATCATACGTGGAGGACTCCTCTTCAGCACAACTTTTGGCTTCCTAGATATAAGTTCCACTTCAGACCTACGGATGTACATCTTCGGTTGTTGAGGTCTGAAGTTTACCCACCTGGTGTGGTATTCTTTCTTTAGCGCAACCTCAAACCATTCTGCCATCTTCCTTGGATTTGTATACAGAAGATCTAAGCATGCCAGACGGTTGAGCTCAAAACCAAGAAGAGTCTTCAGATCATGAGGGTATCTGAAGTACTCGATTCCTTTCTCTCTCTTTACTGCATACACACCTAAGTCCTCAAAATATGCCCATGCTATGATCTTGCTTGACACTTTCTGATGTTTTTTCACTTTGTAGAGCTTTGTGTAGTCACTCTTTGGCGTCTTGGGTTGGGCTTTAATTTCAGCAAAACAAGCTGCCCATTCAGCTTTCTTCAAATCAACGTTTGAGTCTGAAGCTTGGGCAGTGCTTTTTTCTTTCTCCTTTTATTTTTCAACTTCATCCAGCTTCTCAAAAGTACCACTTTCAATGTTTCACCCAGGTTAGGGATAACATGTCGATCCAGATCAGTGTATTGTGGATAGTTATCAGCAGTGACATCCTGTATCTCGATTTCATCGACATCGTTAAGCTCATCGTCACTTGCCACATAAAGTGTTGGAGCATCTTTGACCAGCTCATCCGGATTCAGCCTGAATATTTCAGCCAGCTGTTCATCCGTTAGGTCGTGTATGATCTCTCCCTCCTCTGGAGTGTAGCTCACACATCTCCTTACTATCTCATGCAAATCAAGAATCATTGTTAAAGTAGACTTGACCTGCTGAAGGGGTTGGACATCATACTTGTCTACCTAATAAGCTTCATCTATTTAGTTGACCATTAATCACATCACACATAAGTCATCATATAAAGCATTCAAACATAAGCAAACATCGATGATGGATAATTACATTAATGTAATATATAATTCAAGTACACAAGTTTTTTTTAAATACAAAAACATCTAATAATTACTTTTGTCTTGAATAGTGGGCTCTTCAGCTAGAGGAGTGGAGGATGAGGCTCCTTGATCTTGATTTCTTTTAGTTCTCCTCTCCTGAGCTTGAGGATGTGAGGCTGATGCAGATGCACCACCTTCCTGATCATCATCATCCTTTTGATCTTTTCCGCTCATTCCTCCTTCCTCAACCTCTTCCTTAGTATCATCTTCATCGTCGTCATCATCATCATCATCATCATCATCATCATCATCATCATCATCATCACCCCATCCTTGATCTTTAGAGTCTCACTCTTGGACCCTTTGAGCTTAAGCAAGATCTTCTTATTCTTCTTCTCTAGCTCCTCAATCCCTTTTACCAATGCCAACACCAGCTTATTTTGGCTTTTAAGTGCTTGGTGGGCTCGGCCTAATGATCTCTCGTACTGAGCATTCTTCTCACTCAGATGTGCAATTTGCGTCGTTCTCAGATCAATAGTAGCAAGCAGCTTTAGCACTGGTCTGTTGAGGTTGGCTAACTGTTCCTCTAACCCAACCGTGGTAGAGTGGGTCCAGCGGTGAATGTAGTGTAGGAGGAGGGACCTGCTTGGTGAGAGGTGGTGGTAGTAGTGGACGTGGTGAATATGGGAGGTGGAATGTGTGTGGGATGTGGTGGAGTGGTTGTGGTAGTGGTGGTGGAGGGAGTGGTGGTGGTAGTAGTTGATGTGGTACTGATAGTAGGAGTAGTTATGGTGGTGGTGGTAGTGGTAGGTGTGATAGTGGTGGTGGTGTCTGAAGAAGTGATCAAAGTGAATCTTGGCCTCTTGCCCTTCGTCTTGTATGGTTGGGCTATCCTCTTCTTCCTAGAGCCCTTTGCCATAAGCGCTCCCCCTTGGCTGCTGGGCTGGTCAGGGGTGTAAGAAGGATTTGTAACATCAGTAGCATCACCCTTGGACTCAGCCTGACATCCACCAACTACCCTTATTCCTCTCTCAGTGGCCACAACCCGGCTTCCAACCATTCATACTAGAGGTCATCATATGTCTCCTATTCTTCTTCTATCAAAAAATCCAGGTGGATATCAGCCTGCTCAGACCCACCTAGAGCAGAAGAAGTGCTGGGTGGAAGTAGTGAAGATATAGTAGAAGTATCGGTGGCACGTGAAGTACTGGGACCTGCATCTCCCCCACCTTGACCTTCATCTTGGTCATCATCGTCCTTATCGTCATCAGATGTGGCAGTCATGAAGGGCTCAGTATCAGAATCACTGTCATCGTGACGCCACCTCTTACGAGAGGGCGCCACATAGTCCTCATGGGCCAGGTGCCCAAACAATCGCCTGACAGGGGGCTTCACCTGCTTCCCACTGTAAACTTTCATCCTCCCCAATGTCGTGTCGTCCATAACTTCCAGAACGACAGGATCATCCCTTTTCTTTGGTAGCGAAGGAATCTTCTCGTCTATAATCACCTATAAGAAACGTGGATACATATAGAAGCCTTCCTTGCCTTTAGCCACAAGGTTATCGATCAGATAGAAGAAGATCATGTGGGAGAAACTAAACGAGTGTTTCAATAGCAGGGCAACGTAGGCATTCTAGATTTGGTTGGACAGCTTGACAAATCCTCCACGCCCGGAGGCTATACACTTCAGGATCAGATGTGCCAAATACTTCAACTAAGTGCACATGTTTCTCTTGTTCAGTACACCGGCATTTAAGTCAACGGCGTACTGGATTCTTATAAAGCATCCCCGGACAGTTAGGGGATGTAGCTTAGTTGGTAGGCTCCATCCTCACCCAGATTTAAGACCCGCCTCAGATCAGCTTCAGTAATCTCAATCTCTTTACCAAAAATGGAGCTTTGTATACGGTGTGGCTCAACGGACCTATCTACCCTGGTGCTTTCCCAAAAGGCTTGTTGAATGGATTTGTAAGGTGTGCATGGGACAGAGATGGCCTTGAAGATCCTTGATTTGCGCAGAAAGGCAATAATCCCTGTGAAATTAGAAGCATTCCTGGAAGAAGCATCAAGGTGAGCACATATGTTGTGCTTAGTGCTCCTAGTCCACCTATCAGCCATGTTGCTGCAACACGCGAGACATATACGTTAGATTTATGCATCATAGAAGACAGTTGAAACATAAACTGTTTTAGATCAATCTGGTTCAATCATGCGATTGAATCATACAACTGAGTTCAGTCATGCGATTGAGCCTACGACTGAGTTCAGTCGTGCGATTGAGCTTGTGACTGAACTGAATTATGTGTTATGCCATGCGGCTGAGATAGTCATGCGACTGAGTTACCGAATGATTCATTCGTGCGATTGAATCGCACGTCTGGCTCAATCGTGCGACAGAAGTTCATTCGGAGTGTCTATTCATATACGACTCTGTTTGACACTCTGACCTCGGATCTAGGTCAAAACTTTCGATTAGACTTCGTGTTTAGACATGTTTGATTCGCAGGGACTCTAAATAGCACCTAATGTCATTTATATTAACAACATTGTCCAGTTAAGTGGTCTATTTTGAAGAGTTAAACTCATTTCTTGATTTTTGTCAATTCGGTCATTTAGGGTTTGATTTCTTCGGTCATTTTCATGGTTTTCAGTCTCACAATACCTGTAGATGGATGATAGATCGGTTAGATACAGAATCAGCGAGTAATCAAGGTGAGATGAAATTTTGGCAGGGTGTCTACGTACGAGCAGGTTTTGAACGAGTTGAAGGGTGGTGAGAAATGCGACCGACTCACCCATCTTTTTATACTATCTTAATGTTTAGTCGTACGACAAGACCCATACTCATGCTCCAGTCGTGCGACTGAGCCCATACTCACCCTTTAGTCGTGCGAGTAGCGTTCAGTCGTGCGACTGGCGCATACTCCTTGATCTATTCATACGTTTGAATCATCCTGATGGACCAATCGCTTGGATGTCCCACACTCATAGTCCATTCGTATGATTTCTCGATACTCATGGTCCAATCGTGCGATTGGCTCATACTTATGGTTCAATCGTGTTGCACCCTGAAAAGATCATACATGCTGACTCAATGGGTGAACTGATGATTGCTCAGCTGGAATCCCACAAGTCCAAGAAGAAATGCAGATGAAAATCTGCTAAGGGAAAGACAGTGTTATCTTCCGCATTAGTTAATGCAGAAGACATAACTCTGATGCGGACAAGTGTTTACTCTACCACATTGACTAATGCGGAAGACATAATACTAATGCTGAAGAACAAGTTACTCTTTCGCATTAATTAATGCGGAAGAACAAAAGAAGATGCGGACAAGACTTTGCTCATCCGCATTGACAAATGCGGATGACCGACCAAATGCGCATAAGTATTTGTTCATCCGCATTAACCAATGCGGATGACCAACTTACTAATGCGGATGATCAAGTGGAGATGCTGATCAAGATTATCTCATCCGCATTTGTCAATGCGGATGAACAAGTAGAGATCCAGATAAAGACTTAGACTAGTTTCTGATGTAATAGGTCAGTGGTAGTTTAGTCATTTTGTAAAGGCATATTGTCTGCCTATAATTAGAATAGTTTACCTCGTACTAAGGTGACAGATAATAGATAGAGAATTTTTGGTGTAATCATTCTCTGTAATTTATCAACTTTCATATATCAATACAAACAACATTTATGAGTATTTTGCTTGCTTTGAATGTTCTTTGATTGTTTGTTTCCGCCAATCAATCATTGACTTGATTATCATATTCGATTCACAGTAAGAATATCACTGTTACTCAGAGCTTTGGCTCTCGATTCTCTTTCAGATCTGTGCACAGAGTGAATAGAATTCGATTGATCTGGTAATCAAGTTGCTAGTAGGGGATATCATCATCTCTACTTAGTAAACAACAAGAATACTCCTGTCAAACAGCAAGAAAATCATTACAAAACTCATTTTGACCTCGAAAGAACTGCTTGAACAAGTTGGACTCATCAAACATAATCAATCTGAAAATCAACTAAATCTATACTTATACACATCAACATGGATTCTAACAGTTACTCTGAACTTGGTCATACACCTAAACCTCCCATGCTTAAACACAAATCTGAGTTTAAAAGGTGGAGAATAAGGTTTAGAAATTATGTCACAGGTGTAGATCCTGATTTTTGGATTTCAATATGTAAGGGTCCACACATCCCTGTTACTCTATCAACAGCTCAAGCTGCACTTTACAAGACTGCTAGAATACCCATTGAAGACTTAACTCTGGATGAAGATGACTATAAGAAAATCAAGATGACCTCAAAGCATACTCAATTTTGACTCAAGCACTCAAGATGGATGTGCTGAAAAGATTGGAAAAGTACGGAACTGCTAAAGCTGTTTGGGATGCACTGAAAATTATGTGTAAAGGAAGCAGTGAGGTGGCTGAATTAACAAAGACAAGCTCGTCAATCAGTATGAAACCTTCCACCACACAAAGGAGAATCCCTATCAAAACAACTGCACAAATTTGTGCAGTTGGTGAATGACTTCGAAATCATGGGAGTTCCTTACAATATTAAAGAACTTAACAAGAATATGCTTCACAGTCTCCCTGAAAGCTGGAAGCAGAATGTTACCATCTTGAAAAATACTCTTGATCTTGAGAGTACCACTCTAGACATTATGATAGCCAAGATTGAAGCTTTGGAACTTGTTGAACGAAGCAGAAATCTGAGTGGACCAAGAGTGATTGAGGCCTACAAATTTCCTTCAGAATCTCATTCTGTTGAAAATGCTTTCATCACTGAGGAAGATGATTTCATCTCATCAAGAGATCAAATGAACAATACTGGGTTCATTGCAACTCCACTATTCAATCATCCTTCAACTTCATCACAAGCACCTAAAGTCTCCACTGCTCATCAAACTTCTCCTGAAGACTCAAGATCAGAAGAGCAAAAGGCAACTTACAATGCCTTTGTTGCAAGCTTTGAAGCCTACCTGAGGGGAAGACTCACTTCTACCCACCTAATTCAGGACGATTTGGAAGAAATGGATCCTGATGATGTTGAGGAAAGGGATCTACAGTGGCAAATGGCAATGATTGCCATGAGAGCCAAGAAATTATTCAGAAAAGGAAGAAAGCTAAGCCTGAATGAGAACACAAAACTTGGATATGATAAATCCAAGGTGAAATGCTTCAACTGAGGCATGACTGGCCATTTTTCTAGAGAGTCCAATGCCCCCAAAAGAAACAACTATCAAAGGAACTCTCCAGGCCAATCATCATCACAGCCCAACTCAAGCTATCACTTCAACAATCAACAACGGCAGTCAGCCTTCTGCTAGTGCCATTGTGATTAAACAAGATCGGGTATGTGACTGGAGTGTGTATGCTGAGGAAGTCAAGCCTCAATTCCAAAATCATGCTCTTATGGCTCACACCAACGATGCACCATCTTCAATGCCTACTGAGGTAAAAACTAACCTTTGTAGTGAAAAATGCATTAATGAATTACAAGAGTATAGATAACACAACCATAAACTGGCAGATAAAATTAAAGAAGAAAAAGTGAAGTCAGAAATGATGAAGAGAGAACTAAAAAGTTTTGAAATCAAAATCAAATCTCTCATTTTTGACATAAAAAAATTGCATGGTGAGAAATACACTCTTGCAGCTAAAAATGAGCTACTTACTAAAAAGTTAGCTCAAGCTAAAGCTTAACAATCTATGACTGAAGTGAAACTTGAAAAGTTTCTAATGTCTTCAGTCAAGCTGCAAGAGATGCTGGATTCTCAAAAGGATCCATAGGACATGTCAGGGATTGGGTATAATTCATGTCCTCCACCATACAATGACAATTACACTGTCATGCCTGACTCTGTCTCACTCTCTAAATCAATTGAACCTAAAACTATGGAACCTAAATCAGTAGTGAAACAAGTGACAAATCCTCAAAACAAACCTGATGTTTATTTTGAAACCAGTGAGGATAAAATCATGTTAGGTCACCCAATCAAAATCAAAGAGTGTTCAGACAAGACACTGAGTGTCATGAAACCATCAAGCCTTGTAAAAGCAATTGTACCTTTAATAAAATTCATACCATCCCTTTTACAAGGCAAAAAGAAATATGTCAAGACAGTGAAACCCACTACTGAGAGTAGTTCAGATAATGAGATTATATCTCCACAAAGTTCAAGCAAATCAGAAAAGGTTTCACTAAAAAAGAAACAAACTGTAAAACTGAGTTCAACACATAAAACTTCATTAGACCATCAGTCATCAAGGTTAAGGCAGGGAGTTGGGTTTGATATCTGTGACAAGGAACATGTTGACCATTTTGAGAAAGAAGTGAGAAATAGGTTGAAGAAACAGAAACAACCCAGACAACTGAACAAAAGTAGTGTTGTGAAGCAAACTACTAAAACGGCTAATTCTGATTCATCACCTAAAGAAAAGAAAGTAACTAATGAAAAGAGTATCAGTTGAGTCATACAAGGAAAAATCTGATTCAAGAAACAAACAAATGTATTGTGATATTTGTGACATGTTCAATCACAAGACAGATAATGCTTCTTCAATCAATATTGTTCTATCTGTGATATGAATAATCACTCCACCAAAAATTGCTATTTCAACAAGTATTGTTCAACTGTGACATGAACAATCACAATACATCTGATTGTTACTTTAATCAGAAAGGGTTGAGAATTCCCCACCACAGCCCATCTCAAAAACATCTACTGTCATGCACTCCGTTGACCTCATCTTCATAATACTCAATCTAGGACACCTAGATCAACAAATGACAGACATACTTGAAGGATTAAGGAAGGGTCAAAGAAATCATTTCACAATGAAACACAAACTTGACCTTCCTAAGAAAAACCAACCTTTGATAATAAAACTCAGACTAAATATTTACAAAAAATAGAGACCAACGATTTCATTATTCATCTGAATCCTCAGTAGATGTTGATGAGATGACTCGACCAATTCATCATCAAAATTCTCCCAGAACACCTCCATCCAAATCACAATTCAGAGGGAAATACTAGGAGCTGACTATCATGAATAGGAACGGGAAACCCAAGACCATCATGGCTTGGGTTCCTTATTCTAATTAGTTCTTTTTTGCTTGTAGGTTCATTCACACAGTCTAATAGCCTATGGTATGTAGACAGTGGATGCTCCCGACACATACTGGAGATCGTTCCATCCTTCATGATTTCAAGTACATACAAGGAACTAATGTGGCATTCGGTGGAGATTCAGAAGGTGGTAGAATTATAGGAGAAGGATCTGTGACAAACGGGAAGCTGAGCTTTTGACAGAGTGAATTACTGTGAACAACTGAATTTCAATCTGCTAAGCATGTCTCAGATCTGTGACAAAAAATATTCCACTCACTTTACAGACACTCACTGCTACATTCTGAAACCTGGATTTCAGATCCCTGAAGAATGGGTGGTCTTAAAGACTCCGAGGAAGAATAATACATATGGCTTAAACCTGTGTTCTTCATCACCTATGGAAGAAACATGTCTTTTGTCTAAAGCATCATTTGATGAGTCACAGCTTTGGCATAGACGTTTGGGCATACTAACTTTAAAAATTGAACAATTTAGTCAAAGGAAACCATGTCATTGGTCTCCCTCAAAAAGAATTCAATTTTGTTTATCAATGTTCAGTGTGCCTCAAGGAAAACAACACAAATCGTCTCACAAAACCAAGCTGGTGAACACTTAATACACCATTGAATTTACTTCACATGGATCTTTTGGACCAACTCATGTAATGAGTATAGGAAAGAAATAGTATTGTTTAGTGATCATTGATGACTTTTCTCGATTCACATGGGTGTTCTTCCTACTTCATAAAACCGAAGCATCCCAAATCATTCAAGAACTTACCACTAAAATTGAAAATCAACTTGACCTTAACGTCAAAATAATAGAAGTGATAATGGTATAGAGTTCAAAAATGAAAATATGAATTCCTTTTGTGCAACCAAAGGCATTGCTCATCAATTTAGTGTAGCTAGAACTCCTCAACGAAACGGGGTAGCTGAAAGGCGAAATATAACACTGATTGAAGCAGCAAGAATGATGCTAGCCGATGCTAAACTGCCATCACCTTCTGTGCAGAAGCAGTTAATACATCGTTTTTTTTCAAAATCGAACTCTAATTGTTAAAGAAAGTAACATGACACCTTATGAACTGATCTTTCATAGAAACCATTTATTGGATTCCTTAAATCATTTGGTTGTCCAGTCTCAATATTAAACACCCTGATCATTTGGAAAATTTTCATCCAAGTCTGATGAAGGATTCTTTGTAGGTTATTCTTCTGTCTCAAAGTTTATAGAGTGTTTAATCCTAGACTGAACATTATTGATGAATCTAGAAATGTTCAATTCAAAGAACACTCATTTCCAAATCTATAAATGGTCCTGACTGGCTGTTTGATATTGACACATTTACAAATTCATTTGACTAATTATTGACACATTTACAAATTCTTTTGACTAATTTCACCTGTCTGATGCAGGAATACACATTCAGTGATACTTCATCAACTGTAGAAAGAAAAGATAATATCCATTGATTCCATCAACACCTGATGAACATATGAATGAAGATGTTCCTCTTCAAGTTGATCCCATCAGACAACTATCACAAAACCTTAGTGTTTCTTTTGAAGAAGGTCCCAGCCTGGTACCATCTCACTCAAATGACTTGTCAAATGAGACCAGAAATCAAAAACAGGCCTCTCATCATAGAAACACAAGTTACATCAAATGATGCAAGCAACCTCAGTGCTGTTGAAGATGTAGCAGTTACTGAAACAGAAGTTGACAATCTTCATAATTCAACAACAATACAAGATGAATGTGCCTATGACCATAATGAACTGAGTGTCTTCAATCTTGATGTAACTATTGCTGGTGACACCATTCCAATCACAAGAATACACAAGAGTCATCCAGTTGAAACCATTATTGGTGATCTTAATGAGAGGGTGACAAGAAGCAACTCCAGTATTGCAAGCATCTGTTTGTTCTCATGCTTTCTATGTCAAACAGTACCCAAAAACATCAAAGAGGCACTTCAAGACAATAGTTGGATTGAAGCAATGTTGGAAGAATTGGTCCAATTCAAGAAGCAAGAAGTATGGCAGCTGGTAGATCTTCCCGAAGGACAATACCCTATCGGTACCAAATGGTTGTACAGGAACAAGACTGATGATAGAGGGATAGTCATCAGAAATAAAGCAAGACTAGTAGCACAGGGATACACTCAGGAAGAAGGAATCGACTGCGACAAAGTGTTTGCTCCTGTTGCCAGACTAGAAGCAATCAGAATCTTTCTTGCACATTCTGCGTCCATGAAATTTACTGTTTATCAAATGGATGTAAAGTGTGCCTTTCTGTATGGAATGATTGCTGAAGAAGTGTATGTGAGTCAACCAACTGGCTTTGAAGATCCAGATTTCCCTCACAGAGTTTACAAGCTTGACAAAGCTCTGTATGGTCTTCATCAAGCACCAAGAAAGTGGTATGAGACTCTATCATCCTTTCTTCTTGAGCATGGGTATGAAAGATGAAAGATTGATCAGACTCTCTCCAAAAGAATAAAAGGAAAAGACATGCTATTAGTCCAGATCTACGTGGATGATATTATATTTGGCTCGACAAACAAGCAACTCTGCAAAGAATTTGAAGACCTTATGCATTCAAAGTTCCAAATGTGTGCTATGAGGGAACTCACCTTCTTTCTAGAGGTGCAAGTCCAACAAACAGTAGATGGAATCTTCATCAACCAATCAAAGTATGTGGAAACCATGTTGAAAAAATTTCACTTTGCTGACTGTCAGTCTATCAGAACTCCTGTTGATACTAAAGTGAAGATTGGACTAGACCCTAAAGGCAAATCAGTGGATCAAACTAACTATCGATCAATGATAGGTTCACTTATGTATCTAACAACCAGTAGGCCTGACATTATGTTTGGTGTTTGTGACTTGTGAACGCAATCAAGAGGATATTCAGATATCTAAAGGGCAAGCCAGCTCTTGCGTTATGGTATCCAAAGGAAGGAGAATTTAATCTCTATGCCTACATAGATAGTGATTATGGAGGATGCAACTTCAATAGAAAATCACTTCTGGCGGTTGTCAATTTCTTGGTCCTAGATTAGTATCCTAGCAATGCAAGAAGCAGACAAATGTGTCTGTGTCCACAACAGAAGCTGAGTATATTGCTGCATCAACATGTTGCTCTCAAGTTCTCTGGATTCAAAACAAGATGCTTGATTATGGTTTTAACTTCTTGCACACACCAATTTCTATTGACAACACAGCTGCTATCATTATAACTAATAATCCAGTTTAGCACTCAAAAACAAAATATATTGAAATCAGATATCATTTTTTGAGAGACTGTGCTGAAAAGGGTTAATCAAATTGATTCAAGTACCAACTGAAAATCAATTAGCTGATTTAATTAACCTTGAGTAAAAACTATGAAAAATATCAAAAACAATTTAAAACATCAGAAAAACCACAAAAATAAAGTTTAATGAAGACAAGAATTCTATGGGAAATGATATAATTACATTCGTTATATCATTCACTGCGCTTAATTTCAAAATGTAAAAGACTGACATGACTTACCAGATATGTTGGTAGGCTTAACTTGGAATAAAAGATACATGCAGTGATGAATTAAAGACATATTCAATTGTGAAACACTCATTACAAAGTATAGGTATGTATTGGCTTATTTGAATGCATGTGTGTGTAGTAGCCTAAACACACCAGGTAATGATACTTTATGAATCTCTTTCACCACATCATGTTTCATCTTTATTTTGCTGAGCAAAGACCTAACGAAACTTGCACCTAGTGCAGATGTCATGATCCAAAAGATTCCCAATGTGGAACACATCTAAAATTGGATGAATCAACAAAAGTAATACTTTCCAAGTGAATGAACAGAATCCTATCATGGATCACCTTCCAAAGTGAAGTGAAAAGAATCCCAATGTGGATCAACATGAAAAGGATCAAATTAAAAGAATCCCAATGAGGATCAGTGAAAAGGAGATTTCATGACTTAAGTAACCCGGTAAGAAAAGTTGTGAAAAAGTTATACCATGCATTGTATAAGGAGGGTTGATCATTTCATGCTTATGTGTGTGAGGTACACATTGAATAATTAATCAACCAAAACATGATAAAAGTCATTTGCATCAAAATATGAACCAGGTATGGGTTTAAGAGGACAAACATACCTTCAATCTTCAAGTTCATAATCATGTCCATTTAATCATAAAAGATGCACAAGTGTACTGTAAGACTCATATGATCCCAACAAAGAGATTTTTCTCTTCATTATTAATATTAATCAAAATAATATTCAAAAGTTTTAAATGTTTAAAGTTTCTCTCTAATGTGGATATAAACTTTAGGGGGAGTAATTAAAAATTTTTGAGTAAGTCCAAATTTTTGTTTATTAACTTAATTTTGAAAAACAAAACAAAAAGAATTTTAGTTGGTGTTGTTGCAATAAGTCATACCATTATATCTTAGCTTATGCAGATTCTTAGAAGCATGATAAGTCCAAGATCTGTCAAAATTGGGAAACTTGTATTAATTGTGTCATACAAGTCAATCCAAGCAAGAATTGACAACTTCAATAGACAACTTCATAAAAAAAATCAATCAAGGACACTTCTTCATAAGATGGATAATCAATTCAATCACATTAACTTTTGATCAAGTTCAAAGCTAATGCAGGTAAGTGCATTAGTTAATGCGGGTGAACGTAACCCATGCATGTAAGTAATGTGGGTAACCATTTTTTTAAGTGCAACTAATGCGAACAATGAGTTTACTCTACCGCATTAGTGTGTGAAGTAAATGTGGAATTTACTCTACCTATTTGATACAGTTAACAAATGCGGATGAACAGGTCTCTATCGCATTTGCTACAGTGCAATGTTGACTGTTGTCAACTGCATTTGATATAGTTGCACAAATGTTCATTGACTTTGTTCTATCGCACTTGCTACTGTGTACAAATACGGATAGGATAAAACAAGCAACTCTACCGCATTTGTTACAGTACTGAAGAACACAATCAATTATTCTTCCGCATTTAGTACAACACAAATGCGGACAACCAAGGTTTCAAGATTAACTTCCGCATTTGCAATAGTACACAAATGCGGAAAGAATAAAAAATTAAGAACAAAACTTCCGCATTTGCAACAGTAGTGAAATGCGGAGTCAGTAAAAAATTTGTCCTCCGCATCTGCTACAGTAACAAATGCGGATGACCAAAAGTAGCCGAATGCGGACTGTCAATGTCAAAAGTTTGTCTTCTGCATTTGCTATAGCCAACAAACGCGGATGACCAAAAGTAAAACTGATTAACCTTCCGCATTTGCTACAGTCACAAATGCAGATGACCAAAAGTCAAACAAATTAACCTTCAGCATTTGCTACAGTGGTGACTCCATCTGCTTTTAAACTTGTATAATTTTTCTAAATGTATTATTTTACTATTTAAAAGAATTCAACGGGTCATTTAATACTTTTCAAATTTGAGAGACTTTATAGTGAGACGAGCGCAAACATACAGTACACCATCTTCAATCATCATCATCATCATAAACATTCAAAGATTTTCATGTGAATCTTCTCAATCGACTTTTGATATCGATTCTAAAAAAACATTCGGATAAGAAATAAGGTGAAATTTTATTAAGAAGTTTAATCAAAACCTAAGCTTCCGAATGATAAACCTAAATCAGTCAAGAACCAAATGATAAGGAAGAACACAAAAACATGTTTTGTTGATGTAACATAATACACCTTTTCGACTTCAATGAGCATGAAAACCAACCGAAATTATTGTCACCATGAAAATCTTGATATTCATGTTCGTTGTAAGAACTGAGCATGTTGAAATTACACATTTGAAACAAATCAATAAAACAATACCTCTCTAATGGTTCAAACATTGACACTGTGATGGTTAAATAACAAATTCACTATTTGCCATTACAGCAATTCAACAGAAATAACAAGCAGTCTTCTTTGTTAATTTAAAGTCAAAACTAATAACTAACACACATGTCTCTTGTGCAGATTACATGGCAAATCTTACATGGAGCAAGCTCCATAACGCCAGCAGTTATTTAAACCCTGATGTCCCAAAAGCAGAAGGACTGAGAGACATCATCAGATTCATCAATACCACAAGGATGGCATATGCCATCACAGTCAGACCAACTATCTATGAGAATCTCATAAGGTCTTTCTGGAACATAGCTGAGGTTGTCGAAGCTGATGGCATTAGAACACTTATTGGGAGAATTAACAGTGAACACACATTGATCATCAGTGAAGAGTCAGTAAAAGATGTCTAAGGTTTGGTGATGATGCAAATGCTCCTTTGGAACTGAGTGATGCAGACATAACCACATTTTTTTGCTGAAATTGGTTATGAAGGAGGATATGAAGCTAAGTCGATTGTTAAGGATTGGTTGATCTACTATGGAGATTCATTATTCATATGTTTCAGCACTGCTTGTCAAAGAGAAAGACAGGATGGAATGACATTCCAGTCCTCATATCATCAGCTATCTATGCTCTATGCACCAACAGGCCATTCAATATGTCTGCATATGTTTTTAATGACCTGGTTTCAAACATTAGAGAAGGGAAAAGATACAAGTTTCTAATGTATCCAAGATTCATCCAGTGCCTAATGAATAAATCATTCCCTGACATTGCAACTGAAGGACCAGTGCTTGACATTCCACACTATGATGCAAGATCTTATAAGTATATAAAGAAGAGAGAACCTAGAAACTTTTATAGTGGGGCTCATACTCCTCTTCTGCCTTGGATGTTGCAACAGATAAATCAAGAAGCACAACCATCTCCACAACCATCACCACAACCTGCTGCTCAACCATCACCAATACAATCACCACAACCTGCTGCTCAACCATCACCAATACCATCACCACAATCACCACCACTTTCAACTCCATAACCAACACCACAACCATCACCAATACCATCACCACAAGCAATACCTCAACCATCACCACAACCAATAGCACAACCTTCTCCACAAACATTACCACAAACATTACCATAAACATTACCACAAACTTCACCACAACCTTCACCACAACCATCTCCACAAACATTACCACAAACATTACCAAAAACTTCACCACAACCTTCACCACAACCATCTCCACAAACATTTCCACAACCAAAAACACAAACAACCCCTCAACCTTCATCTATATCATTTCTTCATCACTTTCCAATATCACCACCACAACAATCACCTATATCCCCTTTTCAACCTGTGCCATCACCAGATTACCCTGCTGATGTAGGAGGATCAACCAGTGCTTCTAAAGCTTCCAAATCATCTTCTGATGAGGAGGATCATCACACTCATATTCCTGCAAAATCAGCAACTTCTGAGCCTGCTCCCTCGGAGAGTTTTGCTAATTCAAATGTTAACAGACCAGATGAGAAGGATGAACTGATTACTAAATTGATGCAAAAGATTGAAAGAATGGAGAGAATTCTAAACAAAAGGGCAAGAATCATAGATTAGAGAATTAAGGAACTAGATGAGAAGGAACAGGATCTTAAAGATCTTAAAGATAAACATAAGGCTGAATTGACTGAGAAAGATAAGGAAATTGAAGCTGTAAAGGCTGCCATTAATCATTCAAGAGAAGAAGTCAGTGGACATATTGACACTCTTGAAATTCAAACAATAGAAATGGAGGAACAAGAACATATCATAGATGAACAAGCTAATACCATCTCCAAACTTGAAAAGGAAATTGATAGCAAGAACAAAAGGATATCTGAGCTTGAAATGATGATTAAGATCCAAAGAAATGAAGTCGATGATGATAATGAGAAAGAAGAACAAGAAAAGGTTAATGTTGATGACAACCAGTCAGTTGATGAGAAGAAGAACAAGAAAAGGTTGATGTTGATGACAACCAGTCAGTTGATGAAAATGAAGAACAAGAGGTAATACAAGTCAGACAGAGCATGAGGAACACAGTCTAGAAATGGTGATTTATTCTGGAGAAACCTCTGCTGATCACACTGAAAAAGCTGAGTTTGAAGAACTTTTTAGCACACTAGACAACTTTACTTTTGTAGAATTTAGTGTTGATAGTGATTTCTGGGAGTTTGTAAACAACCTAAAACCTGATTCTGATCAAATTGTGTTCATTCCAAAATCTACAGAACCTTTGGAGAAAGAGCTAAACATGCAGATTGTTCTTATAATGTCTCTAACTGAAGAGAAAAAAAGAAGGAATAAGAGAAATGATTGGAGAAGAAAGAGACAAAGAAAAAGAATCACAAAAGGAAAAACAAGAAATGAATGTGGATGAACAAGTACAAACAACACCCAAAAGAATGCCTGAAGTAAAAGAAAAGGGTGAAGCTTCATGCCCTCAACTTCAAACTTACTCATGAAAAAGGAAACACTTAGCTAAAAAGGCTAATGGTAAGAGACCAATAGTTGAAGAAGAACCAGTCGAGAAACAAAAAGATGACCCCAGAAGTCTAGCAACAATTGCTGAATTTTTGGAAGAACATGAGCAGGCAGAAGCTCAATTGAAGAAATTGGTTGGTGCAATTGATTTAGAAGAAGGTGAGATTGCTGGTGGATATGAAGCTGAAAAGGATGTTCTTATGGACAGTCCCATGAAAGCAGAACAGGTAGTGGAAGACATGGTATCCAAAGCACAAACTGATGACTTGATGATTAAGCCTTGTTTCTGATCAATCAAGGTTATGATCCTGATAAAGTGTTTGGAATGACTTATGAAGGCATGAGGAGGAGGAAGAGAAAGTAAAAAAGGTTGCTTGATCTCACAATTGAAACTGAGTATGAAAAGGCAATCTTCAAAGATACTACTGTGCATAAAGGTTCTTCTGTGAAGAAAACATCTGGGTATGATAGACCATTGCCAAGACAGACTCCTCTATCCAAGCTATCATCAATAAAAAGATTATCTGCAATTCATGAGCCATTATTTCCTGATCCTTATAGTATGAATGATAAGGAAATGCATGATTACCTCACAAATCAAGGCTTCACCAAAAGAAAGTTGGCTAATATGAAGACAAATTCTTTAGGAGCTGCTACTATCAAGATGATA
This sequence comes from Flaveria trinervia, assembly GCA_025506515.1. NCBI lineage: Eukaryota > Viridiplantae > Streptophyta > Magnoliopsida > Asterales > Asteraceae > Flaveria > Flaveria trinervia. The sequence goes on from CM046441.1 coordinate 27,159,468, forward strand.
AATAAGATGAAAGAAAAATTAAAGCAGTTAGAAGAAGAGGTGCTTAACAAGAAGCCAAGAGCAAGAGTGTCTGCACATGACATGAGTCTTACTCACAAAGATCAAGATTATCTTGCACCTGTCATTCATAGATATCTAGAGTGGTTTGCTGAACCCTTTCAACTGAAGCTTGAAGAAGGGTGACCACTGCTGAGATGATCAGAGGAATATCTACTCCAAAAGGCAAAATAGATCAAAAAATTATTGCTTGGAAGTATGATAGTGCATGGAACATGTTTATGGTCAAAAGGATCTCTGCCTTAGTGCAATTCTTTACTGAGTACTCTGCATTGGTAAATGCACTTAAGATTCATGACTTGAAAAAACTGGCTAACTTAGAGCTGATCAACCACAATGCCATGTACAGAGGCTATGAATTTGAAGGAATACTCAAAATGTTCAAAAGAACAACAACTTCAACACTTTGAAAGCTACCTGCATGATGAGAGACAAAACATTCAAGAATCCACTGGAAAAGAAACAAACAAAACCAGCTGCAGAAGTTGTATTCCCTGAACTTAAAGTCAACCTACTGAAGCCTTTAAACAAAAAATGGTAGCTGGTACACATTCCTCAATTCCAATTTCAAATGTGTTTTATGATGAGAAGTCATATGAGTTAGTGATTGAGAGGAAATGGGGAGGAAATGAGGGTGTTGACATCAGATTATTCAGTGGTTATGAAGTGAGATTACTAGATCAATCATACATTTAATACATCTATACAAGACACTTCAGAGAGATATCAAACAAACTGGGTGAAGAAGATCTACATGTCATCTGAAGTGTATCAAACTACTAAACATGGCCTATGATCAGATCAGTGCAAAAAGAGAGAAAAGAAGAAGAAGACACCTCTCCAATTGGGCAACATTTTCAAGCTTGAAGTTGATGTAGATGGTTCCCTATTGATTCACAGAGATGGACTTTCAATAGTTTCTCTTTGGGAACCTATTTCTTTGAAGAAACTACCACTTGAAGCAATTCATGATATGAGCAGAATGAAGATTCATGTACTGGGCAAGGATAAAATGTCAGAGGCTCAAGATTTTGTCAACATGATCAAAGCAATTCTGGATCCAAGACAAGTATAACCTTTTGTATCATTAAAAGACCCCGCTGAATCATCACAACATCAATCACCTCCCAAACATTGAGGAAAACTAGACTGTGTAATCCTTAGGGGGAGTATTGTTGCACCCTAAAAGGATCATACATGCCAACTCAATGGGTGAGTTGATGATTGCTCAGCTAGAATCCCACAAGTCCAAGAAGAAATGTGGATGAAAATCTGCTAAGGAAAAGACAGTGTTATCTTCCGCATTAGTTAATCCGGAAGACATAACTCTGATGCGGACAAGTGTTTACTCTACCGCATTGACTAATGCGGAAGACATAATACTAATGCTGAAGAACAAGTGACTCTTCTGTATTGACTATTGCGGAAGAACAAAAGAAGAAGCGGACAAGACTTTGCTCATCCGCATTGACAAATGCGGATGACCGACCAAATGCGCATAAGTATTTGTTCATCTGCATTAACCAATGCAGATGACCAACTTACTAATACGGATGATCAAGTGGAGATGCTGATCAAGATTATCTCATCCACATTTGTCAATGCGGATGAACAAGCAGAGATGCAGATAAAGACTTAGACTAGTTTCTGATGTAATAGGTCAGAGGTAGTTTAGTCATTTTGTAAAGGCATCTATTCCGCCTATAAATAGAATAGTTTACCTCGTACTGAGGTGACGGATGATAGATAGAGAATTTTTGTTGTAATCATTCTCTATAATTTATCAACTTTCATATGTCAATACAAACGACATTTATGAGTATTTTTCTTGCTTTGAATGTTTTTGATTGTTTGTTTCCGCCACTCAACCATTGACTTGATTATCATATTCGATTCACAGTAAGAATATCACTCTTACTCAACCCTAGTCAAATCGTGCGATTGATTTATACTTATGATTCAATCATGCGATTGCCTCATACTTATGAGTTTGACCTCTTTACACTTTCAACCCTTTAAAATGTTAACACTTGATAAACATTATGACCTTTTAACACCATTTGATTACCCCAGACGTGATCCTTTTTGTTTAAGACTGATTGATCACTTAGACGTGATCCTTTTTAATTTAACACTGATTGGTCACCTCACACGTGACCCATTTTAGTAAGTGATTCACAGAGTACATCCAGTTGTATAGTCCGATGATTAATCCTACAAACGACTAGAGAATAAAACCAACTTAGAAATTTCAAAGAAAAGAAGATGTATTTTTGCTGTTTTGGGTTTGAGCAAAACAGTTTTAAGATAATTAGATCATTTCTGGAATGATTCATTATGGAATCATACATGTATAACAGAATCGTTTGAGAACTCCTTATTAATATGCACTTGATGCTAGATTCTTGTTGTGTCTGAGAGTCATTAGCACTTTTAAGAAATCATACTAATGCTATAAGATGCACACAATGATTTTGACTTTCAAGAATGGCAGTCACGATGATTGTTAGTATGTTTGTCCGATTAAATCCATACACAAACTTTTGACTTACAATGGTGATGAATTAGGTTAATTTATTTCAACAAGCATTTTTTGATCTCACACTTATATGGTAATCAACATTCCTGTGGATATTTTTGAGCGGTCTACGGGTGTTGTACAAGAAGAAACTATTCTAAGAGCTTTCAAAGAGATGCCAAGCCTCAGGTCAGTGCCACCACACAGCAGAGAGGCGCAAACAACACTGAATTCTAGAATATTTAGATTATGCTTATCCTCATGTCAGTGCCACCGCACAGCAGAGAGGCACACGACCTATCTTCTTGTTAGAGCATTTATTTTTCTTTTGGACACAACGCGGCAATAACATTAGTCATTAGCTTGATTGCTTTTAACAGTTTTAACATGTTCTTTGCTTATATTTATGGTCATCCGCACACGTTTATGGCACTTATTTTGCTCGTCACCCCTTATTGGAAATGCGTTGATTGTGTTAACTAGGGATAAGATGAGAACCCACAACAAGTTCAACAAGTTAGTTTCAATTTGTAATTCACCAATGAAGTCTACTCATCTATTGTGTTGAATCTACCGACACATCATATAATGAACTAGCAAACTTCAGGTCTACTTTCTCTATGTTAGCTCAGTAGCCAACTAGTTTAACTATCATTTTTCTTAAGTTGTGTTTAGACTTCTCAGACTTGTACTTTGAATTTCGCATTTTGAGCACACTAGTTTTGAAGTCCCAACCAATTCATTCCCTGTGTACTATCATTTTCCATAGACTTTGAATCAAAATCACAAATTTAATTTATTTTTCTATTAGCTAAGCTACCCTCCCCCGTCGTTTTTTTTTCTAGTAATTAACTACTACATGAATTAAATACTAAATTAAATGCTAGACTAAACTATTCTCCCCCTAAAATTCTAAAACCAAAAATATTTTTGTGTTTTTGGATTTTAATAGACAGGAAAGGAAAATAAAATAAAATAAAATAAAATAAAATTAATACAATGGTCGGAATATGAACTTTCGTCTTCTTGAATCACATCACTTTTCTTTTTCATGCCATTAACCTCTAAAAGATATAAAAACCTAGGTTTTTCAAATGCTTTTGTGTAGAGGTTAGAGCGTTGAAAATCAGTATTAGTTTTAACAACATTGATTAATTTCTTTCCAAAACAGTCACGTATAATATGATACTTAATACCAATTTGTTTAGTTTTAGGATGCTCGACAGGATTTTTGGTTACAGCTATAGTAGCAGAATTATCAACAAAATAGGAGTGTTTGAAAATTGCAAACCGTAGTCATGCATTTGTTGTTGATTCCAAAATATTTGTGAACAACAACTGGCAGCAACAACGTATTCAGCTTCACATGTTGACAGAGCAACGGAGGTTTGCTTCTTACACGGCCAGGTGACTAACCGTCTACCAAAGAACTGACATCCCGCTAATGTTGACTTGTAATTCATTTTGCAACCAGCATAATCCAAGTCACTAAACGCTCTAAGCTCAAATTCATCGTGATGAGGATACCACAACCTGAGTGTTGGAGTACCCTTCAGATAACAAAAATCCTTTTTACTCCGATAAGATGGTTGACTTTAGGTTTCGCCTGATATCTGGAGCAAAGACACGTCGCGTACATGATATCAGGACGTGATGGTGTGAGATACATTAGAGATCCGATCATTCCTCTATACATGGTTGCATCGACCAGATCACCATTTTCGTCGGGTCCCATAACATGGTTCGTGGCAAGTGGAGTTCTAGCTGTTGAAGCATTATCCATGTCAAATTGATTGAGGATATCGCCTACATACTTGGTCTGATATAGGAAGATTCCCTTTGCTTTTTGATCCACCTGTAATCCAAGGAAAAACTTCATCTCCCCCATGGCAGTCATCTCAAACTCTGCTTTCATTACAGATTCAAATTCCTTACATAAATCTTCATTTTTGGAACCTAAGATTATGTCATCAACATAAATCTATAACAGCAGTAAGTCGCCATCTTTTTCTTTGATGAACAATGTACAATCAAGCACTCCTCTGCGAAAACCATGTTTCACCAGATGAGTTGAGAGTTTCTCATACCAGGCTCTAAGGGCTCGATGGAGCCCGTAGAGAGCCTTGTCCAGCTTGTAAACTCTGTCCTGATGATAAGGATCCTCAAATCCTTCGGGTTGACTTACATAGACCATCTCATGGATTTCACCATGGAATGCACTCTCCACATCTAGTTGATAGACTTAATCTTCTTGTAGGATGCATAAGCTAGAAATATACGTTGCTTCCATCATTGCCACTCGTGCAAACACTTCATTGTAGTCAATACCTTTGACTTGTCTAAACCCTTGAACCACATGTCGAGCCTTTTTTCTGATTATGACCCGTTGGTCATCTTTCTTGCATTTCAGTACCGATTTAGTGCCAATCACCTTAGCACCTTTTGGTTTGTCCATAAGGGTCTATACTCCTAACTTCTTGAACTGTAGGAGTTCTTCTTGCATTGCACTGACCCATGTCTCATCATTTAACGCTTCACTAACATATTTTGGCTCAAATTGAGACACAAAACATCGATATGCGCCATCGTGAAGATATCCCTTTTCCATTACCGAGGCATAGTCAGCTGAGTATAGCTGATTTTTGGTCTGTATACCCCATGACTTGTCCAAGGGATGATAAGCATTTAGTCGAGATCCAGGAGTTGTTGGAACAGTCACCTCATTATCCAGATTGTTAAACTCATGTTCAGGATCTGTAGCTATTGGAGTATGAGGTTTTGAAGTGTCAGAGGCATCAGGATTTGATGCTTGTGTACTTGCATTGGTGGGGACCTGTTCCTCTTGGTTCATATTAGCAGTCTCAACTGTTTCCTCATCAGAGGAGGAATCACTTACATCAAGGTCTCCCCCTGAAGGGCGAGCAGAATCATCTAATGGACCAGTTGTCATCGAGTCTGGTGAAGGAGAGTTAAGCATGTCATACATCATCCTAGCAGAAAGCTCGTCATTAGCATGAGAAGGTGGAAGATTGAAGGATTAAAGAATCCGTCATAGTCAAAGAAGAATGAGGGTCCTTTCCCAGTTGGAAGGGGTGGTGTATCTTTGAACATCGACATTACACCACACTTCTACCTGACCCGTTGAATTCTTGTAAACTCTCTTGTCTTGTATGCTGTATCCGAGAAATATCCCTTCTTTTGCCTTTTCGCCAAACTTCCCAGTCTGAGTCTTCTTCAACAATCTGCATGGTGCGCCAAATGGTTCTAGATACTCCAAGTTAGGTTTACGTTGCTGGAGTACTTCATAACATGTTTTACGATGTCGTTTTACCACCAAGACTCGATTGAGCGTGTAACAAGCATTTGCTAATGCCTCATTCTAGAATTGAATAGGCAGTTTCGAGTCATGCATTGTTATGGTAGTCTTTATCAAACTTCGATTCTTCCTTTCAGCTATGCCGTTCATCTATGGAGTGCAGGCATAGGTGAATTGATGAACAATTACTCTTTCTCTACAATATACCTCCATCCACTGATTCTTGAATTCAGTGCCATTGTCTGATCGAATCTATCAAACTTTGAGCTTGTAGAGTGATTCCAATGTAGTTACAAGATGTTTGAATGATTCAAAGGTTTTGGATTTGGCTTTCAGAAAAACACCCAAGAGAATCTTGAGTAATCATATGTTACTACAAAGCAATACAAATCTCCAGCAATGCTCTTTATGCTGACAGGGCGAAACAAGTCCATGTGCAGAAGCTTGAGAGGCATATCAATAGAATTAATTTTCTTGGCCTTGTGAGCTTTCTTGGTTTGTTTCCCTTTCTTACATGCTATGCAAATGTCTGGGAGCTGGATGTTCTTGGCACTAACACCATTCACTAGATCATTCTGAATCAAGTGATTTATCTTCATAGGATTTATGTATTCCATTCTCTTATGCCACGAGACTGAGTCCCTCTCAGTTGCCTTTGACAAGAAGCATTAACCCGTGATTAGTTGTGGAGGCTTTTGATTGGCGAGCCAATCAGTGAGAACCTTATCCTCCTCAATCATATGGTCCTTCTTCAACACGTAACACTTCATGTTGTCAAATACAACTTTGAATCCTTTATCGCGGATCTGGGAGATAGAAAGCAAGTTGCTTTGTAGTTGTTGAACATAGTTGATCTTGTCAAACTTGACTTTCTCGTTTCCCACTTCACCTTGTGCTATGATGTATCCTCCTTTGTTCCCAGCAAATGAAACATGTCCCCCTTTGATTTGTTTGATGTTTAAAAGGAGGGACAAGTTTTGTGTAATGTGCCTGGACGCCCCACTATCAATAATCCAAGTATTTGTGATAGCGCTGTAGTGGACACCCTGCATAGTCAAAGAAACTGGTTAGTTCAGATTTAGGACCCAAGCCTTAACTAGCTTGGGTGACCCAGTGGAATCACACATCATAAACTCAACCCATTGTCCTTTAGAGGATAAGGGCATATCTTTCTTCTTATCATTCTCACTATCAGACCCTATACTTGATTTTTCTTTCCATAAGCCAGTCTTATGTAAGGCCTATTTGTGGTAAACAGACGTGTAACACCCCGAATTTCTATTTAAACGAAAGGAAAAGAAAAGTAAATAGAAAGAATAGATAATGAGCACAAGTGGAGGGGGAAAAAGTGTAAAAAATACAAAACCTTTTTACCTTAAGGTTTAAAGGGGGCATGGTCGCCCATTTCCTCTCCATCTTCTTCATTCAGCTGAAAGGAAGAAAGAATAGAGAGAAAGCCCGAGTTCTAGAGAGAGAAAGAGGAAGAAGCAGCTGCAAAGTGTTTGTTTTCGGGATTCAAGAGCTGAATCGAAGGTGGGTCTCGAACTTGAAGAGTGTAGCTCAAAGGCTGCTCAAGGTGAGTTTCTAGAACCCTTCTTTTACTGATTTTCAACTTCTTTGGGGCTATTATGCAAGTAAACATTTTGAAAGTAACCGTGGGTTTACAGCCTTATGTTCGAATGATGTATGTATGTGTATGTTTCAGAGTTGGCTTATGGGTTAGTGATGATGATTAGCATGCTTAGGTGCCCTTAATATGTTAGATCTGTGTTTGGGTATGATTACAGTGGTAATCGGGTGAATATGATAACACATAAAATATTTTAGAGTGTTCTGATGAACATGAATAGTGGTCCATGCGCCCAGAGTGTTGGCCATGCACCTAAGTGTTGGCCATGCGCCCAAGAGAGGGGCATGCGCCTAAATAGTGGCCCATGCGCCCAGCATGTTGGCCATGCGTCTAAGGGTTGGTCATGCGCCCAAGTGCTATCCATGGGCCTAAATAGTACCATGCGCCTAAGTAGTGTCATGCGCCTAAATAGTGCCATGCGCCTAAATAGTGCCATGCACCCAAAGTGATTGAAATGGCTAAGTTCTGATGCGCCTGCATAGTGCCAAAAGCGCCTGAACAGGGCAGAAGCACCCAAATAGTGCCCATGCGCCCAGACTGTTTTACACTTAGAATTTTTATGCTCATGCGCCTGGAAGGTCCCATGCGCCCAATTTGGACTTGAGGTTTTCGAAGTGGTTTTAAGGGGTAATATGGGGAGATAGGCCTGGTTATGATGTGATGGCTTATTTTTATGTGTGTTATGTATGTATAATGTGCCCACATGGTGATGGTGTATGTTTTTGATTATGTATGTTCCTTAGTATGTATGTATGTCTTCCCTTGGCTCTACATTGAACGTTAATGAATGTAATGAAGTATTATGTAACGTAAATTGGAAGATAATGAAAAGAGGAACGTTAATGAATGAATGCATGTATTAATGAATGAACGTGAATGTGAGAGGCTTGCAAGGAAAGTATAGTGAAGCGCATGGCTCTAATTGCCTTAAGCTCAACAGCGTGAGGTTCAGCTAATCCTAAAGTCTACCCGCACGGGTTCCAGTCATTGTGACTGGCCTTCAGTTGTGTTACCCATTCCGATGGGGGTGTTGTTACCCATTTCGGTGGGGGTGTTGTTACCCATTTTGATGGGGGTGTTGTTACCCATTTCAGTGGGGGTGTTGTTACCCATTTTGATGGGGGTGTTCTTATCCATTTCGATAGGGGTGTGTTACCATAATGTTGGGGGTGAAATATATGATGGTTACTCGAGTTACGTATAACTTTAGGGGTGTGGGATAAAGCCAAGCATAGGTATGAAGTGAGCGAATTTGTGTTGCAACAGACTCGGATAGAGTTCAATCCCTGTTATTGACTCATATGGGATCTTTGTCGCGTATCCCGATGCTGTGTCAGTCTTCGGATGTGAGTCGGGGGTATGTGTACAGGCCCCGACACAGCACCAGCTTTCGAGCATGAGTCGAGGATATTGCATGAGACAAGACTCGAGTAATAAAGAGTAATGAACGAAAGATAATGTATGAAAGAACGAAGTATGAAATGAACATTAATGAATTATCGTTATAACGTACTGAACAGGATCCTTGTCATTCGACCTCAGTAATCGTGGCTAAGTGCCACAAAGATGGTAAAGTCTAACCGGATCTAGAAAGAGAAGTGAACGATAGTGTAATACGTTGAATGAACAAAGTTAACGAACATAATGATGAAGATAATAATGATATTATCTGTATGTACGTATGATGTATGATCACGAACGATTGTAAAGTATAGTATGATTTGAAATAAAGTAAAGGACGGTTTAACGAAAGTATTTTATTATAAAAACTAAAACTCACTTAGCGTCGCTAACTTTTGTATGCATAATAGTTGGCAGGTATGTGTTGATGCTGAGGAGTTGTAGGCATGGATGCATAAGCTACTCGGAGAATTTTGAGGCTGGCATCGGTATTTTGACATGTCTTTGTATTTTGAGATGAAAACAAATGTTGTAAATGAATGAAATAACATGTTTTTAGTTATTAATGAAGTTTTTAAATTCCACTACAAAATAATGTACGTTTATAATGTTTTATGTGCAATGAATGACCAACTGTGAGGTGCTCGGGAACGGGGCCTTACAAGTGGGTATCAGAGCAAAAGTTTAAGTAAATTGGGTAAATATTTTGAAAAACATAATCTTAAACTGAGAACGGGACTAAAAGGAAAAGGGATGGCAGTCCTAGTAGCTACATGCCTATAGGCAAGGTTTTATGTAAACGTTTATAGTAAGTTAACGTTAACCGGCATTATGTGCGCATGTTATGTGGCTTGTGTGATATTGTGTAGATTTAGATACTGATGTAGTCGGGATAGGAAATGCTGGGGGTATGAAGAGTTAAGTAAGTGGCTAATCATAACTGGCCACTTTAATTAGGACTTACTATACTTGACATAAACTGAGTTATTACCTTGAATGACCGTGTTAGTGTTTGAATCTTATAATGTGTTAGAAGATGGCAGGTGGTAGATCATTGAAAGCTTCACGAGGTGGAGGTGGCGATGGACGTGGTGCCGAACCACGAGTCAAAAGAGGAAGGTCTAGGGCTGAAAGAATAGTTCATGAAGAACCCGAGACCCCTCATCAGGAGGGCGATGATGAGAATGCTAATAAGAGGGCCTCGATGAGAGAGGTAGTCGTGGAGGAAGTGCATGAGGTCATACAGATGATCTTACCATCTGTGGTGACTGATGTTTTAAAATCTGTTAGTGATTGGGAGAGACAGGAAAGGGGTAGACCTTCGGGCGAAAGGAGACAACCCGAGACTGAAACGGTTTTCTTCGATGACGAAGAGGAAGAGCCTACGTCGGGGGCGAGACGAGGCTATAACTATGGGACGTTTCAACGATGCAAGCCCCCAAATTTTGATGGAAACGACACTGCTACTACTGCTCATCGATGGGTGAGAGAGATGGAAGCGGTATTGAATATCAGCGAGTGCCGGGAGGATCAGAAAGTAAAGTTTGCTGCCCACTCTTTTGTGGACTCAGCCTTGTGTTGGTGGGACAATATTGTCCAGGTTGAGGGAAGCAGGGCTATCAGAAGGATGAGATGGCTGGAATTGAAGAGGCTAGTGATTGAGGAGTTCTGTCCTCGTCATGAGATGGACAAGGTGAAAGAGAGTTCTTGCAGCTGCAGGCGGGAACGATGAAACATCAGCAATATAACGCTAAATTCAACGAGATGGCACGTCTGGTGCCGGATGAGGTGACACCTCTTTCACGAAAGATCAAGAGGTACATTCAGGGCTTGCAGGCGGACATCCATAGGCACATGATCGCTGCCCGACCAAGCACGTTTAGGTTGGCAGATGATTTGGCCAGGAGATTGAATGATGAAAGATCTATGATGGTGACTGAAAGTAGCAAGAAATGAGAGGGTGATCAAGAATGGGACGGGAAGCGATTGGGATGTGGCGGAGCCACTCCAGGTGGCAAAGGTGCACGAGTGGATGATCAGCGTGTGGTCATAACTGGTGTGGGGTCGAATAGGTGTGACAAGTGTGGACACAGGCCCCCCAGGGAATGTAGATTGGGGGGCAATGTATGTTTCCATTATGGGAGGACCGGACATGTGGCGAAGAACTGCGATATGGGGAGGTGTTATTCCAGTGGTGAAGAAGGTCACATGAGAAGGGATTGCAAGAAGTCGAGGGCGGAAGGTTTGGGAGTGAAGAAGATCGGAGGAAGCTAGGACGGACCCCCATGTTGTGTCAGGTACGTTTCTAGTAAACCAAACTTTAGCCTCAGTGTTATTTGATTCTGGTGCTAGTAAAAAGTTTTATCTCTGCTGCTTACTGTGTTAAGTTGCCTGTTAGTGGTAAGAATATAGATATGCCCTTTGATGTAGAATCACCATTAGTAAGTCTACCAGGTTACCTAATACCCTACAGAACTGCACGATAGAATTGAGAGAGAGCGCTTGTTCTTGCTAGACTGTTCAAGATAGCGTAGGTGGATAGATGTACATCTCCGGGTGAGTTGATCAGTAATCTACTACTCGAACCCCAAGTGTTGCAAGGAGATGGATTGATCAAGTGTGCACAACCAGAGTTTGGTGACGACCTACAAAAATGAATTATAAGGAAGGCTTCGACCAGGAAAGCAGATTGCTTGATTGGAATTAAGTAAAGCTAATATTAAGGTGTAGCGGGACATTCCCAGTTGTTGCTCAGGTAGGAGAAGTGACACATCGACTAGAGCTACCCGATGAGTTAAGTGGAATTCATCTGATGTTCCATGCATCTCGTCTAAGAAAAAGCTCAACCAATGAGGATATGATCATGCTACTAGAGAACACTGAGATGGACAAAGCATTCACCCACGAGAAGCAACCGGTGGCCATTACTAATAAGAATAAGAGAATAGGCTAAGGAGGATAAGGGTTTCATTGTGCGGGTGCAGTGAAGCCTAAAGGGATCTATGTTTAAGTGGAAGATCAACGAAGAGTACCCATAACTATTCGAGAAGCGACAGGTTTCGGGGACGAAACCTCTTTAAGGGGGTAGACTTGTAACACCCCGAAACTCTATTTAAACAAAAGGAAAAGAAAAGTAAATAGAAAGAATGGATAATGACAGGATCAGCGATCACAAGTTTGATGTATTAGGATTCAAAGCAGCGGAATACAAACAGGAATTAGACAAATTGTAGCAAGCAATCGATGCTTGTATGCATTAAGAGCGCATACGGTTATAGGGAGAGAATATATATTTCTGATTTCAAGGAATGTTTATAGATGTAGAATATTTCTAATCAAATCATTCGTTCATTCCATTCATTCATTCCCGGTTACAATGAGTTGTCACTCCTTATATAGAGTGCAACAATCGCTGCTGTTATCACGGAAAGTGACAACTGGCAGATCTAATACAAAAATAACTAATTCTTAACAAACTACTGAAATGTTCACAACTACTGAGAACATATCAGCGTGTTAAGTACAAAATATAAAACTACTGAAGCTACAACGACTGAAGAACAAGCTCTTCAGTCGTTTTACAAAACTACTGAAACATAAAAATATAAAACTATTGATATCACAACTACTGAAGAAGTACTCTTCAGCAGTTGTGACAAACTACTAGGCTTCAGTACTTGATCTTCAGACTTTGACCTTAAGGTGTTTCATCAGCTGATGAGTCAGTAGATATCATCAGCTGATGTCTTCAGTCTTTGTCTTCAGACTTTGTACATCAGTTGTTGATCTTCAGCACTTGTAAACTCTTCAGCTGTTGTACTTCAGTACTTTGGTCTTTCAGCTTCAGCACTTGTGTTCTTCAGCTGTTGTACTTCAGCACTTTAGTTCTTCAGCTGTTGAGGTCTTCAGCACTGATCTTCAGCTGTTGAAGTCTTCAGCACTTGTCAAACTACTGATGAGGCTTTCAGCAGCTGTTGTGATACCATGTGGGACTTAGAGGTTTTCTGATCTTGGCTCATTGGTTCTTTTGGTCCAACAAACTCCCCCTGAACCAATGCAGCCAAAACCTCTAACTTATTTATTATCCCACTTATTGTTGGCAAAATGTGGTCTTTTTCCTTCTTGATCAGTAGAGAAGATGACCCATGTAAGCTCTGGCCTGGGAAGAAATCTCAATATTTGTTTGGCAGAGTATGAATGGGAACTCTGTTTTGGGGAACTGGACACAGAGTTGTTATCCCATTCATGAGATTTACTTCCCCATAATGAGTCTGTATGACTCACGAACATAGGCCTCAAGGAGAACAACTTGTTCCTCCTGAGAGAGTTCTTCTGCTCCTCCTTCGAAGAAGAACTCTGGACCATAGTACTCTGATAAGTACTTCATGGTCCAGCCATTTTTCAGCTCCACCGTAGTTACCTCCCTATATACAATCATCAGGATGGTTGCCTTCAAGGAGTAACTGGAGCTCATTCTTCTGGATGTCTTCAAGCTTTTTATATAGCAACCCCTTCTTAATCATCTTGTTTTCTAGTAAAGCTTGAGGGGTCTTCTTTGCTTGGTGAGCTTTCTTGAATTCATCAATGATTTCCCAAGGTGAGACTACAACGCCAACATGATGGTAGATTCTATTGTTTTTCATACCTGGCCGTTGTATCTGTGTGGATAGTTCTTTTATGGATTCTAGAACTCACCCTGGGGTCTGGCCATACTCTCACTCTCTCCTTCTGATACTGAAAGGTGTGCCTGAGAGTGTACAGCCTTTGAGCATGCCCTTTCATGGCTTGAATAGATGATGACTGAGGAAATCCTTGTCAACCATCTTCAACAGTTGCTCATCGTGCTGTTTCTGCTGTTCTTCTTCTTCTATCTTGACTCTGACCATTCCCTTGAGAGTCAGGTGTGATCATGGTTGACTTCGGGGTTTTGGTAGCTTCAGAACAGCAGAGAGTGGCTGACTATCATCTTCATCCTCCTCTTCTTCTTCTTCTTCTTCCATCCTCAGCACCCTCTCCTCCTTCTGGGTACATCACTGGATGATTGTGGGTTGGTGAAGGAATTGGTTTTGAAGAATGAGGATATTTGGATTTTGGCTTAGAGATTGGTTGGGAGATTTGAGGGATAGGATCTGTTTGAGTGGGTGGAAGGGAAGGTTGATCCAGCATCTTTGTAGTTAGTTTCGCCTTTGTGAGTTTAACCATCTCTAACTTTTACCAGCCCCAGCCTCATCAAGGGCTTCCACAATAATCCTTTGTTGAATTGCTCAGACAGACTGATTCTGGTGGCTATAGCCAGAATGCTGTCCTGGTCCATGCGCGAATCTCCACTAACGATCTTCCTAAGTATTTTGCAATGAAGCGGATCATTATTTCCAATCTCTCTTTCTCAAGAGCATCATACCCTGCCCATCGGGTTGTATCTCTTGTACTTCTAACCTTCTGATCTCACTATCCAGTGTGGTTGTGTCAAACCCCTGCCTGAAGAGTTGTTCAATTATTTTATCCATGGATCGGCTGTGTGTAGTGTCAGCTTCTTTGACCAGCTCCTCCAAGGATTTGTCTTCAGCAGTGTGATCATCAGCACTTCTCTTTCGCTTGTAAGTGAGCAGAGGTTGCTTTTCTTTTTCCTCCTCTTGGGCTTGCTTCTTCTTTCTTTCTTCTCCTCTGTTCTTTTCCTCTTCTTTTCTTTCACTGCAGTACTCTCCCCCTTTTTGGTTGCATTGGAGGAAGGGGTTTGTACCGCAGAAAGAGTCTTTTGGACAGCAGCATCAACCAAGGGCTGTAAAGTTGAGGAAAGCCTCTCATCAATGGCTTTAGTCACAATATCAGTGATTATGGGTGTGATGAGAGGGAGGGAATTTTGAAGCACAACACCTATTTGCTCAGGAGGGTTCTGTTCCGAGAAGTAGGCCTGAAGCAGAGGCAGTGGTTGAGTTTGGAGTGGCTCAGTGTTTGGGAAACCTTCAAGTGAAGGTGCCATCTGTGGGGGGTAGAGGCAGATGGTCTTTCTCCTTGTGAGAATTGGTCAAGTAGGTTTTGCAGCCTACTGACTTTCTCTTCAAGGATTGTGTTCTGGCAAGAACATCATAGAAAAAGCCCAGGTCGTCATCAGCCGAAACTGAGTCATCTGACCTCCTGCTTAGAGCAGGATTTACATGCACTGGGTGTAGACCAGTTGGTGCATGTGCCCCTTGTGCTTGGTACTGGGGACTTCCAGCCTCAGGACAATGTCCATCATCACTGTTGCCTCTAGTGAGGTCTTAGCAATGTTACCAGCCTCACTCTGGTCATGTGCTGAGTCAGAGGAGGTGGCAGCCTCACTAGATATTCTAAGCTCCTTGTCTACACCAGGAGATAGAAGTGGGAAACCCCTGTGCTATGGGTTCTCAAGTGCACTGTGTTCCTCCCCCTCAATTGTAGAGGTATTCCCAGTAGTAAAGGTTTCTGGGGAGGGGGTGAGGAGTGCAATTGAGTCAGCACTTGTGCAACTATTAAAGTTGGGCTGTGAGGGGCGGTTGTTTGGGGTGAGGGGATAGAAGTAGTGTGCACCTGGGGAGGTTGGTGCTCTTCAATGGCAATCTCCTCAAGTGAGGAAGATCCCAGATATGTAGGTGCCCTTGTATGGTTGCTGCAGGCTCCTGTTGAGGAAGCCTGAGCGGTGTGGCTAGAGGAGTCATTGTATCCACTAGGTGGTTTGGACTAGTGGATATGTCCTACGTTTGTGTTGCAGGGGCATCCTCAGGGGACTCAATTCCCTGAGTAGCCGTTTTGGGTTTCTTTTTGGTGGATTTGGTGGGGACTTTGGATTTGGAGGTGGTGGCTGTGTTTCCAGCTGCGTGGGTTTTCGCAGCTTGGCAGCCATTTTGAGTGTCCGGTCAGAGTTGTGCCGGGAGTATACTTCCGACAGAACAGCCGTAGCAGGGACTCCCAAGCCAACAAGTCCCTCAGCATTAAGCTGGTTTGTAATGAGGCCATTATGAACCGTGGATATAGTATCCAACGGTTGGCAGTTAGTTTTTGAGCCATATCCTTGGCTCTAAAATATTATTTCAGAAAAATTAAGTGGTTGTTGCTCAAGAATAGAATACATTACCTGCTGCCATTTTGTCGACATTTGATCCCATGACGACGTCTTAGGGGCCAAACATACATTCACCATGTGAAAAATCAGGCGCTCAGCGTCATTAAAGTGTTTCTTCATGATAGTGGAGGCACTGAGATCGCCTTGATATCCATGTTGAGCTGGATAGATCTATGGTGCCCTTCGGATATCCAGCAGAGAACTAGCATCATTCATTGAAGAATTTGGCGGATTATTGCAGGAGTGATGACTACTTCTTTGTTGTTGATGACTGACTGGAGGGATGGTGGTGTTGTTCTCCCAGTGGTAACAGTAACGTTCATCCAAAATTGGTGCAAGGATTCGGCATGTAATATGGGATTCAGAAGAAATGCCGTGTTGTATTGGGACTGAACCATAAGATCGATAGCAGTATCGAACTTAGTCCAGATGGGCGATTTAGTGAGGTAGGCAACACATTGTGTCGCGGTTTATTTGCATAGACGCCATTGAGAAGAGGGAAGTTTTGGAGAGGAACGTTAGGTTTGAAGAAGATGAAGCATTGAGAGCTAAGGTTTAGGGATATATATAGGGTACGGGTAAGAAAACGACTGAAGGATGTGGTGTTAGTCATCAGTAGTTTTAAACGAACGTTGACATGGTATTATCCTTTCAGACGTTGAAACAGCTGAAGTCGTGTGTTAGGCATCAGTAGTTTAGAAAACTACTGAAGATCGTGGTTTTGACTTCAGATGATTGAAACAACTGAGGACTTGGTGTTTGTCATCAGTAGTTTTAAACTACTGAAGACAGTGGTTTTGTCATCAGCTGTTGTAAACAACGAAGACTTGGGATTAGTCATCAGTAGTTATAAAACTACTGAAGACGTGGTTTTGCTTCATTTGTTTAAAATGAAACAGCAGTTGTACAACGACTGAAAGAAAGTTCTCTTCGCTGTTTTCGTCAATTCTTAGCTTTCAGCTGTTTCAAACTGTCCTCAACCATTCATCAGTCTTTTGGCTGATTTCAGTTTTTTCATAGGACATCAGTACTTATCGGTTTTATACTGATTGCAGTATTTAACTGCATCAGTAGTTGTAACTACATCAGTAGTTTAGAATAGATGAAGTACTTCAGTACTTGTGAGACATTTAGCCTTCAGTAGTTATAAAAACTACTGAGGGTAAAGGCTCATCAGTACTTATATGTGACATAGGTACTCATGATCACAGTACGAATTACTAGATCATCAGTAGTTGTCACTTATTCTAGTTGCAGCATACCAAGCCTTAACACCAGGTTTTGGAAAGTTGAACTATCCAAAGGCTTAGTAAAATGTCTGCAAGCTCATCAGCACTAGGCACAAACTTAGGATCAATCACCTTTTTCAAAAATCCCTTATAAAATGATGTCTGATCTCTATATGTTTGGCTCCTAGAGTGCTGGACTGGATTTTTGACAATGCAGAGAGCTGAAGCACTATCCATAACAATGGAGTCTTAGTCCTCTGTAATGCCATAATCCAAAAGTTGGTTTTGAAGCCAGAGTACCTGAGATGTACAACTTGCAGCAAATGTACTCTGCTTCAGCAGTGGATGTAGCAATGAGGTCTGTTTCTGCTCTGCCAAGAAACAAGCAGTTGCCTAGGAATTGACATCCACCAGAAGTTGATTTCCTGGTCAACTTACACCCTGCATAGTCACTGTCAGAAAAGCAACTAATTTTACCAGAATGTCCGGTAGAATACCATAAACCTAGAGATGGAGTGGCCTGCACATATCTAAGAAATCCTCTTGACTGCAATCATATGAGACTCTTTAGGTGCAGCCTGAAATCTAGCACAAACACATGTAAGCAACATAATATCTGGTCTAGAAGCTGTTAAATACATCAAGGACCCAATCATACATCTGTAAAGTGTTTCATCCCATTTACCTTTCTGATCTGTGTCCAGTGTGTGGTGCTGCTCATGGGAGTAGACAAGGCTTACAGTTTTGTAAATCAAACTTTTGCAAAGAGTCTTTTGTATATTTGGACTGATGAATAAAAATTCCATCAGCCTTTGTTTGATTTGCAACCCCAGAAAGAACTGTAATTCCCCATGGCACTCATTTCAAACTTCTGTTGCATCAACTTTGTAAGGCTCACACAACTTTGGATCAGAGGATGCAAAAATGATATCATGTACATAATTTGAACAGTAGATTATGCTGCCCAGCTTTCTTAATGAATAAAGTCTTATCTATGGAGCCTCTAGTGAAATTGTTTTCTAGAAGAAAGTTTGATATGTCTCATACCAGGCTCTGGGAGCATGTTTTAACCTAAAGAGCTTTATCAGCTTATACACCTAATTAGGATGTTTATGTCCTCAAAGCCTGGAGGTTGACATACATAAACCTCTTCTTTAATTTTTCCCTACAAAATGCACTTTTGAACATCCATTTGAAAAACTTAAGGTTTTGATAAGCAGCATAAGCTAAAAACAATCGAATTGCTTCCAGTCTGGCTACAGGGGCAAAGGTTTCATCATAATCAATACCTTCTTCTGTGCAAACCCAACTGAACAACCAGTCTGGCCTTGTTCTTAACAATAAGCCCATTTCATCAGTTTTGTTCCTAAACACCCATTTAGTGCCTATTGCACACTTACCTGGAGGTAGAGGAACCAGTTCCCACACTTGCTGTTTCTTGAACTGAAGAAGCTCAAGCTGCATGGCATCAACACATCCATTGTCCTTTAAAGCAATGTGATAATTCTTTGGCTCTTGCTGACTGATGAAGAGAGCATAGAAGCAGAATTTGACAATTGACTTCTTGTTGATACTCCAGCAGTGATATCACCAATGATTTGAGACATAGGTTGTTCTTCAGATCTTGATACGCAATGAGATCTTTGCAAGTGTTTGTAGCCGGCTCAGCAGCACAGATGGGATGGTGAATCATTTCCTTGAACCAATCGGTGGATGGTATTCAAAGGAAGTTGAATTCGAAGAGATCTCATCAGCATTTGTTGTGGATGCTGCTACTGAGCTACAGGAACATCAGGGCTAGCTGAGTCAGGCAGCTGATCACTAAACCTGAAGAGGTGAGTACTGCATCATCATCATCATCTCAGTACCACCAGGTGGTGAACTGTTGACAGAGCAACAGCAGGAGTTTGATAAGGAACATATTGCAGTATG